>OX422140.1:12197608-12768352 GCA_949129095.1 Volucella bombylans
TTTTTATATTCGGTTTTCGGTATGTCCGTCAGTGCTTCCTGCGATTTTTCCATTATCTCCTCGCGGCTGCTCAAACGCGTTCCCCGTAGTGGTTTTTTTAACTCGATTCAACAGAAAGAAGTCACAGGGAGCCAAATCAGGTGAATTCGGTGCCTATTCGATGGTATTTGTTGCATTTTTCGTCAAAAAATACGAATAATGATGATAATGATAATGATGTGCGTTATTATGGTTTGCTTCACGCAAACGTCTCATAACGCCCAAATAACACTCTTTGTTAACTGTCTGGTCTTCTGGCAAAAATTCATGATGCACTACACCGTTGTAATCCATGAAAACCGTGAGTATTGCCTTTTTTTTTGACTGAAAACGACGTGTTTTTTTGGTCTCGACTCATTTGGTGAACGCCATTCACTTGCCTGATGTCTGGATTACATGTCGTACTCATAAACCCACGTCTCGCCTCCAGTAATGATCCTTTTGATGAATGTGGGATCGGATTCAGCCTCGCAAATCATCTCTTTTGCGACGTAAACACGGTCTCTTTTTTTCATGAAAATGATGTGTTTTGGCACCAACTTTGCTGCTAAACGACGGTTTTCTTTAGATAATCGTTGCCGAAACACTTTTCCAACATTCGCGCACCATTAAATCCGTTTTTTACGCAAAATTTAATACAAGTTCGTTGTTGCAAATTTGAATCCATTTCTAAAATTGTTAAAAATCGCCAACACACACAGATGTACTCTTGGCTACGTAACTTTTGCAAATGTAAAGCTATGACACTAAGATTTAGAGGGAATGTCAACAAGAGATTTACCAACTTAACAAAACAAAACGGAACTCAAATCGGAACAATGGGACTGTGGTTATTCCGTGAATTTTTTTGATCGAGGTCGTATATAAAGGGTTTTCCAATAGGGTCTTGACAACTTTAAATTTAATTTGTAAACGCACTCTTTCACTAAATCATCAATTTATTCAGTAAACTCAACATTTTTATCATGGTAAAGTACACGATCGCGCAATGTCTGCAAATTATAAAAATTTTCTACCGAAATTCGGAGTCGGTGACTGCAACTTTAAGAGCGTTAACTCCAATTTTCGGTCGTAATTCTCGCCCTAGTAGATAGGCAATAACAAGTTTAGTGCAAAAATTTGAGTCTACGAGTACATATTCGTTGTGTGATGTTGCCGTGTCAGTGAGACAACGGGTTGATCGAAGTGTCGAAAATATCACTGCCGTTCAAGCGTCTCAAGAATTGGGCATCGCTCAGACCACATTATGGCGTATTTTGGGTAAGGATCTTGGTTTACACCCATACCAGATCAAGCTGACTCAAGAATTGAAGCCGATGGACCATTTGAAGCGACGTACGTTCTCCGATTGGGTTTTGCAGAAGATACACCAAAATTATACCACTTTCCGATAGGGTGAATAATTTTGCGCCACCTCGTATATTTGTGATATTTTTAAATAAGAAAAATTAAACATATTTCTGAATGAATACTTTTTCTGAATACTTTTAGATAGTCTAACTCAAAATCCGAAATTTCGAATAGTTTTCCTTAAAAAAATGCACAAAAATGACTTTTTTTTCCGGGTCCTAGGTGTATGGTATATCTCCTCTTAAAGAGTTTAATAAACATAAAAATATGTAGCTCTCTGCTCTGGAAGACTAGTGGATAAATCCTTTATGAGATTATGAGTTCTTTTAAGTAATTGCATACTAGACGTTTGAAGAAAAGGCCTTACGTTGACACCCACTATAGTAAAAGGGCATTGAAAGGTAATGTAAGCAAAATCACTACCACTTATTTAAAAATCAAAAATTCCTTTAATCATTCAACCGAAATCAACAATCTCATGTCTTACCGGTATCCTTTTTTGTAGAGAGGGTTATATTTGTTGTTGCGGAGTCCTCGAATGGTCGATCCACTGACCCAGGGCTCCTGCATGATCCAAATTAGGAGGACTAGCAAATTCTCCGGTCAACACTTCAAGTGTTGGAGATTGAATTGTATGACACAGTGCATACTACTGTTGTTGTTTTTCCTGAATGGGATCAACCAGATCCCCTTCTAGCTTGTCGTCTTCGACGATCATGTTGAGATTATCGCCTTCAAGGCTTGTTGGTCTGAAGATCTTCAGCTTGGTGAACCGAAGCTGAGCCTGAAGTTGGTTTTCTCTAGCTCCGTGAGTCACTCCTCGCTTACTGGCATTTACAAAGAGTTTGGCTGTTTTTTTGGGGCTCCTCAACCTTGATGACTGCCTAGTCGTCCATCGGGAAGCCATAGTTCTGAAGTTTTTTTAAGAACTTAACACCCAAGTGGGTATGAATATACTTATGGGTGGTTCTTTCGTTCCATGGGTAGCATCCACCATTTAATGTGGAGATCAAATTGTTAGTGGAATCTGGCTTATTGTTGTTTTCTAGTCAACTATTCTGTTAACTGAAATTAACTGAGCAATTGAATGTCTTTCGGCCGCTGTTGGGATTCGAACACAGACCGATATGGAAGCCAGTTCGCTACCACTAGCACGACCAGCCAGCATTGGAGTTTTCTTCCGCTGTCTATCTCCGTCGTGGAAATTTCCTCAACATTGATGACTTTAAGTTGAAGGCCAATCTCCCAGGGATCACTAATCTTAGCTATGCACGAGATAAGAAAATCCTTGGATAACCGATTCACGCACTTGATTACCCGGTAACATCTGACGACCTCCTCAGAGTCATAGTCGGGCATAGGTTCAGTCTGTTGATTCAGGATATGGTTCACCGTTAACTCGGTGAGCATATCTTCGATGCTGACCCACTTAGTCAGCACTGTTTTGTCGTTCATCAGTGCGACTTGAAGCTATTCTCTCTCGCTACTCTGCGAACGACAGGGTTTTGTTGTTGTGGTTTTTGGTGGGCTTTGGAGCGACGAAGTGACTGGTTTCTGAGGGTGCGGCAACCTTGCCTCTTTTAGAGATATATCTCTTCTCGTCTAGGGAATGGTTTCTCTTACCTCCATCCCGCTTAGGATGTTTTCTGGTGCTCAATATGTGCCTGGTATATTCGTCAACCACGGCTTGGGATTTGAGCTTGTCGTCAGAATCTTTCTCATGCACATTACCCCCCGCTTCATTCATAGCAAACTTGCTGAGGCTGAAGACGACCTTACTGTACGTACTCTTCAATATGGTTCCTTTTTATTGGATTGCCATCACTTTGGTTGTTGACTTACTGTCCGTTTATTGATTTGGGGTATTGTGGCTGGTATCTTGAACTTCCGAGAGATCCACTATGGTTTCTTGACTTGAAGCCAGTATTTCGTCCTCGAATAACGTGTCTAGAATCGGCACCACCGCTACTATGCTCGGTGCTGCTACCACTACTAATTTTCTTTTTATATATGTTGGTCCCACGAGTAGGTCTGGAAGGAGTGGGTCAATCCCAGTATAGACGACATACAGGGATAAGGCACTGATACAACCGACCTTGCCCTTAGGGAACTATTAGATATCAATTTTCTTTATTCACTTATTCATTCAGCCTTCGGCACGTGTGCGTCGACAGGGTGTACAAATGACTATAAATGCAAAAACATAACTCAATTACTACCGGTCATCAACGTTGAAGAATAACGTGCTTAACAGCGTGTCTACTTGATTTTTTGACTTTCGAATGGCTTTATCGTACAAATACGAGTACTTCTGTGTGTGGCGGTACACCAGGATGGGACACTAACGATGTTGTCCCATTTGACAAGAGATTGTTCATTTCGGTTGAATGTTTAAAGGAAATTTTTGATTTCTAGATAAGTAGTAGTGATTTAGCTTACATTACCTTACATCTGTTAAATGTCCTTTTACTATAGTGGAGGACAGCGTAAGTCCTTTGGACGTATTGCAGTCAACACTTTCCTTCAAACGTGTTGTATGCACTTATTGTACAAGGTGGTGCAAAATTAATCACCCTACCGGAAGATGGTATAATTTTTGCAAATGGCTTCGGACATCAATCATATTTGACATTTGTGACTAGACAGCTGCAGTATACAAACAGACAAGCAATGGAGCGCTATACTAGGTGGGGTGAAAAGTAACCTCCTTGACCGCCAGAATGCGCTGCTACTGCAAAAAAGGTTATTGTGCCTTGGAGTCCGTTCATATTTAGGCAGACATGCCAAAATTCAGTGCGCTACTGTCTTTAGTTTTGTTTTGACAGCTGATTGTTTTTGAGGTGTTTGGCATCATGTTGAGTATGGACAAAAACGATTTTCGTTTTCTAAAACATTATTTTTTGAGAGGCAAAACTAAGGAAACAAAAGAAAAGTTAGATAAATAGTATGGGGCTAATGCTCCGTCAGATTACACTGTCAAATATTGGTCGAGAGTTTCTTGGTGGCCGCAACTCCACTACCGATCAAGTCCGCAGCGGCAGGCCCTCCGATGCGGTTACAGAGGACAATGTCAAAAAAATACATGAAATGATGTTGGCTGACCGGAAAGTGAAGGTGCGCGAGCTTGCAGATACCACAAAGATTAGTACTGACCGCACACGCCATATTTTTTGGGCAATATTCTGCATATGAAAAAGTGCGATGCGGAATCTGGCGGACTTTTGGCGTCGATTGGTAACTACACACCAGAGAACAGAATGAGTGCCGGGCAATGGACTGAAGCCGGCACGAGTGCTCCGAAGCGGCCGAGAGATGCTCGATGGGTCGGAAAGTTTATGGCGTCGGTTTTCTGGGATTGTCATGGCATACTCTTCGTGGACTACATCGAAAAAGGAAAAATCATCAACAGCGAGTATTACTGTGCATTATTGGAGCGATTTAAGGCCGAAATCGCTGCAAAAACGGCATCACATGAAGCGAAAAAACGATTTTGTTTTTGCAAGACAATGCGCCGGCGCACAAGAGCATCGCAACCACGGCTAAAATCAATGACTTACGGCTCCAATTGCTGTCGCATCCACCGTATTCGCCCGATTTGGCTCCCTCGGACTATTATCTCTTCCCAAACCTCAAAAGATGGCTCATCAATAAAAAATTCAGCTCACGCGAAGAAATCATCGACGCCACGGAGGAGTATTTTGCAGACCTTCCGGAAAATTGCTTTTCGGACGGGATCAATAAGTTGAAAAATCGCTGGAATAAGTGTATTAAGGGGACTATATTGAATAAAATAAGAAAACATTTAAAAAAAAAAAATTTCATTCCCAAGGAGGTTACTTTTCACCCCACCTAGTAGTGCACAAGAGCATGGAATAATTGTGTCGATGTTTTCAACCAATAATCGGTCGGTGGTGTTAGCGCAGCGTGAATTTCGACGTCGATTTCCTAATCGTGTCGCTCCAACTGGGCAAACATTCCGGCGCTTAGCTACTCGACTCGAACAGCCACGGGTGGCCGTGGTTGTAGTGGTACCAGCAATCGCTTCTCACTCGGAGGGTCAAGGTTCGAATCCTGCCCATGACAAGTCTTTCAAGTTTTTCATTTGTGCAATTGAAACTCAGACAGAAAAATTCTGCGTGTGAAGGCGTAACACTGACACTTAGATTTGGCTGTTGTAGAGTTTTAAGCACAAAAAACTATTGCGAATTATAAACTTCGAATCACTCTGAGTGCAGAAAACACTCTCCGTCCTATTCGGACTCCCACCCCTGGAGAGCGAATATCGAAACCAAACACACCTGAGTTTGAAACCACTACAAAAAAAAAAACAATTTTCCTTTCTCCTCTTTCTACCTTTCCGCCCGCGCCATGGCAACAGTAAAAGAGTATCTAACCCCTTAGGCGCGCGTAAATTATAAAAAAAGGAGTGGAACCACAGGAGACCATGCAGGGCGTGGCCGCCACCGGACTGGTCGTTCGGCCGAGATAATCGCGGCTGTGACTGCCGATGTTGCTGAGAACGAAGAAGACGACAGGTTACGCAATTTGGCACCACTAGTCGGACCCTACAGCGAATTTTAGTGAAAACTTACACATGTTCCCGTACAAAGTGCAAACAGTGCATCAGTTAATGCCTCCTGATCGTCAGTCGCGTGTGAAGTACTGTAAAGCCATCATCAGTCTCAACAACGAAGAGGACGATTTTGTGTCGAAAATCATCATAATCGACGAGGCGCATTTCCACTTAACCGGTTAAGTCAATAAGAAAAATCTTCGTTTCTAGGGCACTGAAAATCACGCGTGTGATGCACGAAGAGCCATTACATCCACTCAAATCCACTGTGTGGTGCGGTGTTCACGCGGGAGGCGTGATTGGGCCGTATATTTTTCAGGACGCCATCGGCAATACTGTTACTGGCGAATGCTGCATGGCCATGATAAACGACTTCTTACTGCCGGAATTGGATGAACGGGGCTTGGTGAACATGTGGTTTCAACAAGATGATGCAACCGCACACACAGAGTGAACCACATTGGATATTGTGAAGGAAGCGTTTCCTGGTCGCATAATCTCCCGTTTTAGCGATTTGGCATGGCCAGCAAGATCGCTCGATTTAACCATCCCAGACTTCTTTCTTTGGGGCTACTTGCAGTCGAGGGTTTATGCCAACAAACCTCAGACAATCGCAACCCTTAAGGAGAATATTCGACACTAATGCGAACAGTTATCACCGGAAATTTAGCGGAAAATCATGGAAAATGCGATAAAACGGGCACAAAAGTGTATCAACACTGACGGCAGCCACTTGGCGGATATCATCTTTTCCACTTAACAGAAACAACTGTAAAGGTCCGAATAAAGATTTCCATCATTCGAAATCATTTTTTTATTTAGTAAAAAGTAATTCAAACACAAAATTGGATGATTAATTTTGCGCCACCTCATATTTAAAAAGAAACTCATAATCTTTTGTCCGTTAGTCTTCCAGAGTAGAGAGCTACATACTTTTGTGTTTATTAAACTCTTTAAGCGTTACAGTAGTTGGACTAACTGAATCTTAACTTCTGAACTTAACTTATTAACAGCAGCAAAATGAATAAAATCTCTTTACGTTACCAATTTATTTATATACATACTGCAAGGACCAAGCTCATTATTGGATATTCTTTTCCCTATTATTATAAATTTATTACGGAAAATGTCAATACGAAACTAACGATTTAGCCTAGATCTAAATACAGGTAACCCTGCTCTTACCATCTCTCAACTTTTGCGAAAGCCATTCTCCACCTATAACTTTGTGCTCCTCAATGTAATTCTATCTTTACCCATGGATTTATTAAAAACCAAAAAAAAAACAAGTAAAGTGCAAATAAAAGAAGATCCTTCCTAATAGAAATTCCCTTCCCCATCCAACCACAACAATAATCGAACTCCCAATTACACGAGCAGAAGCAGGCAGACGATTTATATTTATCTTTATCGTTCATGCTTCCATCTTTAACTTTCTATCCCTCAGCCCAAACCGAAGCGTAAGCTTTTAATATCCAACTGTCCACCATAAAAATCAGTTTCCTTCGGTTCATCCAGTTCAGTGGGGCGTATGACTGTTATTTCCTCGTCCATCCTTTTTCAAACGGACCGTGAGAAGAGGATTGAAGGAGTAACCAAAAAAAAAAAAGGAAACTTCGAACGAGATATCTCTTATAGCAGTATCACAACACAAAATAACCAAGTCGATAATAAACTTAGGAAGCTTAACTCTACGATAGCCAGCCGACTTGCAGTCTGGCTGCCGTTGTCATTGGTTGTTCGGTCTTCGGTCGTCGGTCTTGGGCCGTCGTTCTATTCCAACAAAGAATAGTATCATTTGTATCCCCCTGGTTATAATTTTTCTACAAAAGCTCTCTGGTACAACTTACTAATTACCAATTAACTTTGAATGTCACTTTGCTTCCATCCTTCAGAACACTCCATCTCATCAAACCATCATCCTCATTCCCTTTCTATTGGTCACACCATCACTAATTGCATTTTTGTTGCATTTTTTTTCTTTTTTTTTTGACTTTACCCCCTCTTCGTTTAGGATGTGGATAGCTTCAGCGATTTATCCTGTGCTACTATTATACTGGAGAATGTGATCCTTAAAACCGAGGAAATTTATTTAGTAAATCACGTAAAACTTTACTTGAAAAATCACTTCGACAAATGTGTCGTTGCTGGGGCTGGAGTACGAGGATCTAGTGCTATAACTACCACACAGGGGATGACTTTATTTGAGCTCAGTGGTTACCCTCATCTTCAGTCGATGTCCTCATCGTCGTCATCATCAGTTGGAGTACTCGAACATATGGTGGATGCTGCTGATTATGGTAGTCGATATGTGTCCAGCCTTCCTAGCACTAGTAGAGCGGCTGCTTCTGTTGCTGTAGCCACTGCAAACATCACTAGCACCGTAACCATCAACGAAATTAACTATTTTGCAAAAGTTCTATGCGAGAAGCTTGATGGATGCTTGGCAACTTTGGCAAAATGTCGTACACCGCCGAATAGAAAATATTGTGGCCTTGTGGTTAGATTCGTTAGAGCACTATATGCCATCACAGAGAAGAGGGAGGATTCTCTACAACCGGCAATACGTCGTTTGCTCTCGGTTGAATATAACTTTTGGGATAGATACAACTTAAATGGACTGAGCACGGACGAGGGCTTACAATTGGAGATGTTGAAACTTTTTGTTGCCATCAAATTACAATCGGACCGAACTTCTGTACTGCAAGAGCTACAAAAGGATGGCATTAAGTGGAACGTGCAGAGGACACTTTTAAGGGAAATTTGTTTGAAATTGGTAAGTACCCACTTTTTGGAATAGACTTTTTGGGGGCGGGGCACATCACAGCGGTAGAAAGGAATGAATTTGGGTAAATAGCCGTTGAAAGAGATGTTTAACAAATCACGAAACACGATGGGACACATACGAGTAAGCACAGTGTTGAACAAGAAAGTGTACATTGGTGAGTATTTAAAGGAATTCAAATATTCGAATTGTTTGAGCACTACTAGATAGATTTTTTGTTGTTGTTGGCAAATTGTTAGTTGGGTTGGGAGAGCAACTTTTGTTTTAAGACAACCAAGCTCAGGACTCTTTTCTGAAGATGTGATCCGGAAGACGTGGCTAGAGGTAGTTCTTACACACACTCATTGAAGAGCTCAGGCGTCCAAAATTGGTGTTATCAAGCAATACGTCTTTGTGTTCTAGTTGGCATCAGCCCTGCCTAAGTGCTACTACAACAGTAGTGAAAATACTCTCCTTGTCACCCAGGCTGTCCGCTTTTGGTATGTTTTCCGAACAAAATCTCGGTTTCATCGGTAGATTTTGACATAAATTTGTGTCTTGCATGCTTAAGCCGCTGATCTAAGTGTGTTCAATCTGCAATCCTCGTCTTTGGCCAATTGTTTTGCTGTTCTATTTCTGAACGTGATATTATGATATTATTTTCTGTACCTACAATGTCAAATTATCTCATTCTGTCACCCCGTAGATCCCTTTCACATTCTCAAAGAATTCGCCAGTTGATTCTAATAGTTGATTCATCATGATCAACACCGTAGGAACTTTGTGCTTCAGGTTTGTTTGTGCGACAGTTTGAAACTATGCGACTCTAACGACTTTCTTACAAAATCGAATGACTTATGCGCAACGGCTGGTGTCAGAACAGAACAGCAGATCTGGTCCTCCACTAAGGATAATCTGTTAGAACAAATCAGGGCTTATTATGAAGGAGCCAGTATTACGAATCTCTATTTGCTGTACTCCTCAAAGTGTTTTACCACGATAAATCATACAATTGATCAAGAACTTTTAGATTTTAGTGAAATGGAAGCCAATAACATTTGATCGAATCCTGTTCCTCACATTTATAAAAGACTATCGATGTGCAGATTCACGAAGCAAAACCTCTTGACAGCCTCAGCGATTTCTCAATTTTTACTTCTTCGCCTCATTTCAATGTTAGGCTTACTTACTTACTTAGTTGGCGCTACCGTTCGGGATGAACCTGGCCCTCAACTAATAAGGCTCTCTAGTAAGTCCAGTCTTTAGCTAACTACCTGCACTGCAAGTCGGCTGATGTCCCTTTCTACTTGTGCGCGCCACCTAAGGTGCGGCCTCTCCCTACTGCGTTGTACCTCCGAGTTAGATTCGACTCTGCGGGCCGGAATATTGGTGTCCATTCGCTCTACATGTCCTAGTCATCTCATGCGGCTTATGTACAGATTTCTGACCAGGTCGATATCGCTATACAGATAGTATAGTGTGTATAGTTCGTCGTTGAATCTTCTACTCCAAAGCCCGTCAAGGAAAACGGGGTCGAATATTCTTCGACTGGGGATATCTTCATCTGCTTTCCATAGATTCCATGCTTCAGCGTCATGCCAAAACTAGACATAGCTCTATATAGCTCATCTCTATAAATGCTGTCATTTGCGGCCTTAAAATCGATGAAAAGATGGTGGGTACTGATTTGGATTTCTTGAGTTTTTTCCAGGATCTGTGGGAGTGTGAAAATTTGGTCGATTTTGAACTTTCCTAGTCTGAAACCGCACTGATAGCGGCCATTTAGATCTGTGAAATGAGTTGGTGCATGCTCTCCACAAAGTCATTTCCAGCAGCTTTAAATACCTCGTCAGGCCCAGTTGATTTGTTGGATTTCAGCTTAAATATTGCTATCCTTATCTCGTTTTGGTCAGGTGGACGGAACTTTTGGATATCATCATCTAACTTGAATGGTCGATTCTGCCTACAGGCGGGCTATTGGGCTTCTTCGCCGTTACACAGTCTACAGAAATAGTTTTATCTATATTCTCAGCACCAACTGTGACCCCACTACAAGGTTTCCTTCTTCATCTCTAGAGGCTTCTGTACGGATTTTCTTGCCTTGACACGTTCTTTTCACCTGTTGGCAAAACTTATGTACGTCATTCCTGGAGAACGAACTCTCAACATCTTCGGTCGCGTGCTTCTTGTGCTCTTTTTTCTTCTTGTAGAAAAGCCGATGTTCTTTCCGTATCTTTTGCTCGTAGAACTCACGAGCAGCTCTCGTCCTTCGTTGCAGCGTCGCTTTGTAAGATTCTTGTTAAGCTTACCTGCATTCTTCATCAAACCAAGGATTTCCTGGTGGTGGTTGGGTGAAACCCAGCGTATTTGTTGCGTCGTCCCGGTGGCACTGGTCTTCGGTATAGGTTTTGTTGAGAGATTTCGGAATACGCGTTCGGCGAGGACCCTGGCGGTCTCTTGCGGTTGCAGCAAGTTCGTTGTTATATCTTCTCACTGTTGTTGTTTTTTGTTGTGGCGCTTGAGAAATCTACATTCGCACCTTGGCTGCGACAAGGGGGTGATCCGAGTTAATGTTAGCTGCCCGGAACGTTCGGACGTCCAGTATACTGGAGGCATACCTTACGTATACTACTCGTATATGACGTAGTTTCATATAGGCTGTGCTTACCAATTGTCCTGCCAAAGATGTCCTTTTTGCCTATTATACGTTGCTCTTCTGTGCGAACAGACTAAACTGGAAGAAAGCTTCTGCCTCCACTCATTGTGTTAATGGCATTTATAGTGAACGATGTTCAAAATAAATCGACACTCTAGGCCGCAAAGATAGTAGTTTTGCTCGACTGAAATCGTCTGAAAATGTTAAAGCTAATTGCAAAAATAGCCAAGGTAACAAGCGACCTTTCCCGTGCTCAAATTTTGCGTAAAACTTCTCGGGTGATCAGAAATTGTACTTCACAGGAAATATAATTCTTAGAAAACATCATACTGAGTTGGCTGACTAGCAATGGCAAAGTCTGAAGTGCGCTAGTCAAAATGGAAGCTGAAAGACAAACTTTGATAAAGAATACCTCTTTCGGTCAATATGTGCTTATTCATTCCCCGTCAGCAGAGCTGCGTCATGTCTACATTATTGCCGTGCTGGTTAGTTGATTCTTCACTTGATGCCCTTAAAAGTTCTAACGTCTAACTGTCTTTTAAATGATGTCTAAGTAGTAGCTGCTCTAAAGCACAATCATATACGTAATCGACGTAGTGTAATTGGTGTACTATATGTGATATGCCAAACAATTCTTTTAAATCTGAAGAAACTGATCAAACTTTCTAATTTGACTTAGCTCAAATGTGTCACTATCCAGATATCTGCGGTTATTCCACACAGCAAACTTACTTGCATGCAATATTCATGTTCACAGAATATAGAGCTTTGCAACGTCAGGCGAGTACTTTGGATCTGCAGGGCGTTCCCATGTGCCGATTGTTAAAAATGAAAGGAACTTTTAAAAAACTTCGCTTTATCTGCCTTTTCTGTAGCCCAAGAATCGAGCAATAAATCGAACAATTTTCATTCATTCCACATTATAGTACTTACTTTTTACTTGGGGTGACCCCAAGTTTCGATGGGGAACTGGGTCTCAACCAACAGCTCTCTCCATTAAGTGCGATCTTGTGCTGATCGCCTCCAGTTGGCTGTGTTCCCTTTGCATACGAGCGCACCACTTTATGCAGATAAAGCGTTTCTCCTGTAGCAAGCAAGACATTTTCGTGCGCTTTAGATAGACTGCATGCATCTGCGATGTTACAGATGAGTTGATGTATCCTCCTTACCAAGTCAATACCATTGCTTTCTATATCCCGGCAGGTAGTCCGTCTGCTCCTGCTGCCTCACTGGTCCTTAATTTATGTAGACATCGCTTTCCAAACCAGTTCTTATTCAAGTGGAAAAAGCTACTCTTGACCAGCGTCTACGTTGAATGGACCATTCTGCCGATGCCGGCATTTAATCGTCCTCGCCATTAAACATTAAGAAATTCTTTCTAGTTTTTAGCCCACTGTGTGTGACTTTACTATTGCGGTTCAATAGTTGTTCCTACATGCTTCTGTTCGTATTTACGTCATTGGCAAGTTCCATTCCCTTTTTTCTGTAAAAAACACCTTTCCCTCGGGCTCGATCGAGCGTTTCTCTGTTATTTTTCGTTTTCTTTCTGTGAAGTCAATGTTCCTAGAATCGCGTTTGCTTAAAGAGTTCATCAGCCTCTTATTTCGTTGGAGGCGCTTGCCAACCCTTTTGTTCAAAGCAAGAATTTATAGGTGGAGATCGGATGAAATCTAGCATACCAGATGCGACGTCTCTAATGGCTTACTGACAATATTGTCACTCTTCTTCTGTGCTTGATACTATCAGCATAGAACTTCACAAAAGGTTTTGGGAGACCCGATACAAGAAAACTAGAGCCGTGTGTCGATCGCAATTTGATCAGTCTGGTTGACGGTTCTTTGATCTGGTTGCTGTCAGGCCACTTTGTGGATGTTGAGGTGTGACAAAGTATATTAGCCATGAAGCTTATTAACCTGACTAGTATTGTATCGGTTATGTTTCTAATTATGCCGCCAAAAATACTCTTCTTTCCTAACTTGGTGTTAAGATCACAAAGGATGATGTTAAAGTTCCGCTTAGGACATTTCTTATAGAGAAGTCGAGAAGTCGGTCTGTTTTTATTCTGCTTGATGCTGATTGTTATCAGGCGTTCGCTAAGATGCCTGAAGCGCAAAACTTTATGTCTGAGTCCTCCTTTGTTGAAAAATCCATTTGAATGACAGTGATATCCGCTTCATAGGAGTTTAAACTATTAAGAGTGCGATCGTCAGCAGTACTTGACAACATATGGTGTTTTACATAATCGGACGCAAGCTCAAATCCGGAGTGTCAGATGCTTCAGACAACAGTTCCAATTCCAGCGCACTGATCTAATTAAAACTCTTTTGCCATATAACATACATTTCACATACCAGCTCCAAATATTTTCCCATCAATCCAGACTCTCAAGGATGTAACAGAGTCAATTTGGTCTTCCTGCATGTTGAAGGATTCAACACTGTTTTAAGTATGAAACATGTTAGCGTGCTGGTTATTCATATCGTTTATGAGTATGTACTCGTACTCGTCTATCAAGGTGTCTAGCTTTCATAAAAGCAAAATCTTCAGTGTCGTTTGATCTGTTCCGATTCTGGAACTGTCACAGAGGCAGACATAACTAGTGTACCTTAACCTGACTCTTTATTATATTTTATAATCTATCCGTTTCTGAGTGTGACCTTCGGAAAAGAGCGATTTGCGAAAATGCTTATCCCTTCCTAGTTGTCCTTCAGAGTTAAAATCAAAACTGCAATACAAAGTTGACAAAATTACGCGTATAATACAACCTGTCAACGTTTCATGCTCAACACACTGTGTTACCAAAACCATAACCAAGTATAAATAGTCTGCAAGGACAAAGTGCAAGACCACTTATAGAATTTTATTCAAAAGCTTATGTCCATTTAGTCAAATGTCAAGCGTGCATAGAGCTCCGCTCCTCGCCCATTTTAGTTAACTACCAAGAAGTTATATTTTAATTTTTCCTTCATTAAAATCCAGGAGGAGGACTTACCAGCCACAAACTGGGACTGCAGCGAACTTCAGCAGCTCTTCTCAAGGAGATTCTTGAATATTTTAATTAAGGATAACCTGCCGTCCATTCGACTTTTGTGTGAAGGAAATGAAAATGTCTGCTCATTATTCCTGAGAGCCCTAATCAAGAATTGCGATGCCCTCAACAAGGTGAGTGAATAGCAATGAACAGGGAAAAGTTTTTGTTTGTCGGTAAAAATCAGAATCTTCAATTTGAATTTACAAGTATTTCCGGACGGATTAATTTCTTTTTCTTTCTCTATATCTCTCTCTCCCCCCAGAGTGCCATTCGACGGGTGGTGGTGCAGTTTATCGGAAAACAAGATTACAACCTTATGCATTGTATTGATGCTCAAGTGGAACTACTAATGAGACTCTTCGATTTAGCGGAAGGTTATGGTAATAAGTTACTTGAGGGAGTAATTGTGCGAACCAGTCGTCGGATAATCGCGGAACACGATCATAAATTGGCTGTTCGTCAGAACTTCCTGAAAATCCATAATGCAAAGCTGAAGAGGATGCTGTGAGTAGCACTTGTCTTTGTTTGTGTTTGGTGTTTTGTTTTTACCTTTTCTCTCTCATGTAAATGTATAAACGTATTTAATATATATATTTGTATTTTTGATTTGGTTGAATAGATTTGAAGAGGGAATAGATGCAGGAGCAGATGAGACAATTAGTCGGAGATGTGAACAAAGGATCATCGATGAAAAGTGGCTCTTTACTCAAGTAAGTTTTTTTCGTTTCTTTTTTTTTGTGGTACATACTTCTACGAGATTGCAAGAGTTGTAAGTAAATTAAAGGCGTCTGAAGGGGAAGAAAAAAAACTATTCAACCCTGTTTAATGGTAATATTTTCAGGAGCAACAAATTCAAATTCAAACCTTACATTTGTTTCTAGTTAATGGATTTAATACCATTCTAGGGTAAATGGTATTCAAATGTTTGTTTCAGTTATAGGAGCTAGTTGCGACCAAATGTTCGTCTCATTACCAGAGAGTGAGCTTCGCGTATGAGATGATGGTCTGTGCCTTTGCTTCGACGAATGTATGTACTTTAACAATTTTTAAGTGCTTCCATCCTAGTTAATTTTCCTCTTTTGAAATCGCTGACAAATCTGCAGGCTTCATTTTTTTTTCTTTATTCTTTTTGCCTTGATCTGTTAATATTCCAGTGCTCATCCTAATTAGACGCAACGTGACATATTAAAAAAAAATGTTGGATTCCTAACAAACACGCTTTTCCAACTGACATTTGAAACATTTGTGAGGTCATTTAGGACATGCCAGACCGCTGAAACAGATATTGTGGCGGATGAAACTGGACAACAACAGTACACTCTTTACTGCACGACCATGTTTAAACCGCATTGTTCCGAGGCAAACAAAAGCTTCAAATAAAGACAAATTTATTATAACCCATTCAAATAAAATAAGGGCAATGAACAAATGATAAGCCCTCTAATATAGTCGATGTTCTATATTCCTTTAAAGAGCCCAATGCGGACAGCAAGAACTACGGAAAACCAACGACCGAACTAGAAAAACCCAGCAGGTGTTGTTACAATGCAGTGTAAAAGGAACATATAAATGCTGCAAAGCCCAAAGCGACGCCCATAAAGACGAACACAATAGTAGAGCCGCAAAAGGTGCAAGATATGCAAGAATCATTTCCGCAGGCTATAAAACAGCAACAGTGATCAACATTCCGCTGTCAGAATGACACGTTTAATATGGACGATGACAGCGAAAAATATCATCCATTTGACCGAATAGTCCGAAAAAGGCGCACGCGATACTCGTAGCTTGGTATGGAGCATACACCAACTTACCTGCAAAGTGTGATCGATCGGAAAGCCAGCTGAGAAAATTTCAGTTCGATACGCATAACATTTTCATTGATTTAGACGCCATTTTGACACGCGGTATACAGGTTAATACCTAATTTTGAAATCTCTGCCCAATTCCTCCGATTGAGCAGGATAAACCATTTGGAATGGACGCTGGTTCATCAATGTCGCTAAAGATCACACCAAAGCCTGATGGCTGTCGTTCTTAAAGTGTGCAAAATTCACACGCCAGTATGGAAACTGCTGAGTATCCCATCCTATAACTTGGATTGGACCAGCAGCCCAACAATTAAGTTTGTAGCGAAGTGTTTGCCTTAACTCTCGGTGGTGGTTCCCTGTAACTGCATAAAAAATGTCACGGGCATGCTTTGCCAGTAGCATTATACTGACCTACACTAATTGTTAACGATCCTAGCAAACGTGTAAAGGATAACCGCTAGGATAGGTAAAGATGACATCTTTGGTAGAACAGTTGGTAAGCATAACCTACACTCCACCACGTCTGGCAACGTACTTAGGCTTACTGACCATACACTATAGCAAACACACGGTTTCCGCATCTCAGGGAAAGGGGACAAGGCGGTCTCCGAATAATCAAACGCTAAATCAAATTGATCATTTTGCTATAAACGTAAGGCGTTCCTCCAGTATTCTGCACGGCCGAACGTTCCGGGCAGCAAACATTGGCTCGGACAACCACAGGCAAGGTGAGAACCACTGTGAGAAGATATAACGTAGAAGCAATCGCAAGAGATTGCGGGAATCTTCGCGAGAATCTCTCAACAATTTATACGCCGCCAGTGTATCGAAAACCAGTGGCAACGCTGCCGACATGCTGTCAAAGACGCCGCAACTGATGGACTGGCTTTCCACCAGGAAATCCCTATTTTGATGAAGAATGCCGGAGAGCACTTGTAGCTAAACAAGAAGTCTACAAAGCGTCGTTGCAACGAAGAACGAGAGCCTCCCGTGAACTCTACATCGGCTTCTTCAGAAAAAGAAAAAAGGAAAAAAAGAGTACGAGAAGCGCATGATAGAAGATATTGAAAATTTGCAACAGGTAAAGTAAACGTGTCAAGTCAAGAAGACCCGTACAGAAGCCTGTATAGATGAAGAATGAAACCTTGTAGTGGAGTTCCAGTCGGTGCTGAGAATATGGAAACACTTTTTCTGCAAATTGTATAACGGCCAACAAGCCCAACTTTCCGCCATCAGTCAGAATAGACCATTCTATTTAATATATAAGCTAAAATCCAACAAATTAGCTAGGCCTGACTAGGTATTTAGAGTGGCTGGAAATGCTCTTGTGGAGAGCTTGTACCAACTCATTTCTCAGATCTGGTCAGAAGAGTGAATCCCTAATGAATGGAATCTCAGCACCGTATGCCCGATCCACAAAAATGGAGACCCGCTCTACATTGAGTACAATATCTTTTCTGCCACATTGTGTGAACGTCTGAAATCCTTCGCCAACAAGCTGATTGGCCTTTATCAGTGCGGTTTTAGACCAGAAGAGTCCCACAGT
This sequence comes from Volucella bombylans, assembly GCA_949129095.1. NCBI lineage: Eukaryota > Metazoa > Arthropoda > Insecta > Diptera > Syrphidae > Volucella > Volucella bombylans. Next base: position 12,215,376 of record OX422140.1, read on the forward strand.
CGACCAAATCTTTACACTCCGGCAGATCAAGGAAAAACTTAAGAAGTCCAAATCGATACCCACCATCTTTTCATCGACTTTAAGGCCGCATATGATATGGACGAGTTATATAGACCCATGTCAAGTTTTGGCACCCATTATTTTTGTGCGGCATGACGGTAGAGAATACTCGCTGCTCCATCAAGGTCAGTAATGGCCGAGACCTTTGATGTCAAAAAAGACTTTACACAAGGTGGCGCGCTGTCATCTCTTTAATATCACGGCATACTTGAAAGAATTGGGAGGAACTCACAAGGGAACACTGGAGGCACAATCTTTCAAAAGTCTGTGCAACTACAATCGTACTCCGATGATATTCACATAATTGGCACAGCATAAATCGCTGTCTGAAGCGGAAGCTGCCAAAATGGGTTTAGCGGTTAATGACGGCAACACCAAGTATATGCTGTCAACAAGTAGGGACACACAAGATCCAAAAATTGGACAGAACATCACAATCAACAGCTATAATTTCGAGGTAGTAAAGAATTTTGTCTACCTTGGTTCTGCCTTAAATTCTGCCAACAACACCTCAGCAGAAATAAAATGAAGAATCACTCTTTTCAATTGAGTAGTAAGGCCCTATTCCGTAAAACTAACAATCTATGTAACATAGGACCTTGATCAAGCCACTCCTACTTTATGGCGTTGAAACACGGACTATCGAAAGCAGTCGTTTCGAGAGATAAATCCTTCGAAAAATATTCGGTCCCCTTTGCGTTGACGGGTTTTGGAGGAGAAGATTCAACGACGAACTATACGAACTGTACAGCAACATGGACCTATTCAGAAAACTGCGCATTAGTTGCTTGAGTTGGCTAGGACTTGTAAAACGAATGGACACCAATGCTCCGATCTGAAGAGTCTTCTAATCTAACCCGGAGGGACATTGCAGTAAAGGAAGAACTCACATTAGGTGTCGCACACAAGTAGAAGGGGACATCAATCTACTTGGAGTGCGCAGCTAGAAGCAGTTAGCTAAGGACCCTACTAACTTCAGAGACTTGTTATTTGAAGCCCAGGTTCACCACGAACTATAGCGACACCTAAGTAAGTGGGTAATATCAAAGCACAATCGAAACTGTGTCTAATTACTTGAATATTGCGCGGACGGTATTATCATAGTCTGATGATTCGCATTTTACGGACTATGGTTGTCTCATTCAGCTTCATTCAGGTTCAATCTAAGCTACATACCACAAATCTTGAGGTAAACGTATTGTTGTTTTTATTCCCAAACCAGGTAAGAAACCTTTCACACTAATAGAGGTTCATATCAGGGAATGAATGCCCGCACTCAAATCAAGATCTACGGAAATCCCCCTTAAATGTAGTGGCAGACATAATGACGTCTACCGACGAAAAGAGACAATACCAGGCACGATTCCATCTCGAATGTCATGGAACTCTCAAATCATCCTTCCCAATTACTTCGGCTGCGAAGGCTGTTCATAAGGAGGTCTTCTTTCCTTCTTAAGTTAGTGTCTGACTGGTGCGTTGAAGAAAACCTCTCAATGAACCCCGGAAAGACTGCGCTACTCTCCTTCAGTCGTAGAAGAAAGCTTGACCAGATCTGTACGACACAATTATGTATAGTGCTCTCCAATGGACCAATGGAGTTAAATATCTAGCAATAGTTCTAGACAAAACTAAATTGGAACTCACATTCCCAAAAAGTCACCATTTAGATCTACACAATGATGGCCAAACGGATTATCACTTCCTCGTCAGCAGTATGGTGAAGTAAGACAAAAAACACCATATCAAAGCTGCATCACCTACAGAGGCTACATATATATATATCCAGTGGTATGCGAAACTGCCCCACAGCTGCCATTAAAACTTTCATTGGTCTGACACGGCTTCACATACGAGTATATTTTAAAAAATGTGGTACAGTCAGATTATTTCAAACAGGAGAGATGAGACTAGCCATGCAATCGGACTAAGCTAAGTTTATCTAAGGGATTCCTCGACATGGTCTGCGTGGTAAATGACCGCATACTAAAAGTTTTATGCATCGACAGGTGGTTCAATATAGGGATCTCAAATCGATAAGCATGGCACTTCCAGAACTCAACATCAAACCTAAAAGTTATCCAGTAGTATACAGGATCCAAAATGGACACCAAGTAAATACAAGCGTTGCAAGGCCAATGGTATAAAGTCGCAGCGTCTTTCATGCTGACCAAGAATGTGCCTGGACAATTCTTGGAATAGGAATGAGCTTATACTCACGAACAGTCAAGCAGCTCTGAAAGGGTTACGCTCAAACTTGCTTGACTCCAAATCGGTGCAATTCTGTTTCCACACTCTTCAATACTCTAAAAGAAACTGCTACTAGTAGATACTCTGGTAGGTACTAGAGTACAAGGGTGTTGAAGGTAATGGAAATGCGAAGGAATTGGTTAGAAAATGATCAGTTGACCAATTCAATGATTCAGAGCCTTTCTGCGGCATCCCGTATACAGGAATAATTTCAACAGACAAAAGTTAGGAAAACAAAGTGTGTCAATCCTATTTGGAGAATATAGCGGATCTTCGACAGGCTAAAAGAAGAATGCAATCCTTCCAAAATAAAATCAAATTATCTCGTAACATAAAAAAGAATGACATCAGAAGACTGGTGGTTTTGACTATTATTAAAATGGATATCTTCTTTATTATAGTGTTCGCTTTAGGCCAGTCTTCTCAACCCCGTTTGTAGCCACTTCTGGTGTCCCACACGGCAGCCATCTAGGTCCCCTCTTTTCATTTTAACTATAAACGATCTTGAGAAGATTATCAAACATTGCTCCGTATCCGTTTACGCCGATGACACTCCAAAACTATTTCTTCACCCCAGGCCTCTGTTCTCCTTCAAGAAGACCTCGGGCTGACTCTTTTATTTTACCTACCTATCGTGACCGCCTCAAACTTCTTAACCTGAATACCCCCGAAAAACGCAGAGACGTAGCTGACGTTCTCTTCATTCATCAACTGCTCTCTAATTCTGTAGATCGCACTTCCCTTTACAATTCTATTTCCTTCAACACTAACCTCCGTAATTTACTATGTCCTTGTCTCTTCTATATTCCAACCCATCGCACCTCTAATGGTTCCAATGACCCAATCTCCCACATGCTCCGAAAGGTCAACTTAAATTTCTCCCTTTTTGGATCTCAATGTGAGCACTTCTAGTCTTAAACTAGATCTCCTCCATCATTCCCTTGGCTTCTTATTCCTGGCCTATCCAAAATACTCGTAGATCCTTTGAATTGAAGATAAGTGACATTTTTGTAACGACAGCTCTGTCGTTATGTATGTCGAAAATCGCTTTTTTTTACTTACTTTCTTTGAAATAAAATCCAACATCTAATTAATTTTGATTACAAATTCATTTACTCACCATGTTTCATCCTCTTTTCAGGTAATGAAGTCCTCATCGTCTGCTGATCCAAGGAGACTCTCGCAAATTCTCTTGGAAATCACCTCGGAATACAAACTAAGCAAAATATTTTCCTCTCCTGAGTTCGACGAACAAAACATTCTCACATCCGCTATCGACACATCCCTCAAATCGATGTTATCTTCATTCCGGAACAACTGTATCCAATTCAATCCACACATCCATTACATGAATGTAAATCCATTAGCGAAGGTCGCTATCGCAACTTTAATGACACGTATCGACAATTACGAGTCTTTAAGCCACAACAACACCAAGAATCTGCCACTGTATCTAGCTACCGCTGTAATTTCTCTAATGGAGAACCTCAAGCACATCGAAGAGGTAGCATTAATTTACATCGAATCGAAATTCATTGACAAGTTCATTAAGGAACATCTGTTGCGCCCCGAACTCATGGTAGCACTTAAAAAGTTTCTACAAATATGTTGCATCCACATTAAGAGCTGCCTAATGGGGCAACGACCAGAAGCCGTCGATGGAGCTCTCGATATGTACACCTACTCTTACTGCGTGGATGTGATGCTTAAATATAGTTTTATTTGGAATGAATTGAATGCATCATCAGAAGAGGATGAACAACATTCCAGCGATGCCCAATTACTAAGTGATGTCTTTAACATGTTGTTTGCAGTAGTTACCCAATCGATGGGTAATACAATTTTCTACAAAAAATACAAGGCCAAGTTGTTGGTAGCAACGCCACAGGCTGTGTCAGTCACACAAAGGGCAATTTTTCTAGCAAAACTGATGGAAACGAAACTCGAAGTCGATGAAAGATTGAGGGGAGCAAAAACCAAGGGTGCTACAGTGCCAATGGTATGTATTTCATGTCCATCAACTATGAGGGATTTTCTTTTCACATTTTCATATTTATGCTTCCTCTAGCGAATCCTCAAATCGATTGGAATCTCAATTTTGCGAACGAATCGATTTTATGCATATGCTGTGACCCCATTGGAGATTTACCATCAAAGTGGATGTACTGGTGCTGCAGCTGGTGTAGGAGCAGAAGGAGCAAATTTAGGGGGTGGTGGTTCCAATGCCGCTGGCGGTTATGAGAGTCAGATTAAAAGTTCAAATGGGAAACTACCCTCTATTCCGGTTGAACACCTCAGTGATGCTGATGTTTTGCAAAAATTTGTGAAGAGGTAGGTCGAAGAGTTCTTGAATTGAAATGCAAAGACCGATAAGGGTTGGTTTGAATGGAAAGAAAGCTTTCTCCCTGGGGGCCATAACCGAGGAGGAAACAAGAGAAAACTCATGAGTAGAGTTTGAGATTTCTTGTGTATCACTTCTAGGGCAGAACACAACAATTACTAGCAGATGGAGGGCAAGAAAACAATTTTCTGTATACATAGGTCAACTTCAGATTTTGTAGCTGAAACTCAAGTACAAATATTTGTTAATCTTCAATAGATTGTGTGGTGGAATTTGGGCGATGCGATGGGAGGTTTTAAGTGAGAAAAATGTTCGACTCTTGTGCGCCAAATGTACTTGTGGTTGCTTCTATACTCTTTGAGTCTATTGTCTGTGTAAATAAACATAATGGAAGTGAATGTTTGCCAATGAAATGTGTCAGCAGTAATGACAAACTTTAGTCAACAGGTAAACTGTTTTCATTTGGGATTTCATAACAATTTACCGGGCACAGTTGCCAATTGTAGTGCTTTAAATCATACTTAACCGTTAAGTCATACATAAGCTGTTTATCGATTGTAATTCAGTGTGAATGACAAATGGATATGCATTACAATTTTTTGATTAAGCGTTGTTGAATGTTTTACGGAAAGTGTTTAATTTTTTTGTAGATGACGGCTTTGTATTGTGTTGTTCTATTTTAAATTTGTGCCCTAAGCTCCTTAGGTTCAGTATTTTTATTTAAATTTGAATGCCATAGGTCACCTTTGATTTTGTTCGGCTAATTAGTTTTAAAGTTCATCTCCCCGGCAGGGCGAGAAAGTGAAACTTTTTGGTTTGAGTCTTCAGGCGAATTTTATCAACTTCAACAAGTTTGTATTATTAAGTAAGAAATTTCCAAGTTTTACAGATGTAAGAGCTGACTTTCCGGTTCAATATCTATTTGTGGACGTCAAAACGTGATAAAACATCAGCAGCATCAAAATAGAATGGCCTGTAGAATGGTTCTAAGGTCCGCAAATTTAGCCAACAGCACAAGCGCCTCAGTAGCAATGCAGAAACATGGGAGACATATGTAACATTAGATGTGATTATACGCTACACATACATATTTCAACGATTATTAAAATAAGAAGTTAATAATGCTGTAAAGTACAGTTGTCACAACGGTAGACGAAGGTAGAAATCTACAGTGCGCGGTATACAGTATGAAATGTAATAGATCAGGACGTACTTACTTACTTTGATGGTACTACAGTGCTATGTAGATCTGGGCCTCAAGTAATAAACCGTGAAGTGTTTAGCCACTTCACTTTAAAACGGTTCCAGTTATGTGCGCCACCTAAGACGAAGTCTTTCTGTACTGCTTTGTACATCCGGATTGGAGTTGGGGAGTCTTCTCGACCGTTAACATTCGTTCACACTATGTGTTTTAGCCATCTCAGGCGGCTGATGTCGTCGACTTCGCTGTTATATCTCTTCTTCCACAGCCCGTTAACGCGAACTCGTAAATCATTCGTTTAAAAGGGTCAATGATATCTTCATCCGTTCACGTTGCTCCGCCACAGAGCAGAACTGGGATGATTATAGTGTTATATAGAAATATCCATAATTTTTCTTGATATGGCCTTCTTACTCAATTGCCTTCTCAGGCCAAAGAACCAGCGCTGCCAATCGCAGTAGTTCTTCGTTTGATTTCTGATGAGGTGTCATTCTTAGAGTTAATAGGCGAGCCGAAGTTGACAAAATCCCTAATATCTTGCTGTTTCATTCTGTCCGCTTGCATACACTTCGTTTCGCTTTTATACACAGCCAAACCCATTCTTGCCGTTTCTGTTTCATTACTTCCAAATACACCACAGCGCACTGCGTCCTGGCATAGATATCGATTACATCCATTTAATTGTAGGTAGTTGCACTAACGCACTATGGGGCAAAATAGCCCTTTAGCTGGCAAAAAATAAAATGTTGAAGTTGAGCTTTGTCTTAAACTAACGTTTTATTTCTATTTCAAATATGATGGAGAATTAGAAGTGAGAGAGGGAAGAGCCATTTGAGTCACGAGTTCTTCAGCAGATCACCACAAGTGTAGCATTTGTTCACTTTTTTCATCGAGTGCAAACGTGTTTTTTGTGTTTCGAATTGCTTTTTTGGTTTTTTGTGTTTTTTGTGTTTCGAATTGCTTTTTTGGTTAACAAAAAAACATTTTTTTGTTGTCTTAATCTGTGGTTGAAAATAGAAAAAAATGTAAAAAAAGATGTATAATTTTTGCATTTATCTGAAATCCTTAAACTTTAAGTTGTGTTAGCCGTGAGTTGCCGCAAAGTGTTATATGTCGTTGTGTTCAGTGTTTTGTCTATTTGCAGAATATATAATTTTTGTTTGCTCTTATTTTCTCCCCTTTGTATAGTATACATTATTGTCGGCGAGGTCATTCTTGATAAAAATTGGATTTTTTTTAATTACATCTTGAGCCGAACAACTTCCAAAACCTTGCCTATAACAAGGCACAACCTTTACAATATAATAAAGAGTTCAAATTGCCAAGGATTGGATAGCCCAATAGAATTTTTAAGGCGAGAAGTTGAAAGACGGCTCCAATGCAATGGAACTTTTGAACACGAAAATAATAAAAAAATTAGCGATTTGTGAGATCGCTTGAGATGTGAGATCTTGAGATCGATTTGTGATCTTCTGGACAGTCGGGGGATGCAAAATTAATTCGCGAAAATACCACCATTCCAGGTCATGCCGAAAAGTATAAAAAAAAAACTTTAAATGAGTCCATTGACCCAACTTCAATGATAGCAGAAGAAGCATTGGCAATGATTATTGAAGCAAACCTGTCCTGGTTTCAGTATGAAATCATAAGCTCGAAAGCTCCCAAAATGTTCTCTTCTTACAAAATTGTTCAGGAGTGCAAAAAAAAATTGCTACCCGGAACCTGAAAAAATAAGTATTTCGGAGACTTTTGTTAATACAGATTTACAAAGATTGCTTAAGTAAATCATGAACATTTAATAAATGTCCACAACGATGTGATCGACTTCCTAAGCCCCGAAGAATTGAAAAATGTGTGCTTATACTCTAAATGGGGCTTTGATGGAAGCTCCGTTCACAGTTCGTATAAGCAAGCTTTTCATGGATTGGACCCAGCTCTTCGTTTATCTTCTGGTGCAAAAATAGTCTGGCAGAATCCTCGTCCAAGCTCAACCAGATATTGTAGACCTCTTAAAATTGAATTTCTTAAAGAATCCGCCTAAGTATCCGTGACCGAAAAACAAAAACAATAAGTGGAAAAATTATTTTTATTCAACACAATTTGATCTTTGCCATGGTTCATGGAAAGGTTTGTAACGTCAGAACCGAAATCTCTTCCGCAACCACCGTTTCTCTTAAAACATTGTCGTCAACTAACGTTTCCGGCTTCCCACGTGGTTCATTTTCGAGACTGAAATCTCTCGAACGGAACTTTCCAAACTAACGTCGTATAGTAAATTCGTAAAGGAAGAGGGTTCGAATGTGAACTGCCAACAGCATGGTAAATAATTCATAGAAAAAAGTTGTAGAGATTACATTAATAAAAAATGATTAAATTATCGAGAAGAAAAAGACGCTCGCACAGTATTCAATCAAATTTCAAAAATCAAGTCTTTATTTTACACTGAACTCTATCTTCCTACGTTTGCACTGTCATAAGCAAGGTTTTTTCAGTACTTCGTTTACATAAAAGTTACATTTACATTTGTAAGGTTTTTGCAATGTTAAAACCGCCACAATACTCCCCTCCAACGATATGTCTCTTCGTATGTTGAATTTGACTCTTCTTCCAGAACGGGTTCTATATTCCTGTGTATTGGCGTCAGCTGTGGTTGTTTGTCGCACGTCAGCTGTTGTTGTTTTTTCTTCATCCTCTATTGTCAGATGTGCAGCTTTCAAACGATCGATGGATATTTTTTTTTTTCGTTGTTTACATCTAATGTGAAGTATTTATCCGCTCGATCCAAAACGCGAAATGGGCCTTCGTAGGGGGTTTGAAGCGGTTTCCTGACAGCATCAGTTCGCACAAATACGAATGGTGAAGTTCGAAGTTCCTTCTCGACGAAAACTGTGCGTGTTGAGTGGTTACTCATTGGAGATGGCCTCAGTGACTTCATTGTGCTTCTGAGTTGTTTGACGAATTCATGTTCCTGGATTTCCTTTGAGTTGTCCACAAAAAATTCACCAGGCAGTCGCATTTGACTCCCATAAACCATTTCAGCAGGGGATGCTTTTAAGTCCTCTTTAGCCGTCGACCTGAATCCGAGTAGAATCACCGGTAGTATTTCTGTCCAATGTTCGGTGTTGTGGCATTTAATTGCAGTCTTCAGCGCGCGGTGCCATCGTTCTATTATGCCATTTGATGAGGGATGATACGCGGTCGTGCATATATGTTTCGTTCCCACAAGTCGTGTTAAATCTCTAAAGAGCTGTGATGTAAATTGTCGTCCTTGATCCGTGGTAATGCGTAGTGGTACTCCAAATCTTGGAAGCCAATTCGAGTACAGCGTATGTGCAACAGATTCAGCTATAATATCCACCATTGGATATGCCTCCGGCCATCGGGTGTATCTGTCTATATACGTCAAACAATAACGAAATCCGTTTGAAATCGGCAGCGGGCCCACAATATCCATGTTGATATGCTCGAATCTTTGTTTCGGGAGCGCAAAGGATCCAATTGGAGACTTATTGTGACGCTGTATCTTCGATTTTTGGCACGCAACACATAACTTCGCCCATCGCCGACAATCTGCATTAATCGAAGGCCAAACGAACCTCTCGGAAACCATCTTTGCTGTTTTGTTGATGCCGGGGTGGCTTAGCCCATGAACACTCGTAAAAGCTATTTTCCGAAACGCTTCGGTTAAGTAGGGACGCAGCATTGCTGTAGAAGTATCGCAGTAAATTTTTCTGGTTGTACCTGGAACAATAAAAGGCTTTAATTTAAGTGAATTATCAGATAATAAAATTTTTTGTAAGTGTTCGTCCGCCTCTTGCGCTTTGGATAGCAGTTCATAGTTAACAGTGGCAGGTATCTGAATTGCCTCAACACGTGAGAATGTATCGGCAACAATGTTTTCGCGTCCAGGAATAAACCGAATGTCAGTAGTGAACTGGCCAAGAAAATCCAGGTGCCGTAACTGCCTCGGCGATGCCTTATCCAATTTTTGTTCGAACGCATAAGACAACGGCTTGTGGTCCGAAAAAATAGTAAATTTCCGTCCTTCCAGCATATGCCTAAAATGCCTCACGGACTTGTAAGCGGCAAGTAGTTCGCGATCGTACGTGCTGTAGGTAGTTTGGGCAGGTGTTAATTTTTCCGAATAAAAACCCAAGGGTTGCCATGAATCGTCACTTGCGAGTTGCTGCAATGTCGCTCCTACAGCCTTTTCCGATGCGTCGACCATTAGGGCTAACTGCGAATCTGTCCTGGGGAATGCTAAAAGCGTAGCATTTCCCAAATCGCTTTTGCACTGATGGAAAGCTGTTTTGGCCTCCTCGGTCCATTGAACTAGGGTTTGGTCGTTCTTCTTGTTGCCTTTAACGTGTTGGAAAAGTAATTGTTGATTTTCGGCTGCTTTTGGTATGAATCTTCGATAAAAATTGAGCATTGCGAGGAATCTTCGGAGCTCGCTTACCGTTTTAGGATAAGTGATATCCATAAGGGCTTCGACTCGATGTGGTGGTGGACGTGTTCCATATTTGTCGATTGCGTAACCCAAGAACGTCACACTTGGCTGGCCTATCATGCACTTCGAAATGTTCACTACTAGTCCATTCTCGCGTAACTTTTGAAACAAACGACGGAGGTGGTGTTCATGCTGCTCCGTGTTGTCGGATGCCACGAGGATGTCATCTAGGTAGGCGTTTGCGAAGTCGAAATCTTTTAAAACTTCATCCATAAATCTCTGAAAGGTCTGCCCAGCATTCCTCAGGCCAAAAGTCATTCGTACAAATTCGAACATGCCGAATGGGGTGGTGATGGCCGTCTTGGGTATGTCGCTTGGCTCCACTGGTATCTGATGGTAAGCTCGCTTTAGATCTATTTTCGAGAAAATCTGCTTGCCCTCTAGTGTGTGAGTGACGTCGTGGATGTGTGGGATTGGGTAACGGTCGGGTTCTGTTACCGCGTTGAGGCGTCTAAAATCACCACACGGTCTCCACTCACCATTGGATTTTTTGACGAGGTGAAGAGGAGCAGCCCAGGGACTGCGGGACGGGCGGCAAATACCTTGTGATACCATTGCGTGAAATTCTTCTTTGGCAGCTTTCAGTTTTTCTGGGTACAAACGACGTGGGTGACAGAAAAGCGGTGGACCTGTCGTTACAATGTGATGAGTTACCTGATGACGGGCTTCGGTCGGCGATAAAGTGCTTCGTGTAATGTCCTTAAATTCGTAAAGAAGCTTCTGAAATGGCAGAGATTTATCGATTGTAGATAGGTTTTATATTACCTCATTCCCGTTTGCTAAGTTGCAGTAAGATGCGACTTGCGTTTAGCAATCAAATAGTTTTTTTCTTCGTAAGTCGACTTGTAGGTTAAAGTGCTGCAAAAAATCTGCACCGAGAATGGGTTGGGTAACTTCAGCGATTGTGAATAACCATTGAAAAGGCCGTCTCAGTCCAAGGTTAAGCGTGAGTAGTTTTTCTCCGAAGGTTTTTATTGCAGTTTTATTCGCCGCGTAGAGAAAAGTTCGGTTGTCTGACAGGTTGCGTTGGTTTCGAGTTGGTGGTATGACAGAAATGTCGGCTCCGGTGTCAACCAAGAATTTTAACTTAGTATTCGTGTCGATGATGAAGAGTCGGCGGTTTGCGATTAAACCTCTGTCGTTTACCGCCGAATGTGACAGAGATTTTAGTTTTCCGAACTGTGTTTGCATGGTGGGCGACATTTAAGAGCTTCGTCGCCATATTTCTTGTGATACCAGCAGATATTTGTGTCGGATCTTTCTGAAGAAGTGTGGCGAGCTGACCTCGTGAACTTTCTCGTACGGGAACGATTGCGTTGATGTGGATAGCGCATAAATGCTGTTTTTATCTCTGATAGCTGGCGCGATAGTTCTGCTACTTGCGATTCTAGAGAACTAGTTCGAGATGGAGTTGTGGCCGTTGTGCACTCGGATATTTGTGAGATGTCACTTACTTCGACGATTTTGTCTGCTAGAGTAGCCATCTGTTGCAGACCTTCCATGCTTATCGAAATGATGCTACGTACGTTGGTTGGCAAACGTTGAAGCCAAATTGATTTAAGCATTTCCTCGTTCATGTTTGCGCCAGCTAATTCGCGCATTTCTCGCAACAGTTGTGATGGTCGCATGTCGCCGAGTTCCACATCTTGGAGAAGTTTTTTAATTCGTTTTTGTTCCGAGTCGGCGAATTGTTCGATAAGCCTCTCCTTCAGAGTTTTATACATGTCCGACGGGGGTGGGTTTAGAATTATGTCGGAGACATATGAAAGGACGCTGCTCTCTATTGCCGCAACGACGGTGTGGTATTTCGTATCGTCTTTTGAGATTCCTGCTGCGAAGAATTGGGATTCTACTTGCGCGAACCATAGCTGTGGTTTGGAACTCCAGAACGGTGGAATTTTTATGGAGACTCGGGCTATTTCTGAACCTGCTGCGTTGGGAACACATGGTGAGTCGTTTTGACTTGGCGAAGTGGCCATTTTAAAAACGATGAGAAAAAAAAACAAATTGGACGAATTAATGTCAAAATATTAATTTGAAATAAGTTAGAATCTCGCTTTCCATGTAAATTACTTGTCGGGGTCACCAATTATGTAGAGATTACATTAATAAAAAATGATTAAATTATCGAGAAGAAAAAGACGCTCGCACAGTATTCAATCAAATTTCAAAAATCAAGTCTTTATTTTACACTGAACTCTATCTTCCTACGTTTGCACTGTCATAAGCAAGGTTTTTTCAGTACTTCGTTTACATAAAAGTTACATTTACATTTGTAAGGTTTTTGCAATGTTAAAACCGCCACAAAGTAACGGTATTTGTAACGAACCCTAAAATTCTCACACGTCAAGCAAACGTACCACTTTATTTTATAAAAAAAAAGAAAATTTAACATTCTGTCACAGATGTTCACTCGAGAAATTCTTATTTCCGATTGAGCGAAAATCGGACATTTCATGTGGTACAACCCAATATTTCGCAGCTAAGTGTCTTATATTTGCTTATTCTATTTCAGTTATAAAACATATATATGTTATAGACAATAGTTGGTTTTCCTGTTATATGTACAATAGACTTTTTCATTTTCTTAAATAACAAACAATAGGAGAGTTAGATTGAGAGGGAAAGATTAAACTTAGTCAAATAGCATAGTTAAAAAAAAAGGAAAAATGAAAAATTCAAGCAATAAACAGACGGTAAGTGTGCCAATCTTATTCGTACATCCTGCAACAGTCAAAAAGACTTTTCGTTGTAGGGATTCACATTTGCAAGTTTCTTGCTTCACAAATTCAGTTTCAAAACATGCCCATCCGCGGGGGTATGCCATTAATAACAAACAACAATTCTATGTATATTTAGCTTAAGACTATAAATCCTCATCGGAGATGATTATCTCATCGATAGACGGGACGGTTAGCTGGTCCACAACTTTTTCTGCATTGGAGACGCTTTCGTTTATACTGGTGACGGAGAAAATTTTCAATGCGCTCGTCGTTAATGGTTGCGTTTGAATTGGCGATGAGGGTATTTGCAATGGTGGGGTTGGAAGTGATGGTGGCACCGGCAATGCTGGTGATATTGAACGAGGGATTGGTGATGCTGGCGGTGATGCAAACGCATGTGGTGGTGATGTTCTAAATGCTGCCGACGTACTAGGCGATGGTGATGTTGTTGATGGTGGTTTTGTTGTTGGTGATTGTGATGATTTATTGCCGTTCGTTGTTGGTTTCTCAGATTTCTCCGATTTATCAGATTTTTCTAATTTTTCTAAGTTATCGGATTTATCTGATGTTTCAGGCTTTTTGGGTTTCTTATGTTTTTCAGTGTCCTCTTCGGACTTTTTATCACTGTTATCGTGGGCATTTGAGTGCTCTTCATCATCATCATCGTCTGATTGCTCATCGCTTTCGCAACTCTCCGATGTGCCATTTGATTCTTCATCACCAGTTGCATTTGCGCATTCGGCTTTTCGTTTTATTTGCTCGCGAGCGTATTTATCTATGATGGAGCCGATGGATGTTTTCTTTTTTTGGTTTTCGGAAAGTTTCGCCAACAAAGTTGGATCATTAGCTGCTGGATCATCGTAGTCACTAGTGAAGTGAGACACCGTTTCATAGAGATCGGCTTTGCGACGATTTTGAAGCAATTTGCCAATCTTGATGAATGCTTCTTCAGCAATCATAGACATTTCTTTTTTAGTAGACCGAAATTGTATCGCTCGTTACAGAATTCCAGCATTCGCAGGACATCAACGAAGTCCGGAAATTCCTTGGTGCGATTAACGAATGCCTCAACGACTTTGTTGAATTTCGGATAGTCGGTATCTTTGAAGCGAATTGGCTTCTTCACCTGCCTCAATGCGTTCTTACTTTCGCCCGTTAGATCACAGATTTTGTCGTATATCTCACATGCCCGCTTTTTGTATCGCTCCACGACGAGGTATGTCGAATTTTCGTCGTCCAAATCGACATTCTCATTTTCCAGTCTATGGATTTTCCTCGTCAGTATGTACAGCGCCTTGTTTAGTTGCTTGATCTGTCTACTACGTATCCGATCGTCTTCTTCTACGTCATTTCCCGCTGAAGTAGTTTCTGATGCCACAGACGCTTCATCGTTATTGAATACAACCGATTTGCTCTTTTTGCGTGCCTTCATCTCATCAACAACCGGCCTGAGATGATAATACACTAAATCCGGATCCTTTTTTATGCGTTCTGTGGCAGCTAGGACTGCTTTTCGGAAACCTCGAGATTTTACAAAGTCCGGATGCACAGAGTAGTAGTATCGAATCAGTTTTGTGTCGATTAGTTTGGTCATGTCTTCGGAAGGTTCAGCACCTCGACATGCATCCAAAAGGGTGTTGTATTCGTCACTGAGAGGCTCCTTTGGTTCCTCTTTTTCTTTCTCCTTTTCTTTTTCTAGGTCTTCCTCGGTAGTTTGTTTTGTTTTGTCATTTTGAGGCTTGCCATCGCTGGTGGTTGATTGTGGTGGATTTTGCGCCTCACACACAGATGATCCATCACTTATGGTACTTTGTGCTGGACTTGTAATTGTGCTGTTGGGGCTCTTAAACGAGCCAGGAGGACTACGACTTTGATTGTGATTCTTAACTGGACTGTCAACAGAGAAGATGGGACCATTGCTGCTGAAAGTGGAACTCGTAATTGTCCTGGTGCTATATACCACCTTAATTCATGGTAATGAGATAATTTCATCTGCTTTATTACTCATTGGACAGCTGAGTGAAGAAACTCAGGAAACCCGCAATAAGGACTTTAAAAGATATAGAGAGCATCACTCCCGCAAAAATAGCCGAGCAAATACGAATGGTCCCCCATCTGTACCATCACCAAACCAAACTTGTGAATTTGAAATCAATGAGAGTGATGAAGATTTATAAACTGTCTGATGTGTTCTTTATTAAGAATCTTTGGCTTTTTAATCAATTAATTTATTTCGATTTTTTAAAAACCTTTTTTTTTAAGTGGGCGTGGCCGTAATTAACTTCCACAATATGTTTACAATAGCAGCAAGAGCAATGATGCAAAATTTCAACTTTTTAGCTTTGTTGGTAGATTTAATGTCAACTTTAAGGGCATTTGCCCCACTGTGTGACGTTTGGAAAATTATACGTATGTACCTATGATGTTGGCTTGCTAACATTGTACAATTTTATAAAGTTTGATGTTAAAAAAGTTATACGACGACGCATCACCTTCTCCAAATCTTTTTTGACATCAGTCGCATCGCGAATGTAACACTTTGATGCAGCATTTGTTCTTGATAAAATGTTACAAACACTCCCATCAATCATCGTAAATAACATTTTGAAAGAAATTTGTATACTAAAACCATTTTTTCGTATACAAATGTTAAAAAGTTGACCAATAACTTCATTCATTTTGGCCTCTTCATCTCAAACAAGTCTTGCATTTTCTTTCATATATAAAAATTTAATTGGCCTGCAGTACATAGTTGAAGAAGAACGAGGATTTTTCCACAGCTCCATACCGGTACTATCCTCGACCAACTTAAGGGGACAAAACGCAATCAAAAATAAAAATTCGTCTGTGCTTTCTGAATCAGCAAACAGTTGTTTGTACTGACTATGCCCGGAACTTCCGTCAAAGCCCCACTTACATGCTAACGTTGCAGTTGTGTTTTGCTCTATATGAGCAAATTCAGCTATACTTTCTCCAGTCCTACTCAGCAATTCTTGGAGATCAAGCCATGCCGTTGTTGCTGTTGCCTCTCTATTAATAGGAAGCATTTGTTTTTTAAGTTTTTTTATTTTATATAAGCTCGGAAAGCAATCCTTGTGCAAAGCATTAATAACTGTTTTTAGTAGTTATACCTTTTTTCTGATAAATATAATGCTAAGGCTTCCTGGGTTGATAAAACTGATCTGCTTCCGACAGTTGATGCCCCTGCACCAGATAAGTGACCAGGACTCTCTACTCTGCGCTTTTTGGTTTTGTTGGAAGCTTCCTCAAATGGCTTTTGGGGTCTTCCACGACTAGTTCCCGGAAGATCAAAAGAGGTGGTTTTATTCGTTATGTTAATGATACTCTGAGGAAGTATAAACTCGCTTTTTAACCACTCATCTTGACGCTTAACAAACATAGCCCGGTTTCGGGAACATCGTTTCCATCGCCTGGCAATATTGCAGTCACATTCTCTAATTTTTTGGGTCAAATCACTTTCAATCCTCTTTGAGCAATTGTTTATTCTTAGTAAACTCAAAACATAATCCTTTAATTCCTCAATCTTTGACCCTTTTATAATTGAAACCCAATTTTCAAAAATTTGTTCGTTTTTTATAATTGGAATTGGTCCTACAAAAAGTCGAATTTTTTCAAGGTTAGCAATTATTAGCAACAAAACTTTTTGCTTTTGTACAGCATACGAATGGAGGAAGTTAATGAGATAAAAGATTTTGCTACAGCTAGCTACGTTCTAATTCAAATTTACACTTTAGTGAATTTTTGGTCCTCCAAAAAAAAACATTTTTTGATTTATTAGTTTAAAAATGAATTTCACTCCAAAATAATTAAAAAGTACACATACCAGCCCGAGAGGTATCCATAATTATAGTTCAGAAAAAAAAATAGATAAAACTTTTGGAATTTTTTTCACAGGCTAAATAACCACACAGCGAAAACTGATTGCAAACCAGAACTAAAGCTAAAATTGCCCTACCTTCTGACAGAAAGGCCGCTACTCCACAAAAACAAAAGTGTAAATAATGCAAAAATATGGGGGAAAGGACTTCGTGGGACTAAACATTTCCTTTAAAGGCTGAGCATCCGAATAAATCGTAAACTTTTTCCAATATATGTAGTTGTGAAACTTTTAGACACTGAACACAATCGCTAAAGTTTCTCTTTGAAGCTGTGCATAAGTTCCGCAGGACTTAGGGTGTTCAATACAAGCATGATCGGACGGTCAACCCCATCTATCACGTGATAGTATACCTCCCACCCCATATGGGCTGGCATCACAGTGAAGGACAATCTCTTTATTTGGATCGTAGTGAGCAATTAAATTATTTTCTAATAAAAGCTCCTTACTACGCTTAAAAGCAATATCACACTTATTTGACCACACAAATCTGACATTTTTCTTCGTAAGGTCATATACTAGGTGGCGTGAAAAGTAACCTCCTTGACCGCCAGAATGCGCTGTTATTGCAAAAAAGGTTATGGTGTCTTGAAGTCCGTTCATATTTAGGCAGACATGCCAAATTTCAGTGCGATACTGTCTTTAGTTTTGTTGTGACAGCTGATTGTTGTTGACGTGTTTGGCATCATGTTGAGTATGGACAAAAACGATTTTCGTTCTCTAATAAAACATTATTTTTTGAGAGGCAAAACGGCGAAGGAAACAAAAGAAAAGTTGGATAAATATTATGGGGCTAATGCTCCGTCAGATTACACCGTCAAATATTGGTTTCGAGAGTTTCCACTACCGATCAAGTCCGCAGTGGCAGGCTCTCCGATGGGGTTACAGAGGACAATGTCAAAAAAATACATGAAATGGTGTTGGCTGACCGGAAAGTGAAGGTGCGCTATCTAGCAGATACCACAAAGATTAGTAATGAGCGGACATGCCATATTTTGGGCATATTCTGCATATGAAAAAGTTATCATGTCGCTGGGTGCCGCGCATGCTCACTCCTGACCAAAAACACGAACGCGAGAACACTTCGAAAGAGTGTTTGGACTTGCTGATGCGGAATCGGGCGGGCTTTTGGCGTCGATTGGTAACTGTTGATTAAACTTGGATCCACTATTACACACCAGAGAACAGAATAAGTGCCCGGAAATGGACTGAAGCCGGGACGGGTCGGAAAGGTTATGGCGTCAGTTTTCTGGGATTGTCATGGCATACTCTTCGTGGACTACCTCGAAAAAGGAAAAACCATCAAAAGCGAGTATTACTGTGCATTGGAGCGATTGAAGGCCGAAATCGCTGCAAAAACTGCATCACATGAAGCGAAAAAAAATTTTGTTTTTGCAAGACAATGCGCCGGCGCACAAGAGCATCGCAACCACGGCTAAAATCAATGACTTACGGCTCCAATTGCTGTCGCATCCACCATATTCGCCCGATTTGGCTCCCTCGGACTATTATCTCTTCCCAAACCTCAAAAGATGGCTCATCAATAAAAAATTCAGCTCACGCGAGGAAATCATCGACGCCACGGAGGAGTATTTTGCAGACCTTCCGGAAAATTACTTTTCGGACGGAATCAAGAAGTTGGAAAATCGCTAGAATAAGTGTATCAAGCTAAAAGGGGACTATATTGAATAAAATAAAAAATTTATTTTTCATTCCCAAAGAGGTTACTTTTCACCCAACCTTAATACCTTGAGTTAAATTAGGAATGAATTTGGAATAGTAATTAATAAGCCCCAATTATGATCTTAACTGCTCCAAATCTAGGGGAGTAGGAGCACTCTTGATAGCGTCTACCTTTTGGGGATTGGGCTTAATACCCTCTTTGCAAATTGCGTGACCTAAATACTGGATTTCTTCTTTAAGGAACTGACATTTTTTTTAAATTGACTGTAACATTATATTTAGCTACTCGTTCCAAAATCATTTCTAAGATTTCTAGACACTCCTTTAAATCCCTGTCACCTATCAAAATATCATCAATAAACACTTTGGTTTTCCGAATTCCTCTTAAAATTTCATCCATGGTGGCTTGAAAAATGGCTGGTGCAGACATTACGCCAAAAATTAGTCTCCGGTGCCTAAATAATCCTTTGTGAGTATTTATAGTTAAAAGTTCTTAACAATCTTTTTCTACTTCTAAATAGTTGCTGAAAAGCCCCCTGCAAATCAAGCCTACAAAAGTACAAGCCCACACGAGTACAATCGTCAACCTGTGCGGACGTGTTTTTCTTTATCTCCCGTATACCGAGTTCAGTTATTATTATCCACTTTTTTTTCAAAGTCCCGTAAACTGCCGACTCAGTATATCTACCGTTGTTCGTCGACCTAGTTTTGCCTGCCGATTCCTCAAACGCAACTGTGCCAGTTTTGACCCCAAAACAAAACAAAAAAAATCCAAACAAGAATTAACCTCAATAAACTAATAATGGAAAAGTGCTGTGCTAGTGTTTTGTGCTCAATTGTTGACCCCAACGCCGAATGGGTAGCATGCAATGGTCTCTGTGGAAAATCATTCCATGCCATATGCATCGGACTAACCCGGAGATCCATAACCTACCTCAAGGAGTATTGCAGTCTTTTAAATTTTTACTGCGACGAGTGCAAAGAGATCACCTTGGCTCACGTTATGTTGGCAATTAAATGCAACAATGAGTCTATCAATGCGATGCTAACCGAGAATGGTCATATTAGCAGAACTATTTTGGACAGAATAGAAAAGATTGAAGACTCAATAAACTGCATTGATAGTAATGTGGATGCTTACAAGTCCACAGGAAGAATGATCGAAAAGCAACTGGCAGCGATCCAAAACCTATCGAAAAACAAATCTAACCACGACAACGAGAGCGAAGTGATCACATATCACTTCGACGGAATTAAAGCTTTCCTCAAAACAAATTTTGCCAACCTCCTCACACGAACTCACACACATAAACGACTCTATCAACCTTTTCCGTACTGATCTCGACTTGCTTTTTCAATCCTCCTCCAAAACAACACATCATATCCCGCATCCATCAGATTCTACGCTCGATGACCTGACCCTAAAAATGATTGATGTCAGCGAGGAACTCATAGCAACTCGGTTGACCGTTGCCGAAATCGGTAAAGAAGTGAGATTGGCTTCCCACAAAATCGATGGAATACCCGATCAAATTCAGTTCCAGGCTAGTTCCCCGTACAATGTCTCAATTCACAATGAATTAGTAGACACGGAGTCTCATTTGCCATCATTTTCAAATACTCCTCCCGCCACCCTAACAACGGAAACCGAAACCGTTTTGCCTTTACCAACTAAAATCCCGCCCGTCGCCGCTCCACGCAAACTGCTCAATCAATTTGGAACTTCATGGACCCCCTCCGAATGGAAAAACAGACTCGAAAAGCTGAAACAGGGAAACCATACGGCATTCTTCGTTGAAGGGGCCCCTCAACACGCTGATGTTTCTTGGGTGCGGAATTTCTTTCACCGAAGTTACGCTATCACCATTAGCGAGTGCCAGATGATTTCCCCCGCTGACTCCAACAGTTCCTGCAGCTTCAAAGTCAACATCCCAACCAAATATTCGTGGTTGTTCCCTACTCCTCCTGGTAAGACAACTAAACCTGGGAAGATAAGAATTACAAAATGCTCTGAAGAACGAGAAAACGC
Organism: Volucella bombylans; assembly: GCA_949129095.1. Taxonomy (NCBI): domain Eukaryota; kingdom Metazoa; phylum Arthropoda; class Insecta; order Diptera; family Syrphidae; genus Volucella; species Volucella bombylans. Next base: position 12,236,068 of record OX422140.1, read on the forward strand.
ACATCTCGAGAGTAATGAAAGTGTTAAAAATAATCGTAGTGTTAACAATAAAATTAAAAAAAGACCCCTCTCCAACTCCCTTCCAAATAAAAAATATGCTTCCAAAAAACGAAGCTCTAATCTCGACCCCAACTGGAGCTTCAAAACAAATTTATTCCCCAATTTTAGTCCTCCTTCCTCACTTATCCGACACAAAGCCCTTACACACCAATCTTCTAATCCCCCAATTCCCCCCGTTCCACCGAAGTCCCCGCGCCAACACGTCTCTTTCAACTTAACCCCAACCACCCATATTATTCCTTCTCAACCTTCTACACCACCAAACCAACTAGCAACCCAATTCCCAACTTCGACCTTAAAACTGGAGCTAAGTACCCTAACTTCATTAACTCCCATACCTTAAATCCCACATCTCATCCCTCGTCCAACTCCATATCCAATCATTTATCTCTATCTCCCTCCTCCAATGCTCCTATTCTTGATCCCCTTTTTCCCCCCACTGTTAAACTAACACAGCAAACAACTGGCACTACAGAAAATCGATATGCTCTCTCTAGGCTCAGAGAACGAAAGATATATGAAAACATTCGTCTCTTTCTTGCCTATTTACATGACAAATCTGACTCGGTCTGCTACGAAGGGAAAACCAAAACCAGCGTCATGGTTTCCATCCAGCAGGAAGGCCTCCCTACCGACCCTATCAGTCTCAGGAACCTTTATGTCAGGTACCACGAGATCTTTAACATGTCCCCTCAGAAAGTAGCAGACGACCTTCCTGCATTCGGCAACTATGTTCACTCTAAACGAGTATCACACCTACAGCGAAGCCGAGTCGACCACGACAAATTTGTTCGTCCATAACGTGCCTCCCTTGCCAGCGCTTAAACCATCCTGCCTCACACCTCCACCCCACAACATCCCTCTTACATTTTACTACCAGAATGTAAGAGGTCTTCGCTCTAAAACCAATGCTTTCCTACGTCAATCGCATGCTCTTCCCTTTGATATCTACGCCTTGACCGAAACCAATTTGATTCCCGACATAAAGAGCCAGGAATTGTTCCCTCCTACTTTTAATGTTTTCCGCGACGACGATCCTAGCCGCACAAATAAAGATTCCCCCTGTCGAGGCGTCCTACTGGCGATGGACAACAGCCTTAACTCTTCTCCCATTACAATTTCTTCATCCTCTAAAGCCGACTTTGTCGCAATAAAAATATCACTGCCTCTCAAGTCCCTTTACGTTATATGTTGCTACATCCTACCAGCTCAACCTATCGAATCTTACCAATTTGTTATTTGATGCGATCGATCATTTAATTGACCTGTCAGACCCTATTGATGATATCCTTATTTTCGGCAACTTTAATCTTCCTCAGCTACAGTGGACTCCATCAGATAATCAACCGTTTTTCATCGCTTCAAATGCCATTTCAGCTAAGGAATGTCTCTTCTTAGATCGCTTAACAGACTCAAGTCTATGCCAAGTCAGTGGTATATCCAATTATATGGGCAGGCAATTAGACCTTATTTTCACAACAGATCCAATTAACTTCTCAGTCTCACTTTGTCCCCTATCTCTCTCAGCAATCGATAACTACCATCCCCCCCTTCTACTTTCATTTTTTCATAACTCTTCATTCCAGTCCACTCCCCCCACAACTCTCTCATCCCACGACTTTCATAAAGCAAACTTTCACAAAATCAGTGAATATCTCAGCAGATCCCTCTTTAACTTTCACAACTTAAGTATAAATGATGCCTTATCCATTTTTTATAAAGAAATATTTAATTCTTTTTCCCTTTACGTTCCGTTTTCCCGCCTTAAAACATCATCTACTAGTCCTCCCTGGTATAATCGCAAGCTTCGTTCCTTACGAAATAAGAGAAATAAGTTATGGGCTGTTTTCCTGCGTACCAGATTCTTTACCGACTATTCCAACTATCTTGGTGCTTATCTTCATTTCACCGAACTTTACGATTCCCTTTACCAGCGCTACCTTAACAATGTGCAAGTCAACCTTATAAACCACCCTAAGTCCTTTTTCCAATTTGTTAACTACAAAAGAAAGTCCGATGGTTACCCTCCTTCCCTCTCTTTCAACAACAGGTCATCAACCGATCCACTCACCATTGCCAACCTATTTGCCACATTTTTTAAACAATCCTTCACCAACGACTCCTTTGTACCAGATCCATCCTATTTTAGTTACCTACTGAACTTCTCCAATGGCCCACTTCTCTCTCATATTTTTGACCCGTCTTATATCGAATATAAATTACACCAACTCAATGACGAATTCACACCCGGCCCAGATGGCCTCCCTGCCATATTTCTTAAAAAATGTTCTTCCTCTCTTTCCCTTGCCCTTTCTAATCTCTTCCGTCTATCCCTTTCACAAGGAGAATTTCCTCAGGTTTGGAAAACCTCCTTCATATCCCCGATCCACAAGAAAGGATCAAAGAATGAAATAACCAACTATCGTCCCATCGCTAAACTCTCTCATATACCCAAACTCTTCGAAAGTATTTTGTATGAAGCTCTAAGCTTCCAATGCAAATCACTTATTTCTCCTAGACAACATGGCTTCCTAAAGGGTAGGTCAACCACCACAAATCTCGTTGAATTCGTATCCTTTGCCCTCTCTGCTCTAGAAAATGGCAATGAAGTCGATGTAGTTGCAACCGATTTTAGCAAAGCCTTCGATAAAATCTCTCATCGGTTAATCATCTTTAAATTGTTGAAATGGATATCCTCTTACCTCAGAAACCGTTTTTACAGTGTTCGTTTTAGGTCAGCCCAGTCCGCTCCATTTTTGGCCACCTCTGGAGTTCCACAAGGCAGCCATCTCGGTCCCCTTCTTTTTATATTAACCATAAATGATCTCGATATGATCATCAAACACTCGTCTGTCTCCCTTTACGCCGACGATACCAAATTTTTCAAAACCATTTCCTCTCCCCACGACTCTTTCCTCCTTCAACAAGATCTTAATAGTTTCTCGATCTGGTGCCTCAAAAATTCTTTGGAACTTAACATCGCCAAATGCCAATCCATCACCTTCTCACATAAGCGGAACCAATCTCCTCCCCGATTCTATCTTCTCCATAACCAACCTATCTCCTCCGTACAGTCTCTTCGCGACCTCGGCATTTTGTGTGACAGCGAGCTCAACTTCCGTTTACATATGGATGAGATAATCCTCAAAGCCAACTCTGCACTAGGTTTTGTAAAACCGTGGTCCAAAGAATTCACCAACCCATACGTGACCAGGTCCCTCTATATTACCTTTGTTCGCCCCCTCCTAGAGTACGCCAGTCAAGTATGGTCCCCATATCATCGTGTTCATATCTCGAGAATTGATTCTTCGATTTGCTCTTCGAGTTATTCCCTGGGACGATCCTTTTAATCTGCCCCCTATCAAAATCGTCTCAACCTTATCAACTTAAACACCCTCGAAGATCGCAGAGATGCAGCAGACTTTCTTTTCATTCATCGACTCCTTTCAGGTCACGTTGAATGCGCGTCCCTTCACAACTCCATTTTCCTCAACACTAACCCTCGTAATCTACGTACCCCTCGACTCTTCTATCTACCAACCCACCACACCTCCTATGGCGCGAACGAACCAATCTCCCGTATGCTACGTCAAATCAACTCAAACCCTACCGTCTTTGACTTTCACCGCACCACGTCCTACCTCAAATCTGTTCTCCTTCACCACTCCAACCAACCTTAGTTTTAAGTTTATTTTTTAAGTTATAGCTTGTATTAAGCCGAATAAATGGGGGCATTCGCCCCCACCAAAATTAAACATCCGCAACCAGACTGATCAGCAAGAATATCCTCAGGTTTGTTCAATGGGTAGTGATCGTCTTTCACATACCGGTTGATCGACACCTTACAGTCGGCGCAGATTCGTATACCACTGGTTTTTCAACTACCACAATCGGGGAGGCCCACTTGCTGTGACGTATTTATCCTTCGGCGACCAACCTATCTAATTCCTTTTCTACAACCTCTGTCATACCATAGGGCTTACAAAAAATAGGAATACTATTTTCCTCACAGACAATACGAGCCTTAAACCTTTGAATCGGTGCTGTTTTTTTGTTAAACACGTCTTTATATTTATCTAGTAATGATGTACAAGGGTTTTCTTGCTTCAAACTTCCTTCCATACGATTCACAAAATGATTTCTCCACCCAAACGAACAGGGAGCACTTAACAGGGAGAAAACATAATTGTCGAACATAGTCAAAGACTTACAGCACCAGAATCTGCTGAAAGATCTACAGGAACAGATAAGTCTCAGTCTCCGTTACAACAATCAAAAATTGTCTTTGGGAGGTAAAGTTGTTTGAAAATGTTGCCAAAAAACGTCATTGTTTTAGCGGTAAAATAAAAAAAAAAAAACAACTAAGCTAGAGTTCACCAAAATTGAGACATTTAGAACTGGAAAATGGACAGATGAATCCAAGTACGATTCGATAAAAGTGATTTTCATTGCACGTTCTGCAGAATAAAACGTCTTACCGCAAGGAATTGTTCCCATTATAAACCATGAAAATTTGTTGATTTTGGTTCGGTGAACTATTTAATTAGTCAGAATCAGCTATCTCTGTCGTATCTAAGATATTTTAAATAAAAGCGACAACAGAAATACCAAGAGATTGGGATTTTATAGCTTTCCGGAAATGTTTTTTTACCGGGAACCTTCTGGATGCAATCTAACAACACCTGCAACTGCATTCCAACCGAATTAAAAATTAAAAATGACCCCTCTTCCCTAAATTGAGCATCATTTACTTTTGACTGACTCAGGGCATGCAGAATTCATTACATTCCTTAGTAAGCATCTTCTAATCTTTAATATTCGTATTGTTCTTAAGAAATTGTTTGTTAAAAAATGTGTCCTTATTGCTTAAATGCGAGAGAACATTTTTCATGTCTTCCTTCACAAGAATTTATAGCAGCCAACATCAGCAGACAAATATTCCCCCATTCTACTCCTCTCCGAACGGATGATGTTAACTTATCCAACATGGAACCTAGTGTTTGGGTGCAATTTGTAAAATTCAACAGTTACCCTCCCAACTCAACCCAAGTACGAGTAATGTCTAGTTCTTGTGGTGGATGCAGTCTACCAACTTTACGTGCACGGAACCAGAACTCTATGACATCTTCGCAATTAGTAATAAATCGCAATAAATCAGCATTTTATCACTTTCATTTGCATGTCTGCATGTGCAACATCCACGATTAAACTAAAATTCTTCTCCTCTATTCCGATGAGCTGTCTGCAGCACAATATTAGCAGCCCTTCATGTCATGCCCATCGCTATCCCCTCCACCCCCCATTAGCCCTGGTAAAAAGTTAAACTTGATCATTGCCGTTGTCCTCTATGTTGCCATGGATTACAAATTATTCCTCTGTCTACAGCGATGTTGAACTCTTGAACATTTTACGTATATGCATGGGACGAATGTGTGCGCTTGACTAGTCTGGACTTGGAAAAGCAAAACATTCATTTTACACAACCCCAACTACTGAATTCCATCTCCCACTAAAGTTATGAAACGAACACAGTAACTTAGAATATCATACGAAATTGCTGCGGGGGAATCCGCCACAATGAGACACTTAACAAACTAAAATCAACCTCTAGCAGGTTTGTACAAGTATCTACAACCCCTTTTGTCGCTACTACTACCACCAGGGGACCATCATAGTCATAGTCATAGTCATAGTCATGGCCATATAGTCGCAACTGTCACTGTCGTCATTCAAAAGTTATTACATTAAGCCGGACGGAAAATTTCATCGTTAGTCTAGTACCGTCTGCCCTCTTTCCGAAAATGAAGATAAGTTTTGCGTCCTTTCGGTTTTTGGTTTTCTGTTTTTGGATACCCTTTTGGATATCCCTTTCAAAGTGGGAGTGGGCCACAGTTTATGGGGTTTTGGTTCTAGGGAGCGGGTTGGTTTAATAAGTACACAACTAATAGATAGCCGCTAACCAATCTCTATCTCATTTGCAGATTATCAATTTTTGGCTTCACAACACGGCAACAATTCGAGGAGTACTTTATGACATTCCTGCTGCTAATCAATAAAGTTTACGACGAGAATATGGTCGATGTGGAGGAGCAATTTCAAATTAAAAGCATTTGTTTGGAAGCGATCCTGGAACTTTTAATTACGTACAAAACTTTTCCGATTGTGGGCAGTAAACTTTCATATTTTCATCATACAACTCGGTGGTCTCGCATTAATTGCAATAGTATTAGGTAAGTATTTGCGCACAATATACTCCTATAGTACGAGTACATACTCGACACCCTCATATAACTAGTATAAGCTTAAGAATGGTGTGGATACACCTCTACTACACAAGTTACAGGGTACTGTGTTCATGACATGGCTCTGATCAGGACGACTACTGGTCCTCTGCGTTTCCCTAGCAAGAGTTGAAATTAATAGCACTTACGGTCTTTTGGTGAAATTCCGCTCGTGTGTTCTATCTTCGTGATTGGAATTGAAATTGGTTATTGTCGATGGGAGGATGGGTTTTTGTAAAACCCCTAATGCAAATCGAGGGATTTAATTGAAAGAAGGAAGAAAAAGGGCACAAATTGCAACGCACGCAAAATATTCTTCAAGAGGCGAGTGAAAAACGGTGGAAATAAGAGCAGGGCGGAAGCCCAGTGAAACCAATTTAGTTAATTTTCCTAAAGCATGGTAATTACATGGAATGTGTAGTTTGTTGAGAAAGGGAGAAACTGAATTTCTGAAATATTTTCAAAATCAAAATAAGCTAAATACTCGTATATTACTATGGTTCCGTACAAAAATTCGTTCGTGTGGAATAATCAAGGGTTGGAAAAAGATTTGAGGAATGAACCCAACCGTAACGCGTTTCTGGTTCTCTTCGACCGGATTTTGCCAAGGGCTCCCATATACATACATTGTCGTAACGTAAATATTTTTTTAACACAAGTTTTAACCAACTTTCACTAAATTGCGTTGTTGAGCTGAGGTTCTACTCTCCAGACATGATTTAAGGATACTTTTTTCTTGAGGACACTCACGCCTTAAATCGTAATCGAAATTCCCTGGATCTGTTGGCAATAGTACAATCCATTTCTATTTGTGGATTGCCTACCACACTACACCTCAAAACGTCCGTGTCCTGACGTGGTCAATATGTGACGTCGGGGTTCAACAGAGATTCCTCACAAGCCGGCGTTCAGTCTCCAATGCTATGGTGTATGCCTGTCAACCAGCTGCTTAATTCTCTGAACAGATCTTTTTTTCTTGTTTTTTTTTATAATTAGCGCACATTCAAGGGATTTGAGTACCCTAAAAATGTTTCTGAACAGCGCGGGCGAAGGAAAATCAGGGAGGAAGAAAAGATAAATACCGATGTACATTGGTCTTAAATGTTTGCAAGTCATAACGACCATAAAATCGAGAGCTCTGCAGGGCATTCCATTAGCGAGTTGCACGGCTTAGGAACGAATTACGATATTTTAGAGTGCGTCCGAAAGTGGGCTTGAGGGTATACTGATGAGCATTCATAGTGAGACGGGTGTTACGGTGTTACTGGTGGTGGAGATAGCGATAAAAAAAATTAAACAGGAGACATTACGTTGGTGTTCGAGTGTGTCCATTGTTTGAGTGATACGAGTATTAGTATTACCTATGAGTTTTACCGCACAGTTTTGAATCCTATCTAGCAATTGCAAGGAGGTCTTAGGGGCACATGATCAGATGTGGGCATTTCACTACAATTTTGGGTGGATGTCAGAGGGGGTGAAATATTTCTTACATCGCTTGACGAAACCTAGACATTTCGCAGCATTTTTGATGACATCTGTGGCCTTTCCAACGTAAGTTGTCATTGACACACATACCGAGAATGGAAAGTGGGTATGGCTGGGTATTTAAATTTCGCTTTAACGACAACAGATAGCATTAAATTCCTCTATGATAGTTCCCCAATTGGTTATGCTGTTAATATTGGAATTAGATAAGCTTAACATACGTTCTATAGTCGAAGAATAAGGACGAAAGTCCGGGAACGAATATGAAAAACATAGAGTACTGTCATCAGCAAAGGAATGTATTGGATTAGAAGTTGTAGAAAAAAAAATAAAAATTCGGAGATAGAACGGAGCCCTGTGGCACACCAGCATTTACTATATTTTGTGAATATCAGACCAACCAAGTCAACTTGAATTGAACGTTTTGAAAGGTAATTTCTAATCCATTGAAGAAGAGGGTCGTCGATCCCAGATGCAGGCATTTTCGAAAAAAAAGGAGCCTGATGCCAAACTCTGTCAAATGCCTTAGAAATATCAAGTGCAACTATCTTGCTTTCGCCAGATTGATGTACACTTTTCGGTCAGATCACCAGTGGACCTGTTGCTATGAAAACCGTAGTGCTGGTCATTGAGAAGATTTCGTGTTTCGAGATATTCCATGAGCTGATGGTTTATCAGCCTTTCCATGAGCTTGGAAAGAAGGGACGTAAGTACATGTGTCTGTAGGAGGAGAGAGGGAAGATTCACCTTTTTTAGGGACGGGCTGGACAAATGCTGTTTTGTATCTGCTCGGAAAAAGTTCTGAAGAGTAGGATTGTTGAAAAAGCTTACGCAGTAATTTTGCCAGCGAGGAAGAACACCTCTTCAAAAGAATTGGAAATATACGAGTACTATCTGGACCAGCGGATTTGTGAATGTTAAGATCTTAAAGTACTCCCTCTACTACATGAGTGCGAATGTGGATTCGTCCACTGTAGAGTAGGTAAAGCACAATCTGGGAGTGTTGAGCTGGCCGCAATGCACACAGGGTAAGCAGATTGGCCTTGTCCAAAGAGCTGACAGCTGGAATGTGATTGTAGATGGGCGTTGGGATGCTTACGCTGGCATATACAGAAGAATAAGCTATGCACCGGCCAATATCGGAAATAATAAAATACTGTTGCCGGATTTTTTAATACTTAGGTGTAATTTTTCAGCTTCTCCTGACGCGATGAATTGAGGTATTTACAACGCTGAGTGCTAATGTTGAAAGTTCTTCTGGAAAGGGAAAATTCCAGTTTGGAGTAAAGTGAAAGGGGTTGCTTTGTGTTTATAATTTGATGTAGAAATATGAAATTTCTCAAATCAAGGTACTTTCTCAATGTACAGCCAAGAAACCGGCATGAGAATTCCGAGATTCTATCGTATCGTTGCATTGCATAAACATACCGAACAGCATCATTATAAGCAACCTGGAGCTTGCGAAAAGATAGTGAGTCCAGGTCACCGTAGACAACTGCAGCATATGAAATAATGGGTATTATGAGGATGAGCACATGTCTTCGGCGAGTATTCAAGGGGGTATAGTTGGCAGAAATCCAAAGTTTACGCAGTCATCCGTACACGCGACCAACAACGATGTTAACGTGGTTATAGCCGGAAAGCTTTCGGTTTATGGTGAAACCAAGACTTGTAGCCACCTCAACTAACCTAATCTTACTACCGGCTAAGCAAACATCAGGAACTAGACTTAGCTCAAAAGACTTGTTTAATATTGGAAGTACTTGACGTTTTTTTTGGTTTCAAAGCTAGTCCATTTTTAGTTGCCCATTCAACAATGGAAGCAAGATCCTCATTTAGTAGTGACACTAGTTCACCTATTTTATTAACCGGATGAGATAGGTAAAGTTGTACATCGTCTGCATATAAATGAATAAGCGCGTGCTTACAAATTGATGCTAAGTCATTTATGTACATGCAGAACAAAATTGAGCCCAATATTGATCCCTGCGGAACCCCTTGAGATACTGACCGGAGACCTGAGCGATTGTTACCAACAACGACTACTTGTGACCGTAAATATAAAAAGTTTCGAATGAGCCTTACAGCTCTTTCACTAAAACCATAGTAATGGTGCAGTTTCCAACAAAGAATGGAATGATTCACTCTGTCAAAAGCCTTAGAGAAATCAAGCAGGCAGTGCAGTGTCACAAATCCTTTGTCAAAATCTTGCCTGATATCATCCAAGATTTTTACCATGGCGGAAGAACAGCTATGGCTCTTCCTAAAGCCCGATTGGAATGGGCTCAACAGGGAATTTTCAGCCAAGTGTTTCTGAATTAGTGACTCTATTACCTTTTCGAAGAACTTAGACAGGCAAGGTAAGATACTGACAGGTCTGTAGTCAGAAGCATCGGAAGCAGTAGTATTTTTAGGAACAGGTACCACCTTAGCGCATTTCCATATCAGAGGAGTAGTAGATGTTGCTATACAGGAATTGATTATATATGTTAGATGGCCTATGACGTGCGGCAAAATAAGTTTTATGAAACGAAGTGGCAAGCCGTCTTCACCAATAGCATTTGAATTTAAACTTTGAATAATACAAAGGACATCAACCTCCGTAACTACTTCAAAATCAATTTCCTGTTCAAGGCCTCTGCTGGAGACAACGTCATACTCGAAACAATCGGCAGCAACATCATCTGAAACAAAATAGTCGTTCATTTCATCTAAATCAATTGTACAGCTCCTGTCACTACTTACACCAATGCCAACTTGGCGTAGATTTCTCCACAGTACCTTAGAGGGTAAAGAAGTGCTCAGTTTAGATGAATAGTAGTGTCGTTTAGATGCACGAACATCATCGGTTGCAGCATTACGAGCAGCTTTGTACCTGTTCCAGTTAATCGCGTTTTGTCTACGCTTCCACTTACTGTACAGTCTGTTTCGCTTCTTTCGAACACCAACTACCCCTTCCGTGAACCAGGGACACGCACTGTTTCGGAACTCGACGGTTTTTGTTGGTACATGATCATTGAATAATTGCATTACAAGCGTCTGGAAAATGGTTAGCTTTTCATTTGGATCGGAAACCATTCTGCAATTCAACCATGGGACCGAGTTTGCTGCGGTCGTTAGTACTTCATGATTTATTGATGAGTAATCCCTATAAACAAAGGAGCTTGAGGAAGAATTGTGGTTAAGGACAACATTGTAGGTACAGAGTAGGAGATCATGTTCGCTGACACCTTCAAGAGAAATCTGATCAAACAGGAAGACAGAAAGTGAATCAGATACAATAACAAGGTCTAAAAGGCTCGGTGGTGCACCTGGCCGGAAACATGTTGGATAGGAATTATTTAAAATTTCAAGTCCACTTGCCGCCGCCATATCTTTCACTTGGTAGGACCGCGAGTCGTTTTTAAGCATGTTGGTATTAAAATCACCACAAACGACAATGTTATTATATAAAGGGGAGAATTCAGATAGAGAAGAGAAAAAAGGTTCAATTGAAAAAACACGATTTGGATTGTAGCAGCAAGCAACCAAACATTTGACAGACCCATCAGAAATTTCTGCAATCAAATACTCGACAACAGTTCCTAGCGATTTTTTTATGACTTTACATTTTAAGGTTTCCTTGCAATATATCGCAACACCACCTCCTGTTGTTTCCGTAACCCTATCATTACGTGCGAGCTCATATCCAGCTATTTTGTAAAAATAATTATCAATTCCAGGTTCAAACCATGTTTCATCAACACATATAACATCAACAGAAGAGTCATTAAATAGATAATTAAGGTAATCAAGTTTAATTTGGTTAAGACTCCGTGCATTAAAGTGACATACCTTAAACCCGCTTCTTTGACACGAAAGAACGTTCAACATTGTGCGAGGCACGACTATTCACTTTGACAACTCATAGTCAACTCCACTGTTGTTGTGGATCATCGAAACAAAAATGTCGTGAAATGGTCGCCAAGTTTAGTAGCTACCCTCAACAATGGGTAAATTAATTTTAAGCAATTTTATATCTACCTTGTTTGGCATGTTTGACCTAGTCACACTATTTCCATCACCCCCACTCGCATTAACATTCAGATTTTCAGCCGCAGGTTTAACTTCATCTAGAGCGTCTAGCAAATCTCCACGATAGCCTAAATAATTTTCATTTATCTGGTCAAACCCTAGCTCAATTTTTTCAAAATTTTCATACTCTTTCTCACCTGCGTTATGATGATTTTTTGGCCAAAATCCGAATCTCCGGCCAACATTTCCAGCAACCAATTAGCGAACTCACGGTGTTGTCTATGATCGTCCGGCTTCAATTCTTGCGTCAGCACAATCTTATACGGATATAGGCCCAAATCCAACCGCAAAATAAGCCGGGTTGACTCTGGCGATGCCCAATTCAGCTGATCGGCGTCGAATCGACATATCTGGATCTTCTTCGATACTGGCCGCTACGGCGGCTATGTTTTCTTCATTTCGCACGAATCTCTATCTGGTTAGTGGCTTAAGATTCGAAAGAGTATACTCACGTTCAAACTTTTCCACGGTGCGAATAGTTGCCTGTACTACGCTGAAGCCATGATGACATTGTTGTCATATGCAACTGGGCCAGAATTTCGATAATATTTCTTAATAATTTCCGTGCGTTCGAATGCACATAACGCGTTTGACAGCTGGATGTCATTGGTAACTTTGACAATTGGAAAAACTATCGTTGCTATCTGGTCACCCGTTAAAAGAAGTGAAGTTTATTGACCTCAAAAGTTTCTGAAAGTTTCCATGAGGGGCATTGATGACAATTCTGATGACCTTATCAATTCGCATTTAGCTATGTTGGCGGTGCTCGTTATGGTGACGTCGTGAGAGTCAACATGTCAATCTTGAAAAAATTCGTCAAAAGACGTCTATAGGATCGTGACAGGCCACGAGTCATGGATTTATGCACATGGGCCCGAAAATAAACAGGGGTCGTGTGCATTGGTCTTTCAAGACGAGCTAAATCCAACAAAAGTTATTCGCGCCAAAGCACTTCGAAGCAAATCGTCGCCCGTTTCTTTGGAAAACCCGGACCTGTCTTCACCGTGTCATTAGAGTTAGGTAGAACGACAAATTCGGAATGATACACCTCCGTTTGATTGACAGAAGTGACTTTTTGAACTCTCAAATCAACATGATTTGGCATCCAGTGACTTCTTTTTATTTCCGCACATCAAAAATATATTGCAAGGTCAGTCAGCGGTTGATGCGCTTAAATTGCATGCTTAGGAACTACCACGTTCGGAGTGCAAAAAGTGCTTCGAAATCTCAAGTGCTTTGCTCAAAACTTAAGTAGCAACCTTCGTGATGTGAGTACACCCTAACTCTCAACTGGTAGTAAATAAAGCGTCTTACCCCTGTAATCTGTAAGCTCACACGTTTGTGTCGAACTTAATTATTAGAAAAGTCGTTTCGTCTTCTAACATTTAAAACCCAAAACCCAAAACCTAAAACAACAAACATCTTAATGTACCTTGTACTAATTCTTCTTACACACTTTTGACTTTATGGCAGTCATATATGAAAGTCTAAAATTCCCGCCTATGTCATTGCATACGAGTACATCATTGTTATCTTCCCTTTTATATATCTTTCCCACGAAATTGACTTGTAAAAACCACCAGTTCAGTGAATCATTTACCAACTACCCCAAACGCCCGTTTACGCCACCATAAGTTTACCAAAAATTGACTTTTCGTATGAAAATTAACAGCGCAATTAACAATCCATGCGAAATACCACTAAATGCACATGGGGTTGATACGAGTAGTAATCCGTAAAAAGAATACCGCTCGTGTAGGATCCAACCCTCGAAGGAACTCCAATTTTGCTTCACATACTCGTTATGCGTCACCGCCAGCGCCACCCAGAAAGCAACTTCTCATAATTACCACAATCAAATTGAATTGCTTATAACGCGTGCAAGTACCTAATAAATTCTCCAAAATTGTCATCCCGACTCAGTGAAATCCACTCCATCTCGTATCCTGGTGCACCAGCACCCCCGAACCCAATACAGAATCGACACAACCTCCCCGCAGTCGAAATGGCAAGAAGTTTTTATTGCGAAATTTCATAACCACCATAACTCTGAAAATGTTGTTTGCTTTAATTAAGGAAATCCTCCGCAGATCGGAATCTGTGCGAAGTACACAAGATTGAAGCAGCATTAAGCTGATTTAATTACACCATCTCTCCTCCGTCGACATGGACGGCATAGGGCATATGAGATACGAGATAAGCCAGAGCAAGCGTTCCCATTCACATCCCCATCAATTAAATGAATTCGTTTTGTGACTGCTGAAGATAGAGATTCCATCTCTGGGAGTGTGTGGAGCCACCCAGTGTGTCGAAATGAGACATGTCGTGAACGTATTATATTTTTATATTTATCTACTTTCAGTTGAACTGTTACTAAAACTCTTTTTCATTTCAGTTTGAAAAAATTGCACAAGGTCCAGCTATTGGTGTCGGATTTGAACATATTCTACCATCCGAATCTGGAGCGAACCCTATCAGTAGGTGATGTTGGCGGTAAAATTAAGAACAACATCATTGGTACGACAAGCTTCCAGCCCAATCAATATGATCTCAACTTTATATGGCAGCAAATGGAGGCCTACAACAGTCCGAGTAGTCCATCACGTCGGGATAGTGGTGTTAGCGGAGATCCAGCGTTATTATCATCAACATCTGGCGAATTAGCCGGCCGAATTGTAGGTGGCCATTCGACTGGAGCAGATGCTAGAGAGGATGTGTTTGCGAGGAACTTCCGTCACTTTACCGAGCATTCAGGAATCGATTTTAGAAGCAGCTCCCAATTAATATTCGACGTTCTAATGCAAATCAATGAGGTATGCTGTACAAATTTAATTCTCGCACTCCAAGTGAATTTGTGAAGCTGAAGCTAGTACTGATGCTGGCTGCGGTGGTCGTGCTTTTGCTGTTGGTTTATTGTAGCTGGTGATGGCGCTGTTGCTGGTTTCGGTTGGTGTCGGCCGGTGGCTACTTGACCATTGGTATTGGGGGTTTTCTAAATTGAAATGCATTCCACATAAATTTTATGCCCAGTAAATTTATTATGCAGTCGAGCCGACTTGGACTTCAATTCGAACCATTCGAACCATTCAAATCGATTCGACACTAAGCTGGATCCTTCAAATGGTCTGGTGGCACCATTTTAATTATAGATGTCATTTTGGCTAACCAACTCCCAGTTGACCATCAATTGCAATCGGACGAGTTTTATAATGAATGAGAGACGATTGGTTCTGCATTTTGGTAAAATACTGTGCAGCATCGGATTGTCTGCTAGTTTGAAGGGTCGTCTCTATGGGAAAATTTTCCATTGCAAGTGTTTAAATCTTGTTAATGGTCATTTTGTTCAAGGGTTTTCAATTGCAATTCAATGGGGATGAAAGAATTGCTTTTGAGTTTTTGAATACATACTCGTATATCCTTATTATTGGCATTTTGAGCGCGGGAAGTTATTGATTTCGTTTTACAAATTATTGAAGAAATACATGAAGGCAATGCTACTTATAGATACATACCGTATGGCTCCTAAAATTTCCAATGGCATTAAGTGTTTTGTATTATATACAGGCCAAGGGATGTTGCTTGCTTTGTAGAATGGAATCTCAGTTGCACAGACAGAATAAGAATTTTGAACTTAGCATCAAATTTACTGCCTGGGTGTTTAAGATTCGTCTGAGGTATCTGCATCATTAAATTTGCGGAACTTATCACCATTCTACTGAGCGGTCTTAGTTAGAGTTTGTTGATGTTTTCCCATTTAAGTGATCCAATTATTTTTCTTATGGTCTCTTCTTCTAACTTCGGCGGGAATTTTAGTCTCTCTTGGTTTTTGAAACGTGTTTCTGACAACGTTTGTTAAATAAGACAGACACCGCTTGTAGATTTTTCATTATCCTTTTTATAATGTGTAGAACTCCGCGGATATGTGAATATATTTTGTGAAATTTGTAATTTTATCATTTCGTCGCTGTCATCCTTTATATTTCTTGATCCCTGTCCAACACTGCGTTGGGTAGTTTAAACTTCTTTATCACAAAATATTAAGGAGTTTTAAGCCACCCCACCCTAACTCTATGTAGGATGTGGTCACTATAATTTCCTTTTTGACTTACAACAGAGAAATCATTCGCACTTTGGCGCCAATAGCTTTTTCTAATTCGGTATGAGGTGTTAGTTTTGTGTGTTTGGAAAAATGACGACGTATGTAGATTCGGCTTTCATATCTTTTATCCAATTATTGAGAGTTGCCTTATGATAGCGCTGCCATAAGCGAAAAGAAGTTAAGTCATTCCGCACTCGTCAATGTTTTGTTCAATAGAAAATCGTACACGATGTTTAAAAGCAAAGGACTTTGAACATTGCCTTAGTACCTCTAAACACTCATCCTGTAGCCCAACATCATAAAAGAACAAAGTAGGCAGGACTTGTTACTTTCGCAGGTGCAGCGTATGGTTTATCTTTCGGAAGCGACAGAGAAAAAGCGGAACAAAATACAAGAAGCGGGAAGAAATCAAAGTGATAGATCTTGAGGAGTAGACATCAAAAGTGATGATTCTTAGAACTTGAATTTGGTAAGAACATTTCCCGGCTTTCCTTCCAGAGTGTATTTTATAATAGCTGACGCATTAAAGCCGACCCTCAGCTTGCTCGTTGTACTGGACTCTTTAATGACTGCTCTATGCGACATACAATAATATTTACCTAAAATCGGGTTATCAGCAGCTTTTTCCCCATGACCTAAAACGGTGAATTCCTGCGGGAACTCTAGGTATTCTCTATGAAGCTGTTGATCCTTCGCGAATACTTTTTCCCTTGAAAGGTAGTTTTACCACATAGCGACTATCTTCTTGACGAGAATAAGTTTAAGAGAAAAGTACCTCGTCCTTCGTCGGTAAAATGTCTGGATTCTGGGAATTACTCCTGATTCCAAAACTTTGCTACTGCTTTGGTTACTGCGGAATCTTATGAACGATGGTTGTCGAAAAATCGTAGGTGGTATCTAGCGTGATTGCTTTTCCGAAAAGCACCCAACCAAGTGTTGTTTGCTGTGCAATTGTCCCACGAGTGAAGTGGGTGTAGTGAGTCGACTGCAGGTACATATGTTAAAACACGGTTCAGCTAAAATTAATTGATCGATTTGTTGCCATAATCCACTGCGAATGAAAGAGGGCGGAAGGGTGTTTGCTGTTCTTGGTAATATGCTCATCTGAATAGTTTTTGCGAAACTGTAGCCCTGTGAAGGTAACACAGGCTGCACAATTCCCAATTCCCAATACCCAACCAACTCCTACAGCACCTATTCCTTCGATTGTAGTTATTGACGGCGTAGAGTTTGCCAAAATTCTATCGACGCATCGTTTTATGATGAAACTAAAGTCTGAATCATAGAATTCTTATTTTTGGATATCGACCGGAGTTGTCCATAACCTTGACGAGAGCAGTGCTTAAAAGGATTTAGTCATTTGAATTGACCACGTTAAATGAAGATGTCTTTTGGGATGGCGATGGTTCCTCGAAATGCAGCAACGTATGAGGTCGAGTCTGGATGAAATCACACTTGTTTGAACTATGACATCCTTCTAGGTAGTGTGCATTTGAGAGACAGTTACTGCACAATGATTTTTCCTTCGTGGCGACAAGTCTGCGGTGAATTTTATGTTTTTCATCACAAAAATATCATTTATCCAGCTTTCTTAGTTATTAAGAGAGCTGTTGTGGATTTGATGTTTGCCTTAGTAGATAGTGTAGATCGACTAGCAATCGGCATTTTGCTTCCAGGAAATCTACGAATTCTTCGAAGGTGGATATTCACATTCTCGTTGCGTTCCCAGATCGACAGATCTACCCAGACTCTTTAGTGAATAATAGTTTTCCTGTTTATCAATTTTCTTATTCATGTGGTTGACTCAGATGAAAGCTTTGGTAGTGCAAATAAGACTCGATGCAAATGGGCATCGACAATGACGCGTTTCACATCATACCTCTTGCATAGTAATTCATAGTCCTCCGTGTAGTTGTTGTCAGTCAGATGACTTTGAGGGCTTCACCATGTAAGCCGCATCACAGGTAATGAAGCTCCTGTGAGCAGAGACGCAAATGAATCGTGAAGCTCATTTCAAACGATTCCCGGTGAATTTCGGCCAGTCCATACGTGGCATCCTGATGTCTTCATACGGGTGACGTTCCTTCGGATTGCTCTTGGAACTAGTACTGGAACTAGATTTAAACTGTGCCAGACGGAAGTTGGAGAATGCCATTCTGTACCACTCTTCGCCCTGTTCACGCTAAGCTTCCTCTGCTGCCAGAGCATCATCGACACATTTTTCCTCTACCTCACTCTGCTCTTCATCAAACTTGACAGTTTGAGAAATGATTGTGTGTGCGGATCGGCGTATGTCTCTCCTTTTTTACTCGTACTCATTCGACGTCTCTATGAGTTTTTGAAAATATCTCGCTTATTAGTATACATTGCATCTCGAAACACGAAAAGTGGAAGCGGAACAATTGTCTACATCAATCTGGCAATTGCTAAGGCATTTGACAGAGTTTGGCATCAGGCTCTTTTGTCGAAAATGCTTGCATTTGGGATATCTTGTCTGCTACTTCAAATCCTATATATGTATTCCTTTGCTGACAACAGTACCCTCTTCCAAAACATAATGCTATCTGCTGTCGTTAAAGCGAAATCTAAACACCCAGCCTTTGTCCGTGATTGACAATTGCATCGTCGAAACTGAAAAGCTTTCCATTCTTGGTAAGTGTGTCAATTACAACGTTAAAAATGCTGCAAAATATCTAAGTTTTCTCAAGCGATATAAGCACTATTCCACCCCCTCTGATCTGGCCTCAATATATACTCGTAAGGCATTCATCCGCCCATAATTGGAGTACTTACAATGCCCACATCTGGTCAGGAGCTTCTAAAATATCTCTGCACTTGCTAGATAGGATTCAAAACCGTGCGATAAAACTCATAGCTGATGATATCACTCAGGCAATGGACTCGAACACAGGTGTAATATCTCATGTCTCACGCTGTTCTATCGCTGTTTCCTGCACCAATGCTCCATAAAAATCGCCAGTAGGATTCCGCCTCTTCAAACTTTTAACCGTAACACCCGTCACGCTATGAATATTGCACCCTCAAGCCCACTTTCGAACGTACTCTAAAATGTCGTGATTCGTTCCTAAGCCATACCATTCGCTTATGGAAGGCCCTGTTGGGCTCTTTATTTCTTAGTCATTATAACCTTCATACATTTCAAACCAACGTTCGTCGGTACCTCTCTTTCTTTTTCTAATTTTCCTTCGCCGCGCTATGTGCAAGCATTCTAAGGTTACTCAAATCCCTTAAGCGCGCGCAAATTATAGAAAAAATGGTATTCGTAAGTTCCGGTCGTCATAGTATTCTAACTAACCTATGCTTAGCTTTCAGAACTCTTTCGTTGTTGAATATGGCAACTCTTCTGTAGATATGTAGTTACCTATTCGCTCCATTCATTGCAGCTTCTGGATATCTGTTTCCTCCCTAACCCAGTACACTATATCTAAGTCATGACTATACGAGGCATGATACGCTTGCTTTGGTACATAGACCATAAATTTGCATTACATACGAGTACAGCCCAACGCAAACAGGGTCCCCCTCAACTTATCCCGCAGATCATTTATGTCAGCATCCTGCAGTGATTGTAGATACCTAGATATTTATGTGTACGTCTTTATCTTCTTCTTTATGAAATATGTTGGCATATCCTCTAGATTTCAGATATGCATGAGCTTTGTTTTTGTTGCGTTGTTGTTGTCAAGGCACCTTTTGCCGACTTTATCTTGAATCAACCTCGCGGCTAGTCCCACGGACGGGTGACAAATAACGACACAATGTCATCGGCATAGGTGAATGTAGTACTCTTCTTCAAACACCGAAGTATATCAATGGTATATGGCATGAAAAGAAGAGGACCAAATATAGAATCTTGTGGAACTCCATTCTGTATTTCTTGCTCATTGCTACAGCAATTCTTGATTTTTCCGCGAAAATTTCGTTCTTCTCGGTAGTCAGTTAACCAACGTTCTGCTGCTCCAGTCTGCTATGTATCAAAAGCTTTACTGAAGTCAACGAAGCTGTATATCGCTTCCAGCTTATTGAAGACCAAAATCTTGTCTGCATACTAAGTCATGTTTTCCTGAATTCGATCTGCAACTACCATACCATGGTATGTGCTCCATGACCTTTTTAATGGTAGCCGTGATATCAATAGGGGGATAACTCGTTAACTGGCTTTTTCTACGAGCACCTCTCGTGCATATTGATTGAACAAGTGATTTTTAAAACTTTTCGGTACCGTTGCCTTATCGAAGCTCAAATTTAACAACTTTCTTATAATGGTACGAAAAATATGCATATTTGTCTGCCACTTTGATATCATGCCTTCTGGACATTTAGGCAATGAATATCTCCAAAATACATTGAGTCTCGTGGCACTGAATTTCTATGTTCTAACGTTTTAAGTGCACGTTGATGTATGGTAGAAAAAGCCTGCCGCGAATGATGTCATCTAAATGCGGCTTTTTCCTTCTTAAAATCTCATCTACGAGTAGTAACGTTCACGCTTTCTTCGTCGCCTTCTCTGTAGAATTTGGTTCTAGAGTTCTTGCATTCATCTCGAAAAGTTCGTAGTCGTATTTTTAATGATCATACCTATGCCTCCACATTCGATGCTGACCAAAATAAAATATTTCTCATTTTGAATTTGTTTGGTTTCTTGTTAAAGTTTGAATCCGCCACTCCAGCTACAGCAGTGACGAACATTTTATGCTGACACATTGAGTAATACTGATTAATTGTAATTCCCATTCCCACAGCACAACCATGTCCTGGCCTTGCCGAATTTGGTGAAATTCTGCGAGATATGCGATAGTCGTGACCAAATCAAATTGATCAGGGACAAAGCTTTAAAATTCCAAGAAACAATACCAATGGACGATACAATAACTCATCAGGTACGTATACGTAATACTCGACCATAAATATTCCCCCTTCAAATGTAATCCGACATCTCATGGAGTGTGTACACAGAGTTTGCACAAATACCACCCACATTTCATCCAAAACTCCTATACCATCCAAATTACCACATCACAGTTCAATTGTATTTTCCAAGTTTAATGTTCATTTTGTTTCTTCCCTTTGCCTCTGCCCCTGGTGTTGATGTTGCTGCCGTTGGAATCCACCTACACACAAAACATCTCAATCTATGTATCTACGTTATTCGTAAATGGCTATAGTACGTAATCTACTTATTGTGTAAAACTCAAGCGATGCTGATACCATCCCCGAACGAGCTTTCGCATCTATGCACTCTGGCAGCTGCCTACTTAAAGAGCTCTCATGTGTTCATTAGAAATGCCACCCTGTCGGGTTTGTTGTGTCTGCTCGAGTGCTGCTCCAAAACGAATACAACAATCGGCAAATTAAGCGAAGAGCTATCGATGCTCCGGGATTTGATTGTTGGCTATATAAACCGGCACGGTATTATCGAGGAAAGGTAAGTTTTCGTGGCTAACCAAATAAATACAATTGTATTCGTGTATCTGCTAGCTTTGGCATGGCCATACATGGTACGTGTACGAGTATGTTACATTGTACTTGCACTTGTGCCTTGTATTCGTATTTGTTGAATAAGTTTTAAGAAATACAAATGCAAGGATACTCGTACACGTATTTGTGTGCAATTTAAATCAAATCCTTACATCCACATCCACATCTCACCCTGGTCCATGGGCTCAAGTGATTGTTCTCGTTGAATTTGAATGCGATTAGGAAAATCATTTAAAGAGCCATTTACAGTCTAATGTTTCTGAATGTTACGAGTAGCACTGACTTTGAATTAGTTGTGGCTTTTAATTTTGCCAATTCTGGATTGTATCCTAAGCAAAGGATATCTGCTCTCGGGGGGTGTGAATTGCATTTGAATTCCTCTCTCAAGGGCCTAACCTTTTGCCTTGATTACTTGATTTATATTTCTACGGATTATCCTTTATGAGAAAGGATATGAGATGTGGGAGTGGTGGTGTGAAGTTTAAATTGAAAATTGATTTTATGTTATTTTAAATTTTGCAGTTCTTCAATGCAGTGTCACAGTGACACTCACATGAAGCTGGTTTGGACATTGAATTTCAGTTTAATCGAATGGACAGCGAAATTCGTCACGCAATGTCATTTGTTGTCCAACACAATCATCTGGGCTAATAAATTCCTCAAGAGAACAACCAACGAGGACATCTATCTATGCGTGCTACATGTAAGTATATTTTGAATGAAATAAAATTCGATTATATTGATTCAATGATGGTTGAGCGTTTGTATTTAAGTGATCCATCGGGCAATAAGGTTTAAGGGAAGCCAACTGATACATTCGTGAGATCTGATATTTTATTCTAGATTTACATCTTAGGATGATTGGAATACATATTCGTACCTAATTGTGTTGCATACATTGTATCATATTAGAGATATTTGAATCAGGACATTGAGTTGTAATTAACCTGTAGCAATGCGAATTGTAATTAATTGGAGAATATCTAATTCATCGCTCGCATTCAAATGCATTTGGATACATTGTATTTAGGTAATTGAACTATCGAATACCTATTTCAATTAGAGTGCTGCTAGAAATACGAGTAAGAAATGTAATATTTGTTGAATCTTATTGTTGCAGATTAAAGCAATCACCTTTGTGTTTAAAGGGTGTTGAAGTTTTCATCAAATTAAACGCACATTTGTTGTGAAATCAATGTAGAATTTAATTGATTAATAAAGTTTGGTATATGGCAATTATGAATGGAACACAACATTGTTTATGTGACCTTCAGGCCAGGGCTTCTGTTCCAAGCGACCATCCATCCGATGGTCAAAATTATCGATGACTTTTTGAAGAATAAGTGCGCCGCAATTTCAGTTTGGATCTTATGTTTGAGATTACTCTTCAAATAACCTCACCGGAAGAAGTCTAACGGGCTCCCAGCAATATTTCCCATAAAAGTGTGCCTCCAATCTTTCGCACCCACTTTCCTCCCTATTTCATCTGTCCCTCACACAATTCCCCAAGTTTGGAAGACTCTTTCATAACCCCGGTTCACAAAAAGGGATGAAAGAATGAAGTAATCAACTACCGTCCAATTACTAAGCTTTCTCACATATTTAAAATGTTCGAAATTTTTTTATGTGAAGTTCTAAGTAGATCAGATGCTAGAAACTTGGTTGAATTCGTATCCTTTGCGCATTCAGCCCTAGAAAATGGCAACGAAATCGATGTTATTTCGCCAAGACCTTCGATAAAATATCACATCAACTGATCCTTTTCAAATTGTCTTCCCTCGGTTTGGACCCCATATGGTTAAAATGGATATCTTCTTATCTGGAGAACCATTATTATAGCGTTCGCTTTAGGTCAGTATTCTAAACCTCGTTTTTAGCCACTGGTGTCCCACAAGCCATCTGGGTCCCCTCTTTTTTATTTTAATTATAAACGATCTTGAGAAGATTATCAAACATTGCTCCGTATCCATTTACGCCGATGACACTAAGTTCTCCAAAAACATTTCTTCACCCAAGGACTCTGTTATGCTTCAAGAAGATCTCGATAGGTTTTCCACCTGGTGTCTAAAAAATTGCTTTGAGCTTAATGTCTCCAAATGTCAATCTATGACTTTGTCTCGTAAGTCCAATCAATCTCCTTCTCGACTTTATTTTCTGCATCACCTACCTGTACCCCAGGTTCAATCCCTTCGTGACCTTGGAATATTATACGATAGAGAGTTAAATTTCCGTTCGCATATTGATAAGATAATCCTTAGACCCAAATCATTGCTCGATTTAATCAAACGATGGTCTAAAGAATTTTGCAACCCTTATGTGACAAGAAGGTCACTTTACATTATTCTTTTCCCGGCCCCTTCTCGAGTATGCCAGCCAAGTGTGGTCCACCTTTCAGCGAATTTATATATCACGAATCGAGAACATTCAATGTCGTTTTGTTCGATTTGCCCTTCGTGGGATGACCCCTTTATCTTACCTTCCTATCGTGACCGCCTCAAGCTTCTTAACCTGAATACCCTCGAAAAACGCAGAGACATTCAATAAATTTATTGATTGATGGCTTATGGTGGGGGGGGGGGGGGGGTAGCACAATCCTGTTGAAACCAGAGATCGTCCAGACCAAATTCATTCAAAAATAGCCGTAAAGTGTCATAAGTGAGGCCCAATTGTTGTTGCCTGGCTGGTTTTGAACAATTTCGCTCACAGTGATGATGTTTTGGCGTGTACATTCTATCCAAGCATGATAATATGGAGTTTGACCCGATACCGAACCAGTTTCTACAAAACGCTTCACCATTGCACGAATTCCGGACTGATTAGGGCAATTATGTTGACCGAAAAATTCACGAATTTTACGAAATGTTACTTTTACAGATTCGCCCATTTTCGTAATAAGATTGAATAACAGAAATTCGTTGTTGCTTGGTAAACGACCCCATGACTAAAATTGCCAAAGATTCTGTGACATCTGTCAAAAAGATCAGCCACATTGCATTTAGTAAATCACAGTAATTGACAGCCAACATCCACGCCATCTGTTGGCTCACCTTTTGTTTCTCTGAACATAATTTCACTATCTAAAAGGGTTTAAAATAAACCGAATTGAAACTTCTTGAATTAGACCCCTTAGTTTGATAGCTTTTTTTTCGAGTTTCCAGGGACTCAAATTAGTCCCATTGTAGGTAGGAACAATTGAAGGCATATCCGCCGCGCATTTTCTTCGAAGTTGAGGGTACTTTCGAAGGCACCGTATTTTGCCCAGACAACACGACGCAGACGCATCATTAGATTTGTGGATAAAAGGGATGCTTGTGTCCACTGATTGTGGATGCTGACTGAGGCCAATACACGATAACAGGGATGAAATGGGGGTGCCCGCGACCAACTGCTGTCGACTCACTAATTCGGACGTCTATGCTCAAACATAGGCGAACGATGAAACTGTACGGTCTGCTTTATTGCGTCTCCCGACTGTCTGCTTTAAAACGTAGGCAGCTCTAGACATGATCGACAATTGGTGCACTAGAAATGGGCTTTCAGTCAGCGCTCTCAAATCTCCAACGCTAGCGCGCTTACTTTCTTTTAACTCTTCTGCAGAGGTTTTCTTTCCTATGCACAGGAACGGTGCGGCGTTTGCGTCTTTGTGGAGAACTACAATGTTAGGAAAACTTACCACTCTCTGTCAATTGGAGATATAGTCAATCCTGATGACAACGAGCTATATTGCGAAGAATTGGTGGATGAAGCGAAGTATTTGCACATGTGGCGACTTGCTGATCCTTCTCACGACTTTCACTGAGGCTTGGGGAAGCGAAATGTCGATTGGAATTTGCATAACGCCGTATACTTGCGGAGGTAACTTCGTTATCTCTTCAGAAGTATGGGAGCTATGAGATCGTTGACAGATTATGTCTGCCGAACCACCGATGATTTTCTTACGAGCCGAAAAGCTAATCGACGAGGAGTAAAATGGTGGAATCACGAGATGACCCTTCAGTGGAGGGCAGTGCGGAAACTGAGGAAGAAATTCCAAAATGCTCGGGCTGCCAATGCTGAGAACTTGGCACAGTTGAGCGCAGTGAGTATAAGGTGGTGGTAGTAAGTGAAAAAAAAACCGAATGGATGAACTTTTCTTCAGACAATGTTGGGTCAAAATGTACAAATTTTGCAATGTTCAGGGCATCCGTATGAATAACACTTTGTTGTCCACATGGAGGTATTGCCTAAGTGCCTTGCTTGGTGACTTCTTTCCCAGACAGGAACGTCTTGCGACTTCCTTTTTTGAGGAGCCTCGAGTTAATTCTGAGCTAAGGGTTGCCAAAGTTGGGTACGGTGTCTCACTTCTTCATTCCAGGAGATCTGCTGGAGCAGATGGTCTGACCGAAAAGATAGTGAACGCCATCTGGAAGGCCATTCCCGAGTGCATCAAGTGCATTGCACAAAGCTATTTTCCTTCAAATTGGAAGGGGGCAAGGGTGGTTGTGCTAATGAAGTCTCCCGATAAGGCTAGGTTTAATCGTAGATCTTACCGGGGCATCAGCCTACTTCCTGTGCTTGGAAAAGTATTGGAAAGCGTTATGGTGGAAAGTCTTTCGGAGAGCATGACAGAATCAATATCCCTTTTCCAATTTTGGCTTCAAGAAGGGCAATAGTGTCTTGGTCTTTTCTTAAAGGCTGCGTCCAGAATAGCAATCATCTTTATTGATTTAAAGGGCTCAGTCTGTCGGGCTCCCAAAATACGCGTGAGTGGTGTTAACCTTAGGTATGCGACTGAGGTATCTTGTCATAACGATAACGATTTCCTACCTCATCTCATCAAGCTAAGAGTAACATTGCTGAATGTTGTGGAGCAGGAAGACGCAATTCTAGGGGCTTAATGAGGGCTTACCTGACGTGCCGTTCGTACTGTTTGCGTGGCCTTTTTGTTGTCTGTGCAACATTTGGGGCATCGGCTTGGAGGATAGGGTAATGTTAAAATGTGGTCTCACAGCCTTAATTGGCTGCTTACCAGTTCACAGGACTGTATCTACAGATGCATTACAGATGCTGTTGCGGGTGCCTCCCATTGACTTGGAAGTTGTACGTCGAGATATCGCCCAAAGATTAGGAAGGGACTGCGCTGACAAATTTTGATTCAGTCTCCTCGACGGAGGTGGAAGATTTATCCCGAAGTGAGTTTAAGCTCCTGCTTTCGGAATGTGTCCGGTCTAGATGGGACATGTGTTATAAAGGCAGGGTTCCTTATAGCTTTTTTCAGAATATGTTGACAATGAGCGGGCTACCAGAGCTGTGTTTGGACCTCAGTCTGAGCTTTCTCGTTACTCCGCATAGCTCCTGAAATGGGTTTGGCATAAGAGAGGCCTTAGCGAGGTAGCAGCTTGCTCATGCGGAGCTCTCCTTGATTACTGGATGCATGTCCAATCTAATCTAATGCTAGGGATTTGCAAGCTATGGATTTCGCCTAAGATGGTGTCTCTTACGATGTAAACGGTGTTCACGTTGACAGAACAAAATCGAAGGAATTCGTAACTTCGCAAATGAGATTTTCCGTTGTAGACAGCATAGATAGGCAGCTGGTGATAATTGTAGACCAGCCGCTGGAACTTCTGTTCCATTCTGAGTTCCCAGGAGTTGGCCCTCTTGTGGGAGTATTGTGGTAGCTGTAGATTATACCCAAAATCTGACTGGAGCCTGGACATCTCATGTTCAGCATATATATATTGTAGCGTGTTACAGCTTGCGTTCAAGTTCGTGCCTTACATATTTCTGCGATTTCGAATCTTGTACTGGTGGTGGTACTTTGTACTACACGAAGGGCGCTGATCAACTGATTGTTTTGATATTTCCTACAAAGACGCACTATAATATTTAGCCTTCACAGCGGATACCTACGTAAAACACTAGTGACATCTAAACGCAGTCGAAAGGCTGAATTCACTTAGTCTTTTCTGGGCACCTGGTCACAATGGGGTCACTGGCAAAGAAATATTCGATAAAATTGCTACGAAAAGGCACAGAGAAGATTTTTTCAGGACCCGCATTTCGTCCTCGGTTAGGATCACTACGCTTTTTCTAACGATTTAAGTGTTTTGGGCATAAGTGATACAACATCCTGCGACGTTTTCTGTCAAAGTGATTTTGGAATTTAAATCATTTAATTTGTTTTACTTTTCCATTCGTCGGGCCGATCGATGCTTTTACTTCGCTGTTTTGATTGTCCGAAGGCCTTGAGGAAGTACGTTGACCTCGAGATAAACGATAAACCATGGGCAATAAAGCTAGATGTAGATCTATCTGGATATCGTTGCAGTCCGAGGTAAATCTGGGCCTCAACCTATAGGTCAAACGGTGCCGAGGTTTACTTTCAGCAAACCAAATCTTGGAAATGAGATGTTGCATACGTGAAATACGAGTAGCTCGGCTGGTACGCTGCCTGGTGCAGCAGCCTTATTGAACTTAAGCTTGGATATTACTTGCTTTACATCATTTTCGTCGGGTACACGGATCTATTGCTTTTCACCGTCCAGGTTGAATGGTTGTTCTGCTTGACACCGGAATTTGGCTTGTCTACGCCGTTTAACAGTCTGCAGAAGTAGTTTTTCCATATTCTTTAGTACAGGTTCGTCGATCGCAACAGTTTAACGATCAGGTGACTGCTATTTATTCATGTGGACATTAAATTGGTCAAACCCTGTGCTAGTTATAGTAGTGTTCCGCCCCGCACCAAAGTCAATTAGCCTTAGTCCGTTTCCAAACGTGGTGGCGTACATTTTATGCATCTCGAATTCACTACCAAGAATGTCCTCCCTGTAGCATTTCTGTAGCATCCGTCATAGTATATATCACAGTCTTCCGACCTCCGTTTGCCCGGCTCACCCTATTTATTAAATGTCAGTGAGGTCTGCTTTATGGCAGTCGAGCACCTCCGCTAGTTGTTCAGCTGCACGCAGTCTATTCAGTGTTGGGAAATTCCATGAGCAGATTCGAACATCGTTGTCCTTTTTTTGTTTTTTTAGAGTCGTCAACAATCAATCCTGTCTTATCTAAGGCTTTTAGTTGTTTCGCAACAGTTAATAGGTTTTTACGTGGTCGAATATATAAACTCACACACAACTCCCAATCTGAAGGGTGGTGCCATTTTATGACACTTTGAGCGAAAGGGGCCGGATATTTCGGAGTCAGTAATCCATTTTAGGAGTATGAGAGGTGCCATTGACCCATTAAAGTTTCATCCGCTACCATCTGTATTTCAGCATCCTGACTATTCCTGAAAATAATTACTGACCTCTGTTCCAAATACGCTCAAGTAGTCCATATGGGATATGTCTTTCTAATAATGACTGTTGAAACAAACCGTTGATTCAACAATGGTAATTCATACACCGTGCCTATTCCTTCTGCGGTTCAGTCCGTTTTTACAGTGAATTATAGTGCTTCTATTTTCTCTTCCTCAGCACTCTCGTTTATAAATTTTGTAGGTTACGCCTGACTGGACGAGACCAGTACCCAGTGGCTACCACGAGGGGGAAAAATAAGCACAATTGATATGTAGTCATAATTTCAGCACTGGACATTGCCAAGTTGACACGGATCAGTGTAATTATAATCTCTGTTATCACAGCGCTGGTCCGTATAAAGTCGTCGGTGTAATGCATCTGCGTTGAAGTGTATCTTTAGGGTTCTTTTACAATGGTAACCAATTTAAAATAGCTGAATTAGTTCGTAACAGAAACCTGAAGTGCTCTGTGGACTTTATAACAGTCATTGTAGAGCAGCTGTTCCAAAAGCCCCACTGAAATAAGTTGTAACTCCTTCATTCCGCCTTGCAATCGAGACTATACTGCTCTTAAACCAACATCTTATGTATCAGTGTCCAATATAAAATATAATCAATCCACCAGATGAGCATGAGCTAGAATTGTGAACCGACTTGGAATACTGATTTTAATCCTCTCATGCCTCTTCGATATATGGGACTGTCAGCTGATGCAATTTGGGGTACAAACTTGTAAATACTGCCTGCATTTGGTGAAATGTTTTCATTACAAGACTCAATAAATTAAGTGTGATGAGTTGTTTGCGTTGTTTGCGTTGCAAAACGTCTCGTACAATTACTGGCTTAGACACTGTCTCTTCAAGCGTTTTGCTAAACTGATGAGTGGTCGTAAATTCTATCTGCAAATCCCATTATTGCAAAGTTCCTACTCATTTTTCATTTTTAATGCATTTTATTTTATTCGGAATCGGGTCTTCTTCACTCAACCACCAAATATTTTGATACCGCCCTACTAAACCTGAGACATTCAACAACCTGTAGAAAAGACCCTCTAACCGAAGGCCTTTTCCAAGTCAACCAGACAGGCACCAGTACACTGGTTTTTGCTTTTATTCCATTGGATATCTGAGACCAGTTTAGACATCATGTATGACATCATGCCCCGCATCTTTACCCCTCTTAATGATGTGATAAACCACCGCAGTTTTCCAATACTCTGGATAATGTGCATTATTCATTACATTGTTAAACAGGGTGGTGTATATGCCTACCGATTCTAGAGGGAGACGTCGAAGCACAATATTCGGTATTCCATCGATTCCCACAGATTTTTTACTTCTTGTGCTGGAGATCTCATGGAGTTCTTCCTTTGAGATGAACGGAGGTAGGTCCCCTTCATTGGCGATGACATTATTTGCCATATTCTCGTCACTGAACTTGGTGAAACCCGATCTCTCGAATCGCCAGTTCTTTATGTCATTTCGCAGGTAGAAATTGTGCACAAGGACTCGATTCTCCAGATAGTGGTTCGGGCCAATGATAACATTCGCCTTGTATACTTCCTGGAAAGTCGCTCCTATAGCCTCTACCTGCTCCTGTGGATCCTCGATCACAAAGAAGTTGTCATCATCGACAGCCTCATTTGGATCTATGCCCGCTGCTACCAGTATTCGTTTGTTGTCCGTCGTTCGAGGAATCTTAAGACACTGTAAGTTATTTAGATTTTTTCTCCGAAATAATTTATTTATTTGCGGGAACATATTCGGGTTGCTGGAATTTACAGCCCGAATTCTATTGTTCCAATACAAACTTACAGATGCTCTGTAATTCTCTCTAATCAATATTTGAATTTTTTTAATTGACGACTTCAGCTTCCTAACCTTCACGTTATGTCTGTCAGTAAACCGCCTGTATAAGGTTTTGAGTCTTGATAGCAGTCTACTTTTGCGTCGGTGCAGTGCGTCAATGGTAACATTGCGGAATATGCCTTCGTTAGGTGTGTATTCATATCGAGGTATTGTAATGTCCATCGTCTGTTTAATTGTTTGGTCCAATTCAAGCTCCTCGTTAGACAGATTCCTATTGGACGGTGGGTACAGCGAATTTGAGGAGAGTGCTCTTGTCAAGGTTCTGGAGAAGCGTGTCCAGCGAGTCTTACTGTAGTTGTAAGAATACTTAGGAACAAACTCCCTCAACTCCGCAATTTCGTTAGGAATTTATTATTTCGGTACTAAAACCGCAATGGTCACTGTCGTATGTATGTATGTATGCAGACATAGTAGATTACTCCCAGTCAGTTGTATCCATACGACGTACAGCAATAAGTCCAAATAAGAGTCGTATCT
Organism: Volucella bombylans; assembly: GCA_949129095.1. NCBI lineage: Eukaryota > Metazoa > Arthropoda > Insecta > Diptera > Syrphidae > Volucella > Volucella bombylans. The sequence continues at coordinate 12,267,187 of OX422140.1, forward strand.
GGGAAACGACGGACTGTCCGTCGCCTTCAAACCGAGTCTATTCATGACACTGTGCTGAGCCCACCAATTGAGTAGTAGGTTCCCTCTAGTATTTGGTACATGATTTCCCCAATATCTATGTTTGGCAATAAAATCCCCGCCGATTATATAATAATTGTCCTCCGATTCAAGTCAAAGGAGTCGAAACAGAGACAGAGGGACAGAGACCGTGAACAACCACTTTCCACTACGGATGCGCACGACACATGCCTCCAGCACCCGGAACCCATGCAAAACACCCTTGTACATTCTTGTAAATTAAAATTTTTTTCTAATAAAGATCGCGACACCACATCCTTGTGAGGAGTTGTATCGGTTTCTTTTTCTACTATTATATTAACTGTGTTCCACATTGTGCTTATCGGTAAGCTTAGTTTCGCTGGCGAAAAGCACATCAGGAGCTTGGTCTTTCAGCAACTTAAACAGCGCGGCTCTTCGCTCGATCCTAATCAGTGAATTTACATTCACTGCAAGGACCTTCAGGGTTTGCTCCACCATGTGCGTACCCATTAAGACATGAGGTGCGTGAGACCCGGCAGAAGCGCGTAGATTTGATCCATCCGCTTAGCCTGTTCCTGTACTTGACGTTTAAGCTGAGCCATCTGCTGTTTAATGGAGAGCAAGGAAGATAGCATGTCAGATGCAGCTTCCGGTGCTCTTGGCGCTGGGGCTGAGGAAGCAACCGTTGCTTTTTGTGCCATTCTACCCCTACCGACCGCAATGAGCGGATGGACTCTTAATCTCCGGTTTCTGTTGACGAGCCATATTTGCTTTCTTTATATCTTGGAACTTGGGACAACCCCAATAGTTAGCGGTGTGTCCCGAGCTCTAGCATGAAGCACATGAGTGTTAACTTTTGTCAGAATCGTGAGAAATGTAGTTCTTTCCACACTTGACGCATCGATTCTACATTTGGCAGTTCGATGAGGCGTGGCCGAACCTTTGGCAGCGAGCACATTGTATAATGTTATCGCTCCTTTTTAATTTCTCCCAGTGAACCTGTTAGTCTAGGACTTTGATACTCCTTAGACTATCCAATTTGCTGCCAGGAGTGAGCTGTACTAAGAAGAACGGTAGTTTCCGCTTCTCCCTTTTTGCTCTTGTAGTGGTAAAAGGCTTAATCCCTAGAAATTTGAGACCGTCGCACTCTTTGTCTTGAAGCAGTCCTTTCAGTGTGTATGTGAAGTACTCCGTCGTTGTTTCCTTCAACAGGTTTTGAATTTTTGTATAGCCCTCCACTGAATTGCAGTGGATGACGTGCCTGTCTAATCTTTTAATGTTAAAGTTCTTACCTATGGCCGACTTACACAAGTCCTTGATGTTCTGGACCTCCATGTTGTAGGTGTTGATTGGCGGCAGCTTTTCTTTTGTCGTTTTTTGCTGCTGTTGCTGTTGTTGCTGCTTTTGGTGGTGTTTTTGCTACTGCGGTTGTTGCTTTTGCTGCTGCGCTTTTTGCTTTTTCTGCTGCTTTTTTATTTACTAAGGTCTGTGAATGACTGACTCCTAAGCTTGTTATGAACAACTTATCGCAATCAGCAAAATCCTCAGAACTAATGTTAGTAAGCACACCTACCCTTTTTCCACGGAGTAATATTGGCAACAAATCAGCTTTAATTTGGTACTGCGTCCACTTTCTCGGTGGCCATGTCGAATTGCAGTTTTATACATAATCAAACCGTGTGCGAGTAAGACGTGTAAACGTGTATTTATAGGAATCTATACAGTTTTTATTTGGCTGTGAGAATTTTTATGTGACAGAGTCTACAGGCTGCTCTCGGCGACGCAGTCAACCGTTGCCTTACTGCAACTCATTCCCACAGTATTTTGGACCGCCACTCATAGTTCAGTGTAGTCGAATGTATCCATTCCCACCTTTAATCTGTTAATTCTCTCGTGACGATGACACGTTCTAAAACTAAAGCATGCTCCTGTCGGTATGGCTTCATCTATTGTCTAAAACTTTAACCATCTAAATATTTAACGAATTCCAATTCGATTGCTGCTACCCCATCATAAACCGGATATGCTCTCTCACAGGATAACGACCCTAAGCGCTTGTATGTAAAACTATCATAACTAACATAAACGAGTGAGTACAGCTTTTAGGATGTCTCTATCCATTTTGTTCGGTGTCGTGGTCGTCCTTTTAGGGGGACAATTTACCCAGAACCCCTATTCGTACGTATATGCATGTACAATGTACATCCCAATGGCTTGTCAGGCCTTCAACACCAAATATTAAAATTCACAGACGGGTAGGAATTCTTTTTAAATTACAAACTTTCTCTCAAATTGGTTTTTTGATTGCCAATTTGGCAATTTTAATACCCCGGTTACACATACTCCTACTCGCAGTCGTGTTCGTAAGCCCGGTCCACTCACAGCAATTGTTAGGACATTGCTAATTGTTGTTTATGCGACTTTAAATACTCTATTGCCTCGTTGACGGTTGTTTGTTATGTATAGTTGTGTTGTCGTATGTCGTATCATATTTGTCTAATGGGAGTCGTGTTTCGCCCTTAAGCCTTAACCGTAATTGAATTGCTAAAAAGCCGGGTTTATCCTGGTCGTCATCTAGAGATTAATAATGCCATAACCAATACTCCCGATGTGTTGTTTGTTGATTATTATTTCAGGGCTTGGAACGGATAATTGTAATCAATGCTGCCACACCAGAGATGCGTAACAAAATTGAAAAACTCGCCCTCGATCTGATGAAACTGGAAAACGAGAGATTTTCAATTCCCGCACTGAAATTGCTTTTGTCCTGCATGTATATGGGTAAGTTATATTATTGTTGTTGTTATTACAATTACTGTTGTCCATTTTAAATTGCGATATGTTTTTCGGGACGCCAGCGGCTGGATTAGGTTGAATGGAGTTGTTGATGAGTCACAAAGGTATATTTATTGCACTCGCGCGTGTTCTATTATATGTTGGCCATGGCATGGACATGACCGAAAATGTTGAAACATCATGTCACTAAATGTGGAATTTAAAATTAAGTAACAGTAACTCACTCGTACGGTATGAGTTTAAATTCTTTAGATATTGCTTTTATTCTCCAATTACGTTTGTGTTTGACATGTTGAACCATCACTCTTTATTCCAAAGTATTTTAGCTAAGTGTGTTGGCTAGAAACATTTCTTTACAAAAAAGACGCCAGCCTAGGAATCCTATGCAAGGAGCCGCCGAATATAAGCAAAGGGAACCCAGCTCAATTCCGAAAATACGGTCTGATCATGAGGGTTCCGGTCAGCAGTTTGAAAGAAAGAGGAAGTTCCATATTTGTATCCAATTTATCTAATGTATGCATATCGGTGGATACTACATACTTCGTCATAAAATAAAAGTAAAACTAATTGAGAAAAACAACTCTAATAGTCAGAGAGCTAGTGAATTTTTTCGAGATTATTTCGTCAACAAAATTTTACTTTTTTTTTTATTGTCGTGGACGCATAGGTCATAAAAGTGGAACTCTGAAGGGAAGTGCGTGGCAGAGCCTCCCAAACATGCAAACAAATTTAAATTTTAAATTTATTTTGTCAAGCTTGCAATTTGGGTAGTAAAACTATATCTGCAAGGGCAGAACGAAATTCCGGGCATAACATCTCGGCAGAGCCTGTCGAACTGTATTTTGCGTAGAGTTCGTTTTCAGGGGCAAGTGCAGAGAAATGATTCATATCTCCAAAAGTATTTCCACGATTATAATAAATGTACATGATTTTCAATGGCCTTTAAAACTATGTACAAAGTTTTATCCTAGCACTAACACTTTTGAAAATATTTAACTTTCAATACGAACATTTTTAACTGGCCTAACAACATTTGAAACTTATGGTTACTTAACACGTAAAGTAGATTACCAAGATAGATTTTTCCTAACTAACCGAATACAGTGGATTCCGCTTATTTGGGACACATCGGGCTAGATGGTTTAGTCCTAATTAAGCGGTCGTCCCAACAAAGCGATGTGATGATCAAGTGAAGAAAATGCAAAACGATTGAAATAGCCACGTACTCGTATGTAAAAAAGAACGCAGTGGAATAGAAAGTAGAAAAAAAACTACTGCTTATTTACATTTAGAATTCATATTTAATTGAAAAAATATAAAAAAGGTATAAAAAAGAAATTGATTTCATATCTAGTTCTTTGTGATGTTGTAAAATCATCACAAACCTCTAATACTGATAATGGGCTGCCTTCACTGCCGTCCTGCATGAAGTATCGTGGCAATTCTTGTAAATACTTCCTCGCCTCTCGAGTGGTAACTGGAACTGGAGCAGGTTCATCAATCTCCACATCACTTCCAGGATCTTCTGCGTTATTTTTTCTTGTAATTTCCTCAATAATGTCATCCTCAACATCCCTGTATTCCCAGTGGCATTGCAGGTCTTTATCAATGGATAAGAACTCTTGATGGTATGTAACGCGCTCCAGTGGATAGCTCCTTTCAATATTAGTTGGACCTGGTATGATTTCTTGATTTGAATTTTTGAAACCGCAGTGAGAAAAACAGTTTTGAATTGTCAATCAGCTTATTTGTCTCCGCACTATCCGCAAAAAATTGTATAGTCTGGAGAACATTCATATTTGCGCTAACTTCTCTAGCATTTGTAGATGTTGTCAAGAGATTTTCTTCAATTGCTTCAAGGATGAACTGCACCAATCTTCCTCGATAAAAAGTCTTTAAGTTTTTTATGATTCCCATGTCCAGTGGTGTTTGGTGGAAGAAATTATATTTTAATATTTTTTAAATTGACTGAAGGAGGATGTGCAGCCGAATTGTCAATGAGTAGCAGAATTCTCCTTGAAGAAAGTTGCAACGTCGCATCCCAATCGGAAAGCCATTTAGTAAAAATGTTGGCTGTCATCCGCGCGTCCTTATTGGCGTAGTATAGTACTGGTAGACTGTCCATTCTAAGACCTTTAAGGTACCTAGGTTTAACGGTTTTTCCAATAACTAAGAGCTTCCGTTTATGACTTCCCGACATATTACTGCAGCATAACACAGTGACACGATCCATTGCTTTTTTTGAACCTGTGAATTCATGTTGTTTATAGCATAAAGAACCATCTGGCGTGGCACGGTAAAATAGCCCCGTTTCATCGGCGTTATAAATGTCATTAGGACTCCACATCTGTAGTAGTTCCGGAAGCTTACACAATTTCCAGTGATCTGCACTGGAAGAATCTGCATTAGCTTTCCTCCCATGTGCTTTCTTAAACTTGATCTCGTGTCTGGTTTTCCATCGCGATAGGCAACCGTCCGTAGCATTGAAATTGGCATGACCCAACTTTGCCGCAAGCTCGTCTGCCTTAGCTTTCAACATTGGGCCACTAACACCATAGACTAACTATACCTAGATATCAAACTCTACTAATACTTTTGCAAAAGTTTAACTTTCGCCCAGACACACTGTAAGTGAATCACCAACACATTCTCAATCTCTATAACCTGTCAGAATGGCTAAAATGACAACAAATTTCACGTAATGTTCGCTAAGTAATAAAGGCAAAAATAAAAGGAAAAATATTTTTCGCTGGTGAATATTTAATTCAACGTGGTGAAAAAGTGAAGATAATAGAATATATTAAAAAAAAAACCTTTTTTTTGTTTCAATTGAACAAAAAGGGGATCGTTTCAGAATAAAATTAAAAAAGGACCTAAGGATTATATTTTGAAAGTTTCATTTGAAGATATAAATGAATTGAAACTATTACAATTCTGAAATCAAGCTTAAGCTTGTATTGAGAGTCAATTGTATAAGCATTTTTTATGTTTAGGCACAAACTCTGTACTCTGGACATCAATGAAAAGGATTATTAATTAATGGCAACTTTTAAAATCAATTTCCTTGCTGTTCTTTTAGTTTGAATGTGTTGAGTAAATAAATTAATTAAATAATACTGATAAGCACAATTAACATTTTTGATCATTTTTTAGTTTTTTAAGGAAAATATTTGTTTTTCTATTTGAATTTAAAGCTTTTCCAAAATATTTCGAGAATCTTTTTTTTTCACACATTATAAAGTACAAAAGCGGTGGTATTTTAATTGTTTATTTTTTAAAAATAATTTCCAGAATTTAACAAACAATGTGAAATGATATCCCAACTTAATTTGGTTTTGTCGAAGGGAATTTTTGTTTATAATTGTTTTCAACCGATTTTGCTACTACTTTGTTGAGTATTCTTTACTGCTGTTAACATCTTTAAGCCGGTCTGGCATAGAATGCGTCAACTTTTCCATATATTCACATATTATTACTTGCCATTCCGCTAAAAATTAAAATTTTTAACTGAGGCTTCGATGTGATGACATGTTTTCGTAACCTCATCATTTAATGATTCCAAAGGCGTTCCAAAGAGAACGGGTTAAGATCGGGGCTATGTGGTGGCGTTACTAGCAAGTGAGGGACTTTATGTGGATATGGACTTATGCTTGAAATCGTTGTCCTGTTGGGAGTAAAAAATGTTTCGCAATAAGCATTGTTTGTGTCCTTTGAAGCAAATTTTCGCTGTAAATATTTTAGTATACTTCTTTTTCTGAATTACTGTGACTAAATTACCGATCTCAACAGTGGATATTTAGCTCCATATTACACAACCACCATTTCCGTGCTTTACTTTTTGCCTTGTGTATTTGGACTGTAAGTTTCATTTGGTTGTCTTCATGCTTTCGAAGGCCTATTTGATTCATAAATGCTAAATTTTGACTCTTCTGAAAAAATCCTAGAAGACAAATCCTTTGTTTTTTTTATTTATTAGCAAAGTCCCTTTGTTTTCTTTTTATTTGCTTCGCTGACGAAAGGTTTCTTTCTAACGGTATAAAATTTATACGCCGATTTGATGTCGTTGACATTCACGAAAATGCAGCCAAATTTTAGAATTACAACGTGATATTTGTGAAACGTACAGCGTTGTGTTTACATCGATTTTCTTCTTCTCTGAAATTTTTTGATGCAAAAATTGAGCAAAGTATATGGAAATGTTGCGTTAGTAATGGAATTAGTAATACAAAAGTATTAAATATGAGCTAAATTGTCCAGTCACATCCATATTTTTTCAAAAAATAATTGGCCAATTCGCTGTCGTACTAAATGGACCTATAAAGCACTAATTTTCTATTTATTGTTCTATTTTCACAAATAAGAACAGTCAAAATAATCATTAATTATTATTTATTACTTCATATGAAAAGTTAATACAATATTTTCCATTTAATCTAATAATCCAATTTATTCATGAATTGTAATTTAAATTTTTTCGGAACATGCTCTCCTGATGAAAACATTCATGGTGAAGCGAAAAACTTACCCACACCGTGGTGAAATGAACAAATGTCAATAATTTATTGAAGAAGCAGCAAATCCAAGAAAGAAAAAACAATTTCTTTAAATTTATTGTATTTATTGGATAAACAAAGCAAAACAAAACAAAAATCGAAAAAATGCTTTAAGTTTATTTGATCAGCTCACGATGGTTCCACACTGGGAACGCTTTTCCTGAAACCATTGCACTTCAAATGTTGGATCTGCAAGGAAAAAGGCATTATATGTATAGCTATACGAAAGTGTATTCTTTTTACTCACATTTATTTGATCAGCTCACGATGGTTCCACACTGGGAACGCTTTTCTTGAAACCATTGCGCTTCAAATGTTGGATCTGCAAGGAAAAAGGCATTATATGTATAGCTGTACGAAAATGTATTCTTTTTACTCACATTTATTTGATCAGCTCACGATGGTTCCACACTGGGAACGCTTTTCCTGAAACCATTGCACTTCAAATGTTGGATCTGCAAGGAAAAAGGCATTATATGTATAGCTATACGAAAGTGTATTCTTTTTACTCACATTTATTTGATCAGCTCACGATGGTTCCACACTGGGAACGCTTTTCTTGAAACCATTGCGCTTCAAATGTTGGATCTGCAAGGAAAAAGGCATTATATGTATAGCTATACGAAAATGTATTCTTTTTACTCACATTTATTTGATCAGCTCACGATGGTTCCACACTGGGAACGCTTTTCCTGAAACCATTGCACTTCAAATGTTGGATCTGCAAGGAAAAAGGCATTATATGTATAGCTATACGAAAGTGTATTCTTTTTACTCACATTTATTTGATCAGCTCACGATGGTTCCACACTGGGAACGCTTTTCTTGAAACCATTGCGCTTCAAATGTTGGATCTGCAAGGAAAAAGGCATTATATGTATAGCTATACGAAAATGTATTCTTTTTACTCACATTTATTTGATCAGCTCACGATGGTTCCACACTGGGAACGCTTTTCCTGAAACCATTGCACTTCAAATGTTGGATCTGCAAGGAAAAAGGCATTATATGTATAGCTATACGAAAGTGTATTCTTTTTACTCACATTTATTTGATCAGCTCACGATGGTTCCACACTGGGAACGCTTTTCTTGAAACCATTGCGCTTCAAATGTTGGATCTGCAAGGAAAAAGGCATTATATGTATAGCTATACGAAAATGTATTCTTTTTACTCACATTTATTTGATCAGCTCACGATGGTTCCACACTGGGAACGCTTTTCCTGAAACCATTGCACTTCAAATGTTGGATCTGCAAGGAAAAAGGCATTATATGTATAGCTATACGAAAATGTATTCTTTTTACTTACATGTAATTAGTTAGATCACTCATCCACATTTCTTAAAGCTCTTGAATGGTGCATTTAGATTCATTGTTCTTACTGTAAAAAAGAAGTAAAATAAATTATTTTGAAATTAAAATGTTTGTAGTTACTCACAAGAAAATGTAAACAAACTTTTCCAACTGCTTTTGCCACCTCCAATCCAAGGCAATCTGTTCGTGGCCGCAGTATTCTGTGGAAAATGTTTTCTTCTTGCTCCAAATGTGTAAATTTTTCTTCTTTTGTTGTCCTAGAAAATATAATAAACAAAATTATTGTTCAACATAAAATTTTTTTGCAACTTACACGAAATTAGATTTGTAAATATGAGAAATGTCAAAATCGAAATTCACCGCGTCATTTTTATATGGGTGACGTCACTCGTAAAACTTTTCGAATTTTGACATTGTTGACAATTCTCACGTATTCACGGACAGGTTCACACGGATAGGGACGATCAGTACAAAACCGGTTTTGATTTTCCAATATCTGGAAAGTTTGATATCTAGGTTCTTTCCTCCTCGTTTCCGCTTTCTTGATTTTCTTTCCCCTTTTCCCCATTCCTGACGCAGTTTAACTTCTTGATTTTTGATACGTGCTATTGAAGACTTAGGAACATCAGTGATCCTTTCCAGATCATAGGAAGTGTTCGGGGCTTGGCTTTTTAATTTATCAAGCAAAGCTATTTTATCCGCTAATGTTAAATCTTTTCTGGACATTTTAACCAAATGCAACAATCTTCTCGGCCAGTAGGCACGGATACGCGACTTATTAATTTTATCTCGGCAGTTTCTGAAACGAAACCAAAAGCACGCCACGTCGTAGCACAACAAAACTAGAAACATCAAAGCGAATAACAAATTGAAACAACAAGAAACCGTTTTACCCACCACTATGCAAAGGTAAAACGGAGCGCAACATCACGAGATAGTACCGTTACTTGAAAAGCATTGGCTCAATTTGTTTTCTCGTCTTCATCGTTATTATTACTGCAAACGATGGTGTGGCTTTTGCTGCTGTAGCAGACAAGCAATGTGGCGATATTTTTGTCAAAATGTGTGTAAGATGTGCGATAAACGGCTGCTGTCCACAATAAACGAACAAAATCATCTCTTTTTTTGTTTCCGTTCTTGTTCATTTGTCCTAATTAAGCAGCTGTCCCGATAAAGCGATGTCCCAAATAAGCGGAATCCACTGTATCAGCATAATTTTCAACACCAATATACGAGTACTCAAAACACAAGATCGACTTATTATAAGTGATTGTAAATTAAAATAATTCTTCTGCACTGTTTCAATTTTTTTCATTATGATAAACTGTTTCTTCAAGTTCTTGGATACAAGGCTTCTTCTTCATAATTAGACTCTTCGTTGCTAGAATACTCGTAGTTGAAGTCATGGCCTGTAAAGTTTTAAGCTATGATTAGTAATATTAGTAAAAGTGCAATTGAAGCATATCTACGAGGGGCGTTCAATATATTCTCGGTATCGATATGAAGGAAAATGCGATTTCAATTTAAATTGTTTTTATTTTTCAATATAATCTCCCCTAACATCAATGCATTTGTTACATATTGAGATGAGCTTTTTTAAACCCTCAAAAAAATAAATTTCCTCTTTCTCTGCAAAATACCCATTTATTGCCGACTTCATCATCCAAAACTCTTTTTCCACGAAGACATTTTTTCAAATCCGGAAACAGGAAACCTCACTAGGGGCAAGGTCTGGACTATAGGGTGGGTGTTGGATTTCTTCGAAACCATAATCTCGCGCAGCAGTCTTGGAAACTCGCGCTGTGTGAACAGGAGCGTTGTCATGAAGAAGCAACACACCCGCTGCGAGTTTACCCCGTCTTTTCTTTTTAATTTCCTCCCGCAAATTATGCAAAGTGGAAGCGTAGGATGTGTCGTTGATGGTTTTACCTTTTTTTTGTACTCAATGAGCAAGATTCCCTTTGAGTCCCAAAAAACTGTGGCCATGAGCTTCCCGGCAGACGGAGTGACTTTGAACTTCTTCGGGGGGTCTGTTCCTTTTTTATGCCACTGCATGGATTCTTGTTTTCTTTCAGGGTCATAGTGGTGGACCCATGTTTCGTCCCCAGTAACAATTCGATCCATAACACCGTCCGCGTTCTCACTACACATCTCCAAAAGCTCTCTACAACATGCGATTCTCACTTTTTTCTGAGGCGCTGTGAGCATTCGTGGCACCCACCTTGCACTGACCTTTGAAAGGTTAAGATGGTCATGAAGAATGGTGTGAATGGTACCAATTGAAAGCTCGGTGATGTCTGCCATCATTTTCACCTTTATTCGGGCATCCTCAAGAACAAGTTTTTCGACTTCTTTGATGCTTTCTCCCGTACAAGCAGTAGCCGGGGCGCCGGAGCGGGGTCGTCTTCAATGCTCTTTCTGCCTCTCTTGAACTCACTTGACCACTTTTGCACAGTTGATAATGAAGGTGCGGAACCCTGGTAAACAGCCACCATCTCTTCATGAATAGTTTTTTGACTTTTTCCTTGCTTAGTGAGAAATTTAATTACAGCGCGATGCTCAATTTTCACCAACATCGTCTCAGTCGCCATTATGATTCTGTTTAACTAGAGATAAAACGCGAATTAATAATCACATTTATATGAAATTTGACATGAATGCACTAAAATAATAGTATTACTTGATAAATAAGTCAATTTATATATACAACCACAGCTTCACCCCGATACCGAGAATATGTTGAACGCCCCTCGTAATTCGACTTCTCTCTTATTTGATGATTGAATACGAGTATCATTTATTTGAATATCATATCTCCCATTTTTTTCTAACCATCCGTTCTGCTTTGGTGCCAAAGTAGTATCGATATTTCGGATATTGTATATGCGACACGCAAATTTTTCAGTACTTTTAAAAGCCGTGTCTCTTGAGTTCAAAACAGTTTCTGCTAGTTTGGCGAATGCTGTCTGATATTCCAACGAATTTTCTAATAACTCCCACGGCTTCAATTTTCCTTTTCTGAAAAATGCTGAGTTGTATCACAGCCAGTTTTTGCGTGACGGTAAGGCATTTGATAGCGGTTCTTTTAATAGTTGGTATAATGTGATACATCAACCTACTTTGATTTCTGATGAACAGCAAGGATCAGAAGGAGATTTCATGACAGTTAGGGTCAGATCATCACATGTTGATGTATTTTCCGAAGAGGATTCGTTGCATAAGCTCTGGATAGCATTAATTTCAATATTTTGAAATATTATTCCAACTGTGTCATGTAACGTATCCTTACCACTGAATGTATCAACGAATCTGTCAAAGTTATCGAAAGCTACCCCTGTGCATAAATTAGAAGACTGTTTAGGGTTTTCAGGACAAAGTTAGTTTCCATTCCTTCGATCACATTATAACTTAGACAGTGGCCATATCTATTAACGATATCAACGATTTTTCCTGGTTAAGCTTTTTAAGGCCATTCCCAGAATCAAATGCTTCGCTGTATTAATGTTTCCATTACTTATTCATAATTGCATTAATAATATCATAGCATATAGGTCTGACTTTCCTGATACAATCCGAACTCTCTCGGCGTCGAAGAATAGTGCCGCCTACTAGTGTCTCAAGAGCTTGAGGAATATAACACTCTCCAGCTATCACATTCTCATCTGTTAACAGGTAACTTTTGTGGTTCTATTTGCAGGTTTTTCTCTCTTACAATCAGAGCTGCTCTTTGTAAAATATCTGCTTCTTCTAACATGGAAAAAGTTGAGTCATCTAAAACCACACTACGAATTGGAAGAACAATTTTTTTTTTCTTTTGCATTACGATTATTTGAATCTTTTTGCCAAATGTGCTAACAATTTTGTTTTCTAAAAGGACATAAGAAATACTGCTCGATAAAGATATTTTACTTTCAACACCTGTTTTTTATGCACTGTAAAGATTGTACAAAAAGGTTAAGAAAACACAATGTTTCTGTTTAACAATTGTTTCTTCAATAAAAGAGCACAATTCTTTGAATGCATTTTGATTGCAACGTTCAATTACATGCCAGTGAGTTGGTTTTGGGTTGTGAACTGCTTCGGAATTATGTTGGTTCTGGAGCCTGCAGAAATGATGATATTTAATCTCAACTCGGGACATATTTTTTCAGCAATCTTTGCAACATCCCTTCATCATTCAATGCATTTGCATACTGGACAATAGTTGATGTTATCGTACTTGAATGACAAATCAATGTAAATTGACAATGCAATGTGACATAAATTCCGCACACTGCTTCAAAGTTAACAGTCGTATCCGCCTGTTGTCGACTATGAGCAATAGCGCCACCCATCGGTCCAACAGCTTTCTCATGCTTAAATTATTGTATCATGAACGCCTACTCTATCTGCTACAATATTTCGCTTACTTTCGTTTGGGGATTAGCACGAATTATGATTGACCTTTTCAATAATTTTCTCTGTACCGACGTCTGCCGGGCGGCTTCGGTAAAATTCAGTTGTTTTTCTTGGAGTGTAATAATTAATTTATTTAATCAAAATATTATTAGGGTAAAGTCAAACAAGAAAAACTGATTCAAGTGGTTTTCTCTGGCTTATCTTGAAGCCAGCTTAATCCCATTGAGAGATTTCGGCAGAGACCGTAACAACTGATAGTCACACGGTGCCATATCTGGACTGTACAATGCGTGCTTCAAAATTTTCCAACCATGCTCTCGCAACTTCTGACTGGTATATTTGAGAGTTTCCTCGCCTTAGTAAACAAACATCTGCGCCGTCAATAATGACAATGTCTAGCTCCTTAGTAATAGTAACAGTGCTGATTGTTCTAGTCGACTTTTTCAAGAATTTTATCTGCTTTTGGGGTATAGGACAACGAGATCTGGCTTCTTCTTCTTTAAGTGGCGTTACAGTCCGGGGTGGACGTGGGCCTCAGTCAACAAGCGTCTCCAGCCAGCTCGATCCCTAGCTGCCTCCAGTTTCGCTCGCTAAGTTGACTGAGGTCCCCTTCCCCTTGCATGCACCACCTGAGTCTTCCTCTACTGCGCTGTCCTTCGGGAGCGGATTCGAAGACTTTTCGGACCGGAACATTTGTGTCCATAGGCTCTACATGACCCAATCATCTCAGTCTTTGGATCATCATGATCTTCAGGATCTTTTTGTTAGGTCGATGTCGCTGTACAGTCCGTAGATTTCATTGTTGTATCTCCTCCACCATTCACCGTCAATGCAGACGGGACCGAAGATTGCCCGAAGAATTTTTCTCTCGAAGCAACCAAGAACACCCTCATCCATTTTTGATAATGTCCATGCCTCAGCGCCATAGAGCAGGACCGGGATTATTAAGGTCTTATAAAGGGTGACTTTTGTTATCCGAGAGAGGGCTTTGCTACTCAATTGCCTTCTTAGCCCAAAGAAACAGCGGTTGGCAAGAGTTTTTTTTCGTTTGATCTCAGCGGTGGTATCGTTGTCTGTATTTATAGCGGTGCCTAGGTAGACAAAGTCCTTAACTACCTCAAAGGGTGACGTTCTGCCGGAGACCAGCATATACTTGGTCTTGCCCTCCTTGACCGCTAAACCCATTTTCGCCGCTTATGTCTCAATACTCGCGAAAGCGCCACTGACACCATGCTGCTTTCTCCCGATTATGTAGTAGTAGTTGGACGGACTTTTGAAAGATAGTGCTTCTTGTGTTTGCTAGTGAGTTTTGCTCTATTCTTTCAAGTACGATATTGAAGAAATCTCATGACAGCGCATCGCCTTGTCTAAATCCTTTCTGGACATCAAAGGTCTCGGTGAGATCTTTACCGACCTTAATGGAGCAGCGTGCATTCTCCATCGTCATCCTGCACAGACAGACGACTTTGACAGGGATGTCGAAACTAGACACTGCTCTGTATAGCTCGTTTCTATAGATGCTGTCATACGCGGCCTTAAAGTCGATGAATAGGTGGGATGTATCGATTTGAAGCTCATGGGTCTTCTCCAAGATCTGCCGTAGTGTGAATATTTGGTCGATGGTGGACTTTCCTGGCCTGAAGCCACACTGATATGCACCTATCAGGTTGTTGACGAACGGCTTCAGGAGTTCACACAATACAGCAGATAAGATCTTGTATGCGATGTTAAGGAGACCGATGCCTCTATAATTCGCGCAGTTCAGAGGGCCTCCTTTCTTGAGAATCGGACAAACAATGCTGAGGTTCCATTCATTTTACAGATGAGTTGATGTATGCTCCTTACCAAGTCATTGCCTGCCGCTTTGAAGAGTTTGGCAGTCAGGCAGCTTTGTTGGACTTAGGCTTAGATATAGCTATCTTCACTTCATCCAGGTTGAAAGATTGATTCTGCCTGACAACGGTATTTGGTTCGTCATCGCCATTATACAGTCTGCAGAGATAGTCTTTCCAAATCCTCAGCATCGACTGCGATTCTACCACGATGTTCCCTTGTTCATCTCTATAATCTTCGGTTCGGGGTTTGTTTCCGTGGCATGTTATTTTTACCTTTTGGTACAACTTCCGAACCTCATTCCAGGAATAGCATCTCTTAATTTCCTCGACCACGCGCTTTTCATGCTCTTTCTTCTTCCTCCTGAGAAGCCGGTGTTCGTCTGTCCTCTTACGCTCATAGCGCTAATGAGCAGCTCTGGTCTTTCTATGCATCTTGGTGGATTTGGTATCAAGAATACCAGAACGAGAGTAAGCGAATATTTCCGCACTGGGACTTCAGATTTTTATTTTTTTTTCTTATTAAAAAGAACTTATGGGTGTGAATACACTTATGGGATAGAGAAAAGAAGAAAGATGTTTGGACTCAGTGGTTAATTTCGCTCCATATGGGTGCCATCCAACATTTAATGGGGAGACTAAATTGCTAGTTGTAATTGGGTTGTTGTAGATATCTAGTCAACTACTCATCTTACTAGATTTTCGTTAACTGAAAAAATGAATGTCTTTCGGGCGAGTTTGGGATTCGAACACCGAACTTTCCGATTTGGAAGCCCACCCACTACCACTTGAGCCACGGCCACCCACTTGTGGTTGACCTTGATTATATCAATAAATAAGCCAGCTGTACAAGGTTAGACCATATTTAAGAACAAAACTGTAAGAGTGCATCTTCCCTTGATTTTCCTTTGCTGTAAACAGCACAATTTTTTCACAGACCCTGTATGCTTATCCCCTCTTGTAGTGCGCGTTTCATTTTGAATTAATAATTTAATGGCAATCCAGTCTCCGGTAAGGAGCAACAACATGCCAAAGCATCAATCATTATGAAACTGAATTAGCATCATTTTCTAAGACCGGCGCAAAAAAATCCATACGAAAATAGAATATTTTGCAATTATGATGATCCTAGCAGCGTGTCTGTCTGTCTGCATATTCTGCCCTTTTCGTCTTAACATTGATAATTTAATTCAATTTAAAAACGCTGTTGTAAGCTCTGAGAAAAATAAAAAATTACGAAAATTCTAAAAATTACTTTTCCAAGAATTCTCCATCGATACATTCGCTTCGAACACTTTTTCTCCCGTCAATCAATCGATATTTTGTATGTGTACTCGTATCTATCATTTATTGTCACACAGCATCCATAACTTTCATCATACTCGTAACTCTAAATTCCTTCGCAATAAGCGCTCAATTTTAATTAAGGTCTCCTTCAATTTTATCGCTGGCAAATCGATTGTCACTCGTCCGTCGCAAAGGACGAGGGTTTTATTGTTTCCATCACTATCTAACATTACATTCACGTAGACAACTTTTTCATTTGGATGTGCACAAATATCCTTGATTTGTTGTGTATGGGTCCCATCAGTCCAATCCAATTGGTCGATTGTTTATCTTTGTTATTCCGTTGTTGCAGCAGCAGTAACGTTGCTTATCTGAGCTTCAATTTACTTCAGCACCCCCTTCATAGCTACGTCTATGTTACAATCTAGAAAAGAAATACGTATCTCGCCAATAAAACTAACTTCGGAACCAGCTTATACTCGCAGAGTCCATCTCCCGATTGTCCGGAATGTTGTGATGGGATCTTTTGTGTACTCGTATACGAGTATAGTCGATGCTCCCCTATTAGTTTTATGTGGAGTAAATTAATATTTCCTCATTTTGCTTTAATCAGACTTTCGTCGAGCCCGAAGTCCATCCGCTCTCTTGGTAGCATCAAATCAATAGTATCCATATTCGTATCCATATTCCATATCTGTATCTGCATCTGTACACATCTATGTTGAGATTCAGTAAAATTGTAGATACACTTGTCGTTTCCTTGGCCGAACATGCACATCCCTTGTAGTCGCCGTTACAAGTGCTTTCCTCGTTCTACAAAAATGACAACACTTAGTCAGACTCTACCAGCAAACGAATAAGTGTGCACCCTTGTAAGACGAAAGAAAACCGATGTAGGACATTTGTCCATTAAAAAAATAAAAAAATAAAAAACACGAGGGACACATGACAATAGAAGTTACTACCCTAACAAGGGTAATCTGTGTCCTCATTTATAATTGTTCGTTTTCTTTTCTTGTCATTACAGGCTCCTCGAAGCAACTGGAAAACACAGAACTCTCGAATGGCATCGTTCAGGACGACCCAGAAATAATTGCACAACAAACCGACAAAGTCGACATACTCCTGCATTGCATTAAATCATCTACAAGAAGCGCAGCCTGGATCTATGGCCAAGTGTTGTGTCAAATTATCCGAGATTTAGTGCCGCCAAATGAGATTCTTACGAAGGTCATCAAGGAATTCTTGGCTATAAATCAACCGCATTGCGATGTTATTGCCAGCATAGTGCATCAGGTGAGTCCCAAATGCCAATTATCATTTCGTTTTGCATATTTACCAAATGATTTGTGCTCTTGTCTTCTCGTTTAGGTTTTCCGTTCTGCCATCGATTCGTCCTTCCTACAAATGCTGCAAGATTGGCTGATATGCTCGTTGCCAACTTTTTTGGCTCTGCCACAACAGAAAGGTGTCTGGGCGCTAACCGTCATCTTCTTATCGGCCTCCATAAATTTGCATTTGATTAAACTCTTTCCCGTTGTTTTGGTGGAATTCGTCGAATTGGGTCAACAGGAGATTGCCCTGTTTCAGACATCCGCTCAGGATTTCCACTCCAAGCTGAGTGGCGAGCAAAAAGCACGCTTTCGGGATGCATTCAAGCGCTTCCATCAAAATGAGATTTTTGCAAGGATGCTGCACAGCTTGTAGCGTTTGGGTGTGGGCTAAAACTGAAGACATCGAAGAAAAACTATTCATGTAGAGTGATGTAGAAGATGGAGAATAAGGACGAAGACGAGGACGAGGACGAGGACAAGGACTAGAACTAGCACCAGAACCAGGAGCAGTACCAAGACCAAGACGTTTATCTATGGAGACGAGTAGAATATTGAATTTGTTTAGTTAGCAGATGAATTGTGTCTTTTTTTTTTTTTTCTTTCCCTCTATCTCTCATATTTATTTGTTCTGTTTTGTTAGTTAGAATGTGATTGAAGCGAATAAAAAGACGATGGAACCTTTTATCCTTGGAAGAGGAAATCGCTAGGACGATAACAGAAAATGTAGTCGTATTCCGTAAGCGAACGACATTGTGGAATGCTATTTGTATAATGCAGGAAAGTCGTTATTTATATATATAAACACGAAAATGTGGGTTTAATGTGAAAGAGAAATTATTTTGTTCTATAATAAAGAGTTGATGATATATATTCAACTACAAGTCTAGATGGTGTTTGAATACTTTGTACTTTGCATTTGTGGCCGAAAGTCAATTCATAATAATTGTTGGTAATTGTTTTGTTTTAATATCAACCAGAAGAAGGTGTATCAGAGTTGACAGAGTAAACGTAAAGATAAAGTATTCCGATGGTTTGCATTTGCAACTGGTATGTCTAATGCCCAATGCCAACTAACGCTTTCGGAAAGTTCGATACCGACAAGAGGATCCAGTCGTTGAATATCCAGAACCTATGTCCTGTGCTCGCTTTAAAATGAACATTAACTTACTTTGATGGCGTTACAGTCCAACGTGAACATGGGCCTTAACCAATAAATCGCTGCTCACTCCAAAATGGTTGATATCCCTTTATTCACTTGTGCGCACCACCTATGACGAGATTTTCCTCTTCCGAGTAGACCTACCCATAGGTAGGAATCGAAGACTTCGGGTTGTAGTGCTAATATTCATTCGCTTCAAGATTGACTGACGATAACGATAGACACTGAACATCGTTAAGCTGGTGATGTCGATCGCTATAACTAATCTGAAATCAATTGTGTTTATTTTATTTTACTGCCTCCTGGTAGCCACTGGCATGACTTGCCAAATTTATAAGCTCAAGTGGGGAGTGGAAGAAAGCAACAACTCTACAATATCTGAGCCTAAGAAGAATGACGCACTTTGAATGGATTCGCGTGGCGGAATCAGCGGTGGCCTCAACTTGGCAGACTCCTCGTAACTATATAAATATAACGGCTGGTTCTAATACAAGTTCCTTTTTGAATCATTGAATCAGCTCATTCCCATTCGAAATCTTGACTGTCTGTCAGTATTATACCTCTGTAGAGCGAAATGAATCGCTTTACGCTTGAACAACGTCGAGAAATATTGCAAACTTATTTGAAAATTGAGTGCTATGTTGCCCAAACAGTGCGTTTATTGAAATGAAGTTGTGGCCGAAACGCAAGTTTGTGTAAAAAGTTCGTGAGACTGGCATGCTTGTGGTAAGGATTCTGCCATCGTATGGTACGTGCCGACGATAATGTGGCCAAAAGTGTTCGACTCAATACAGCAACATCGACTCGCCGTCGACCTCAACAACTCAACATTTCACCCACCAGGCTGATGAGAATTTTGCACAAAGATCTTGGTCTATTCCCTTATGGAGTCGAATATATTGATAAGCAATTGAAGGCAAATGACCATCTGCTTCGTTATCACTTCTCTCTCAGTTTGGGCCTTGTAGCAGCTCGAATTGGACGTCAAATGTGGCCAAAAAATCATTTTTTTCCATTTTCATCCCGGCAGCTATGTTAATAAACAAAACTGGCGCATCTGGGAATTGGAAAACCCACACGTGATTGTCGAGAAGCCAATGCATTGGCAGAGAGTGACAGTTTGGTGCGGATTTCGGTTCTGGGGCATCATTGGATCATTTCATTTCGAAAATGCTGCTGAAAACGCCATTTCGGACAATGGTGAGCGATACAGACGCATGATTGCCGAATTATTCTGGGCTAAAATTGAAGATATGTACTTGGACGACGTTTGGTTTCAACACGATGGCGCGCCATACCACACAATTAAACAATTGATCATTTGCGCGCTAAGTTCGGTAGTCGTGTTATCAGCCGACTTGGCGATGTCTATTGGCGGCTTCAGAGCCGCCGTTAGACTTTTTTTTGTGGGGTACCCCTCAAGGTCGATGTTATGCGGAGAATCGTAAAAACATTAGAAGTCCTTTCAAAATCAAATCGGTATATCATCTTCGTCCTACCCCAGCGCCATCTAACAGTCAGTAAACTGAATTGCATGGACAACAAAACCTTTTATGCACCAAAGTAACAAACCTTTAAAATTATTTTTTTTTTATTGGATGGGTAAAAGAAACTTATGGCGTTTTCAATTGGCCGGACAGAAGCCTTCTTTTTGTATTCTGGAGCGATGAAATGACGTTAAATTGTTATATTCTATTTCAAATTGTACTAACACATATGCTAATATGTATAAACGCCTAATAGTATTGTGTCAGAAGAAGTTTTTAGTGTTCCAGAGAAAGCAATCGAAAACGCCATTACCAACAAGTCGATTGAATTCTGCTTGCGACGACTGTCAAATCAAATCGAAACAAAGTTAAATGACGCCGATTTTAAATATGGTTGAAAATTTCTGTTTTTTTTTCAAAATATATGACACCTACCCTGAAATGATTCAAGTCCTGAAAGCCAATATCGCCCGAGCCATTCGTGTGATAGAGCCAGAAATAGTCAACAAGGTCTTGGAAAATTGGGTTGGCAGAATGCACTAATGCGAAGCCAGCCGAGGCAGTCATATGAACTCGTAATCCATAACTAATGTTCGCTCCGTCTAATGAAGCTATAACATACCGAAAATAATTGATTTTTGTTCATTTTATTTTATTTTTAAAAAGAAACTTGTATTTGGACCACCCTGTATATATAAATAAAAAATATTTATGGAGCCCTTGCTGATCTCATATCCACGAAACGAGTTAACGGCTCCAAAATATCTGGTCCTCTTTTTCCCAACATTCGCATCTGCACATGGAATTTGCCGACCTGGAGCAGGCAACGTGCAACCAAACAACTACCGCAGACCATAGACTTCTATACGAGTATATTGTACAGTTCCATCCATGAAGACTGGTGGGATGAACTAGGTAAAAGAAGGTTGAGAAACGGTTGCATATAATCATACTACGATGACTGCTACCAGAGAATAGCGTCTACTTCGGTGTGGGTTTGGATAAGGGTAATTCCCATGGAGTTTCCATCAATTGAGCGAATGTGTTCGCACTAACTCTTTATTCGTCAAAATCAGCCTCATATACGCGCCCGCTCTCACAGAAGAAATAGACGATACTAATCAGAAATGCTTCGGTGAGCTCCTCGGCAAAGCCTATGAGGACGATTCCACACCTGAAAGCGGATTTATACTAATTGACTTTTAGGTTAAGACCACTGGCTTTCGCAAGCAAAAACGTTTTTTTTATCGCTCTCCTCGCAGCACCGCTATGCTTTGCGCCTTATAAATTCATTACCGCCAGATCAGACGGGGTGAACCTAGACATTTCGCAGCATTTTTGGCGACATCAAATATGTAGTCCTTCCAACAGAGGCTGTCATTCACACACATACCGAGAATGGAAAGTTGTTTGGTTTCGACGATGCAAATGCCACTCACGGACAATGGCTGGGTGTTCAGATTTCGCTTTAACGACAGCAGACAGAATAGCGTTTTGGAAGAATTAAATTCCACTCCGTTAATAGTTCCCCAATTGGTTATGCTGCTAATATCGGAATTTAATGAGCTTAACAGTCGTATATTGGATTAGAAGTAGTAGACAAGAGATCATTAATGAAAATTAAAAAGAGTGTCGGAGACAGAACGGAGCCTTGGGGAACACCAGCATTTATTTTGTGAATAGTTGATCCCGGAATAATCACCGTGTGGCATTGTTACGATTTGAGTTCTGTTTTTGTTAAGTTGGTAAATCTGCTGTTGACATTCTCTCTAAATCTTAGCGTTATAGCTTGACATTTGCAAAAATTACGTAGCCAAGAGTACATCTATCTCTGTGTGTGTTGGCGATTTTTTACAATTTTAGAAATGGATTTAAATTTGCAACAACGAACTTGTATTAAATTTTGAGTAAAAAATGGATTTAATGGTGCGCGAACGTTGGAAATGTTGGAAAAGTGTTTCGGCAACAATTCTCTAAAGAAAACGGTTGTTTACCAGTGGCACTAGCGGTTCAAAAGTGGTCGTGAGGAAATCGAAGATGATGAACGCAGTGGCAGACCATCGACATCGAAAACCGACGAAAACATTGATGGGGTAAAAGAAATGTTGGTCAATCAATCCGTCCAAGACATTTTTGTTAATGATTTGGGTTTCCGTCGTGTAGCAGCAAAGTTGGTGCCAATAGACCTCAATTTCATGCAAAAATGAGACCGTGTTGACGTCGCAAAAGAGATGATTTGCGAGGCTGAATCCGATCCCACATTCATCAAAAGGATCATTACTGGAGACGAGACGTGGGTTTATGAGTACGACACGCAATCCAGACATCAGGCAAGTGAATGGCGTTCACCAAATGAGCCGAGACCAAAAAACCACGTCGTTTTCAGTCAAAAAAGAAGGCAATTCTCACGGTTTTCATGGATTACAACGGTGTAGTGCATCATGAATTTTTGCCAGAAGGCCAAACAGTAAACAAAGAGTATTATTTGGGCGTTATGAGACGTTTTCGTGAAGCAATTCGCCGAAAGAGACCAGAATTGTGGGCAGAAAATTCGTGCCATCATTCTTCGTAATTTTTTGACGAAAAATGCAACAAATACAATCCAACAGCCACCGAATTCATCTGATTTGACTCCCTGTGACTTCTTTCTGTTCAATCGAATTAAAAAACCACTACGGGGAACGCGTTTCAGCAGGCGAGAGGAATTAATGGAAAAATCGCAGGAAGCACTAATGGACATACTGAAAACCGAATATAAAAAATGTTTCGAAGATTGGATCAAGCGCTGGCATAAGCGTGTTGAAGTAGATGGGGATTACTTTGAAGGGGATAACTGCGAGTGTTGAGGTGGCCGCAAGGTGTGCAGCAAGCAGAATTTCTAATGTTTTTGACGAACGACCCAAAGTGTTTACAACCATTGGGACATTGTAGTACCTTTTGCCCCAGTTTTTGGTCGTATTGAGAAGTCAGTTGCAGTCATTCCTGACTTGTTTGAACTTTTTTTGGTTTTTATCTGTTGGGTTGGTCTTGTAGGACCGAAAACACATTTTTCTAACCCTGACAGCCTCTTTACAGCTCGAATCGTACCATGTCTTTTCTTTTGGTTTGATACTCTTCAGCCGATGAGGGATAAATGATCTCATTGCAAAGAGTGTCTGTGATCATATCAGCAGCGGCATCCACGTTGTTATCGAGGAAGCAAGCATAAGGATGAGTTAGAATTCATAAAGAAGCTGTTAAGTACGCTCCAATTGACTTTCTCGTATTGCCATACGAAGTCTTTTCTCTAACGGTGTGGTCTATGTGCGAGAAGTTAGCTGATATGACACAGTGGTCCGA
Organism: Volucella bombylans; assembly: GCA_949129095.1. Classification (NCBI taxonomy): domain Eukaryota; kingdom Metazoa; phylum Arthropoda; class Insecta; order Diptera; family Syrphidae; genus Volucella; species Volucella bombylans. Next base: position 12,290,727 of record OX422140.1, read on the forward strand.
TGTAACTAGACCAGAGAGTACTTATCCGGGAAGGAGGTTAAAAATAAGTCCTGGATGTTGGCAGTATTATTATCCACGTCTGGTATTCTCGTGACCTCATTTACAGCCTGAGTCAAATTGTTTTCGGCAACGAATATCTCAACGCTCTTCAGTTGTTGTCTGTCCAGAACTTGGATGTCACCCAGAATTGTGTATATTGAAATCGCTCGTAGTATCGAGTCAGTATAAGGATACAGATACAATTCTTTGTATGGAGTCAGGCAGCGCTTCAAACCCATGATCGAATTGCTGTCCAGTTTGGGGATTCTGTAGAAAGCTATAGTGGATAATTTGCTATCGGAGATGAAATTTGAACCACATGAAGTTGAGTTCTAGTTTGGAACAGGGAGCACATTGTGGTGGAGTTTAGTTTATTAAGCTATATCACTATGCACGTAAATGGTGAGATGACGGTTACAGAAGTATAATAACACTTGTTGGTATCAAAGTAGTTCCAGAAATGAGTCAGCTGAGAGTTGTGGGCGGTGACCTGCTTGTGCTTCACTAAGTGCCAAAACAGGTAGTCTGTATTTACAGCATTTGGCATACGCAGAGAAAATATTACTTTCTAGTGCGCGTCTATTTACTTTGTCCACTCCAAACACAAGAAATACATACTTCGACGCTACTAAGTGAAGTTGTACCGTGGAAATTTGAACGTAAATACGACTATTACCAGGGCAGGAGATGTGGAAGGTTTGGAAATTTCAAAAAATCCATTTTATATTTATATTTATGTAAAAATAGAAAGGCAAACCAATAAAGAACCAAATAATAACATTTACAGCAATTTGAGTAGTGCCAAAATGACCGTCTTCCGTCGTGTCTCGAGTTCAACTCTCCGTCTTTTTTTGCTTCCATACTCCGTCGTTACAGCCAATTCCATAGATCCAGCCGGCTCAGCAGTCTTGGTACTAGCCCCACGCCTTAGTTGCCAAGCTCACCAGCTATCCGACCCCATAAGTCACAGCAAAAACAAAGACCTCCTGTACTCTCCTCATCATTGCTGCTATTTCTAGCATTCCTTCGCTGGGATGTTATTTAAATGCACACAAATTAGGTCATTTCTCCTACTCATTAAGTGGTCGTGCACTTGCTTGGCGGATATGTGATACTCCCAATTTGTGATGTGCCATTGCTCGATGACTGTTACTTATCATAGAGTGTGCCTCGTCGGGAATGTGCTGTGCCGGTGATACTCTATCCCACATTTATATTTTGTATAATAGTACAACATATTAAGAATATTTTCTCAAAGTCTCAGGTCAATTGGAATAAAACTCTAGGAGAGAGAGCGTTGGGAAATTCTTTGCAGTAGGCGCGGGCAGTCAGTTGAGTCGCAAGTATATCGGTAGCTGCTTAGCATTTTTTTGGCGGTTTTTCTCGATTTCTAAGGGGCGAGTTACTTTTATGTGTGAGACTTGGAAGAAACAACTAGATACAGCGGAGTTTGAAGTGTGGCATAAGGATCACTTAGAAAAAAGTGAGGGCACTTCCAATCACCAAGGACCGCCTGGTAATATGGGAAGTTTCATCAAGGCTCTGTTTCTAAAGTCGGTGAACAGGATTTCTCAAAAGGTAATCATCCATTTGAAATCTTTTTGATTGTCTAGTGTTTGAACGAAGATAGTTTTTTCTTTGACTATAACTTATTTTACAAGGCAATATGTGGTGTAGATTTGACTGAAATTCGTACTTTTTTGCATACAAATCTGGCAAAAATTCAGATTTAAATTTTTTTAAAAATCCTTTGCTCAATTGTGAGCTATGCTCACATACTAATAGGAAATATTCGGATTTTTTATTTCAGATAAAGCTATCATAACCCTTTCAGACCCACCGTACATGATCGTGTTAGCTTACTTTAATAGGTTATAGTTCGTTCCAATTTTTATTTTAGTTTAAAAACCGAAAAGCATCGAACCTGTTAAAATTTCGAATAAAACCTGTGAATTTTGTTTATTTTGTTTGTATTTTTATGTGTTCAGTGAATATTTTCATTAATAAAACTGAATATTTCAATTACAAAAATTAATTTGAAAACAAACAAATTAATTTTTTTCAGTAAGTACTCCTAAAGACCTAAAGTACCCAAACGTGTTATGTCCTTTTGCCAGGATTTGGTTATGAAATTTTTTGTATATATATTTTTCATGTTTTTATAAATTTATTTTATAAATTTTTATGCAAATATTTTTAGCCGGTCTGAAAGGGATAAGTTATTGTGGCCACCGTGAGTGTAGTTTTTTCTAAGGGGTCTCCGGAAACGGCAGAATTTTAAAAATCTTTTTAATGAAAATTTTACAAAATATTGTTAAAATGTAGTTCTTTTATACAGGGTGTCCCAAAAATCAAGGTCAAGCCGGAAGCGGGTGATAGTTCAAGTGGTGTCGGTTATCACAAAATTATAAAAAAAAATCTAAGTCATGTACTTTTAAAACTCTTCTGTAAATTACTGTCCAACATTGAAACAGAACTATATCGGTTTTAATATAATATTAAAAATATATTTTGACATGAATATGTCAAATAGAGGAAACAACAAACATCGCAAGGATACTACCTTTACCTCCAAATCCACTAAATCTAAAAAACAGAATAATGTTAATTTTAAGTCTAACCCTATACCGAAGCCTAACTCTTCCAAAAAAAACCCAACTCCTAACAAAGAAACTCCTGATGCAAATTGGAGTTTTAAAGTTGGGACATTTCCTGTCTTCACTCCTCCTTCAGTTCATACTGCCAATCGCGTATATACTAAACGTTCTTCCACCGCGTCCAACTCAATTCCTAAGCGCGTATCTTTCAATCTAGATCCTCCTCCCAGTCATTTACAAAACCCAACATCTCCACATTCCACTCATACAAAAACGGCATACCTCAACTTTATTCGCTCCCATATTTTAAATCCCTCCCCATGTTCTAAGCTAGACTCCCACCCTAATACCACACCACCTTCTTTTTTAGACCCCATTCTTCCTCCAAAGGCAAAGTTAACCGAGCACCTTATCGATTCTGGGGAAGATGGCCGATATGTTCTCTCTCGTTTAAGAGACCGCAGATTATATGATAATGTTCGCTTATATCTCGCCTAGCTACATGACAAGCCTGACTCTGTCTGTATCGACGGTATAACAAAAACCAATGCAATGGTTTCCATTGTGCAAGAAGGCCTCCCCACTAATCATAATGATCTGCGGCAACTTTTTATACGTTTTCATGAACAATTAGATATGACTCCTGATGACGTGGCTAATGATCTCTCTTCTTTTGCGTCTCATGTTAGCTTCCAAACGCATACTACACCTCCAGAGAACACGGTCTAGTTTCGAAAACTACCATCGCTCCTAACCCACCACTCAATTCTTTACCGAAGCCTCCCAAATATCTGTCCCTGTATTATCAAAACGTAAGAGGATTACGAACTAAGATTTCTGCTATATATCTTAGTTCGCAGATTCTGCCATACGACATCTTTGCCCTCACAGAAACCAATCTCACCCCTGATATTAAGAATAATGAATTATTTTCCCAAGACTTCGATTTACACCGTGACGATGGTCTAGATAAAGAGGAGAATTTATATGGCCGTGGTGTACTTCTAGCTATACACTCTCGTCTCGAGTCTAGACCCTTTAAAAAATCGTCCACTGCATTCTTCGAATTCGTTTGCGCTAGAATTCCTATTTGCAAACGCAACCTCTATATTTGTTGCTGCTATATTCGCCTCTCTCAACCAATTCAAGGTTAAAAGCTAGCTGTTGATGCAATCGATTGCATTTTTAATGCTGCTGATCCCTATGACGTTGTTATTCTTTTAGGTGATTTTAATCTACCTAAGCTTCTATGGACTCAGACTGATCAGTGCTACTATACTGCAACAAATCCTACCTCTGATAAATAGAATCTTTTCATCGACTGCCTAACTGACTCTGGTCTATATCAATTAAGTGGTGTCACCAATAACATCGGCAGACAACTCGACCTAGTCTTCGCCACTGATATCTGTATCGTTTAGAAAGTAAACATCTGCTTTCTAAGTTGGATAGTTACCACCCTCCCCTTTCTCTTACGCTGACATATGACAATGGTCTTAATCCCGTTTCCTATGAATATTCTTACAGTTTTAATTTTCATAGGGCTAACTACGCCAAACTGAACAACCTCCTAAGTATGGTCAATTTTAACTTTCTCTACAATAACCCTAACCTTACGGTTAACGATGCTCTTGCATCATTTTATACCGAAATTTTAAAATGTCTCTCTCAATCTGTGCCTTTTTTACCCAAAAGGAATCCCTCATCGTCACCACCGTGGTATAATAAAGAGCTGCGATCTCTTCGTAACAAGAGAAATAAGCTCTGGTATTCTTACTTAAAATCGCGTTGCGACACCGATTTCTTCTACTACCAGTCTGCCCAAATAAATTTCTCTGTACTTTGCCAACCTCTCTATAACAACTATTTAAACCGAATGGACCACACACTCATTTCCGACCCCAAAAGATTCTTTCAGTTCATCAAAACTAAAACAAATCGGATAACTATCCATCATCCCTAAATTTTCTTGATAGGTCCTCGGGCGATCCCCAAATTATTGCAAATCTCTTCGCAATCTTTTTTGGCCAAGCGTTCCCCATCCATTCCCAAGAGCCAGAAGATTCTTACTTTTCCTACTTAAACAGCTGCCCACAAACAACTTTGGAATCGGTGTCTATAACTTTAGAGCAAGTTAGAGATAAAATACTAAAACTCAAAGATGATTATTCTGCTGGCCCTGATGACCTTCCCCCTATATTTTTAAAGAAATGTCAAATGCATCTAGCCCAACCTCTTACAGCTCTCTTTCAGCTTTCTATCACCCAGGGATTATTTCCATCAACCTGGAAAAGTCGTTTATTATTCCCCTACATAAAAAAGGTAGAAAAGACGATATTTCCAACTATCGACCAATTGCTAAGTTGTCCTGCATACCTAAGCTTTTTGAGAGCATTATCTATGACATACTCGTAATTCTTTTCCATTGTAAATCTATTGTTTCTCCAAACCAGCACGGATTTTCCAAAGGCAGATCTACGACCACCAACTTAACGGAACTCGTATCAAGCACTTTTTGTGCACTGGAATCTGGAAATTAAGTTGATGTCATTGCCACCGATTTCAGCAAAGCCTTTGATAGAATTTCTCATGATATAATCCTTCTAAAATTAAAGGCTCTTGGTTTCCAGATAAACTTTATAACTTGGGTTCAATCCTATTTAAGTGAACGACTTTACTATGTTCTATTTAGGTCCATGGTTTCTGACCCAATTAAAGCCCCCTCTGGTGTCCCCCAAGGCAGCCACCTTGGCCCCTTATTATTTATTCTGACCATTAATGATGTTGCTTGTATCATTAAACATTCATACATATCTGTTTACGCAGATGATATGAAAATATTTAGATATATATCATCTTCCTCAGACAGCCTACTTCTGCAGCAAGATCTAGACAGGTTTTGTACTTGGTGTCAGAAGAATTTTCTTGAGCTTAACGTCAATAAGTGTCAGGCTATAACTTTTACCCGTAAACGCCCCCCTACTTCATCTCGTTGCTATCTAATTTTTAATCTGCCTGTTCCCTTAGTGAATGAGTTGCGTGATTTAGGTGTTATCTGCGACAATAACTTAATTTCCGTTATCACATTGATAGTATAATAACAAAAAGCCAACTCTTCCCTTGGTTTTATCAAGCGCTGGTCTAAGGAGTTTTCCAATCCTTATGTTACCAAATCTCTTTACATAACCTTTGTTAGGCCTCTTCTTGAATATGCCACCCAAGTTTGGTCACCCTGCTCCAGAACTCACATCCTCCGGATAGAAGCTGTTCAACGCAGGTTTTTACGGTTTGCTTTACGTGGTCTTCCCTGGGATTATAATCAAAACTTACCACCTTACACTGACCGGCTGAAACTTATAAATTTACAACCCCTTTCTATACGCCGAAATGTTGCCGACATTCTCTTTATTCATCAAATTTTAGTAGGTAATATCGATTGTCCTTCCGTACTTCAAATTATTTCTTTTAACACCAATCCCCGCAATCTTAGCTCTGTGCCACTTTTCCGGCTCAATCTTCACAGAACGAATTACGGACACCTGGAGCCAATGTCTAGGATGCTTCGCGAAGTTAACGATATTCTGCCTCTCTTCGACTACCATCTCAGCAAACTCTCCCTCAAGAACATACTTATTTCCACCTATGCCTCACGTCCTAACTTTCTTTAACCGCTCCCACCCTTTAGTTTTTAAGTGAAAATGTTAGTTTTAAGTATGTATATGCTTGCAATAAGCTTAATAAAACTGTCCGAGATTGACCCGGGCCGCAAAATCAAAACCAAAATCAAAAATCAAATCTAACCGCTTGTCTTTCTGAAAAATGTGTCCGTCACAAAATGTGTCTCAATTTTTGTTTTCCTTCTACCGTTCAGTGATGGTACTCTGTGTGCGTATTTGGTATTGTTGTTGGGTTTGCGTGCTTCACAACGAATCAACTGTGCCATTTCGACTAGTGTGAGTGAAACAGATAGCGATGCCACCCTTGTTAAGTAGTGACGCATAGGCACATCGTGCAATACTGCCGTACGTTACGCTACTTCGCTTACAGCGCATTATTCTGTATTCGTGTTGATTTCGTGCTAACAATTTTGGCTTTCTTTATTGGACATCATTGCATTGCGACTTTGATTTGCTATCTGACCGTGATTATGTATTGCGAATGCCATCATGCCATCTCGATACACTGCTCAGGAATATGCTAACATGTATCTCATTTATGGGGAATGCAGGTGTAATGCTAGTGCTGCAGCCAGACTTTATCATGACAGATACCCAAATGCTCAGCGTCATCCGGATCATCGAGTGTTTGTAAATGTGCACTGGCCATTCGCTTTCCAAATCTAATGGTTACTGAGGGAAGACCCGTCATGCCCTACGAGGACGAAGTCTTACAAGCAGTCGCACAAGACCTTAGTACTTTCAGTACGTGCAATTGAAGAAAGCACAGAAGTACCCACAAGTACAGCACATCGAATTTTAAGGAAAAACCAACTCCATCCGTACTATGTACAGCGAGTCCAAAGTCTGCTACCCCGAGATTATCCAGAAAGAGTCCAATTTTGTCGAACGATGGTGCAGAGGTTCAGAGAAGATCCGAGATTCTTGGAACAAATTCTATGGTCGGACGAATAAACTTTTAAAAAGGATGGTTACATGAACCTCCACAATTTGCACGAGTGGGACGTGGAAAATCCACATTTGATGCGCGAAGATATATCACGGTACCGTTTTAAAGTAAACATTTGGACGGGAATTTTGAATGGTAGAATTATTGGCCTACCACTTACCAAATTTATTGGAAGACGTGCCACTTAATATTTATGCATGCATGTGATATCAACAAGATGGCTGCCCAGCGCATTATGCTCTCACAGTACGAGAGCTCCTCGATCGGCAATACTCCAACAGGTGGATAGGGCGGTCTGGTACAATTTCGTGGCCATCCCGTTCACCTGATTTAAATCCACTAAATTTTTTTTACTGGGGAACAGTAAAAGAAAAAAATTATTCTAAGCCGATAGAAAATTTAAACGAGCTGCGCCAAAAAATTGCAGAAGCCGTTGAAGGCATTAGAAGATATGCCCGCTTTTTTACCAGATCATTTGTAAGAAGATGTAGATCTTGCATTGCCGCTGGAGGCAAACAGTTTGAACATTTGTTGAAAGACACCAGATCGGTAGATGGCGTTTGATCGCGCAATAAACAACAGTTGTATAAAGCGATCCTGAGAGTATACACCAAGAGAACGTAGTGTTCTGTGTGCTCTGTGATGGAAAAAAAATGAAATGAAATAACAAGGGTGGCATCTCTATCTGTTTCACTCACACTAGTCGAAATGGCGTGTTCATCCGTCTCAATCACGGCGTCATTGTCTATCTCGCTCACACTTGTTACTCATTTTAACTTATTCAAAAGAATGAACTATGAATCGGGTTTCTTTAACAAAATATTTTTTTTGTCCTCAATTAAGCGCTAGTCTAGCAAGTGTCATACCATTTTGGAATCAGAGTTTAATTTAACCTTGCTCCTGCACCATCTACCCAAGTTCCTTCTAACATTGACCCATCCGACAAATATCCTAATTTTATTAGCTCCCATATACTAAACCCAACCACTCATTCCTCATCTTTATCTACCAATCCACCTGATCCAACCCCCCTCACTAGTCAAGATGCTAGTTCCGGGGTGCTTGACCAACCTGTTCCCTCTTCATCCGCTCGTGCCCCCGATTCTCACCCGAAATACCTTGACCCACTTCTTCCACCAACTGTCAAATTCACTAAAAAATTTTCTGATATGAATGATTACAGTTGTTATGTAGTATCTCGTTTGACAGACCGCCGCATTTATGAAAATGTTCGGCTATACCTTGCCTACTTGCACGACAAACCCAACTCCGTTTGCATTGATGGCATAACCAAAACCAACATTATGGTTTCGATACAACGAGAAGGTCTTCCTATTAAGCCAGTGGAATTGATGCAAATTTTCGTTCGCTACCATGAGAGTTTCGACATCTCTTCCGACAAAGTTCATAATGATCTTTCTACGCTGTCTTCGCATCTCAGCTCCAAACGTCTTTCCCATTTGCAAAGAACTCGTTCAAATCTTAAAAACTATTACAGTTCCTAACAAACTGAATTCTGTATCCTCCAGTCCACAATGCCTGTCCATTTACTACCAAAATGTGAGAGGTTTGCGCTCTAAAACCTCCTCGGTATATCTCAATTCTCAAAAGTTTCCCTATGACCTAATTGCTCTTACTGAAACAAATCAAATTCCAGACATTAAAAACCATGAGCTGTTTTCCTCCAAATTTCAACGTTTTTCGAAAAGATGGATTTAAAAGAGGTAATAATCCCTATGGCCGAGGTGTTTTATTAGCAATCCGGAACTGCTTTCACGCAACCCCTGTCGATATTCCCCACACTGACAACTTAGAGTTAGTATGTGTCAACATTACGCTCCCCAAACGTTGTCTTTATTTGCTTTGTTGCTACATTCACCCATCTCAACCAATTGAGTCTTATCAACCTGTAGTTCACGCAGTGGATTTTTTGACTGATGATGCACAACAGTTCGAGTAGGAGATTTCAACCTACCCCACCTAAAATGGGAGCCTTCCGATGATTCGTCACATTTTGTCTCTCTTAATTCGACCTCTGAAATAGAAATATTGATGGTGGACTGCCTAACCAACTCAAGTCTACATCATATTAGTGGAATACCTAATACAATGAACAGACAACTCGACCTTGTCTTCACATCCGATTCAGATAACTGTGTCGTTTATAGGAGTGATCATCTCCTTTCTACCCTAGACCGCCTTCATCCCCCCTTGTCAATTATATACTCATATGAAAATGGCAGCACATGTGTCGATTCGGAAAATTCATTTTCATTTAACTTCCGAAGAACCGACTTTAACAAATTTAAAAACCACATCAGCAACATTGACAACTTTGACTTTATTGAGACAACTAACATTGATCTTGTCCTATCAACGTTCTATTCGTTAATTTTCTCCTGCTTTGCCCAATCGGTTCCGTATACCTTCCGAAAGGACTGCATATCAGCTCCTCCCTGGTACAACAAGGAGTTGCACTCTCTCCGTAATAACAGAAACAAGTTGTGGCACAAATTCTTAAGAACTCGATCTGATTCCGACTACAGTAATTATCGATTGGTATACAATCGTTTTTCTGAACTCAACCACATGCAATTTAGCTTAGTCTTAGACCCTAAACGCTTCTACCAGTTTGTTAATACCAAAAGTAAGTCAGACGGCTACCCATCTACCATTGCAAATTTATTTGCCTCTAATCCTAGTTACTTGAGAAGCTACCCTGAGACGTCAACCATCTCGCTAAATATAACAACAACTTTGGTATCTGAAAACATTACCAAACTTAAAGATGATTTCTCGTCTATTGTCCTCCCCTTGCTGCCCTATTTAACTTGTCTGCCTCAACAGGTACTTTCCTTTTCCTATGGAAGGAATCTTACATCATCCCTATTCATAAAAAAGGAAGTAAGGCCGAAGTCGATAATTATAGGCCCATAGCAAAACTCTCTTGCATACCCAAACTTTTTGAAAAAAAAAAATCCAGACTACGCCATCTTTTAGAGTTACTTGCCAAAATGGCATAGTGCATTTTTTTGTCAACTTGGATGATTAATGATTTTCAGATACATGGACGGACAAAAAAACAATATTTTAGTTAAAGCCGATATAGTTATGTTTCAATTTTGGCCAGTAATTTACAGAAGAGGTACTCAGGGTTACGTGACAAAAAAAAATCGAAGAAAAGTAAAGATTTGTGGTCACTGCACTTGAAAGGTCACAGGGTGTCAGATTTCTCTTCTTTTTTTTTGAGTGCCAATAATTTTAAAAGTACATACTTAGATTTTTTTTTATAATTTTGTGATAACCGACACCACTTGAACTATCACCCGTTTCCGGCTTGACGTTGATTTTTGGGACACCCTGTATAGTTGAAAGCTTGAAAAAAAATAATTATTTTATTGCATTAAAAAAAATTGGACAAAATCAACTTTTTTTAATCTTCGAAAGCCACGTAAATTTAAACAAAAAAATATTCATTATCGACGAAATCGAGAAAGACAGAAAAAAACGTCTGAAGTTACCGCGAAATTTGATATTCCACGAAGTATATTGTCTACTGGATGAAGATTCGAAAATCCGTAGAAAAAGGTGTGAATTTAAATTCGTTTTAATCAAAGTCTGTAAAATATGCAGAGCTTGTTTCACCTTTACAAAAATGGATACAATCAATGAGGGACATAAATATGCCAGTAACATGCCCCATGGTTAAAGAAAAGGCGCTATTTTTTAGAAAATCAAAAGCAATACAAGATTTTTCCGCTCGCGAAAACCTTTCTGAGTACAAAATTTGAATTTCACCATTGAAATTGGTTTTAATGTTAAATCAACGAGGGGAATTGTCCAAAAAATGTGGTGTTGGGAGAGTGCTGTCGTCAGTGATGAATCCGTTGAGTCATGGAAACGACAGTTTCACCATCGATATTGTGGGGTTATGCAGAAAATGTAGGTTTTGCAGAGGAGACGAAGTGTTTATAAAAACTAGAAATAATAATAATTTTTATTGTTTCATGAAATAACAGCATGTGGTCGCTCAATTTGCATTGTACAATTTTCAGAGATTCGACATATTTTTGTCTTTCAACTGTATCATTATGTATAAACTTATTAAACGTATAAACAATATGGAAAACATAATTAATAAATATTGAGGAAAATCATGAAAAAAACCTCAAATCAAAGCAAATAAAAAAAAAATAATAATAAATAAATATATATAAAATGTAAAAACTAACAAAATAAATAGATAAATAAATAAATAAATAAATAAGTAAATGACAAATATATAAATAAATAAATAAATAAACAAAATAGCAAAGAAACAAAAAAAATGACATTATATGTCAATAAATAAATAGTATACAATGGATAAATAAATAAATTATAAATTACGTTATTCACAGGCATAGATATATACAGATATATAATCACATAATTCATAAGCAAATAAATGTAACAGAAGCTTTGTTACAATCAATTAAATATATTTAATAAGCAAAATACAAATATGTAAATTAATGGGAAGTCGTAATAAACATATATCGGTCTTTAATAAACACAAAAAGAATTGTGACACGGTTAATTGAGTTGATTTACAAGAGGATTTTCACAAATATAACATCTTAGCCTGAACGAGTCACTTAGCTTGCATATTCTAGAAGAGATCAATTCAACATTAGCTCTATCATGTAAATCTGTTGTGGAGTAATGGCAGGGGAGATTAAGCATCATCTTTAAAACTCTATTTTGAGATATTTGAAGCTTTCTAATGTAGCACTTAGCGCAATTACCCCACACCATACAACCGTACAATAATATAGGTTGGAAAATCGTTTTGTAAATTATTCTTTTGTTATCATTTGAAAGTGTTGATTTTCTATTAATAAAGGGATATAACATTTGTATTGCTTTGTTTACTTTGTTAATTGTTTCAAAAACGTGTTTTTTAAATGTCAATTTTTGATCAAGAAAAAAACCCAGGTACTTTACAAATGCCTTCCATGCTATTAGGTGGTCATTGATTCTTAACTGAATTGCTGGAAGAAAACAAGACTTTCTTTTTCGGGTGAAAAAGATAGCTTGGGTTTTTTCCACGTTCAGTTTTATTTTCCATTTGGACAAATAGCTTTGCAATATTCCAATCGCATTTTTTAAGTTCATCTCAATGTTGAGACCGAACTCATGCGAAGAAAGTATAGCGATATCATCAGCATAAATAGCAATTTCACAATGCGGAAGATTTGGAATATCTGACGTAAACAAATTATAAAGGATAGGACCAAGTACTAAGCCTTGGGGCACACCTGCACAAAAACTGACTACATCAGACGCATTACTATTAACAAATACTTTAAAGCGACGATTTGACACAAAACTTTTTTTTTTTGTTTTTTTTGTTTTCTTTCTTTCTTTATTTCTTGATAAATTATATATATAAAAAATATGAATTTAAAGTGATAATACTTCAATTACTTATTTAACAAGAAATAGCTATGTACAATCTGTTGCCTATGACAAGTGGCGAAAGTACTTATAAATTCAAAAAATTTAGATTAAACAATAATAATAATAAAAAACTATTGATGGGGATAATACAATGCGAAAATATAGTTTAAAGAAAAAAAAACGGTAAAACAATAATAATTTATATCACTGGATTAAAAATTGTATCTATTTCATTATGGTCAAAAGTGAAGAGCCATTTTTTAATACTATTTAAAAATACAGTTTTCTTCCTCTCACATCTAAGGTCTTCTGGTAAAGAATTATAAAGTCGAGGAGCGGTAGTAAAATAGAAACGTGAAAAGTGTGTTTTGAAAATAATTGGAATAGTTACGAAGTTTCTTGTGTTGACGCGCAAATTATGACTTTCATGAAATCTAACATCGTAAAAACCGGAATTTTCGAAAAATATTCTTAAAACTTTATAACAGTACAGATGTCTTAACGGAAGAATTGCTAAATATTTGAACAACTCGAAACTAGGTGTCCTACGATCGACTTTAGCCATTATTCTAATAACATGTTTTTGTTTAGATAATAAAGGCTCTATTTTATTCAAATAAGCGCCACCCCAGCAAGAGATACCATACTGCAACTTTGATTTAAATAAACCATTGTATACCATTTTTAAAACATTAAGATTGCAGTAGAGATTGAGATGGTACATTTGTCTGACAACCCTATAAAGATAATGCTTTAGATAAAGAGTGTGGTCATTCCAATTAAGCTTATTATCCAATATGATGCCCAGATATTTAAAGCTGTCGACACATTCAATTCTAAAGCAATCGTCGCTACAATTTATATTTTCATCAAAAGGCATAATACCAGGGGTAGTTGGGTTATTTAGACGAAAACGTAGGCAATTTGGTGAGTGATAATAAAGTGGTAAGTCATCACAAGTTATACCCTTGATATTGAATTCCATAAACTTAGTCTTACTACTAATTACCAGCTTATGCTCCTTGAACCATCGTCGTAGTATATCTAGGTCGTTATTAACATCCGAAAATAAATTAAGATAATTGTTGCTAGAATACGATAATGCAGTATCGTCAGCAAAAGCTGTGATTCTGCCCTTAAATGGTTGGATAAATAAGGAATTAATATAAATTAGAAATAAAGTCGGACCCAAGACTGAACCTTGCGGAACTCCGATATTTAAAATTTTTTCAGAGCTCAATGCATTTTTGACTCTTACAATTTGCTTACGATTTGAGAGATAGGAAGAAAACCAGTCGTGAATAAAACCTCTGAAACCGGCATTTAACAGTTTATTTAAAAGCAAAGTATGATTCACCATATCAAATGCCTTAGTTATATCGATGAATAGGCAAGAAGAAATTTGGGAGGCATTCAGACTAGTATAAATCTCCCCAATCAGTTTTAATAATGCAGTTTCAGTAGATTTGCCGCTTCTGAAACCGAATTGATGCTCGCTAAAAAAGTGAGCCCTATCTAAGAAAGAAAGCATTCTAGACTTAATACCTCTTTCAAAAACCTTGGAAAAGACAGATAAAAGTGAGATAGGACGATAATTGTTCAAGACGGTGGTATCACCTTTCTTGTGAAGTGGTATCATTATCGCTATTTTTAAGGAGTCGGGAAAAATACCTTTATATACACAACTATTAAAAATGAAACATAGAACATCGGAGATTTGAAAAGATATATTTTTTAGTACCATGCTTGAGATGTTATCAAACGAAGTTGAGTTTGATCTTTTGATTGAAGCTATTATTTTTTGTATTTCAAGTGGAGTAAACTCTTCGAAGAAAAAACTCTCAGGCTGAAAACTGGTTTCTACTATACTATGGTCACAATAAGAAGTTGAACTAGCATTAGATATACTAGGACAAGAACCCACTTTGGAAAAGAAATTGTTAAACACGTTTGCAACTTCTAAAGGCTCAGAAATAGTAGAGTTGTTATTGTTTAGAATAATGTCTATGCTAGATAAATTTTTGTTTAGGATCTCAGAAACTACCTGCCATTCTTTTTTAGGGTTACCAATACTATTAGCTAATTTGTTGCTGTAGTAATTATTTCTACAGATTGGTATTTCTGTTTTTACCTCTCGACAAATTTTGACGTAATATTTCTTTAGTCTAGTATTATTTGGGTGTTTTTTAAGGAGTAAACAGAGTTGTTTTTTCTTTTGGATTTTTTTCAAGAGTGAGGTAGACATCCATTGTTTTAGACGATTTAGTTTGTTGGCTACTTTATATTTCCTCTGGAGACAGATCGATATATAGTGCTGTAATTTATTAAGAAACACATCAAATGCTAAAGATGGATTAACAGATGCGTAAACATCATCCCAAAATTCAAAGTTTAGATGAGTTCTTAAAGCGACAAAATCTATTTTGGCGGATTCTCTGACTTCGGATTTACTTAATCGGGTGATTTGAGAATTCAGTTGAATACAAGTCAAACTATGGTCAGTAATTCTTAAGTCATATACCATTGTTTTGTAGTCCACTCGACAGTTCCGGTGCAGTCTTATATAAATATGGTCTAAACAAGAATTATAACGCGTAGGTTCATTTAGCACGGACATAAAACCAAACGAATACAGGACAGACAGAAAGCAATCGACATCTGAAGTATCACAGAGGATATTAATATTAAAATCCCCCAACAATACTACATTTTTGGATCTCTGAAGTTCTAAAAATTCTGTGAATTCTTCCAAAAAGCATTTGATTGTACATTTATGTAGTCTGTAAATGCAGATGAAACAATAGTGAATACCAGAAACTTCGCAACTAACACTTATAATATCAGCGCTCACCAATTTACATTTTTTAACTACACACTCTCTTAAAGAATTTCTAAAATATACCGCGACTCCACCAGCTGCATATGAATCGTTACAATGAGCATCAAATATAAAATTTGGAATGATATCAAATTCAGATCTCTCTTCCTCAAAAATCCAAATTTCAGAAAGGAAAATGAGATCAGGTAAATGATCCAAAGATGTGAGATGAGAGAGAAATGCATTAAAATTAGTTCTCATGCTACGTATATTTTGGTGTATAATAGAGAAACCAGAAGAAATATCATTGACTTGATGGTCAACACAGAAACATTTCAGATTATCATTAATTGAAAAACTACTATTACTACTAGAAGGAGAATTCAAAGTGAAATTATTATTAGGCATAGCTTAAATTAAATACTCAAACTTTCAAGTTTATGAAAATCATCAAAAGAATTAATTCTTATTACTCTGTCTCCTTCCTTTGAACGATTCTACAAAGAAATGGAGGAAAATTATTATTAATCATTTTGTAGATAAGCCCAGCATGCCAAACGGAGTCAAAAGCTTTCTCAATATCCAACAAAATCATCCCAGTTGATTTACCTATTGCACGATTACTCTTTATCAGATTGCATATTCTGAGAGCCTGATGCGAGGTACCATGATTACGCCTAAAACCAAACTGCCCATCAGGGCATATTTTTTGTTCTTCGATATGTTTGACAATTTTATCTTTCAGTATTTTTTCGAATATTTTACTCAAATTGCTAAGCAAACTAATTGGCCTATAGCTAACAGGATTATTAGGGGACTTACCGGCTTTTGGAATTGGGACTACCTTTGCTAGTTTCCATGCATCTGGAAAGTATTGCAACTTAAGACAGGCATTCATGAAAATTGTAAGAAATTTTATTCCAATTTTAGGCATTTCTTTTAGGTAACGATTTTTGATTGTGTCAATACCACTCGTTTTTCTTACCTGCAATCGGTTTATAATATATTTGATGTCCATCTCAGTAACAAATTCATTTGGAGGAGTATTACAATTAATTTCATTAAAAGTACTTAGTGCGCCCTCAACAAGCGTAGTAGTGTTTGCGTTGTCTATATGTTGAGATACCATGTAATTTTCTGAAAACGTTTGGGAAAATACATTGGCCTTTTCGTTGTCCGCAACAAAGACATTGGTGTTGCATTTAAGAAAAGATATTTGCTTGTTTTTATTTCTAATTACTTTGACTAAATTCCAGAATGGCTTTCCAGCTTTATCGAGGGTCTTCAGCTTATTGTTCCATTCTGAGTTTTGATGTGCCTTTATATTCGTACTTATTAATCTATTGAAATATGCTATGAGAGATTTTGAAATTGGTAGGCGATAGTTTTGCCAATTTCTCATGTGGGTATTACTAATTCTGATAAGATTTAGAATATGGCTCGGTAATTTCATCGCAGTTACTTTTTTCCAATTTGGGGGATACTAGAACTTGCTGAAGTATTAATGTGATCTGTAAATTGTTGAAGGATATTGTCAATGTCTCGTTTGTTTGTTAAAGCTTCTATGTCTGTTGGCATAGTTAGAAGTTTTTCTTTTAGTTCTTTTCGAAATTTTACCCAATTCGCATTTTTGATATCTGCAAAGTATTGCACTTTTTCTACACCCGACCAAGAAAGCTTACAGAGAACTGGATTATGATCGGAACTAAGATCATTGAAGACAACAGGTTGTGAGATAAGACTAGAAACATTTGTTACAAATAAATCTATTACAGAGGGACTACTACGAGAACTGGTTGGTACAAATGTAGGACTAGTGGGAAACATTACAGATATTAGTGACATAATAGAGAGGTACGACAGAACATTCCCCCAGGAATTTGCTCTTACACAGCCCCAATCCCTGTGTCGGCAATTTAAATCCCCTCCTATCAAGAATTTGCAGTTCATATTGAAAAATTTTCTAAGCTCAACTTTACATCTGTGCTTTTTTTCCTCTCTATCAAGGTTTCCTACTATTTTTCCTGGAAAATAGACACAATAAATCTTGATCGTTTTATTGTTTCTCAATGTTACTTCAATTCCTATATTTTCAATGTAGTTTGTTTGAATGCAAGGTAGAAGCTCATGTTGAATCGATCTCCTAACCAGAATGGCAACACCTCCCCCTCTTCTATTATCTCTATCCAAACGATAACATTTAAAAGTTGTGGTCGATATCCGATCGTTTGGTTTTAACCACGTTTCAGTAACTAAAGCAATATCAATTTCGTTTGTGTTCATGAAATTTACAAATTCAAAATGTTTGCTACATATAGCTCTGGCATTCCAGGTTATAATATTAATTTTGTTTCTTGAATTACTTTGCATTATACAAGAACTTAGATGTTAATTGAGCGACAACTCTAAATTGGTCTAATTTAGTTTTACATGTACTTAGCTGTGTAATCATCTCTAGTACGAGCGAATTCAATTCGTCTATTGAAAAGAGTTCCTCATTGTGATTGATGATGTTGCTGTTGAATCCGTTCAAATTACTCTGGCGTGTAGATGGAGCTGCTGCTGGAAGTTGCACCCAAGCTTTCTGGAAGTTGTTGTTGGTTTCCTTCGCTATCCGCTTGGTTGGATGCGTTGGTAGTGGAGGGAAATCATTCATTGTCATCGGTGGAATATTGTTGTTGCTTTTTTTTGAGTCCAAACAATTGACTTTTGTTACAGTTTTTTGCCGCATTTCCATGTACTTAACTCTGCTAGCGCATACACTATCTGTGGGCTTATGATTTCCTTTGCAGTTCGCACATTTGTATATACCCGAGTTCTTACAATCAGTAGTCTTGTGATTACCGGCGCAAGTGGAGCAGTATGTTTTGATGTGGCAGTTACGTTCACCGTGTCCAAACATTTGACAGTTGCGGCATTGTGTTGGTCTATTCTTTTGCTTTCTTTGATAGTTCCAATTGATTTGGGTATGAAAAATACCGCGAATATTCTTTTTTAGTTCACTGAGTTTGATTGAACCACGTTCCAGGAAAACTAGATAAATGATGTCAGTGTATTGTTCGTATGTTCTAGTTATCATTTTGATTCCCTTGCATTTAAGTCCAAGTCGTATTAGTTCATTTTTTAGTTCATTGATATCATATGCACCTAAACCAAATAGCAGAACTTTGAAAGCTTTTTCACTTTTCAATTCGTGTGTGAAATATTGGCAATTTTCAGATTTAAGTCTATTGAGTAAAGAACGATATGAAACCATACTTTCACATACAATTTTGATACCGATCGGCATCTTTTTGATGGAATAATCACATATCTTTAAAGTTTTCATAAGAGTATGAACGAAGTCACTAGATTTTTGCAGCAGTTTTATCGGAGGGATAAATAGTTTTGTAGTTTTAGCTGGTAACACAATATCAGCACTATCAACATCGCTATCTGGCAAACATTGCAGAGGACTCCAGTAGTTGGAGTCTTTCCTGGTCAAAACCATTTTGGGCACTGATTTAGGTTTTTTATCTGAGGACATTAATCTGCCCTCAGAATTGGGCGATCTCGCGCGTTTACTTATTTTGACAGAATTTAAGAAACACTTAGAGAAACAACAAATTTTTCGTACCAATGCGAATGCGATCAAAGCTCCGACAGAACTGAAAAACTAGAAATGCTATGGCGAAAGGAATAGTAAACAACGCGTGCCATGCCTTGTTGCCGCTAATTTGATAAAAAAAAGTGCAAAACCGAGGTATTTTAAAGGTATAAAATCTATTCCTGTTAAAAACTCCAGTAACCAACACTCCTGGATTAGTTCATCTATTTTCGAGGAGTGGACATAAAAAAAACACGAAACAAGGTCAGAAAATTGTCTTATTCCATGATAATTGCCCTGCACATTCGAACAAAATCTATTCTGTCCGCCGAATATGAGGTCAAAACTTCAACCCATGGATCAGTGAGTGTTTCAAGATTGTAAGTTACATTACCACAGTCATTTGCTGACACATTATATGAAGTTGGTAGAGCACCAAGATACTGTTTCTGTATCTCTATTTGGAACAATACGGTTCCTCCATAAATCTTGGACACTAAATGCGCAGGAGAACACAATCATTAATTATTTTAGACGTGCTGGCTTCTGTGACAAGTCATTATGGGACGATGAAGATAACATTCCTTTTTATCTCTCATGACGACACCAAAACCAGCGCTGCTAATTGATAAGATTGTTAATATTGTCATGAATGCCCCACAAGTGAAACTTCATCGTGATTATTGACAGCTTTGCAACAATTATAATCTTATACATATTTAACGTCAGTAAACATCACTGCTTTTATAAAGTCGAAGTACAAAACAGCTCCTTTTATTCACTGTCGATATACGGTAATTTTTCCAGTAAATTATAGTGTAGCTGAACGGTTTTTATTCTTAATTTTCCGGAACTAAAAGCTGATTTCTCTTCTTTCGCGATAAGTTATCCGCGAAAATTGCTCCTTCGAGAATTAGGAGCTAAAGTTGCCATTTTTTTAAGTGGCGAATTGTCTTTTCGCAAGTTTTTGCCTCGAAATCGTATGTGTCTGTGTCTGTGCTACCAGCACCCACGATTCGCTAGCCCGATTGTTCGATCCCAAGAATAGGCCTACGTTACTAGGCCTCACTCTACACACTTCAACCACTCTCCCAGCGGGACCGCCATCAGGTATTATTTCGTGGGGCAATCTATGCCGCATATATCTATATTTGCTGCAGCGTTTTGCACGTTTGTTATGAATGTGCAAATCTCAATGAAATTTTGTTCTGACTGCAGCATTTGGTCAAAATATCAAACTGCGGATTTGGTATGTATGTTAGCTCTTCATCCTAGAAAGGGTGTTCAATGGAATATTGCATGCTCTGTGTCCTTCTCCTGATTTAGGCACTTTGGCAAAAAAGAGAGCTATCATGCTCGGAGCGGTCTAGGTACTTTCGATACCCACCCTGACCAGATAGGAACTGCATAAGGTGGCAGGTACAGTTTCCATGCTTTCGATTTGTCCAAACGTCTACGGATGGTATCAACCTGTAGGTCCAACAGCCCTTCGTAGTGGTCCTCCACTGAACTTTTCATCTGGTCATTGAAGTTTTGTTGTGACTATCGCAAGACTTCTCCAATTATCCTATAATAGGCTCTGTGCATACCGTCCGGAAGGATATTGTTTGAAATTCTATGGGATTACCGATTAAAAGACGGATAAGTTACAAGTTGTTTCAATGACTTCAGTTTATTAAGTGGAATTCATTAGGTTACAAAATTAGTTAGGTTAAGTTTGAGTTCAGCTTTTATTTGACAATTTAGTGTAAGTTGGTAATATGCAATATAACAATCTACTACCATATGGTTTAAGTTGGTACTAAGCTATATCAATGGGAATGTTGCATGTATACTTCAACAGATATCGATGGGAATCATTCCATCACTAAGTCCATATGTTGATAATAGCTTTCTTCTTGCTTCCTGCATCGGTAGGGGCCCCACCTAAACTGTGGCAGCGTATAACAGGACTGAGTTTACTATCTTGGATATTAATATTTATAATTAATATTCTTCTAGCATATCAGGGTCCTTAAATTTTTAGCAGTATTCCAGAAAGTGTGATGTGATGCATAAAACTTGGTCTGTTGTCAATCAAGAATTACTCCTAGATATTTTATGTAATCTTTTAATCTAATGTTTTGGCTTCCTTCTCTTATGTCTACGTATTCCACGTTTATTCGGCTGGTTATTAGAACAGCTTCCGTTTTGAGGTCTGCTAGTTCTAAGCCGGCAGATATAAGACAGTCTTTGATGTGACTGATTGCATTGTTCATAGCTGACTCTATCTCCAGAAATATTTTTTGCAACGGAAATGTCGTCAGCAAATCCGATTATTTTTACTCCTGGTGGGAGTGTTAATTGCAGAACCCTGTCGTACATGTTGTTCCAGAGTAGCGGCCTCAATACCGGCCCTGGTGGGACTCCGCGGAGAGTTTATAGTACTTTTCCCCTTCGTTGGTTTCATATCCAATCTTCTATTGCTGAAGTAGACGGATATAATCTTTCGCAAATAAGATGGTTGTATCCATTCTGGCTGGTTAGCTTCTTATAAATCAGCATTTTTGATGCCCATCGTCACTAGTGTATAATATTCCTTTGTTGCCTATCGCCATCTTTCTCACTGAATCCAAACTGATAATGCTCCCTTTGCTTCTACCACAGTAAGCAATCTATGATACAGAATCCGTCAAAGAGTCTTCTCAGTGCGTTCAGTAGACATATTGGGCGATATGATGCTGGTTCTCCAGGTGGTTTGTTTGCCTTTGGTAGGACTACCAAATGCAGCAGCTGCCACTGCTCTGGAAAACCCCCTCTTCAGGAACTTTTGCATCATTGTTGTGGATATGGCTGATCTCTTTTGAACGGCTGCATTCACTGCCTTATTTGGATTGCCATCGGGTAGAGGCACTTTGCAAGCGTTGGAAATTTCGTTTGGTGTTATTATTGAAACTGCTTCTGTGCTGGGTTCCCCTATTATATTGTACAGAGTCGATGATCTCTGTGGAAATAGTTGCTCTACAATATACCTTAGCATTGTTGGACTTCATAGCATAGTCATTATTATTCTGTACGCCGTGTCCCAAGGATTCATGTCCGCTTCTTCACACAGGCGCTTGAAGCAACTTGCTTTTTTAGGTCCCTTCCCGTCAGTCGGATTATGCAAAGTCGCTCCTAGTTTCTTTCCTAGAACGCTACACTCTTCGCCGGGTTTCTAAACAGTTTGCTCTGAGTGCTCTTATTTCTTGGCTCCATTCGTCTGGGTATTGCCGCGTCAACTGATGAGCTAAATTCTTCAGTGTTCCACTGTCAACTAGCTCGCTGATATTCGCCATTTCGTCGAACATGTTTTTGAAGAACTGTTTGTCTTCCATTTTGAGGCTGCTAGTTTAGGGCGTGGAACGGCATTTTGGTGTTTAATATCAATTATTATCGTCTAATGGTCACTGTGGGTATATTCTTCGCTGACCCATCATTCTGTTTTGCGCAGTAGGGAGTAACTCATGAGGGTAATATCGACGATTGATCTCACTCCCGCCATTGTTTTTTTTCTAGTTAGAGTGAGTCTGCTCCCCCAGTCTGTTGCCCAGGCATTAAAGTCTCAGCCTACAAAGTCTGGAGGAACTTTTACGAGCATCTACACTTACGCTTTCTAACATTGCCTGGAATTCACTTGTTGTTAACCTTGGCCGTAAGCAACAGCTGTAGAAGTTGATCCCGTTTATTTTTGCATGAACGTACCCATCCGTCTGATCGCTGACATCTTGGAAGGTATGTTTTCCACGTGTCCAAAATGCTGCAAACCTTGATTTGTTGTGGACCCAGATGTTTCTGTCGAGAGTTTTATACGACTGCTGATAAAAATAATGTCCGCTCCTTCGTCTCTAGACGTTTGTCCAGGATTTTCTCGGCTGTCCTACAGCGGTTACCGTTAATATGTATTATCTTCATGGTTGTTCGCTGGCAATGGCTCTCCTGAAGACCGGGCATTTGCTGCTACTGACTACATGCTCAGGGTTTCCATTCTTACAGAAGAAACAAAGCGGGTCTTTAATGCAGTCTTTGGCTATATTGCCTTCTTCCCCACATCTTCTACATTACTTGGAGCGATCCGTCTCATTTTTGCATTGACGTGGAGTGTCAACGAACTCAAGACATCTGAAACATGTAGTTAGGGTTTTTCGATCCCGGACGCGACATTTTACCCGTCCAATTTTGATTCGGTGGGTCAGAGCCCGTTTGTATACATTGTTGCCAAGGTTTTCACCAATTATCTTCTTAAATTGCATCAACAGATCGTCTTTTTGGGTTCGTTTGAGAACGCTGAATTTTGGGCCCGCCTTGCCTTTCCGGGCTGTTACTGCATAAGAAAGCTCACCCTTCGCTGTCATCACAATTGCGTGGGGTAGAGATTTTTTCTTGGTGGGCATTGGCTTCTTGATTTGCTTCTTCTTTTTGATGACCTTTGCTCAAGAGTTGTTGTCGTCAATTGTGGTCGGTCTGCGTGCCCGGGTTGTTGCAAGGCCTTTTATTCCAATCAGCTGGAGGTGGTTTTTGCCTCCGCTTAGAGTCTGGGATCTTCTCATTCGGCTCCAGTTTTCGTTTCCGCTCATGTCTGGTACCATTTTTAGCCATGGTCCAGTCTGTGATGAACTATTTTATAGACTTTTGTCGTGGGTCTCAATTGCCGGCAGTTCACAGAGAGCTTTGATCAATTCGATTGCATCTATAATCGGTTGGTGGATAGAGATAAAACTAAAACTGCGGCTGAAAGTCTGAATGTGAATGCGAGTGGGGCGATGAAAGTAGCGGGACTGGGTCAAACATGTCAAATAACATAGATATACTCGTAGGTTTGTCTAAAATTAATTTATCCGTTTTCGAGAGCAGCTCGGCATCCATTCCACTACCTTTTTTATCACTTATCCACAATAACGGTGGATTATCGACGATTCAAAGAGTGTAGTCAAGCGTGTCAGGAGAAGCTGAAAAATACTGACTCACGCCAAAAGGCGTGGTCCATATTGAAGGATCGCTACGATTATAATCGTTTCTTAGTAGAATACCCAGTTGAAGATTCTATTCAATCAACCGTCGATGTCACATAGCTGGTAAAGCAGCTGATCGATACTTTGACAGAGATCATGCATAACCGTCGAAATCTAAAGGTGCCAGCGGAACATTCGGATGTTCTTGTGGTCTTCTTATTACTTCAAAAACTTTCTGTTAAAACCTAGCATTTATGGAAGGAATGATTGGGAGCCAAGAGAATTGCCCACGTTTGCAGACTCACTAAATTTCTATAGACTAGGTGCCGTACTTTGGAAGCAGTGCATCAACAGGTACGTAGTTCATATGAGAAATTTTCCTGTAAGCTGTACAATAGAGGTCAACATCCATTACGAAAATACGGTTACTTTATTAAGACAAGAACAGCTGAGCGGCGACAGAGCGTGTTCAAGTTCAAGCATCTGTAGCAACTGCCTTGCATATAGCCAGTCGAATATGATACCACTGCAAACAGCTACATCACCCGTTACATCATAAGGCACCACCTACAGCAATACCTAGTCAGATCGGTTCCAACTCTGTCTCAGGTGGATCAATACAGCAGCCAACAAACAGTTTTCATTCAGCAACGAATGCAAATACATACAGTATTCAGTTACATAGTGAAATGCAGCCTTCCGTCAGTTCAGCCATCTATACTTTCTCTACCAGGGCAATTACCGCGACGCAAGTGTTGCTAGCAACCTCTCTTGTAAAGGTAAGGTCTTCGTCAGGGGAAATGTTGTCTTTCAAAGCTTTACTCGACTCTGAATCTCAAGCTTCATATATTACGGAATCAGCTGTACAATTATTAGGCTTGCAAACAAAATCCACTCACCTCGAGGAGTGTAGGCTGAGTTTGGTCAGTAGCATCACATGCCAGAAGGTCGTTGAGGCCGCGCTTGCCTCTCATCACTCCACTTTTGAGACATCTACTCATGCTTACGTCTTCAAGTCGTTGTCCATACACTTGCCATAACACATGACACATTGGAACTTAAACTTTTTGTTAGGAGGCGATGTCCTTGCCGAGATATAATAGAGTAAAACACGCCAGCCCTTCAGGAAACCCGATTAGGTTGAATTTAGTTTGGGAGAGCTCCAGTTTAAACGCAACCAATTCAGACTTTCCTACAAACAACAAATGTGGACTCTGATCTTCATCGATTTTGGGTACTGGAAAATCATCATTTAACGAACAGCAAATGTCCGAAAACTCAGATTGCGAAGAGCATTTCATTAAAAACATACGGCAAGCTGATGATAGACGTTGCGCAGTAGCTCTTATTGGTTTATGCCAACACGCCGACGACGTTGGAAGAGCTCAGAGCCAACATTGAACGCGAAATAGAGTTGAAAATTGGGTCCAATGAATCGACCGCTGCAAACGTTCCCGCGGTGGCCATATGAACGAAGTCGAGTTCCATTCATAAATGTTTTGATTGTACTTCAAGCCGATAATAAAGTAGCTCTTCCCTTCAAAGGATCAATATACCAAATGTATGAAAGAGTACCAAAGTCTGGGTCACATGAGTGAAGTAGAAGAAAGCGCCATTTTCGTTTATAACCACTACTAGCTCCCTCATCACGCTGTTTTCGAGGAGACTAGTTGGACCACAAAATCGAGAGTAGTATTCGACGCGTCGTTTAACACATCCAATGGTGTTTCACTAAACAACTAGTTGATTACAGGACAAACTTTACAGCAAAACATGATTGATATTATCCTTCTATCGAGGAGGCTCTATCGTTTGACTTTCACTGCTGATGTCGAACAAACATACTGCCAAATTTGGGTAAAAGATTGGGATCCGAATTTTCAGCTAATTGTTTCGCGCAAGATCCCAACAGATTAACTTAAGATTTGTCGCCCCAAGACCTGCATATATGAAACGGCATCAGCTCCATATTTAGCCATACCAACTCTTAAACGAGCAGCATACACGATTAATCGAGAAATGTACCTGGGCCATCTTATTTCCGGTGCAGGTGCATTGAAAGAATCTGAATTTCTGACTGTTTAATTAGTTAATCCATCTTAAGGCTCATTTTGCAAAATTGTTTGACATAGTTATGCACTGTACTTAGAGTAACCATCATAACCCCTAAAGTTGTCATTATTTACTTTTCAATTTACCAAGAGTGCCATTAATATCGCATTCACAACCACCAAAGACCAGGTGGCCCATTGCCATACACACTAGTTACAACAACATGCAGCCATTATTCAAGTAACCAACTACAATTTCAAGCTTTATTACAGAGCCCGCTTGTTACCCAGCAGGTCGACCTACAGAACTAACCAAAGCAAGTAACCACCCAGCCAACCATACAACCATCCAACCAGCCAACCATTTCAATTTGTCAACCTAATTGGGCCAATAAATTCGCAAAATATTGTTATGAGTACCACAAGGCGGATGGAACCGGAAACCCTTTTTCTTCTTTCTACCCCAAAAGTGAAAGCATAACATTACAAATTACATCTTGACATGATGCCAAGTAGCACACTAGCTACACAGCATCAGCATCAGCATCAACCATCCACCAAACCGACCTTGGCAATCTTCTTATACGCTAGGAGAAGTGGAATAAAAATGTTTTCCCATATTACTCGCAAGAAGACAGATAATCCTTCTAGACACCAACCCTAAGAGAGTGCATTACATAAACATCCCTCCGAGTATCCTTTCATCCAGAATGACATTTCAAGTGAGGCAGCTCCCCAATAATAAGAAAAAAAAAACAAAAAAAAAACAAACAATAACCAAACCAAACTAAATGAAACCACATTGCCCTACCCCACTTCCACTAACACTCCACAATCGCACTACTTGTCCCTTATCGATTTTTTCCCCTGGGAGATTGTATAAAATTCATTAAAAAAAAAATCAAAAAAAAAGAAGAAAACTATTGATCCTGGGAAGCATCATCAATTCGGGGTTTTGTAAATGGGATATTAGTATCCCACACTACGACTATCACCAACAACCACTTGGAATGCATTCATTCGCACTACTGACCTAGACCGGATTTTTTGCTTCCTTCTTCAATGTTTCAGTTCCATTTGTATTCGGAGTTGGAGGCGTCCCATACTCCTTAGATTTGGAGCCCTATGAGGCTCTCCTCACCACAGTCAATCTCTTCGTCTTATCACTTGGAATGGAGCGAAATTGAAACGGTCTATCACTCTTTCGAGGAGGTGAAACAGGATTCCCTGCGCATGATCTCAGAATAGGAGCACATATATAGAAGCTGAAGAAGAATTCCTGTTCCATGGAATGAAACTTTTCGATGAGATTTGGAAAATGAACCTTTTCGATAGAGGAACAGTGCAGCTTGGCAGCAGCTGGCTGTACAGACTTACCTATGTGCATCCGGGGAATGCAATATGCTTGTGCTTGGCATCTGTGTAATTTCCGGTCCCACAGCGTGATTTTAATTACATCCCTAGACCTTGGCATTTGGTTTCATTTGGCAGTGGTGCCCTCTATGTAAAGTAAATATGAGTATTTGCGTCTGTGTATGGATGTATATGCACGAGTATATATTGCTGCCCGACAGCTGAAAATTAATCATTGTCAAAAGAACGAGGTATCCTATGCTGCATCTTACTGAGTAAAAGTCAAGGATAAGGATATCCTTAACTGTGCTTATTGTGGCTGCTACTAAGTCGAAATAATCGAAGGAAAGGGGTGGGGTGTAGTCAGAGCTGATATGCGTCGGGGTTCGGGACGACAGTTTGTTGGCAACCAACGTCTTGAGATGATTTGCAGTAGAGTTACAGACGACCACCTACACAACGGAGCAATGCCTCACCTGGGGTTGTCCTTTAATGGGGAAGTAATGTTTGTTGGAATCGCTTAATTACGATGCCATCGTTGAATGGTGCCATGGAATTCTTTGGGGAGGTAGACAAGTGGAAGAGCAGGATAATGTTATGAATTAATCACCTGGAATGTCTTTGGCGTGCAAAAGGTATACCAGTACGTCAGGCTACATAATTCAGTTTTCTTCTTTTTTTTTCTCTCTGCTCTTAGCTGAACCTCACACCATTTTACCTATTAACCATTCGAGATACGAGTAGATAAAGGGAATGGGAGACAAGTTCAATTGATGAGTTACGTCCTTGGAGATACGAGTATGAGTACGAGTATGTGGTGGTTTCATTATTTTGTCTTTAAGGATAACAAACATTTGAGAGAACATCTTTGTTTATGTTACTTGTACTTGCAACAAAAGCGAATCTTGTCTAAGGGAAATAACACCAGACTGTGACGGATTAGAGGGTGGTTCAGGAGGTGACTGTGGAAACTGTTGATCTAAGAGCATCATTTGACTGGAAGATTGGTTTCGGTTAAACTGCTTAAAATATATCACATCAACCTATTGTTCTGAGCTAGGTCATATCAACGAACAAAAGCGCGGTGGATAGATTACTGCTTACTGCTACTTTAGTCAATTGTTATGCCAATGACGTTGTTGTGAAGCTTATGATGTTCTTGAGAAGAACTATGATACTATTGTTGTGGGTGGGGATAAGGGGTTCTGTTATTCATGTTTCGGATGTAAAATGTTTGGACGAGAATCAATGTGTGTAACGCTTCAAAGAATTAAATGTTAGAACGCTCTTGGATTCGGAAACCCGAGGTTTTGTTTTGAAATGATAAATGCTGATGCATAAATCCTAGTTCTGAGATACCTTTTATGTATGATGGTAATAATATCCTGTCCTGTATCGAGGCGGATGGTTTAAATGCCACTTACTGCAGTAAAGTATAATCGCTGATGCTGCAGCATGCAAACTAAAAGCGATTTGGCACCCTACCCAGATTGTATTCCTTTAGCGGTTGCGGTCTTAATCGTAGTATTCTCAAAATTAGGGATCACAACTCCTTTTAGTCTGAACGTCTCAGAAAACTTAGTAATTGAATCTTTCCTGTCGGAAGTGCAACAAGCATCACAGAGAGTGCTATATTCCAAGGAGCTGTCCGCAGATATACACAACAGCTCTTATTTTCCTGATAAGTCTGGAAGAATGCTTACAACACTGAGACTCATGTCATTTATTGTGGTCACATATTAGTGTAGGTTGTTGACAGTGGCATTGTGCATCAATTGCAATGGTTATGCTACATCCATAGCAATCTTCACGTGATCCACCTACCATCGCTAACTTTTTTGCTACATTTTTCAAGCAATCATTTGCCAACAACTCCTTCGTACCAGATCTCTCTTACTTCCGTTGGTACCTTTCAAAAGCTTAAAGATGTAATTTCTATCCTCCCCAGATAGTCTCGCCGCCGTTTTTGTTACCTCTTTCGTCTTTCCCTTACACAGGGAGAATTTCCCCAGATTTGGAAGACCTCTTTTATAATCCCGATACATGGATCAAAGAATGAAGTCTCCAATCATCGACCCATTGCTAAACTCTTTCATATGTATACCCAAACTCTTTCGAAGCACTTTTTACGAGTCCTTAAGCTTTGTCTTTTATTTCGCCTCGACAACACGGTTTTCTGAAAGTCAGATCAATTACCGCAAACCTAGTTGAATTCGTGTCTTGTACTCTCGTAGCCTTAGAAAATGGAAAAGAAATCGATGTTATCCTAATGCATTTCACTAATGCTTTTGATAATATATCTCATCGTTGATCTTCTTCAAATTTTCTGTTCTCCGCTCTTATTGCATATCTTCGTACCTGTTAAACCGATATTATAGTGTTCGGTTTAGATCCCTCTTTTCAGATCCTTTCCTGACCTCCTCTGGGGTTCTACAAGCAGACACCTTGGTCCCCTTGTCTTCATTCTTGCCATTAACGATCTTGTAAGTGTCATTAAACAATCCCCCCTCTCCTTTTACGCTGACGACACAAATTTTTTTCAAACAATTACTTTTCCCCATGCATCCAACCTCCTTCAAGAAGGAGATATCGCCATGTGCCAATCTACAACCTCTTCACGCAAATGCGTCCCGTCTTCTACCCGACTTTGTTTTCTTATCCCCCCATATCGGCAAGTTCATGTTTCTGGAATTCAGGGTATTGAACGTCTATTCTTCCGATTTGCTCTCCGTGGTCTGCCCTGGACAGACCCTTTAATCTCACCGCCCTATCTGGTCTGCCTTGAATGTACCAATTTGAATTCCTTAGATGAACGTAGGAATATAGCTTACATTTTTTCAATCATCGACTGTGCATATCCCTTTACAACTCTATTTCCTACAACACCAACTCACGTAATTTACATTGTACTCGTCTCTTCTATCTACCGGTCCACCGCACCTCTTGTGGCTCCAACAAACCTCTTTAGTGTACAAAGGTGACTTTGGAGATAAATCTTTTTTTGTAGTCTGGTCGAAGCAGCTGGGATTACATCCAAGCAAATGTCTTGCTTATCTATCAAAAGTCGTCCATAGACTCTTAGATTAGCGCACACTGAAGAGATTTGTGTACCCTTAAAATGTTTGTACACAGCGCGGGCGAAGGGCGAAAGAAAAGACAGGTACCGATGTACATTGTTCTTAAATGGTTGCAAGTTATAACGACGAGGAAATAGAGAGTTCGGATGGGCATTCCATAAGCTAGTTGTATGACTTAGGAACGAATCACGATATTTTAGAGTACGTCCGCAAGTGGGTTTGAGGGTATACTGATGAGCATTCATAGCAAGACGGTTGTTAGGGTTGAAGATTTGAAGGAGCGGAATGCTACTGGCGATTTCAATGGAGCACTGGTGGTGGTAATAGTGATAAAACAAATTGAGATAGGAGGCATTACGCCGGTGTTCGAGGGTGTCAATTGAGTGACTCTATCACTATGATAAAGATTTTGGACAATATTAGTCAGACGTTTTATCATGGATACTTGACCCTTTTGTGATTCTTTGATTTATTGGCAAAAATGCTTCTTTACACGGCAAAATGCAACAGGCTCTAGAAGATTCACAATATGAAAGACTATGAAAACCACAGCCGCAGTTAAAGAAGGGGAAAAGACATGAGGCAAATGAACTGCGCAAAGTGACGGCAAGTGCTAAAATTCGATTGATCACCTAATGAAACCAATCAAGCTCTCAGAACTGAAACTGAATCCTTTTCTTTCATCTCGAACAGGGTCAAGAGGAGGAAAGTTTATGACACTCGTTCTGTCTATGGACGATGCCTCTGAATGCAGCGTCCAAACCCATCGGCCAAAACAAATCCAGCGATGGTTTTATCCGATGGTGCTAAAACCTGCGAAAGTCTTATTTCTGGTGGACGGAAGTCAGTCGATGCAGTCAAATCAATACTTGTGACATTCCTCGCCCCAAGGTAAGACCTAAACCAGCCCTAAAACCAGCGAAAGTTGCGGAGGGAATTTGGATGTCACGGGAAAACTCATCTCTAAAAAAGTAACTATAACAATGCCGCTGTCAATGCAGCTCCAAGTTGGGAATGTTGGCAATGACAACAATCTGAATGAAACGTTGAGTGCAAACACTATATTGATTAATGGTGGGAGCTGATTGAAGCAGATAACGCTTACATTCAGAGAGTTGCGGTGGAAAACGGAACTCCTAGGGGTCGTTTTTACTACTTGGAAAAACTTCCGAGCACTATTCCTGAAGTAGCAACGCTCTATTTCCTTGATTGCTCACTTCTCAAGCTCTTTAAATTTTCTTCGGTGAGGACAATGTTCACCATTTCTTTTTTCCTCAAAGAGAACATAATTTGCTAGCGTTCTTTCATTCAGTGATTGAATGAAACCTACCACGTCAGTTTCATAATTTTTAATGGCTCCTTAGCATCGGAGTCACTGACTTTAGGCACTTAATGCTGGTGTTGATGAGTAGTTTATATGTCGGCGATAAAAAAACTTCTGGTCGTTTGTTCCAATTGCCACGGGGTTTAGGGTTCAATGTCCTCACAGTTATTTTCTGTTACTGTGGCGTCTGATGTCCATAAACCTATCTTTGACGCAAATAGGTAGTGGCTCTAGTCTGTTTTATCTGCTCGTAATATATGGACATCTACATATAGTCCTGGAGAATTTCCTTTCGTCTATCTCAAACTAATCAATTTCTTTGACGGTTTACTCATCTGGTAACAACACTCTTCCATTTTCTATATTGATGTTAGAAAGTCTGCCCTGAAATTCCCTCCAATGCGTATGTTCACATGCCGAAAGAAAGTATATGCAGTCTTTCATCCCCTTTTATCCCACTTTTTCCACTGCACTTCGTGGTTAATGGCTTTAACTACTCTGCAGCAGTTTAAGGCCTCTTCAAGCTTTTCAGCTGCATATGGACTTTTAAGGGACATGACATTCCACGAGCAGATCAAAGACTTGTTCTCATCTAAGGCTTTTGGTGCTTCGTAGTAGTATGATTTTTATGTGGCTGGGAAGTTAACCCCATGGACATGGATGCTCTGCGTCTGGCCTTGGGGACCACACACCTGTAAGGAACAGCTTCTTCTTTGAACCCATTACAGGCTTTGAGCTGTTAAAAACAATAAAACGTCTCAAAAATTCAAATTTTTGTGGTAACGATGGTATTTCTAACATTTTAATGAAACAAATTGCCCTTAATGTCGTTGATATTTTGGCTCATATTTTTCATTTGAGTATCTTTTCTGGAAATTTTCCAGATTTGTTATAATATGCTATTATAATTCCTATTTATAAAAAAGGACAACAGACAAGAGAAAAGCAACCATAGACCCATTTCGTTACTCCCTACAATATCGAAGATATTTGAGAAAACCGTTAAAAGCAAAGTTCTGAAGTACGAGTATATTATTTGTATATTTGTAATTGTATTTAAATTAAA
Source organism: Volucella bombylans (assembly GCA_949129095.1). Classification (NCBI taxonomy): domain Eukaryota; kingdom Metazoa; phylum Arthropoda; class Insecta; order Diptera; family Syrphidae; genus Volucella; species Volucella bombylans. Next base: position 12,323,676 of record OX422140.1, read on the forward strand.
ATTACATCAGTACTACAAGATAATATATCTTTTAAAAGCACAGTTTTCCAAACGATATAAAATTTTACGTTAAATTAACAATTAGGGTAGTCAAAATAATCATAATAAATAAAAAAATTATAATTATAATAAATAAAAATTAAACATAGATTGAGTCATATCTAAGTTATGATGCGGTTATCAGACAGATAAAGGAAAAGTCTTTTCTGAAAGACGGCATATGAGTTGATAACCTGCAATTCATGTCATGTGGAAGATAGTTCCAGACACGAATTGCAGATACAAGAAAGGATCTCCTGCGAATGAAGGAACAATAAGTTTTTTACCCCTATTAGATTGTGCAAAATGTAGCATTTCAAAAAGATAACTAGGAGACTTACTTTGTATAATTTTAAATAGTTTTAATACTGGACCAAGGGATATTATAAATAAAACGGACACAGTCATTAAACGCAACATTAAGCCGATGCTTACAAACACTGTCAAGATAGGGAAATACGGAACAATTAAACAAAAAGTATGGCATTATAAGCGTTTTGATTAATCGTATTTTCACCAGGTGATGCAAGTAGTTCGCGGAGTATCGTAATCTTCGCAGTCCACAATAGACTTTTTTCAGGGTGTCCCTTATGCCATCGCAGCAGGTAAGTGAAGAGTTTATATGAAAGCCAAGGTATTTAACAGAATTGACAATAGTAATGGGGTTGGCATCAAGGACAACAGGTGAAAAATTATTTGGACACACCTTATTATTTGAAAAAACAATACAAACCGTCTTGACTGGGTTTAACTTCAATCTGTTACTTTTTGACCATTTGGATATATTATCAAGATCTTCATTCACCCTAGCAACACAGTCTTCTACGAGACCAATAGGACGCGAGAAATATATAATCGCATCATCAGCGTACATGTGAATTTTGCAATTCTTAACAATACTTGGGATTTCATTGGTAAAAAGAGAGAACAGAAGTGGTCCAAGTACTGAGCTTTGCGGAACGCCTGCGTGGATGGTTTTAGAATTTGAATAACCAAGTTCTGTAACGGCCGACTGTACTCTATCTCTAAGATAACAGCTTAGAAGCATGGTGGATGAGTCGGAAAAACCAAATCCATTTTTAATCTTTGTAAGTATAAAGAGTGATCAATGCAGTCGAAGGCTTTAGAGAAGTCTAGAAGAACTGCTACACAGATATTGTTACAATCTAAAGCGGATCGAATGTCAGTAGTAACTTTTAGAACAGCAGATTCACAACTGTGTTTACTTCGAAAACTGGATTGCCATTTGGAAAGTTTATTATTATTATCTAAGAATTTTTTCATTTGAAGAGATAATACCTTTTCAAAAGCCTTTGACAAAAAACACAAGACGCTAATTGGTCTGAAGTCAGCAGGACAGTTAGGGTTAGACTTTTTGGCAATAGGAATAATTTTGGCAATTTTCCAATTATCCGGGAACTGAGAGCTGTAAATACAGTAATTAAATATATGATGTATGTGACAAATGATATGGGGTAGTATTAACTTGAGAAATCGAGGCGAAATACCATCCGGTCCTGTAGCATTGGATTTTACTGAGTTAATAGCTTTGAATACATCGAATTCATCAATACACTGAAAATAGAAATTTGGAAGCAATTCAGAATCACTCGGATCAAGGTTAAGAGATAACGGTTGAGCAGGATCCGGGGAAAAAAACGCACTCATTTCATTTGGAGATATCGAACACTTGAACATTTTTCTATCAGTTACTACACCCAGACCTTTAAGATTCTTCCACAATTGCTTAGATCCTAATTTAGGATCAAGCTTTTTTAAAAAGTAAGATCTTTTGGAGTTCCGGATAAGGGTAGTAACTTCGTTACGTAAAATGCAGTAGTTTAATCTATTTTCCGGTGTGTTATGACGTTTGAATTTCTTATAAAGGCGCTCACGCTCAGTAATTTTGCGTTGAATTTCGTTACTGTACCAGGGACAAGAACAAGACCTAACACGCTTACTTACAACGGGGACAAAACTATTAAACAGGGAATTGACTAGATTATTAAAGATTTCAACCTTGTGGTTAATATTGGGAGTTAGGTATATATCATGCCAATTTAAACTGTAAAGTGCATGTATCTTAATGATATAACATTCTTCAGCAAAAGGCAGTTTGGGTCTAGAAAAAGCCTCTCTACGGAAGATGCTCTCCTAGACTTTTGTGCAGTTGTTTACAAAGGACTTGATGTTAAAAAATGTTGCGCCGGACTCTTTGTAGATATTACAAAAGCCTTCGACATGGTAGACCACACCATTCTCTTGGAAAATTGCATTCTGCGGGGTTTCGCGGTTTTATCTTAGATTGGTTAGCATCTTATTTAAAAACACAGAACGGAAAAGGTAAAAATCGGTTCAAAGATAATTATTATTGGTGTACCCCAAGGATCCGTTTTGGACCTATTTTGTTCCTAATATATGTCGACTCCATTTTTGCAATCCCATTTAATGGTAATGTAAAGGCTTTTGCCTTTTTGAATTTGCATTTGGATCAACCAACCTTTTAAATCGAGTTGCTGACACAAATCACGACGTTCTCTTACTAAGACTCTGGTTCACCAAACACAAGTTAGTAGTAAGCAATAAGACTAAATTGATGTATTTCAGTTTAAAAGTGAAAAATTCCCCAGACTTTGACATTGTATTTCATGCATCTACCTGTTGTAGACATAGCGTGCTAAACTGTGTTTGTGATGTGCAAAATTCCAATGTCATACGAGTATATGACGAAAATATTAGCTGCAGCTCGAATTGCTTCAAAATAGAATTAGTTGAGAACTATAAATGAAGGGTTTTCCAATAGGGACTTGACAACTTTGAATTTAATTTGTGAACGCACTCTTTCACTAATCATCAAACTGTCACTGTCAATATATTCAATAAACTCAACATTTTCATTATGATAAACTACACGAAACGAGCAACGTCTGCAAATTATACAAATTTTCTACGGAAATTCGGAGTCGGTGACTGCAACTTTAAGAGCGTTAACTCCAATTTTCGGTCGTAACTCTCGCCAGACAATAACAAGTTTAGTGCAAAAATTTGAGTCTACATATTCGTTGTGTGATGTTGCCGTGTCAGTGAGATAACGGGTTGGTCGAAGTGTCGAAAATATCGCTGCCGTTCAGGCGTCCGTAGCAAACGATCCAAATCAGTCAATTCCACGGCGTTCTCAAGAATTGGGCATCGCTCGGACCACATTATGGCGTATTTTGCGTAAGGATCTTGGTTTACACCCATACAAGATCAAGCTGACTCAAGAATTGAAGTAGATGGACCATTTAAAGCGACGTACGTTCTCCGATTGCGTTCTGGACAAGATGCGCCAAAATGATGAATTTCATCGCAAAATCATCTTCAGTGACGAAGCTCATTTTTGGCTCAATGGGTTCGTCAATAAGCAAAATGTGCATTATTGGTCGGGTGAAAATCCACAAGTGCTTCATGAATCACCACTTCATCCACAAGAAATAACTGTTTGGTGCGGTTTGCATGCCGACGGCGTTATGGGCCTTATTTTTTCGTCGACGATAACGATCGTCACGTTACTGTGAATGGTCAGCGTTATCGTGCAATGATCACCGATTATTTTTGGCCTAAATTGGAAGATATGAACTTGGACGACATGTGGTTTCAACAGGATGATGCCGCACTACTATCGATTTATTGAAGAGTAAGTATGGTGAGCGTGTTATTGTCGATTGGCCGCCTCGTTCGTGTGAATTAACGCAGCTTGACTATTTGCACTCCGACGACGTTGGACGAGCTCAGAGCCAACATTGAACGCGAAATTACGGCCATTTCGGCCGAAACGTGTGGCCGAGTCGTTAAAAATTGGCCATATGAACGAAGTCGAGTTCCAATCATAAATGTTTTGACTGTACTTCAAGCCGATAATAGAGTTTTTGAAATATCTCAAATGGTTTGCGTTTGATTTAAAAAAAAATTTGTCACGTCCTTATTGGAAAACCCTATACAAGACCATGTCCTTTGGCCCAAGTATTCTATAATTTTTTCTGTTGACGCCATCGTTGATTTAGTAACGCGAATTCAGCCAATCCTTCTGAAGTCCTGTCTTTTCTGACAAGAACGCTATTTTCTGCTGCTCAAGTCTCGCGCTCATAATTTTGGGAAGTCAAATCTGATTAGACGAGACTATCACTCGTTTGTCACCACAAAGAGCTAGAATAAATACAGTTGATGATTATTCACAGTCATGCGTATAGGGATGAGGATCGCCGGGTTAATGCTGCTCACTTCATATCGCATCCAATCACATCTATGGTATATAGATATTTTACATGTGAAGATGTCAAAAAAGGGATTTCAGGTACTTTTCCTCCTGTAATGCATGCGCAGGTTGAACAATATAGTGTATTCGTCGGCAAAGCCAACACGATGGACTTGTAGAGAGCCTTGATGGACATTCAATTGCTACCTTAGTTCTAAATTTTACAGCGAATCCGAGCCGTTGGAATGATAGTTCCTAGGATTGTCTGAAAAGTTTCCGACCTAACAATACAAGACATTTTTTCTCAAATTTTTTTTTCATTTTTCTACATAGTCTCCTTGTAACTCTACACACTTCTCCCACCGATGCTCCCATCTCTCTAACCCGTCCAAATAGTACATGGCGTTTTTCTCTGCAAAATAATTATTCACGAAGGTGATTGCCTCCTTATTTGACGAAAATCTCTGTCCTCCGAGCGCAGTTTTTAGATGAGGGAAGAAAAATAAGTCGCTTGGGCTAAGATCTGGTGAATAAGGCAACAGCTAAGGTGTGAGACGGCGCGTTATCTTCGTGAAACAGGATTTTCTTTTTCTGCAAATGTGGCCGTTTTTCCGCAATTTCTGCCTTCAGATTGGCAAGTAATGATGCGTAGTATGCTCCTGTAGTGGTTTTTCCTTTTTGAAGATAATCGATTAAGATAACTCCTTTACTATCGCAAAAACAGTCGCCATAACTTTCCCAGCCAAAAAACTGTTTTTGTTTTTTTTGGAGCCGGCTCGCCATTTGCAGTCCACTATTTTGACTGAATTTTTGTTTCGGGCGTATAATGGTGTATCCAAGTTTCATTTACAGTAATTAATCGGCGCCAAAACTCGGATTTATTGCGCCTAAACCGCGCCAACAGAGCGTTGGAAATGTTCATTCGAACACATTTTTGGTCTAACGAAAGCAAAAGCGGCACCCAACGCGCGAACAGCTTTCTCATGCCTAAAACTTGATTTAATATGTAACAAACACGTTCTTTGGACATTTTCATAACCTCTACTGTCTGTCTCACTTTAATTCGGCGGTCGTCTAACACTATTCGGTGATCTTTAGCAATGGTTGGTCAGTGGTTGCAGTTTTTGGACGTCCCGAACGTTCATCATCTCCCAAGCACTTAAGGCCACGTTTAAGTTCGGCTGCCCAAAATTTCACTGTGGTAAATGATGGTGCAGAGTCCAACTCATTTTTGATTTGCCTAGGCGTATTGCCTTTCAAAAACAAGAATAACATCTCGATACTTAATTTTATCCAGTTTCACAAAAACACTCACATCGACTCACTCAAACGACTGTCAACTAAAAACTGCGCGGCCAAAGTGACTGAAACGTCGGTAAGTAACTGTCAAAAGATGCACAACTAGCATTCACTAGCTTTTATTGACGAGTACCGCTATCTTTACATTTCAGTTGGAAACTTTTCAGATAACCCTCGTACGTTGAAAATTGTACAACTTAGGATGCAACACAAACATTGCTCGACCACTTGCTTTAGGACTCTTACTGCCTAAAAAGATGCGCCGCAAGAGACTATTGATTCATTCGGTTTGGTCTAGGGTTCCTAGCTCCAATTGCCATATTCATATCATCAATAATAAGAATGAAACATGTCTTCTTTATCGAAGATTACCTCTTACATCTGGAAAATAGATTTTGCAACAACAGCCAATATACGGGTATATGCAGACTTCGTCGGAACTGCTTGACCACTGGTCATTCCTGGAAAGAATGAACTTCGAAACAAAAGAAAACAACATCCAAATTGGTTATAATATTCTACACTGTATCTCAGAATCGCAATGCTCAGCACACTTAAACTTAAAGTTCCATGGACATATAACAATTACAGCATACATTGACTTACAAACTAAAATTATATACAAAAGGATATTCGGGTTGCTTTCAATGATGTGTTGATCTGTTCACATGCTTGTAGTTGAAGTCCTGGCATTAGATGTTCGCCGCGGGGGTGGTAGGTCCGGAGTATAGTCATTACGCCCTGCAGAACAATTCACGACCTGTAAAGATACAAAACAGAAAATCAATATAAACCTTCGTACATGACCACTTTCATAGAAAAAAAAAAGAAAAAAAAATCTTTTCCACACTCAACCACATTCGAATTTTGCACAGGTTTGCCCCTTATACCCAAAGGTACTTGTACCCGCATTTTCCGTCTGATTTAATTAAAATCAAAATGAATTCTGTGTCTCAAATTAAAAGCCCATTCCCAATGAACCTTTTTATCCCTTACCCAGACTACAGACTATTCCAGGATGTTTTTTTGAGCGAAAAATTTAATCCCATCGGTGGGTAATTAACCAGGAAGAAAGGAATCCAAACTCGCGGAGGAGTTGGACCTTCTTTCGGGGACAAGAAATCGTCTCTAATGAGCGAGAGAGAAAAATCGTGTAAATGAACTAATTACCCGGCTTTAGCGGGTCCGCCGAATTTGCATAATGGACAGGGTGACAAATATTTACGAGTATACAAAACGCTGCAATAAATTTTATCGCACGAAACAAATGCGAAAACTGTGTATTATTTTATTTTTTCAATTTTCTTTGACGACAACGACATTGGCGCGTGTCTATGGTCTAGGTTAGGTTAAAAGAAAATTGATTTTAAAGAGGACCACGACAAAGGGTTTGAGAATTATTGACATGATAACTGGATTCAGAAGAGACAAAGAATCTTAAAGACTCGAAGTATTTCCACCAAAAATGTGTAAATGAGGTTCGTTATCATTACTTTGGTGATGTCAAGTTGATTTATGTTCACTTTTTGTTTATAAAATGTGAAAATATATTTAGAGTCTAGTATTTCTGGCAATTGGTTGCCAGCACTATTCGGAAAAATAGTCCGAATGGAAAATATCGAATAAATTCTTCAAACCGCCATGTGCCAATGATTTATTCTCGTAAAATATTGTCGTAAAGTGTTCCCCTACTACTCGTAAAAACCGAGTCAGGGTATGATGAATACGTCTTTTTGTTCTTGTTAGGTGAGTTGATACACTACAATAAATTCTTATGATGTACTCGTATTTGCTGAAGCAACAGGTCGTCAAAATTCTTAAAAACTTCAACTGCACCTTTAATAAACAAAAATTCTATTCAGACACTTTATGAGCCTGAGAAACTAGAATGCATCATCTAGTTATAGTAGGGACATTTATTCAGTTTAATACAAGCTATAGAATCCTAAACTAAATTAAATTTAAACTTAAACTTAAGACTAAGGTTGGTTGGAGTGATGAAGGAGATCGGAATTGAGGCAGGGAGTGGTGCGGTTAAAGTCAAAGACGGTAGGGTTTGAATTGATCTTTCGTAATATACGGAAGATTAGTTCGTTAGTGTCATACTCGTAGGAGATGTGGTGGGTTGCTAGAAAGAAGAGACGAGGATTAGTGTTGAGGAAAGTAGAGTTGTGAAAGGTCGGGCTTTCAACGTAACCTGAAAGGAGCCGATGAATGAAGAGAAAGTCGGCTGCATCTCTACGTTCCTCAAGGGTGTTTTAGTTAATAAGGTCGAGACGGTTTTGATACGGGGGTAGAATAAAAGGATCATCCCAGGTCATACCTCGAAGAGCAAATCGAAGAAAACGGCGCTGGATGCTTTCGATTCTCGAGATAAGAACACGATGATATGGGAAACACACTTGAGTGGCGTACTCTAGGAAGGGGCGAACAAAGATAATATAGGGGGACGTGTTCAAGTATGGCTTGGTGAATTCCTTGGACCACCGTTTTAAAAAAACCTAGTTCAGAGCTGTTTTTAAGGATTATCCCATCCATATGTAAATGGAAGCTGAGCTCCCTATCACACAAAATGCCGAGATCGCGAAGAGATTGAACGAGGGAGATAGGTTGGTTGTGGAGAAGTGAAAAGGTGATGGATTGGCATTTGGCGATTTTAAGTTCCAAACAATTTTTAAGGCAGTCGAATAGTCGAAAAGCTATCACGGTCTTGTTGAAGGAGGAAGGAGTCATGGGGTGAGGAAATGGTTTTGAAAAATTTGGTATCGTCGGCATAAAAGGACACAGGCGAGTGTTTGATGATCCCATCGAGATAATTTATGATTAATATAAAAAGAATATGACTTAGATAGCTGCCTTGTAGAACTCCAGAGGTGGCCATCGTCTATGCACAAGCATGGGTGCTTGTTGTTGCAGGCGTCATGACAGGTCATTTGCAAAGCACTTAAATGTGCTGGGCATAAGTGACACAACATCCTGCGATGCTTGCTGCGAAAGTGATCACGACAGCGCGGAGCATTATCTATGTAAATGTCCGGCTTACGATAGCATAAGGCTGCGGGTACTCGGCGCTGACGAGGTGGGTACTGGTACTGTAGGCACCTTATCACTGAAGCGCTTACTCATCTTTCTTCGTAAGACTGAAAGATTTCATTAAAAGGAGCTATACAAAGAATACAATGAACTAATTATTGTCTGAGTGCTCTGTTCCGATATTAACAAGAAAAAAAAATACATCGACTGCCTTACGGTTCTCTAGGGCTGAGAGAGTAAAGGATACGAATGCAATGAGATTTGTGGTGCTTGACCCTTCAGGAAGCCATGTCTGGGGGAAATAAGTGATTTGCATTGGAAGCCTAGAGCTTCATACAATATATGTTTCAGAAGTTTAGCGATATGGGAGAGTTTAGCGAGGTCCAAGGTGTGAGAGAGAAGTGGGCTATTGGAGAAGTTCAGTAGGATGGGTCTGGTACAAAAGAGTCGTTATATAATGATTGTTTAAAAAGAGGTGGCAAACAGGTTGGAAATGGTGAGTGAATCAGTTGATGACTTATTGTTGAAAGAGAGGGAAGTGGGTAACCATCGCAGTTTCTCTTGTAGTTAACGTACTGGAAAAAGGACTTAGAGTCGTTTATAAGGTTGACTTGCGCATTGTTAATTTAGAGCTGCTAAAGGGAATCGTAAAGTTTGGTGAAATGAAGACAAGACAGTCACTGATTTTGTGAAAGTCGTAGGATGAAGGAGTTGTGTGGGGAGGAGACAGGACAGAAGGTTTATGAAAAAAGGTGAGAAGAAGGTCAGGGTGGTAGTTATCAAGAGTTGAGAGAGATAATAGACAAAATGGGACTGAAGAGTTAATTGAATCTGTTGTGAAAATAGGGTCTAATTGCCTGCCCATTTAGTTAGATACACTGCTAACTTGACATAGACTTGCGTATGTCCAGCGATCTATTCCTTAACTGAGCTGGCATTTGAACCGGTGAAAAGTTATTGATCGTCTGATGGAGTCCACTGTAGCTGAAGTCAATTATATGGTCCATTGCGTCGATGGCAAGTTGGTAGGATTTGATAAGTTGAGCTGGTAAGATGTAGCAACATATAGCAGAAACTTGAATATGAGTGTTATTTTTATTGCGACAGTCTATTTCGACCTTAAGTAACATGTTTATATGCCCTTGTAACGTTTACGTCGCATTTCTAAACCGAGAGTCATGTATTTAAGCTCCAAAAGTCCGAATGGCATCGGGATTGCGGACTTGGGATGTCATATTCCTCTGTCAGGTTTTGATGATACGTTCAACGATCACTATTGAACAATTTTTTTTGTTATGTAACACGCGACAAAGATCACGAAGGAATGGTATGGCGTAACATTCAGTTAGAGTGCGTATGCTCAAGGCCCTGTAATCACCGCAGCATCGCCAATCTGCATTTAACTTCTTCAAAATATGAAGGCAATCTCGTTGAACGAGCGTAGATTGTCGATCCGGAGGTGACTATGTGGTGAGCAGCATCTATGCTGGTGGGCTGCTTCAATGTTTTCTTAGTTTTCCTCTGTGCACTACGATTTAGGGATCGAAATGCGTTAAGAAATCAAGGCCTAATCATAAAATCAACCAGGTAAATTTTGTACGTAATCCTAGGTCGATGCTTAGTTGTTGGATAAGCAAAGTTTTGATCCCGCTTCCATTTGCTGCATAGAGTTTGGTCGTGTATGGGGATTTATAAAGGCCAAAGTGTTGTGGAGGTATTACCGACTCATCAGCTCCAGAGTCAACCAAAAACTTTTCGTTTGAATTGTTGTTCATGAATGAGTAGATGAGCGATTTATATGGTCCGATTTGTTCAACACATTGAACCGCTGGCTTAGTAGTTTTTGGACTATACGAAGGAACAAGGAGGGCGATACTTCGAAATGATACTGATACCAGCAAAAATGCGTACTTTTGCTCGATCACTTTTGTGGTATTTACTGGCAGATCGGTAAAGAGAGCGATCACTGAAGTTTCATCGGAGAAGTTGTTGTAATTGGCGGTCAATTTGATCAATGCGATGCTCCATTCCTGACATTGCAGAAGGAAGGGTAGAAGCTGTGGCCATGTTTACTTGATCATTGTCACATTTTGTCTGCCAAAGCCGCTATTCCATTCAAGTCCGCAGTTGAAGCTTGTAGCATTGCAATAATATGTGTTGGGAGACTATTTAACCAAAAAGTAAGCGTTATATAGTCAGTCAAGTGTCCTCCTCCAAGGTGAGTCATCTCCTTTAAAAGGTGCTATGGTTTTTTATCGCCTAGTTCGATGTGTGACTATGCTTTTGTTCTGATCCGCCAAAACGTTCTAGCAGCAATTTCTTAAAACAAGCATACTTTCTGTCTATTGGCAGATTAGGAATAGCGTCTGTGATTTGTGCAAGAATTCTGTTTTCAATCGCTGCAACCACTGTACTGAATTTGGATTTGTCTGAATTGTCTCCCGATTTATCAAATTCTGCCTAAACTTGAGCTAACCAAATTTTAAGGCTTTCTTCCCAAAATGGGGGGACTTTTACAGATACTCGGCTAATACTCGCTGATGACATTTCATCATTGTCTACCATTGCGGTTTTTGCTTCGTTAAGCTGCAATGATTTCTATGCCCAATTATACAACTGCGGCTCCCAAATGAGTGATGCCAAATTTGTATATTGCACTCATACAATATCGCGGGGCACTACCTCTTGATGTATCTGGTCTGCGCTCGAGTCAAGCTGTAGGTTCTCAGCGCTATTGTGGGAGATGCTGATACTGTAGGCATTTTATGACTGAAGCGCTTACGCATATTTTTTCGAAAGACTGAGAAATTTAAGGAAAGGGGGGACTTCTTTGGACTTGACTGAATACGTTCTCATTTAGGGCTTCTGTTGTGATTCACACACCACATAATCCCAGCACTTGCTATCACAACAATCCACTTATCCAGCTGCATATGCATTTTCGGTCAAGTTCATACCCGAGTCATTCACCGAAATTCGAAGCCGCACGTAAATATATGCCATACGTGCTGGTGTACATTCGCCGCACTACCGAAATACGACGCTGAACATGTTTCGTATTTGGGTCAATCCCAGGAAACAATTAAAGAATAATTATGAATGGGATTGCACTTACAATATTCGGAGTGTGGAAGTGAATGACAAATGGGATGACATTTGAAACCGACAAAAGAAAAACCACCCAAGCTGCAAAATAAACTGGAACAAGCGGTGAATGATCGTAAGTGTTGTGGGAATGGTTGCGCAAGCCGATTTGGCTACGCACAGAAAAAGGTTATAAAAGAGATACGATGCGAAAAGAAAGTCAGTTTTTATTATTAGACTAAATAAAGACGACAAGGTTGCAGCGACGCTAAAGACGGCGGACCTTTAGTCATTAAAAATAACATAAAAATAATAACGTCTTTTAATTTAAACTCCGGAGTTAGACTCTTCTCTCGTTCGATACGAGAAAGCACGGTCTCGCGACGTTATAACATTTGGTGGCAGCGGTGGGATCCTACGATAAACGGATCCAAACTACCACGGACAAGAGCCTAAAATACTCTTGATGCGTACTGGGGCTATACACCAGAAAATAAAAGCACTATAGTGTAGTGTAGTGAAGTGCAAAAGTGAAAAGCCCACACATATAAGTCCTTGCGAACTCTAGTAGAACTAGACGCAGAGGCAAAACGGTGGCAGTGTAAAAGACCAGGGCAACAACAACTATAGGGCGCGAAGCCTACCTGGCAGAAATACGTAACAGAAGCAGCAGCAGAAACAACAGAAGCAGCAGCAGAAACACCAGAAGCAGCAGCAAAATCAAGAGAAGCAGCAAGAACGGTAGTGACAACAGAAGGAACGACAACAGAAATTTCAAAACCACAAGGTATTAGGTCATTATTGTTTTATTTTTTTTCTCTCTCAATATATATATAAAAAAAAAAATAAATAAATTTTTATCTCAATCAAAAATAACTTTTAAATAAAGATACATTTTTGTCACAATTTTTTTTTTACACTATTTCATAATCCCAGTCAAAAAAAGGGGAAAAATTTCATTTGTTTTAAAATTAAATAAATAAATAATTTAAAATTAAATAAATAAATAAGTTAAATTTCATTCTTTTTAAATTTAATTTATCTCAATCTCACACATATTACCACACGATTTAGTTTATATTTTAGTCACCATTCCCTTTAAACCCACTTGCTGTTCGCTTACATCTCCCATCCCGATCTCATTCCGTGAAAATTCTAACGCGAAAAAATAAGAGCACAATAGAGCTCTTCAGAGTTCTACCTTTTGCTCTACCCGAAAATCATACGAGTGTTGTATCACCATCACAAAATCATAAAATGGCTGTAAAAATCTCTCTTAGCGACGTGTTCAGTATAGTACCAACCTTCGATGGCAATCCGGCATGTCTCAATAAATTTGTGGCGTGCGGCAATACTCTGTTCACTTACATCAACGACGAAGCGCAACACTCTCTTTTTCTGGACATTATTAAAACCAGGCTACAAGGTCCGGCTTTTGATCTTGTCCAATACAGGTCTTTCACTAAATGGAAAGATATGGTGTCAGTGCTAGAGTCTCAATTCAGAGAACTCAAGTCACGGTCCTCCGCCCAGAATGAGCTAATAACAGCCAGACAGAGACACCAAGAGTCCGTCCAAGAATTTGGGGACAGAATTATCACGTTATTGTGTGCGCTCGACACGGTCACATACAGTTCTATAGCGGAGATACCCGTAAGAGATTTCCTTATTAAGGAAAATACAAACCTGGCAGTACAGACTTTCGAGGATGGACTTAAATGTCCCAGTCTCAAGATCCTGGTGAAGGCTCAAAACTACCAAGATCTGAAAACTGCGGTCAGCTATGCTATCGGACAATCTATCCTTTTAGAGCCTGTCGTTGGACTCACAAGCACGCCCATAAAACAAAAATCCCAAAGTGTGGTCAAATGCCAGACATGTAACAAGTTGGGGCACACCTCAAATAAATGTTACATGAACCAGGTTACGCACTCCCGACCACCCAACCATCGGCCTGTCTGCCAAACATGCAACAAAATAGGACATACTTCCGCCACTTGTTACAGGAATACTAATATTCCGAATTTCATTCCGCAACAAATAAAGAGAGAAGTTCAACTGATAAGATGTGGATATTGTAACAAACCAAACCACCCTCAGGACGAATGTAGGATGCGATTGGCACATGAGAAGCCTCAACAATGGAAACCAAATCCCTCAAATTCCTCCAATAACCAAAACGTGAGATTCTTCCATGTCGGGAAACAAGCAGGCTCAGGAAGCAGAAGCCGGCAATCTTACCCGAGTACAAATGAAAGCCGATGTTCACAACGCCCCTCAATAACCTATCAAATGTTCATATCACTCTGTCCCAAACGCCAAGAGCCACTGATACGAGCCAAATTTCACCCCATAGTCGACAAACAACTAGCTACATTCCTAATCGACACAGGCGCTGACATAAGCCTGGTAAAATCAAACATTGCGAAGGCATTTCAAACTAAAAAGAAGTGTACTATATCGACCATTGCGGGAGCTTCACTAAATACAATGGGGGAAATCTTGGGAACGCTAGAATTCGAAGCAAACGAACAAACGATTTCTTTGGAACACACCTTCCAAGTAATGCCTCCTTGCATAGATTTGGAATATGACGGAATAATCGGCAACGACTTTCTCAGTAAATTTCAATGTCATGTCAATTTGGAAAATAGAGAAATCGAAATAACGATACAAAAGGAAAGCATAAGGAATAAGCCCTTAACAGAAGATAGTAACTTGGGAAAAATAACTAATACCGTTCCCAAAGTTCAAGCCCCAGGAAATGTTGACGTTTCTGGTTTCACAAACTCGGTGTATCCTCGGAACATCAATGTGAACCAAGAAAACGCAGAAAACGAGCCAATAGTTGATTCCGTTTGTCTACTGACCGGAACAAGTAAATCGTCTTATCAACACCTAAATGGCAATCGAAAAGTAAAAGAAAAATACACAGCAGAAAGTAAGCCTGTAACACAGAACCTGGCAAAAAGTATATTGGAGACACACAAAAACCCTGCAAACAATAAGCCAGAGGTACGACAAAGTCTCGCCGAATGTAAGACTGAGACAGATAAAAATGCAAAGGTTCGCAAACAAAAACAAGACGTACTTGTAAATAATAATAATATGGTGACACTTAAACCAAGGATGCAGCAAATAATTGAGGTCCCTTTCAATGACAAATCGACCAAAGAGCAAGATTTAGTAATACGTAAAAGGCTAGTCAAACCCAGTATTTATATAGGAGATCCAAATTCCAAAATCAAGGTTTTAATGATGAATACTTTAGAGACGAAGCAAAACGTTCGGTGCCAAGATATAAATTTTCAATGGGATCGGCCAGAAGACTTTGAGGTAATTTCAGACAAATATAGGGATTCCATTAAAAAACGGTTAGAAAGATTAGTATGGGTACAACATCTTGAACACTGTAATAGTGAGGGAAAAGAGTCCATACTGACAATCTGTAGGGAGTACAATGATTTATTTTATCTTGACGGCGATCATCTTACCTCAACTGACACCATCAAACACCGCATAATAACAGACTCAAATAAACCTCCCCTGTTCGTAAAGCCCTATAGGCTACCTAATGCGCAAAAGAGTGAAATTCACAAACAAGTGAATGAAATGCTTCAGGAGGGCATTATCACAACCAGTGCCAGTCCATGGAACTCCCCCATACTACTTGTTCCCAAGAAACCTATGAAACTCCAACCTTTATCCTCTACTCGAAAACATAAACAAATCGTGTTGGTAAAAAAAAAAATAAAAAAAAAAATAGAAAAAAAAAGCATAAATAAATAATAAAATAAAACAAAAATCAAAAAAATGTTAAATTTTTTTTTTCAAAAAAAATATATATATACTAAAATAGGAACATTCTTATTATATGTAACATAAAAGTTCTAAAACAAATTAACCTAAAAATTAAAGCATATGTAGTATAGTAGGAATATAAGTACATATATATGATAGATTAATAAATCTATTAAATTAAAATAAAAAATATATATATCAACATTTTAAAGGAATTGTATACTTAGACTAAGAAAAAAAAAATACGAAAAAAAAAATAATAAAATTTATAAAAACACTATATACAAAAAAAAATCTAATTACATTTATTCAATATAAGAGAATATTCTCTAACAAAAAAAACATATTATATATGTATACTATAAAGAAACATTTTTATTATATTTAATATAACATTAGTGAAACTAATTAACTTAAAATTAATAGAATATACATATAGTATAATAGATATATTATAGTATATATAGATATATAAAATGTTATAACGTCGCGAGACCGTGCTTTCTCGTATCGAACGAGAGAAGAGTCTAACTCCGGAGTTTAAATTAAAAGACGTTATTATTTTTATGTTATTTTTAATGACTAAAGGTCCGCCGTCTTTAGCGTCGCTGCAACCTTGTCGTCTTTATTTAGTCTAATAATAAAACTGACTTTCTTTTCGCATCGTATCTCTTTTATAACCTTTTTCTGTGCGTAGCCAAATCGGCTTGCGCAACCATTCCCACAACACTTACGATCATTCACCGCTTGTTCCAGTTTATTTTGCAGCTTGGGTGGTTTTTCTTTTGTCGGTTTCAAATGTCATCCCATTTGTCATTCACTTCCACACTCCGAATATTGTAAGTGCAATCCCATTCATAATTATTCTTTAATTGTTTCCTGGGATTGACCCAAATACGAAACATGTTCAGCGTCGTATTTCGGTAGTGCGGCGAATGTACACCACTCCATAGACAGTCGGGTCTCTTATGAACAAAGTTGCAGATAGTGTGGTTTTTAAGTTTGTAGGCGAATATTTCCGTTCGCCCCTAAGAAGTTAGCGGCATTTCTGTTATTGCTGGTTACTGGCGGGCAATTACAATTTTGCTAGACACTTAACAGTGACACAGCTTTCCGAGAGGGATAACGACTATTTGTGAATGTCCGTTTAAGGGGTCCCCCGCCCAATTATCAAGGCTTCGCCCATCAATGACGTTGTCTAATAATATACGGGGCCAGAGCAAAGTACTGGTCTTATCGTAAACATCTTCAGATGACGCTACCGAATGTTGTTACGATTTGATCAGTCACAAGTTGCCGGTCATAGGTCTTGCTGGAGGCTGGACCACCGGTAGTCCCTACCAGGACTTAAATCACGGTACCATGGCAGTCAGGAGCCCCAGGATCTCGGTCCGGGCCTGACTTGAAGAGGTAGGCCCCCTTGTGGGAGCATCATGGTGGCTGTGGTTTAAACCCCAAGTCGAGGGAAGGGTCTTCCTTTTGCCGGCAACGCAGTTCCGATTTGGTATCTTAGGAAGGCGGCAGAGCTATGGCAAGGCGTATCCTTGCCCCCATGAATGTATGGGCATCCCGTAAACATAAGTCTACATAACAGGTGGTTTACGTTAAAAATCAGATACTAGTGTCCCTCTAAGGCAAATATGAAGGAAGTAAAGAAGTGAAATGTACTCAACACCGTAAGTAATTTCAGATGTTCCTTAAATATTGTTGTGACAATTCTAACATCTAAGGCTTGAAATATTTGCATCAGTTTACCTAGTGAGTCACTTCTTAATGAAGTGCTGGATAGAATTGCCTAAATTTCACGGTCAGTGAGAAGTTCAGTCCCCGAATAATCTACAAAATTGGTTTCAAATTTTGACCCAACACAAACATTTCACAGATTATAGCACACAACCAGTTCAGTCACTAAGCTTAATCACCAAAATAATAGCAAATCAATTAAAACACAAGCTGCCAAACCTAATTAATTGAAATAAATGAATCGGATTCGATTTTTTTAAAGAAATTTTCCCAAATTTCCTACCGAAAACAGCTCAATCAAAATTAATGCTCATTCTGGCTAATTCGCCCGCTCTAGTTTGGCCCAAACAATACCCGGATCACGTGCAAATGTTCCATCATATAATCACCATGAAGGTTATGATTAAAAACTAATAAAAAAAAAACATCTGATCCGTAGCCCAAATAAATAAATCA
Source organism: Volucella bombylans (assembly GCA_949129095.1). NCBI lineage: Eukaryota > Metazoa > Arthropoda > Insecta > Diptera > Syrphidae > Volucella > Volucella bombylans. The sequence continues at coordinate 12,341,365 of OX422140.1, forward strand.
ATTGAGTACATTTGGCCGTTCACAAGTCCACCCCCGTTGCTCGCCAGCGTCATGATTAATCACAAACTCATTCAACTAAATCAGCGGTCATCTGTATTCAATCGAATATCAATTACGATGAAACAAAGTAAAAGCATAATTTCGATGCAGTTCCGTCGACGATGCGGTCTCAATAAACAACATTTACTTTGCAACATTTATCCACCCCCAATCGGAGGGATTGCAAACGGCTCCTCGAAACCACCCTGCCAAATACGAATATATCTCCCAGAAAAGTAATCACTGTCCAATGGAAATGAGTTGGTTTCATGTGGTTTTCTGTATGTTTTTTTTAATAAATTTATTACCCTGATAAGGGGGATTAAAAATAGATCACATATCATGCAATTAACCCCTAGAAAACTCCACAATGTGGTCCAGCTTTCAACAATCACCATGTACCCACGCTTTGGCTGGTATGTAGGTGTAGGTGGTGCGCGAGGCATCATAAAACAAATTGGAGTGTGAAATAACAAAACACAAAAACTATACCATCATCACAATTAATATTGTTTTTGGCGATAACTGCTATGTTAGCACCCCTATTTAACGCGTGTACGAGTGCGAGTATCTATGCGGGATATGGATTCGAGAAATAGATTTCACAAACGTATAGTGTGACCAGTTGTTTACGAATCATTTTCTAACAACATGTTGCTGATAATGACATTAACCCCTTATTGCACGAATTATGAAAGCTAAGCGAAGAAATGGTACATACGAGTCTTTGGCTTCGTATGAAGTAAAGATCAGAAACGAAATTAAGTCTTGTGAAAATCTTTAAAGCAATTTCGTTTCTCATTAAAGCATAATGTGAAGCAAAGTGTTTTCCAATAGGGAATTGACAACTTTGATTTTAATTTGTGAACGCACTCTTTCACTAATCATCAAACTGTCCTGTCAATTTATTCAGTAAACTCAACATTTTCATCGTGGTAAACTACACGAACGAGCAACGTCTGCAAATTATACAAATTTTCTACCGAAATTCGGAGTCGGTGACTGCAACGTTAACTGGAGCGTTAACTCCAATTATCGGTCGTAATTCTCACTCTAGTAGACAGGCAATAACAAGTTTAGTGCAAAAATTTGAGTCTACGTATCCGTTGTGTGATGTTGCCGTGTGAGTGAGATAACGGGTTGGTCGAAGTGTCGAAAATATCGCTGACGGTCAGGCGTCCGTAGCAAACGATCCAAGACGGTCAATTCCACTACGTTCTCAAGAATTGGGCATCGCTCAGACCACATTATGGCGTATTTTGCGTAAGGATCTTGGTTTACACCCATACAAGATCGAGCTGACTCAAGAATTGAAGCCGATGGACCATTTGAAGCGACGTACGTTCTCCGATTAGGTTCTGGAGAAGATGCGCCAAGATGATGAATTTCATCGCAAAATCATCTTCAGTGACGAAGCTCATTTTGGCTCAATGGGTTCGTCAATAAGCAAAATATGCGTTATTGGTCGGGTGAAAATCCACATGTGCGTCATGAATCACCACTTCATCCACAAAAAATAACTGTTTGGTGCGGTTTGCATGCCGGCGGCGTTATTGGGCCATATTTTTTCGTCGACGATAACGATCGTCACGTTACTGTGAATGGTCAGCGTTGATCACCTATTATTTTTGGTCCGAAATGGAAGATATGGACTTGGACGACATGTGGTTTCAACAGGATGGTGCCATAAGCCACACAGCACATGCTACAATCGATTTATTGAAGAGTAAGTATGGTGAGCGTATTATCTCAAGACATGGGGCAGTCGATTGGCCGCCTCGGTCGTGCGATTTAACGCCGCTTGACTGTTTTCTGTGGGGCTACGTTAAGTCATTGGTTGATGCCAACACGCTGACGACGTTGGAAGAGCTCAGAGCCAACATTGAACGTGAAATAGCGGCCGTTTCGGCCGAAATGTGTGGCCGAGTTGTTGAAAATTGGGTCCAACGAATCAACTGCTGCAAACGTGCCCGCGGTGGCCATATGAACGAAGTCGAGTTCCATTCATAAATGTTTTGATTGTACTTCAAGCCGATAATAAAGTTTTTGAAATATCTCAAATGGTTTGCGTTTTATTTAACAAAAAAATTGTCAAGTCCTTGTTGGAAAACCCATAGTTTGGAATACATATTCCCGACGACATTTTGTTTTTCAGAGACTCGAAGATGCATAAAAGTTTATCTTTTCGTACGAATAAATGAGAGAAAGCTTGTTCATCGGCGATGATGACGTTTGCCGGATTTTCTTCACTAAATACGGTGAAATGGTGTTGAACTGGATTGTTCACCGTATACACGACCTCGAAAAAAGCTGATAAGAAACTGCTCTGATTGTGATTCGGCGATCGTTCCTAATCATTTCTTTCACATTTTCCGCGTTCTTATTGTTTCTTGAGGTGCTGGGGTTTTCGGAGTGCTCTTCGTCACAAATGTCTTCACGGCTATCTTGCAACCGCCTTTTTTTTCTCATAGCGGGCTCACCAAAAGCAATATTCAACGCTTATTCATTGTCGAGACGCCCTTACAACCATTAAAACTCACTGTTTGGTGTGCTTTATAGGCTGGTGGAATTATCGGCCCATATTTTTTAAGGACGATGCCAGCCAGAATGTTACAGCCAGAATGGAGAGCGATATAGAAACATGATTTGTGACTTCTTCATTCATCAACAAGATGGCGCAACATGCCACATGCCACACGGCGCGCGACACGATCAATTTATTGAGGGAAACTTTTGCTTTTGCATAATTTCGAGTAATGGACCTGTGAACTGGGCTCCACGATCTTGTGATCTCACACCTTTCGATTACTTTCTTTGAGGGGTATGTGAAGTCACTAGTCTATGCCGATAAACCAGAGACGTTGGACGATTTGGAAGTCAACATTCGCCAAGTGCGGCCCCAGTTGCTGGATAAAGTTGTCGAAAATTGGACTTAACGATTGCGCTTTATTCGGACTAGCCGTGGAGCGCATTTGCCACGATGGCACTGACGTTCGTCATAAAGCTGTGGACTTAGAATAAATTACTGGATTGAGTTGGTCTTTGGAATTGGCTGGGATAAGCGTGAGAAGTCAAGGATCGAGCGGATGACAGAAGAAAAAAGAGAGTCTTCTTGCTCTTTAGTAGAGTGCGGTTCGACGGAGCGGGGTAAATTTATCCTTGTCAGTTACGTAAAGTTTTTCTTATAAATTACTTAAAACCGTTTTGTTTGTTATTTACTAATTTAAATAAAATTATAAGTTTTCCTACGTACATATGTACATAGTAACACTTCATGATTAAAAAAATTATTCACTAGATGAATTCAATTAATATATTAGGTCTCTCTGTTTGTCAATAGATGGCTCCAGCAGTAAGTGCTATCAAATCGTCTGCGTACGCAATAGTATGGGGAAGTGAACTTATCAAGTCGCTTGTATAAATGTTGAATAGGATCGGCGAATTGACCGCGCCTTGCTGAAGACCATTTTTAATTTGAAATATTCCAACAGAAGTCACATCGCCATTCTTCACGATGAACTGTCTGTTGGTTAGCATATTATAAAGAATGTACAAGAGTGGTTTACTGATCCACAGCCTTGTCAGCTTATAGAAAAGACCCTCTAACCATACGGTGTCGAAGGCCTTCTCCAAGTCAACAAGGCACGCACCAGTGCATTGTTTTTTGCCTTTATTCCATTGGATATGGGACACCAGTTTAGACGCGGCATGTGAGATATCATGTCCCGCCTTAAAACCGAATTGATTATCCGGAACTATATGTTTGTCCTCAACCCACCTACACAGAGCTCTATTGATTACTTTTTCAAAAAACTTACTGATATTCGGAAGGAGACTTTTCGACCGGAGATTCCCCGGATTGGATATATCCTTTCGCTTTTTGGGGATAGGTTGAACCGCCGCCGTTTTCCAATGCGCTGGATAATGTGCATTATTCATTGCATTGTTAAACAGGGTGGTGTAAATGTCCACCGCTCCTAGAGGAAGATGTCGAAGTACGATGTTCGGAATACCATCGGTCCCCACTGATTTCTTAACTCTGATTGTGTCGAAGATCTCATGGAGTCCTTCCTTCGAAATGATCGGGGGTAGGCCACCCTCTCTGGCAATGATGTTATTTGCCATATTTTCGTCGCTAAACCGGGTGAAACCAGAGCCCTCGGATCGCCAGTTCCCTATTTCATTTCGAATGCAGAAGACGTGCACCAAGACGCGATTGTCCAGGTCGTAATTAGGGCCAATGGTATCAGTGGCCTTGTATACTTCCAAGAAAGTCGCCCCTATGGCCTCAACCTTCTCCTGTGGATCCTCGATCACAAAAAAGTCGTCATCATCAGCGGCCTCATTTGGATCGATACCTCCTATAGTCAGTAACCGTTCGTTGTCTGTTGTCCGACACTGAAGGTCGTTTTGATTTTTTCTCCGAAATAGCTTATTGATTTGCGGAAACATATTTGGGCTGCTGGTGTTTACAGCCCGAACCTTGTTGTTCCAATACAAACTTACAGAAATTCTGTAATTCTCTTTTATTAGCGTTTGAATATTTTTAATCGACGACTTCAGTGTCCTAATCTCCGGGTCTTGTCGGTCAGTTAACTGTCTATACAAGTTTTTGAGTCTTGTCAGAAGTCTACTTTTCTGTCGGTGCAGTGCGTCAATAGTAGGATTGCGGAACAGGTCTTCGTTAGTCGTACGTCGATACCGCGGTATTGTAGTGTCCATAGTTTGTTTAATTGTCTCGTCCATTTGTTTTAGGTAATTGTCGATCTCCTCGTTTGACAAATTCCTATTGGACTGTGGGTGGAGCGTGTTCGAGGAGAGTGCTCTTGTCAAGGTTGCGGAGAAGCTTGTCCATCGAGTTTGACTGTAGTTGTAAGAATATCTTTGGACAAACTCAATTTCGTTGGGAACTGTAATTTCGGTGCTAAAACCGCACATATACGAATGTGCGCAGACAGTTTAATGTTTGTAAATTCGTACCTGTCCGTCGTATACGTTCGTCGTACAGCAGTAGATCCCAATAAGACCCGCCTCTGGGAAACGACGGGTTATCCGTCGCTTTAAGACCGAGTCTGTACATGACATCGTGCTGACCCCACCAATCGAGTAGTAGGTTCCCTCTAGTATTTGGCAAATTATTTCCCCAATCTCTGTGTCTAGCGTTGAAATCCCCGCCGATTATAAAATAATTCTCCCCAGATTCCAGCCTCAGAAGTCGTAAAAGCGTGTCGAGCTCTGTATTGAATAGGGCGGATTGTGAAGCCTCATGTGCATAAACAGAGGCCAAGTAGAGCCGTTTTCCACTGCGAAGCGGGATGTAAACGACGACTGCCTCCAACAACACGCCCTTGTACACTCTGTGAAATTTTATACCTTCTTTAATGAAGATCGCGACACCGCCTCCACGTTTGGATTTGGGCCGATTTCTTCTTCTAACGATATAATTATTGTACTCCAGATTGTGCTTATCTGTTAGCTTGGTTTCGCTAGCGAAAAGCACATCAGGACTTTGGTCTTGTAGCAATTTAAACATTGCGGCTCTTCGTTCAATCCTAATCAGTGAGTTAACATTCACCGCAAGGACCTTCAAAGTTTGCTCCACCATGTGCGTACCCATTACGGCATGTGTTGCGTTAAGCCCGGCAGCAGCGCATAGATCTGGCCCAACCACTTGGCCTGTTCTTGTACCTGCTGTTGCAGCTAAGCCATCTGCCCTTGCAATCCAAGGCCGGTCAGCATGTTAGGTGCAGCTTCCGTTGTTCTCGGCATTGGCGCCGGAGAAGCGACAGTCGCTTGCTGTACCGTAGCCCCCCTACTTGACGCCATTTGGGCGTAGGAAATTTGGGACGTGACGGCTGGTGTTTGCAACCTAACAGGTGAGCGTTTGACTTCCACCCTCTGCTGCCGAGCCAGTTTTGATTTTTTAATGTCAGCGAACTTAGGGCAACCCCGATAGTTTGCGGTGTGTCCCACGTTTCCACATAACACGCACGAGAGCTGCGACCTAGAGCACACTCCTCGGAACTGTATTTCTTTGCGCACTTCACGCATCGAGGCTGCATTTGGCAGTTCGACGCGGCGTGCCCGAACCTCTGGCAGCGAACGCATTGTAGAATGCCTTCGCTCCTTTTTAATTTTTCACAGTGAATCACCTGGTAGTCTAGGACATTAATACTCCGTAGACTAACCAGACGACTTTCAGGACTGAGCTGCACCAGGAAGAACGGCAGACTCCGTTTCTCCCGCCTGGCTTTACCGCCACAAATTTGAGTCCTTCGCACTCCTTCTCTTTGAGCAATGCGAGGATCTCCTCAGGATCAGACGACGGTTCCAACCCCTTCAGCAGCATGAATTTTAGTGAAAACAGTGAATTTATATAAATAAGAAACAAAATGGGTCCCAATACAGAACCTTGAGGAACTCCCAAATTAAATGAGTGAATCTCGCTTCTCACACCATCAATCTTCACCCTTTGAGATCTGTTTGATAGGTATGATCTAAGCCCATCTAGCATGAACCCACGAAAACCAGCTCTTTCCATTTTATCCAACAGAATAGTATGGTTGATTATATCAACAAATAATATATCAAAAAATAATTATGCAGTGAACTTTTTATCGTCAAGATTAGAAGGGCGTCTTCGGTAGATTTACCGTGCTGAAAACCAAGTTGCATTGGACTAAAAAACTTAACCTTATCCAAATACGACATTATCCTCTCTTTAATAACCTTTTCAAAAACTTTGCTAAATAGTCTGCAGAACCTTTTTTAAACAGCGGAACTACGTCAAGGGAATATACTCCGGTTAAAAATGACCGTTAGCTCATCCACCACAAAGCCTGCGATGACTTCTAAACGTATATTTGAGTTCGAGTTTCTTAGGAATCCAATGTTCGCTATTTGAATGTTCGCAATTGTTCATGCAAATTGAAAGACGTTTTCTGGTAGAAGGAGACTTGTTAAAAACAGCCATTTACTAGTTTTCAGGTCACCCTTAGCAGAAATGAATTTATTTTGGTAGTAGTACTCTCTTTTTTTTAGTTCAAAACACGAGCAAATCAAGTACAGTAACTTAAAAACTCTTCAAAAACTCCATCAGTGAAGCATTAATAGAAGATCACCACTGCTATATGTTCTTAAAATTGAAAAGAAAAATATTTCTCATCGAATTATTCTCAATTCTGGCCACACTGTTTGGAAATATGGCTACGCGCCTAAGAGCGGCGGATTTTAATTTGGGATGTCTGGACGTGTGTGTGCGCTGCATAGATTTGGGGCGTTGTGTAAATCATCTCGTGACGTCATTTAGGCAGATTTTCTGTTTTTAATTAATGGCTCGCGAGACTGTTTGCAGTGATTTGCAATTTAAAAACTGCGGGTGATTGAATTTTATGGCTCTCAATTGGATTGGGTTCATAAGGCCGTTCTGGTTTTGGTGAGATTTTTTGGATTGAAATTTTTCAAAATAAATTTAAATTGGAATGCGGTCTTATTGGCGGTGAGGGTGTGTGCTGTGATATGTCTTGCAAGTAAATACATTAAAGTGAATTGTAAACATCCAAGTGATTGGGAAATGCGCTTGTTTTTCCGAATTGTAAGGGAAAAAGTAATTGCAGAGCGATGAGATGTAGCAGAGTATTTACAGAATGGCCTAGATCTAGATAATAGTGAGAACCAAAAATAAATTCGCTGGATTTTTGAGAACAAGAAAGTGAAATAACGTTAATAAGACTTGCTATGTATGATTAGGTGCCACTTAGTTCAGAAGGAACTACTTTCCTGAAATAAGGGGATCAAATTAAGGAGCGCGAAAAAGGACAGCAATTTAAGAGTATGCTTTTGGAATATTAGTGATCAGCTAGGTCTTATTCGCATCAAATGAAACTTCTGTACCGGCAATGAATCTGAAGAGTCTGTCGAAGAAGATTTCCGCGACTAAATGGACGAAGCCTGTGTGAAACACAACGTTACGATCGTACTCGAATACTACAATGCCAAAGCCTATAAAAAAGGCATCTTTGAAGAAGTGGTCGCAAAAGTCTTCCTTAAAACAAATCATCCTAAAATACATGGAAAGTAGCTAGAGATTGACAGAACTGCTCAGAAAAAATAAGACATTTCCCAACACAAATGCTGACAATACAGCACTACCCGCAAGAAAATTGTTGAAGCGCCTTTCAACAACTCCTTGAATGAAATCCGTGAAATGATGAGCAATGCCGAGAAAAGCTGTGGCGAAACAGTGATGAGCACAAAGTTCCCATTCAAAAAGCAAAAATCATTCGCCTTTACCTTCCCAAGCATATCGAGGAGGGGAAAGCAAAACAGCTCAAAATATGGCTATAAACCTCTTCACATTAGGAACCCAGACACTCCGGAGTTATTGATAATTTTGTCATCGACCTGTAGAAAACTGTAGGATGTACTCAAGTAGCATTTCGGAAAAAGAAGATCCAAACCCCGTTGTTGTAATATGATAATACCTTGATAAGGAGCACGCAAAAGTTATCAACAAAATTCGGATGGACGAGAACTTACCTGAAAACTAGAATGTCTACACTTTCAAGAAAGATGACTACATACTCGTATCATACTCATCATAAACGCGAAAGCGTATAGATTTCTCGGATGGAATCAACGGTCAAGTAAAATCCCAGAATAAAAGAAATAATACCTTATCCGTATTACTCCGACATAGTTGGAAGTCAGGTCGGTAAGGATTTCCCCAGCGGACCAACGCCAGGGCTCACATCCCCTATTGGGTTATTGATTTCTATCTAACCCAACCCTCGTCCTAGGAGTAGCTATAATGGATCTGGCCCACAAGGTTGGGAGTTGTGCCGACGGGGTTGGTGCCCGGCCATAGAAAGAAAATCCTTAGTCACGAAGCAACCACAAATATACGGACGGATCTACTGTTGACAATCCCTGCAAACGAAATAAGGGCAACAAACTTTGGATCTGTACGTGGAATGTTAGGTCCCTTAATAGGCTACGTGCAGCCGAACAACTAGCGGAGACCCTGGACTTCTGCAAAGTTACCGCCATCCAAGAAATGTGATGGGATGGGCCGGACAAAAAGAGTAAGACAAACTGCTACATCTACTACGACGATTGTTATCAACAGCAAAAGCAGCACCTATTTGGATGCAGATTTGTTGCTCAAGCAGAATTAGGCAAGAAAACTTGAACCTCGGACACGTGAATGAGAGCGTCTTATGACAATCAGCTTCAAAGATAAATTCACTAACATAAGTCTAATACGCGTCCATGGCCCTACAGAAGACAAGGACGACGCACGCCATCAAACAACGTTTCCACGAGCCCGTCGACTAGACATACTATATGAGAAATGGTAAGTTTAACGCCAGGATAGGAAAGGAGGACATCTTTGGTAGGATAGTTGGTTAGTATAACCTATACAACACCACGGCTGGCAACGGGCTTAGGCTAATTGACTTTGCAGCGGGACGTAATGTTACTATATCAAGCATGCGGTTTCCCCATCTCAATACACATAAAGGCACATGGCGGTCTCCGGATCATCAAACGCTAAATCAAATTGATAACCTTGCGATATACGTAAGGTATGTCTCCAGTATTTTAGACATCCGAACGTTCCGGCCGGTCAAACCGACTCGGATCACCACCTTGTTCCAGCCAAGGTAAGAATGCGGATTTCCTAAGCGCCACAACATAGAGGAACTACTGTGAGAATGTATAATATAGAAAAGCAGCAATAGGTAGGGACTGCCAGAATCTTCTTCAAACGCGTATCTCGAAACCCCTGAATAACTCCTATGCACATGCAGTTAAACAAGAAGCCTACCAAGCGGCGCTGCAATGAAGGACGAGAGGTGAGCTCCAGAAAAGATGGAAAAACATCGGCTTCTCCAGGCACGAGGTGCCGCGTTCGGAGATATAGAAAAATTGCATTCCAGGAATAAGATAAGAAAGTTTTACCAACAAATACAAATAATGTCTCAAGGCAAAAAAACCCGTACAGAAACCTGTGGAGATGAAGGAGGGAACCTTATACTAGAGCCACAGTCGATGATAAAAGTATAAAACTTATTCCGAGAAGAAGTCCAACAACTGCCGTCCATCTGACCAAAACGAAGCAATATCTAAGCTAAATCCTACAAATGAACTGTACCAGACGGCTTTCCCGCCCAACAATTCAAAGCTGCTGGAAATGATTTTGTGGAGATCTGGTCAGAAGAATAAATGCCTGATGAATGGAATCAGTATGCCTAATCCATAAAAACACCGCCAACTATAGGGTTATAAGTCTCCTCAACATCGGATACAAGATCTTATCTGCCATGTTGTGTGAACGACTGAAATCCTACGCCAACAATCCGATTGGCCTCTACCAATGCAGTTCAGACCAGGAGTGTTTACAATCGACCAAATCGATACCCACCATATTTTCTTCGATTCTAAGGCCGCATAGGATAGCATTTATAGAGACATACTATACATTATAGGTATTTCTGCCAAACTTGTCCGTCTATGCAGAATAACAATTAACAATGCTCGCAGCAGGTCAAAGACTTAACCGAGATATTTGATGTCGTAACAGGTTTTTAGAAAAGGTGACGCGCTGTCATGGGACTTCTTTAACATCATACTTGAAAGAATTGCGCGGAAATCAAAAATTAACACTGGAGGCACAATCTTTCAAAAGTCTGTGCAACTACTAGCGTACTCCAGTGATATCGACATAATTGGCAGAACTCAGCGGGCTGTCAGTTGTGCGTTCGGTAATATTATAATGGAAGCTGTCAGAATGGGTTTGGCGGTAAATCAGGTCAAAACCTCAAGTATGCGTTTCGTATGCTGTCAACAAGAAGGGACACACAACATCGGCGAATTGGACAGAACGTCACGATGGACAGCTATAATTCTGAGGTAATTCGGAACTTTGTCTACTTTCAATTTTCAATTTATTCGGAAGTACAAGTAAGAACTTAGTTCTTTTTTAGTACATACATATTTATAATACTCGTATATTTATGTAGCTCAATTTAGAAATTATTATTTAACATTATTAACATCGCATTATGAGCACAAAAAGGAGAAATTAATTTAGTTATAATAATATTAACAAAACAATAATAAGGCGTTAAGAAAGAAAAAAAAAATATATATATATAGAAAAATGAAGAATGAAGATATAATGAAAACAAAGAGAAAAATGCATTGATTACCGAAAGTGTGCAAGTAGTGCACTTTTAAATTGCTTTGCATCTATTATTTGCTTGATAGTGGCAGGAAGATTGTTCCAGAGTCTGGTGGTGTAAACGAGAAAGAGACGCGATGTATTAAGGTAGTTAGATGTTGGTGTTACCAAGTTTAAAGTTCTCTGTGACTGAGCAAACTGGAGTTTTTGATATAAGTACGCTGGTGATTTGGTTCGGATTATTTTGTGCAAGAAGATACAGCACCGTGAATCCCCATAATTTTGAAATGTACAACCCAGCACAAACTTATGAAGGTGGGATATGTGTTCGTATCTTCTTATTCCATATATATATCTTACCATATCGTTGAAGGCAACGAGTAGTTTGTGTTGAGAAATCGAATCAAGCTTACAAAAGATAGGAATGGCGTAGTTAAAAATCGGAATAAATAGAGTCTTGATCAATCTTAATTTGGTGCTTCTTGGTGTATAGCAAGAAAAAATCCAGAGTTTTCGTAATCCTGAGTAAATGCGTGATACAATGAAGTTAACGTGGTCTGAAGCAGAAAGTGTACTATTTATTTTGTAGCCAAGATTAGTCACAGTATTGGAGAAAGTAAGTCTTGTTGAATGGAGATAAATAGGTTCAAGCCATTCAGTACAAAAATGTTTTTTTGATATAAGTACCAGTTGACTTTTGCCAGGATTTAATAATAAACCATTATTCTGTGACCAAGTAACAATTGAGGCTAGATCTAAGTTAAATCTAGCCACGAGATCTTCCACAAGCCCAATGGGGCGGGATAGATAAATTTGTGCGTCATCAGCATAAAGATGGACCGTAGCATTTTGGCAGACTTGTGGTAGGTCATTTATAAATATGCAAAATAAAATAGGGCCGAGGATCGATCCCTGAGGTACACCAGCGGTTATATTGATCGGCGTTGAATATTTTCCATTGGCTAATACCCTTTGTGAACGGTTAATAAGATAGTCCCTTATTAATTTAACTGAACGCTCATGAAATCTAAAGTAAAATCTTAATTTATTGCATAAAATTTCATGATTGACACAATCAAAAGCTTTTGAAAAATCGAGTAAGCAAAGCAGCGTTAGATAGTCTTTATCAAAGTTTAATCTGATATCATCAAGTACTTTAATCATAGCTGTTGAACAGCTGTGGTTAGCGCGAAAGCCTGATTGCACTGACGTCAGCAAATTAAAACCACTTAGATGACATGTTATTTGTTTTGCAAGGATTTTTTCGAGAATCTTAGACAAACAAGGTAAGATGCTTATAGGACGGAAATCTGATGGAAATTTTGGGTTTTCTTTTTTAGGAACAGGAACAACCTTGGCTTTTTTCCACAAATTAGGGAAAGTTGAAGAAGCTATGCAAAAATTTAGAATATGGGTGAGACAACTAATTATGTAGGGCAGTAACATTTTCACAAAACGCAAGTGTACTCCATCCTCACCAACTGCATTGGATTTAATGCTTTGAAATACAAGAATCACCTCGCTTTCGGTGACCACTTTAAACTCAAAATTATGCAGGGATCTAAACATAAGGTTGTTGTCCAGGTGAAAAGAGGTATTATTGCAGGGGCGAGATAGGAATGCTTTATTCAAGTCAGTGATGTTTGGAATATTCGTTGAATTTTGGTTTTTGGTTATGACAATTGAGCGCAAGTTTCTCCAAAGTTTTTTTGGTGGTTGGTCGGCACTAATTTTGGAGAAGAAATATCTTTTTTTTGCTCTTTTTGTCATCATGGAAGCAAAATTCCTGGCTCTACAGAAAACCTCTCTGTTATGTCTTGTAGGTTCAATTTTCCATTTTGCATAAACCTTTCTTCTATTCCGTATTGCGTCAAGCACCTCACTTGTAAACCAGGGGCATTTTTTGTTGCGAATGGTTACTTTTCTGAGAGGAACAAGCGTATTAAAGAGCTCATTTATCAATGTTTGGACAAAGTCAACTTTCTCATCAATGTCCGCCAGGAGATAACAAGAACTCCAGGGGAGAATGCCAGCATAGTAATGGAGGCTGTGGAGGTTAATGGAGGCAAAGTCTCGAAATTCAAAAGAATCTCCCAGGAATTCCGAAGAAAAATCGATATCATATGTACAAAAGAGCATATCATGATCTGACATTCCCTCAAAAGACAATTGGTCTTGCAGCAAAACGTTAGAGCGGTCGGATACAACAAACAAATCAAGAAGACTCGGTGGAGAATCCGCTTTACAAAAATAGTAGGTTCGAAAGCAAATTGAACAATATAAATAGGTGACTACATATAATTAATTTAATTGTAAACTACAAAAGTGAATTAATAACAAAAACAATAAGAATATATAACATTTATCAAATTTTTATTTATGTATCACTGGCCAGGTGTTTGTGGTTCTCCTTAGTGTAATGGGTAATGAGTTCCATAGGAGAGTGGCATGGACGAAGAATGAGCGCTTAGACTGCAAGCAATGGGATCGGGGCTGAATAAGGATGGCTATTCTTTGTGAACTCGCAGAATTTAATCTGTTATACAAATACTCAGGCTGTTGGGTCTGTATAATACCATGCAAGAGGATCAGCGTTCTAAACTTAATGAGGTTGTCGAAGTTGAGGACCATTATTTGTAAAGAGTAACTTGATATGTGGTCGAAGTATCGTTTACTAAAAACATATCTTGCTAGGTTGTTGTAGATCACATTCAGTTTACGTCTAGTGTTATAGTCAACAAGGCCAAAAACTTCGCAACTATATAGCAATACAGGTAATAAAAGGGACTTAACAAGTAACATCTTAGTTTTGATCGGCAAAGAATTTTGCGTTGCCCATAGCAGTCGGAGACCACTGTATACCTTTCCGATTGTAGCTGCAGCATGATCTGTCCAGGTAAGAGTATTGTTGAAAACAATACCCAGATTTCGAGACTTCGTAACGTATTCTATGGATGACTGTCCTAATTTTATTGGTGGAAATGTGGTAGTACGATATCTAGTGACTGCTTATAAATGCAGAGTGTTTTGGACTTCGACGGATTCAGTGATAAATTATGTTTGAGGGCCCACTGCTGTATGATTTCGAGATCTTCGTTCACCATTTCAATGGCAATACTGAGCATATTCAGCGGGCAGCACAAGTGTAATTGAACGTCGTCAGCGAACATGTGGGCAGTACAATGTTTAACAAGTTGTGGGAGTTCGTTCACATATAGTGAAAATAGTATGGGCCCAAGAATCGAACCCTGTGGAACTCCCCCTCGAACACCAAGAAACGAAGACATTTGGCTTCCTACTGTCACACATTGCTGACGGCCCGTGAGGTATGAATTCAAGAGTTTGACTGCCAGAGACGAAAATCCAAATTCATACCGCAGCTTCTTACAGAGGAGAAAGTGGTCCACCGTGTCGAATGCTTTCGAGAAGTCCAACAACGTCAAGAACGTAGGACAGTCGACAACAAGTAAAAGTGCAGTTTTACAACTCCTTTTTGCGCGAAAACCAGATTGGGCGGGATTTAAGAGATTGTTATCGCTTAGGTGCGCTTGCATCTGCTTTAGCATAGTTTTCTCGAATACTTTGGATAGAAACGGTAAGATTGCGATTCGTCTATACTCAATGTTAGTTCGGCTTTGCGACTTGGGTATCGGTAATATCCTACCCATTTTCCACGAAAGGGGGTATTCGCAAGTGGTAAGTACGTGATTAAAAATGTGTGTTATGTACTTGAGTATAAAAGGAAGCAGGAGTTTTAAAAATTTAGGATTAATTTCATCCAAACCTATCGCATCAGATTTGACCGATAGCACGGCTTCAACTACATCTTCATCCGTGAAGCCAATAAAGTTGAAATCTGCTATATTGTCATAGTCGCTAGACTGATTCGTAAACTGTGCGGAGTCTTGATATTGAATTGGAATTGGCGGCTCAGAGACCGACACAAACTGCGAATTGAGAGCATTACAGTCTAAATCATCAGTTGCACCTGAACGCTGCCTCCCATTGCCTAGTTTGCGCAGTTTTTTACATAGAACTTTCCCAGGCTGGGTTTCAGAGTTGAGGAAATGTTCATAGTGGCGCCGCTTGCATACCTCAGTAGAAATGAAACGAAGAATCACTCCTGCCAATCGCTGTTTCTTTGGGCCCTATTTCGAAAAACTAAGGAGACTTTATACATATAAGACCTCGATCATCCTAGTTCTACTCATCAACATCAACATCGACCTAGTAAGAAAACGGAGCATCAATCCCCTGAGATGGTTAGGACATGTAGAACGACACAAATGCTACGGACCGCAGAGTCTTCGAATCTAACCCGGAGGGACGAAGTAGTAGAAGACGACCTCACCTTAGGTGGTGCGCACAAGTAGAAGGAGATCTCAACCGACCTGAATTGCGCAACTGGAGGCAGTTGTCTAAAGACCGGACTAACTGAAGAGGCTTGTTAGTTGTGGCTCAGGTTCACATTTCCAAAATAACTGTCTAAATCATCCCACGATGTATATGCATAAAAGCCAGACTTGGGAGGCAGTAGTCCATGATCTACTACCGAGAGAAATATTATCTAACTGAGTCTTTTGGGCTTTCTAATCTTGCATGGAGGCTTCGTGGATGCCAACTTCATACGGTTGGAGTGACTGTTGGCTCTATGCAACAGTTGTGAGACGTTTTGCGGCCCGGGTGGCAACCCCGGACAGATTTATTAAGCTTATTGCAAGCATATACATACTTAAAACTAACATTTTCACTTAAAAACTAAAGGGTGGGAGCGGTTAAAGAAAGTTAGGACGTGAGTCATGTGTGGAAATAAGAATATTCTTGAGGTAGAGTTTGCTGAGATGATGCTCGAAGAGAGGCAGAATATCGTTAACTTCGCGAAGCATCCTAGACATTGGCTCCAGGTGTCCGTAATTCGTTCTGTGAAGATTGAGCCGGAAAAGTGGCACAAACCTAAGATTGCGAGGATTGGTGTTAAAGTAAATAAGTTGAATTAAGGAAGGACAATCGATATTATCTACTAAAATTTGATGAATAAAGAGAATGTCGGCAATTTTTCGGCGTATAGAAAGGGGTTGTAAATTTATAAGTTTCAGCCTGTCAGTGTAAGGTGGTAAGTTTTGGTTATAGTCCCAGGGAAGACCACGTAAAGCAAACCGTAAAAACCTGCGTTGAACCTCTTCTATCCGGAGGATGTGAGTTCTGGAGCAGGGTGACCAAACTTGGGTGGCATATTCAAGAAGAGGCCTAACAAAGGTTATGTAAAGAGATTTGGTAACATAAGGATTGGAAAACTCCTTAGACTAGCGCTTGATGAAGCCAAGGGTAGAGTTGGCTTTTCTTTTATTATACTATCAATGTGAGAACGGAAATTGAGTTTCTTATCGCAGATAACACCTAAATCACGCAACTCATTCACTAAGGGAACAGGCAGATTAAAGATTAGATAGCAACGAGGGGGGCGTACGGGTATAAGTTATAGCCTGACACTTATTGACGTTAAGCTCAAGAAAATTCTTCTGACACCAAGTACAAAATCTGCCTAGATCTTGCTGCAGTAGTAGGAGACTCATCTAGAATTAGCTGTCGATTTATAATTGAGGAAGGATGAGTTATATTGTAAGAGAAAGTATGTTATTATCCAGAGTACAACAAAATTCTATTACTGTCTACATGGACAGCACCACGTGCAAAGAAAGACACACAAATGACTTCACAACCAAGTTCTACGTTGCCTTTGCCCAATGTGGTGGTTAAAAATACATTTGGAAATGCTTTCAAGCCGAAAGCTGATACTTGGGAATGCACAGCGTGTATGGTGCGCAATAAAAGCGAAGCAAACGAGTGTGTGGCATGTAGTACGAAGAAAGCTGGAGCGAGTGGTGGGATCTCATCCAGCGGCTCAGCAACAAAATTACAGACTACTGATATTGGTTTCAAGAATTTGGTATCTCAGCAAACCGCCTCCAAATGGGAATGTGACGCGTGCTTGAATCGAAACGATGCGGAACGCAATAAATGCGTTTGCTGTGAACAAGCAAAACCTGGTACACAGGTGGTTAACGACAACGTGCCAAAGTTCAGCTTTGGAACAAGCAGTGCAGCGAAATTTACCTTTGGATTTGGCAATGCTGGAGGTAAGAAAGAGGATGAACTAAAAGCGGAAGCAGCGATTAAGACTGAGAATAAGACAGGATTGAAATTTGGTATGCAATCTAAGAGCGATGCTACTACCACTAGTTTGCCTCCAGCAGTTACTGGTTTCGTATTTGGTGTCAAGCCGGTCACAGAATCTACCTCGAACGTTGAAAAGGACGTCCCAGATGTTGTGAAAACTAACACAACTGGTTTCAAGTTTGGCGTTCCAGCAACGGAGAGCAATAAACCTGCAGGTAGTGAAGCCTCTGCTGGTGTTACTACTTCAGTAACAGGATTTAGTTTTGGCATTAAGCCAGATCAAGCCAAGCCTATAAGTGTGACATTCAATTTGCCTGCAACGACAGCCGAAAAGAAATCTGTTGAGACCTCAACAACAGCAACCAGTAGCTCTGCTTCTAATTCGTCTGCGAGTCCTTCACTCTTTAGTCTAATTGGTACATCTGTATTTGGAGCAGCTCCTAAAGTAAATGAACCTAAGCCAGTTGCTGCAGTGGAAGCAAACAAACCAACCACTGGATTTGTATTTGGTTCTCCAACCCAAACTGCAGCTCCAACTGTTGTTTCAACACTAACTTCAACTGCAACTTCAACTTCAACACCAACACCAACATTTGCAGCGAAACCAATTACATTTGGTAACGTTTTAACATCAGATTCGAATAAAACGCCGCCTAAAATTGGTTTTGGGACCCCAACAACTGCAGCAACCACTGCTGTCGTGAGCAGTTCAAGTCCTATGGGTGGTTTCGCTTTTGGCAAGCCAGTTTCATCTACAGCCGGATTTTCATCAGGTTTTGTCTTTGGAAAGGAGTCAACCAGTAATCCTCCGTCTTTATTCGGGTCACCCGCAACAAATTCCACAAGTACCGCTTCCAAGAATGCTGCACCGATATTTGAAACACCAGCTGCAACTTCAACTGCAACAGCTTTTAACAGTAGTACGGTTAATTTTGGATTTGGCAAATCGCCAACCCCATCTTTGTTTGGATCAAACACAACACCAACAACCACTTCTGCAACAATATCCGTTTTTGGGTCAAAACCCGCCTCATTATTTGCAGGACCTATGGCTCAATCCTCTCCCACATTAACTTCTACAGTTTCGTCGACGCTTAATGCCAATCCAACATCTACAACTGCGGTTTCTTCCACGCCATTTGTATTTGGAAGTGGTGCTGCTTCAAATGCACCGCAAATCAAGAAACCTCTATTCGGATCAAGTGAGTCCATAGCTGCTTCCACAACATCCACAGCTACGGGCTGGCCAACAAGCACATTCACTATGGGCTCCAGCAAGCCAGCCGAGGAAGTAAAAGCCAATACGACAACTGCTGCACCGGCATTTGGATCACCCGCATCGATTTTCGGCCAAGCAACTCCAATTTTTGGCTCTTCTCAAGTGATCGAAACTAAACCTACCTCTATAGCTCCGTCGCCAGCCTTCGGGGCACCACCGGCAACAACATCACTGTTTGGATCAAATGTTTCTTCCACACCAGCTGGTGCTGGTGCGGTACAACAGCCCACAGGCAATGTTTTTGGTTCAGCAAGTTCCACACCAATATTTGGATCAATGAGCTTTAATACGACTCCAACTGCAGCAGCAGCAGCAGCAACAGCACCAGGAGCCCCAGCGAATAGCAACAATCTGGCAGCAGCCCCAACATTCGGCAGTTTAGGTTCCTCGTCATTTTCCAGCGGCTTTGGTTCATTAGCAGCTGCATCTTCAGGAAGTAGCGATGGTGCATCGGCACCAAAGAAGTCAGAACCTGTGTTCAATTTCGGTAGTTCGCAAAACACCGGAACTGGTGGTTTCACCTTTGGATCAAATAACAATAATAACAATAAACCCGCAACAGAGTCTATATTTAAGTTTTCAACAACAAGTGCGCCTAGTTTTAACTTTACAAGATCAACTGAGGCAACAAACTCCAGCGGGCCTTTCCAATTTAACGCAGCTGCTCCAGCAGCTGCACAAAATAATATATTTACTCCCTTGCCAACACCTGGATCACAGGCGGCCAGTCAGTAAGCTCGTCGAAAAATGCGTACAATAATTCGCCGGATAACACCACGGTAGACCATAATGATACGAGTAAAAGTAGACAATGGTTGAGACCGATCAGGGACGACAAATTAATAAACACAAACACGTACCGCCAATGCCATTGGCAGCATCAGCAACAGTAATAGCAACAGCAGCACAACAAGCAATATAAGCTCACAACAAGCTTCCCCAAATGTTGCAACCCTTAAACCATCCATCCAAGAGCTTTATAAACGACAAACCATACAGCAACCAAGACCAGCATTATTTCAACAACATCATCAACAGCCATTTCATTATAAAAAATCTTTTCTAATGCAAAAATATGAATTTCAAAGAATCAGTGAAACTCAGCAAAACAACACCAGCAACAGTAGCAACAATCAGAGTAATAAAATTAGCGATGGCAATGGCGGTGACGATGACCACCACGACTCCAAGGACCACACAAAAACCGACGACGTAGCGTCAACACCTGGCAACAAGGAGCCGCATTCTAAACAAACGAATGCAATTCAAGGAGAATTCCTGACGACAGACAACGTTAAAACTGGCGACAAATCGACAAAGACTATTTCATCAAACAACACCAATTCAGCAGAACATAACAAGACATTCAAGCAGCTGTTAAGAGACTTTCACCCCGCGATAATGAGGTCAAGTATTGTGTGAAGCTGCAAGAAAACCCATGATATGAAAGAGTGCTAAGCCTTGCGCTAGGTTCCAGAGCTCTTATTATCCCTGGGAACCTAGTAAATTGGAAAATAAAAACGAGGCATCGATCGAGCAATTGCACGCTGGGTTCAATATGACGCGTGTTCTATAGCTAGGACCCTTTAGTTGATACAAGAAAGAAGAAATCACACATTCGTATAGGCGCAATGAATCCACCGCTGGTCTAAATTAGTATTGAATTCCTGTCACAGGGCACCCGTCGACATCTTATTAACTCCACAGATGTCAGAGGGAAGTCTCTTTGAAGGTGTTTTCTCACATTCACTATCAGTTAAGGGGCATAATTAATATTGGATGCAACAAAAAACGGAAATTGCCGGAAGCGGAAAACCTTCTAATTGAACACCGATCCCACTCTATTGGCAGAGTCTACATTATTATCAAATGCAATAACCAAAAAACACGTTCATGCGTTAATAACATCATTCCTGATCCGCAAACTGCCAGACATATTTTAATCTCACTAATCGATTCCAAATCTTTCAAAGTATCCATGCCAGCGGAAGTGATTATATTAGAAATTCTTAGAAATCCCACCTCCGCTGTGTTTTTTTAATTACGATTAACATTTGTTTGATATCATTTAGCAAAACCCCCCCCCCCCCAGGGTAGTAATTTAATCAATCCTCTTTACAAATAAAAACACAAGTCTCACTGTTTTCGCTTCAACACCCCACATTCACGTCAACTCAAGCGCTTATCCACCAGCAAAAACACACACACATCCAACTGCTGCTTTCCTCGTTATTTATTCACACTCAATTTAATGTCTCATTTCGAATGTAATCAAACTGAAAAATGCAGTTTCCTCTTATTCGTTAATAATTAATGTCATTCCGAATCACCCACCCCCGACAGGTAACATAAACATCACCCTGAAACCAAGTACTCACCTTGTGAAAAGCTTTGCGGAAATTCTCCGATAGAAAAGCATACAGCACTGGATTGATGCAGGAGCTAGTATATGCCAGCACATGTGAGCTGATTTGCACAATTACGGCCCAGGTCGAATTGGCATGGTACAGATCCAAACTTTTTAGAACCAAAATGAACTGAAATATACAAAAAAAAGACCAAAAAAAAAAAACAGACATTCAGATACATATTTGAAAAAAGATGTTACAAACACGTCCTCACCTGTATTGGGAACCATAAGAGTGCGAAAGCAATCACCACTACAACAACTAATCGGGTGACTCGTTTCCGGCCACGCTGTGATTCCACGGACATCCTTACGCCGGCACCCTGTCGCCACAGTCGCGTTATCATCCGGATGTAAAGACCGCTAATTATCATCAGTGGCAGAAAGTACGAACTTGTCATGAATATTATATGGTATGTCGACCAGGTGACGAAATCATTCTCCAGAAATCGACATTGTACCCATCTGCGATACATGTCCAGGTGTTCCTGCGGACGGATGGGCAAAAATCAGAATAAAAGGAATTTTAATGTCACCTCAGCCGCAATGTTAATGCAAAAACACTTGTATGCAATTAGTTAATTGGCCGAGCTGTTAAACTGTGTTACCAATAAAATATGAGCTCTCAAGCCTGTGTACAGACACCGAGTGAGCGGTGTATGTACGGTGTATGGTGCGCGATGTCAATGCCACCTCACCTACCACCTACGAATAATTGAATATCAAAGTAATTAATTTTCGAGCGATTAAAATGAAATTCACTTTACACACATATGTATGTACATTTGTATAGGTGTATACACATTTATATAGATTTTTTCAATTTAAAACAAGTAGCCCTAACCAAACAATCTGCACGCCTTAAGTGGTTTTGGAATTTGTTACTCATACGCCTGAGTACAACAATTTAAAAATACGAGTATGCATGATGCTGAGAGTTTTGGATACATTATGAGAGTTTAAATTGAGTTATTGTGTTTTTAAAAATTTTAGTATCAGTGCCAGTGTTCCAAACAATCCGTGGACTGATTTCTTAAATACATATGTTCTGACACCCTGCTAGAAGTCGATTGTACGCTGAGATGACATAAGATCTACCCCAAATAATCCCTTCAGGCACGCTGTATCCGAATACTAAATCAAGGGCTGCTCACTCATTAAATGGAGGAAGATCTAGATTAATGCAAATAAGTGAAACCAATATTCCGACTAAGGGTCTCAAACCAAAGCCGACTAAACCGTCTGATTTGATATCTTCATACAATTTCGTACAAAATTCAGGTGATACATAATTCATAAATAAAGGGTTTTCCAATAGGGACTTGACAACTTTGAATTTAATTTGTGAACGCACTCTTTCACTAATCACCAAACTGTCACTGTCAATTTATTCAGTAAACTCACCATTTTTATCACGGTAAAGTACACGAACGAGCAACGTCTGCAAATTATAAAAATTTTCTACCGAAATTCGGAGTCGGTGACTGCAGCTTTAAGAGCGTTAACTCCAATTTTCGGTCGTAATTCTCGCCCTAGTAGATAGGCAATAACAAGTTTAGTGCACAAATTTGAGTCTACATATTCGTTGTGTGATGTTGCCGTGTCAGTGAGTCAACGGGTCGGCCGAAGTGTGGAAAATATCGCTGCCGTTCAGGCGTCCGTAGCAAACGATCCAAATCTGTCAATTCCACGGTCTTCTCAAGAATTGAGCATCGCTCAGACCACATTATGGCGTATTTTGCGTAAGGATCTTGGTTTACTAACATACAAGATCAAGCTGACTCAAGAATTGAAGCCGATGAACCATTTGAAGCGACGGAGAAGATGCGCCAAGATGATGAATTTTATCGCAAAATCATCTTCAGTGACGAAGCTCATTTTTGGCTCAATGGTTTCGTCAATAAGCAAAATATGCGTTATTGGTCGGGTGAAAATGTACATGTGCTTCATGAATCACCACTTCATCCACAAAAAATAACTGTTTGGTGTGGTTTGAATGCCGGCGGCGTTATTGGGCCATATTTTTTCGTCGACGAAAACGATCGTCACGTTACTGTGAATGATCAGCGTTATCGCGCCATGATCGCCGATTATTTTTGGTCTGAAATGGAAGATTTGGACTTGGACGACATGTGGTTTTAACAGGATGATGCCACAATGAACATCAATGGGCCAGTCGATTGGCCGCCTCGTTCGTGCGATTTAACGCCGCTTTTATGTGGGGCTACGTTAAGTCATTGGTTTATGCAAACACGCCGACGACGTTGGAAGAGCCCAGAGTCAACATTGAACTCAAAATAGCGGCCGTTTCGGCCGAAATGTGTGGCCAAGTCGTTGAAAATTGGGTCCAACGAATCATAAATGTTTTGATTGTACTTCAAGGCGATAATAAAATTTTTGAAATATCTCAAATGGTTTGCGTTTTATTTTTAAAAAAAAGTTGTCAAGTCCTTATTGGAAAACCCGGTATATACTTTAAGTATTAAAATAGAAGCAAATGCCATTTCAATGAACTTCAATATTAAAATTTAAGTTGTGGGTTTGGTGACCCTTAACAAATTACATTTGTGAAAAAAATCAAAGAAGGTATATGTAGAGAATTGAAAGAAGCGAAATAAATAAGAAAAAGAACCAAAAAGGTTAGCAAACAAAAGCAACAAAAAGTAAATATTGTACTGAGTATAGTTACACCACAATGTTATAAAAGATTGATTCTATGCTAGCATAATCCATAACTAAAAGCAAATGCTTTACACCTTTTTCAAATCTTCCAGAAACTGTTAAAGCTCTTTGGGACTGTGGAAGCTTATTAAATAGGCGGCACGATGAAACCGTAAAGATAGCGGCACTCGTAAATAATAGCTAGTGAATGCTAGTGGTGCATCTTTTGACAGTTACTTACCGAAGCTTCAGTCATTTTGGACGCGCAGTTTTTAGTTGACAGTCGTTTGAGTGAGTCGATGTGAGTGTTTTTTGAGAAAATGGAAAAAATTCAGTATCGAGCCGTTATTAAATTCTTGTTTTTGAAAGGCAATACGCCTACGCAAATCAAAAATGAGTTGGACTGTGTGTATGGATTTTGCACCATCATTTACAACAGTGAAATTTTGGACAGCTGAATTTAAACGTGGCCTTAAGAGCTTGGGAGATGATGAACGTTTGGGACGTCCAAAAACAAGCTGCTCCTTCACAATTCCGTTAAAAAAATTTAATAAAAGGCTTAAGCCCTGGATCTCTAGCCATCTCAGTGATAAAGTAACCAGAAAAAATAAGCTAAGAATAAAGTGCTCAAAGAATCCCCATAACCTTGGGTTGAAGAATAAGTTTAGAAAGATGTGCCTTGAACTAAAGAAGGAGATTCCCGTATGCCGTGATAGCTATTACCGCAACAAATTCATTTCCACTAGGGGTAACCTCAAATCGGAGTGGAAAGTTGTAAATGATATTTTGAACAGATCTCCTTCTACAAGTAAGCCTATTTCAATCTGTGTGAACAATTGCGAACTTTCAGATAAACTTGACTTCAATTGCTATTTTACGTCAGTAGCAAATTTCCTACCAACACAAAGAGCTAAAAGACGATGTACTCAATGTACCAATTTAGAAAGTGGTAGTGATCAATCACAAGAAACTAATTTCGCCTTCGAACCCATTACTGCTTTGGAGCTCTTAAAAACAATTTGATCTCTTAAAAGCACAAATTCACGCGGTTGTGATGGTATTTCGAACATATTATTAAAACGCATCTCATGCTTCGTGGTTGATGTTCTGGCGGTCATTTTTAACCGTAGTATATTCTCCGGGACTGCTCAAATGTGCTGACGTAATTCCGCTATATAAAAAAGGTTCTGTGGATGATATAAAAAACTTGCCAACTTTTAGCAAGGTTTTTGAAAAAGTAATTAAAAAAAGAATTTTATCTTACTTGAATAAGGTAAAGTTTTTTCATCCAGTACAATTTGGTTTTCAACAAGGTAAATCTACCGAAGACGCCCTTCTAAGCTTTTGCTCTCATATTTGACAGTAAAATGTTCACTGCGGGTTTATTTGTTGACATTAGGAAAGCCTTTGACATGGCCAACCATATAATACTATTAAATAAAATGGAAAGAGTTGGTTTTCGTGGGTTCATGCTGGACTGGTTTAGATCATATTTATCAAACAGAACTCAAAGAGTGAAGCTTGATGATGTGAGAAGCGAGATTTGTTCAATAAATATAGGTGTTCCTCAAGGTTCCGTGTTAGGGCCCATTTTATTATTAATATACATAAATTCACTATTTTCCTTGAATTTCAGGTGTAGACTTACGGCCTTCGCAGATGATAATGGGTGTACGTATGGTTCTCATAGTGTCCTGGACCTAATCTCCGACATAAATTGGGATCTTAGCCTACTAAGAATTTGGTTCACTGAGCACCATTTGAACATTAGCTCAAAGACCAAAATAATATTTTTCAATTAAGCTACCCCAATATGTATAAATGCAGACGTTTATTTTCATGCACCAGAATGCCAAAAGTATGGATTAGAAATCTGCAATTGTGTTTCCAACCACCTTCCAACATTTTGCAGCAGAATTAATTGCAGTGATAATTGCTCCTTGATTGAGAAAGTAGACGAATTCAAATATCTTGGACTCACAATTGATTCTAGAATGTCATTTGTAAGCCATACTTTCAAAGCACTCTTCGAAGCTTCTTCTATCTTAAAAACCTCTGTAGGAAGCACTTAATGAAAGCTATTCACTATGGTGTCTTTCACTCGAGATTACAATATGGAAGTGTATGTTGGGGGGGGGGGGCATAAATTTGAAGAGAATTAAACCCTTATTAGTATTGCAAAAGAGTCTACTAAAAACAAATCTGTAATAAGCATCGGCGTCATCCTAGCTTTTCATTATTTCACGATTTGAAAATCCTACCTGTTCGTCATTTATACTGTTTCAAAGTTTTGAAAATGTTCTTTAACAGATCAGGAAATTTAAATTACAGATCATTTTCTGATTATAATCTACGCAGAAACTATTTATATGTTGGTACCCATTTTTCGCACAACTGCATTTCGAAACTTTTTTATAGTCTCATCATGTCGATTATTTAATAAGCTGCCTCTAAGTATTAGAACAATATCAGTTCCTGGACGTTTTGAAAAGTTTGTAAGAAATTGGCTCTTTGATTATGATTTACATCATATAGAAATTCTTTTCTCTGACATTCTGGTTAAATTAGGCTTCTGTTTGCATCTCTCAGTTAGTCTCAACTATATTTAATACTTATTGCTTAACTTTCTTCTATTGTTTTACCTTCTTTAAATTAATTTTTTTGTTTTGTTTTTGTAATTTTACTGAAACGAAAATTAGACGGGTCACCCCACCCAAATTTAATATACTAAGTTTAAAGTTCATTGAAGTGGCATTTGACACTATTTTTAATACTGCATGTATAGAAAATACAAAATGTCACCACATTATTTTTATATTAGTCTTGTAAATATAAAATTTGTATAATACTGTAAGATATGTATACATAATGAAATAAAAAATAAATAAACTGCAACCACTGACGATAACAATGGCAAAGTTCACCAAATGGTGTTAGACGACCACCGAATTAAAGTGACAGAGATAGTAGAGGTTATGAAAATGTCCAAAGAACGTGTTTGTTACATATTAAATCAAGTTTTAGGCATGAGAAAGCTGTCCGCGCGTTGGGTGCCGTTTTTGCTTATGTTAGACCAAAAACGTGTTCGAATGAACATTTCCAACTCTCTGTTGTCGCGGTTTAGGCGCAATAAATCCGAGTTTTGGCGCCGATTAATTACTGTAGATGAAACTTGGATACACCATTTGCAAAGGGCGAGCCGGCTCCAAAAAAGCAAAAACTGTTTTTTCGGCTGGGAAAGTGATGGCTACAGTTTTTTGGGATAGTAAAGGAGCTTTCTTAAACAATTATCTTCAAAAAGGAAAAACCATTACAAGAGCATACTACGCATCATTACTTGCCAAACTGAAGGCAGAAATTGCGTAAAAACGGTCAGTTTTGCAGAAAAAGAAAATCCTGTTTCACCAAGACAACACCAGATCTAGCCCCAAGTGATTTCTTTTTGTTCCCTCATCTAAAAACTGCGCTCGGAGGACAGAGATTTTCATCAAATGTTCACCTTCGTGAACAATTATTTTGCAGAGAAAAACGCCAAGTATTATTTGGACGGGTTAGAGAGATGGGAGCATCGCTGGGAAAAGTGTGTAGAATTACAAGGAGACTATGTAGAAAAATAAAAAAAAATTTGAGAAAAAATGTCTTGTATTATTTGGTCGGACAACCATAATCATTTTCAGACAACCCTCGTATGTAGATGGTTTTGAATAATCCTTTAGAAGAAACGTTTTTCAAGTAAAAAAAGTTCCGAAGAGTAGGACGAAAATGTATTCTTAACAATTCATTATGATTAGTAAAGCTCATCCTAGAATCTATAGTAAGTCCCAAGTAATTAAACTCCTCCAAATTTTCAATTAAAAAGCACTTGTTGCTGCAACTAAGAGTGTTACAAAAAGTTGGACAAGCTAAAATGGAAGCAAAAGTACAATCTTCCAGTATAAATCTTAGGCATTCTGGTGCGTGAAAGTGAAGTTCTGCATTTGAACCAATCTGGGTTGAGAGACTAAAGTACATATCAGCACAATGAGAACAGCCTACATCATCTGCAAAAGGAGTAAGTGTCCCTTTAAAACTTAGACTGAAAAGGGAATTAATATAAATAATGAACAAATTGGGTCGCAGTACGGAACCTTGAGGAACTCCCAAATTGAAAAACTGAATTTCGCTCCTGGTTTCGCCAACCGTCACTCTTTGAGATCGATTGGAAAGTTAAGATCTAACCCAGGAGAGCATAAACCCACGATTTCCAGCTTTCTCAAGCTTATCCAATAAAATTGAGTGGTTAACCATATCGAAGGCTTTTGTAATATCCACAAAAAGACCTGCAGTAAATTTTTTAGCTTCAAGATTTGAGAAAATGCTAGAGCAAAAACGTAATAGGGATTTTTCAGTGGATTTTCCATGTTGAAAGCTAAATTGCACCGAGCTAAAAAAATTTCTTTTGATTAGAAAGGATATGATCCTTGCTTTAACAGTTTTCTCAAAGATTTAGCTGAAAGCAGGAAGAAGAGAAATATGCCTATAATTGCTCATATCTTCTGCAGAGCCTTTTTTTAAAAAATGGAACTACATCAGCACATTTTAGGTCTTCAGGAAAAACTCCAAAAAGTATGCTGCGAGTAAAAAGAACAGCTAAAACATCAACTACAAAGCAACCGATCCGTTTCAACAGTACATTAGAAATGCCATCACAACCACAAGCACTAGAGTTTTTTTTAGAGAACAAATTAGTTTTAATAGTTCCAAAACAGTTATAGGTTCGAAGGCAAAATTATTTCATTTCGCAAAGTTCGCAAAGGCTACCAACAACCAAACAAAAACCGCAATTGTGTTGACTTTTTTTGTGCGGTTAAATTGGTAGTTATCGAAGTGAAATAATTATTGAAGGCATTATCAATGTCAAGTTTATCAGAAACTACAACATTATTAACACGAATCCCGGTAGGTTTATTAGTGTATGACGATTGGCTTAGGATTTCATTGACCACCTTTCATTCATTCTGCAAGATTTTAGAAATAGCAACAGGTCGCTTACTTTGAAGACTTGAAAGCCATAAAAAACCATAAAACACCCGTAATGCACTCGGCACTAATAAAAAATGTTAACGGCGATTGCGCAAAAGAAGACAAAGAGAGCACTTAAAAGAAAAGTTCAATCCGGAAAGCCATTGGCCGGAGATCCCAATGCCAATATCGAACCTGAGAACTTTAAACCAAAAACGGTCTGAGCCTCGGCAAGCAATAAATTATTGGCGAAATCTTGAAAATCGCTGGCCAAGTTACACTGCATTATTAATGCCTCTCTGAGGCGCCCATATGCTCCAAGTAATGGAAAGTCACCCGAAGTCGTAATAATTCCGAAACCGGAGAAATGTACAAACCCTAAGAAATTATATATGCCTATTTCGCTCCAGCTGATAATATCTAAGGTCTTCGACACAACCCTGCTAAAGCGATTACAACCAATAATTGCTGAAAGACGCTTGATCTAGGATCATCAAATCGGTTTTCGAATGAAATTGAAAATCCATGGAAGAGAAATAGATATGTTCAAGCGCATTTCTCGCTTCAACAAGGTAAAAGAACACGCACAATGGGAAAAAATAGTCAATTTGATGGTCAAAATTCTGTGACTTTCAAACTAATTGAGATTTTTTCATAATTTGTTCTTATTTGAAACGTCATTTGAATATGCCTTGCTATAATTTTTTTTATTTTTGGAAATCATATTCAAATTCAAAAATTTCTTGAATGTCTTCAAGCCATTTATCTTCTTCTTCCTAAAGAAAGGCCCAGGAAATGTAATAAAACACCTACGAGTAACTGGTGAAAAGCATACGACAGTTTGGAACCTAATCGAGCAAAGATATAGCAATAAGCGGCTGTATATAATAACATATATGTGCAAAAACTGCTAAAACAGCCAACCCTGGCAACGGAATCAGCATCATACTTAAAACAACTACTTGACACAGCGAGAGAACGTATGTCAGTAATAAAAATTCTTGGTATTAATGCGACCACATGGGGAGCCTTTGTTGCTTACATTATACAACAAAAATGGATAAGGAATCGCAGCGCTTATATGAACTCAAAGAAATACAAGAACTAGAACCTCTACTACATTTCGTCGAGAAAGGTCTATGGAATCAATAATACAGTCAGTCGACATTGAACGCGATAGAATCTGAGCTGGCAATGGACATCACAATCTACACATATGCACACAGTTCCCAGAAAAGGGATTCTATTAAATAAATGCTCTCGTTAAAAACAAAAAATGAAGCATAAACTGCTTAAGACCAGGACATAGCTCATTAAAGTGTGTGTCCAAAGGCAGGTGTCATACGAGGGGCGTTCAATATATTCTCGGTATCGATATGAAGGAAAATGCGAATTCAATTTAAATTGTTTCTATTTTTCAATGTAATCTCCCATAACATCAATGCATTTGTTACATCTTGAGATAAGCTTTTTTAAACCCTCAAAAAAATAAATTTCCTCTTTCTCTGCAAAATACCCATTTATTGCCGACTTGAGTTCTTCATCATCCGAAAATCTTTTTCCACGAAGACATTTTTTCAAATCCGGAAACAGGAAATAATCACTAGGGGCAAGGTCTGGACTATAGGGTGGGTGTTGGATTTCTTCGAAACCACAATCTCGCGCAGCAGCCTTGGAAACTCGCGCCGTGTGCGTTGTCATGAAGAAGCAACACACCCGCTGCGAGTTTACCAAGTCTTTTCTTTTTAATTTCTTCCCGCAAATTATGCAAAGTGGAAGCGTAGGATGTGGCGTTGATGGTTTCACCTTTTTTTTTTGTACTCAATGAGCAAGATTCCCTTTGAGTCCCAAAAAACTGTGGCCATGTGCTTCCCGGCAGACGGAGTGACTTTGAACTTCTTCGTGGGGTCTGTTCCTTTTTTATGCCACTGCATGGACTCTTGTTTGCTTTCACGGTCATAGTGGTGGACCCATGTTTCGTCCCCAGTAACAATTCGATCCATAACACCGTCCGCGTTCTCACTACACATCTCCAAAAGCTCTCTACAGCATGCGATTCTCACTTTTTTCTGAGGCGCTGTGAGCATTCGTGGCACCCACCTTGCACTGACCTTTGAAAGGTTAAGATGGTCATGAAGAATGGTGTGAATGGTACCAATTGAAAGCTTGGTGATCTCTGCCATCATTTTCACCTTTATTCGGGCATCCTCAAGAACAAGTTTTTCGACTTCTTTGATGCTTTCTCCCGTACAAGTAGAAGCTGGGGCGCCGGAGCGGGGGTCGTCTTCAATGCTCTCTCTGCCTCTCTTGAACTCACTTGACCACTTTTGCACAGTTGATAATGAAGATGCGGAACCCTGGTAAACAGCCACCATCTCTTCATGAATGGTTTTTTGACTTTTTCCTTGCTTAGTGAGAAATTTAATTACAGCGCGATGCTCAATTTTCACCATCATCGTCTCAGTTGCCATTATGATTCTGTTTAACTAGAGATAAAATGCGAATTAATAATCACATTTATATGAAATTTTACATGAATGCACTAAAATAATAGTATTACTTGATAAATAAGTCAATTTATATATACAGCCACAGCTTCACCCCGATACCGAGAATATGTTGAACGCCCCTCGTAAGTGTCAGAGAAGACATCATTCATGCATTCATCTGGAATCAACGGAAACAATTCTAAGGACTCAGACCCCGCGCCTTAACTCGCAGACTACCTTCTTCACCACAAGCAATTGATGGAATCAAGTCTTATAACTGCACAACAGACAAGAATGCACTGCTTGAAACTGCACTAATCAATGTAGTTGAACCGAACAACGACCAGCTCATAGGGGCTCTGATAGACCAAGGCTCAAAGATATCCTTTATCAGTGAAGTTATGGTAAGAATGCTAAAACTACAAGCAACCAAAATATTACGTATATTACGTATATATTACAGTGAAGATTATCCTAATTATCATACATGGGAGTACTTACAAAATTTCTCGGTCTGTGTGTCAGTGACAACTTTTCCTCAAGCGATGTAAGAATTATTTCACCCGCTCTGATCTGGCTTCAATATATTATATATTCATCATACATCCGCCCGAAATTGGAGTATAATGCCCATATCTGGTCAAGTGCTCCTAAAACATCTCTGCACCCGCTAGATAGGATTCAAAACCGTGCGATAATACGAGTACTCATAGGTGATACTAATATCAGTCAGTCAATTGACACTCTTGAACGAAATGTTTCCTGTCTCACGTTATTTTATCGCCATTTCCACCACCAGTGATCCATAAAAATCGCCAGTAGCTTTCCGCCCATTCAAATCTTCAACCGTAACATCAGCATTCCCTCAAGCCAACTTTCGGACGTATTCTGAAGTACAAGCCGTACAACTCGCTTATGGAATGCCCTGCCGAGGTCTCTATTTCATATTCATTATAATTTGCAAACATTTAAGACCAATGTAGATCGGTACCTCTCTTTTCTTCCTCCCTAAATTTCCGACGACCGCTCTGTGTACAAACATTTTTATTATAAAAAAAAGGAATTACAATATAAAAAGAAAATTATGGTTGGTTATAGCTCAGGGAACCACATTTGGATGGATTCTATCCGGTAGTTCATCAGTGAGCAAACAGGAAAGTAAGAACACGTTAATATGTCATGTGACACTGGCGGATCTTGATAATCAGGTTAAAAGGTTTTGGGAAACCGAAAAAGACACAGAGGGTCAATTTAGCCAGATGTGAGGAATTGTTCTAGGAAACAGTAACTCGTAACAAGGAAGGCAGGTACATAGTACGAATACTATTTGAAATATCGCCGGAATGAGGGTTGGAGACCAACCATTTGGGAAAAAGTTTTCCCAAAGAATCCCATTCTAGCATAGGAATACCGAAATTTTATGACAGGCATACTTCTTACCACACCACACCCTGAGTACACCAGATAGCAAGCACTACAACAAAACAAAAGGTAGTATTCGACGCTTCTGCAAAATCATCAGTCAAAACTAGCTTAAACCAATTAAAATAAGAAGACTTAACATCAATTATCATGTGATGGTGGAAGTGTAAGATTGCCTTTATAACGGTCATAGAAAAGAAATAAGAAAATACCAACGAATCCTATGGAGATATTCACCCAATGAAGATATGTCAGATTATATTTACAAATACATTTGGCAAATTTTTTACAAAATTGATCATTTGATAAATTAATATCTACGTGAAATTAAATTACAGAGTCTCGGGTTCTGTTGTATGCATATATGTTGTCCTAGTTTTTGTTCTCTAATGAAAACACATCCAGATCTGGTAGTGGCTGAGAAAATCTCTTTTCGCTGCTTCATGCGAACAGCTTGTCGAAAGAGAGAACGATTTCTGTTCGTTAGACTCTCGTTTAAGAAGATTGGTTTATTTCAGTCCAATCCAACATCTCTTAGGCAAAGCTGTCTTTTTTCTCTTCTTCGATGATCGGCAATGGCGTTTAGGATGTTATTACGTTCTTCCGGCGAATTAAATTTTAAAATGATGAGTGGATCATTAGTGTTGTCTCGATGCCGAGAACGAAAAACAGCTTTTAAAGTTGGAGGCTTGCTCTCGATGACATGTCATAAGCAATGGAAAATTGATTTTAAATTTTCTTCATGGAGCTGCAGAACTCCAAAAAGAATTGCATCGGCTGCAACCTCTTTCCTTTCTAGTGCGTCACAGCTATTTCTCAGATCTGTTATATCGTCATCAAGGAAGGTTGATTTGTTAATCAATTGCAAATCTATGAGGGTTTTATCAAGTTTTTCTTTGGTCCATTGTGTCGCTGCGCAGGTTTTTAATTTCCTCCGAGAAACGATTGATAATAGCATCGGTTTGTTTTTTTTAAATGCTCTTCTAACTCCCCAAGAGTAACAACCATTGTTTGAGTGGAGGGTAAATTTTTGGATGTTGTGGGTGTTCCATTCTGCCTCGGCGTTCCACCTACTGAGATTGCTGCTGCGTCTGAATAGCTCCCGTGTTTTCTTGATCGGAAATTTAATGTATTACCTTGTAAGTTGCTCATTTTCTCATTATATACATATATATCCTTTTGTTGCAAATTAGGTGTTATGTTTATTTGTTTGTTATTGTTTTATTTTTTTTAAGAAAAAGCAAGGTGAATACACAAATTAGGGGCAATCGACAAGAAAATTGAATAACGCACAGTTTTATAATATTTAACGACTTTTAAAAGCTCAAAACTGAATTAATTATGCCGGACAAACCAAAGAACAGGTCTATTCACTCTCTTAACATCACAATATGCACAATAGTGCATTTTTCTTTTTTTTTTTCTCCGCAATTTGTTTTTTGTTTTCCTGGTCTTCGTCATGCCTTCTTGTGGATTAACCAGTTGCTCCATTAACGACAATAATTCTGACTTTGTTGCCTGTAAGGGGATCTGCGGAAAAAAAATTGTCCATGTTATTTGTGTCGGCCTAAATAAAAGAAACACGGTCTACCTTAAAGAGTTTCCCGAAAATCTTCTGTTCTTCTGTGATGAGTGTATCAGACAAACTATCAATCTTTGAACAAAGTGTAAGATGTGCGGGAGACTTTGTTCATATCATTGAAAAACAAGTTGCGCGAAAGTGGAAGATCAAGATATGAAGAAACATACAAACGCCGAATCGATACAGTCTTAAGCGAACTTACATCAATCGGAACCGCAATGATGGATTCAAACAAGAAAACATGTAATTCGATCAACTTTCTCCGGGAAGACATCGATATTCATCTCCAATCATCCACATCCAATCTCCATCTCGAACCTGCAACAAACAATCACCAACTCTCAAATCATTACGGGTCCATGGTTGATATCATATTCGATAAAATCAGTGAGCTTAATGACGAACTCACCACAAATAGAACAGTGTTGAATGATTTAGAAAATCTCATTGGAACAGTATGCCACAAAATTGATGGTTTTCCAACCCATCCCCAACCGCACAACAGTTACAATACTTCAATTTTGGCTGAATTATTACAAACTGAAGCCGAATCATTGCCACATCCAGTGACGACAACGCAACCTTCACCACCACCTCGCACCAGCCCTTTGATCCAAAAATCGTATGGTGATATATGTAATTGCTCCAACGCCAACCCCTCCTGTCGCCGCCCCCTGGAAACTTGTTACACAATTTAACACGACGTGGACACCTTCAGAGTGTCAGAGTGGCAGGTTAGACCGACTCCGTACAACGAATCAGAAGTTCACCACCCTACTCATCAAAGGTGCTCCAAATTATGCAGATGTTGCTTGGATTTCCGAATTTTTCAAAAAGAGGTATGGCATCACCATCAACCAATGCACAATATTCCCCACATCCCACCACAAAAGCAAACGGAACTTCAAAATTAATATACCGGCTAAATACGAATGGTTATTTGTTAACTCATCCAACACCAACCGCAAGCTAGGAAAGATGCGGGTCTCCAAATGGACGGATCAACCAACCAACAAAAACGTAGAAGAAAAACGAAGCACGTTCTCATCGAAAGATAATTATAAATCGCCCAGATTCATTCCCCATCCACATCCTAAACCTGACCCCAACTGGAGTCTTAAAACAATATATCTCCCAATTTTTCCCCTCTCGTTTATATCCCTAAGCAACCACAATCACGTATCTCTACAAAAGCACCAAGTGCCTCTCTTCCATTCAAGCCCCAACGCGTTTCATTTAGTTTAACCCCTGCCCCCTATACCGTCACTGCACAGCCACCCACACCCCCTCCCACGAATAATAACAATTGTTTTCCCAATTTCGACCTTACAACAGGAGCCAAATACCCAAACTTTATCCCCGTTTTTGATCCCCTTTCGCCGCCTAACTTTAAATTGACCCAAAAGAATATAGACACCATAGAATACCGTTACGCTCTCTCTAGGCTAAGGGATAAAAAGATATACGAAAATATACGTCTCTTTCTCGCATATCGGACTCTGTTTGCTTTGAACGAAAAACCAAAACAAGTGTCATGGTCTCCATCCAATAGGAAGGCCTTCCTACGGATATACTCGTAATTAGTCTCAGAAAGCTATACAACAGGTACCACAAAATCTTCGATACACCTCCTCGAAAGGTTGCGGAGTCCTCGCTGCATTCCGCAACTATGTACACTCTAAAAGAGTTTCTCACCTTCAGCGCAGCCGAGCTGACCACGTCAGACTTTTTCGTTCCTAACTTGCCTTCTTTGCCTGCATCTCATCTACACTCCCCTACTCCTCCACGCAACAAACTACCTCTTACATTTTACTACCAAAACGTAAGAGGCTTGCGCTCTAAAACCGTGCTGTCTTGTCTAAATCACACGGTCTCTCTTTCGACGTCTATGCTCTTACAGAAACCAACCTGATCCCCGACATAAAGAGCCAAGAGCTATTTCCATCTTCTTATAATGTTTTCCGAGACCACGATCACTCTCTCCCTATGTTTAATGATTCTGCCATCCCTAAAGTTGATTCTCCATGTAGAAGTGTCCTACTTTTATTCACAATAACCTCAACTCTTCTCTCATCGCTGTCTCTTCTTCTGTTAAACTTGACTTGGTTTCAATTAAAATAACACTTCCCAACAGGTCCCTGTACATTATGTGCTGCTACATTCTCCCAGCTCAACCTATTGAATCCTACATCCTTGCTATTAAAGCAATTGACCAACTAATTGACCTAAGTAATTCCATCGACGATATCCTTTTCTTCGGTGACTTTAATCTGCCCCTGCTAAACTGGATTCCATCGGATGATCACTTATTTTTTACCGCGTTAAACGCGTATTTTCATTGATAGCATAACTGACTCAAGCCTGTGTCAAGTAAGTGGCGTCTAGATTACTTTTTTTGGGGGTATGTGGTGTCCTTCATTCCTGCTTTGGCTTTAAAATCCTCCCTTAGGATATATGACGATCTTCTCTGGACAGGCGCCAACTTGCTGCCAGACGTTTTGAAGGTTATTCTAAACTTCCGCCTAGGTCTTCATGGCATCGTGACAGATATCGAGAAAGCCTTTCTCCAGATATCCCTATACAGGGATGACCGCGATAGCCATCGCTTTATGTGGTTTGGAAGCAAATTAACCACTGCCAGTGACAGACCAAAGTTCAACGAATACAGGATGACCAGAGTTACGTTTGGTGTGAATTGCAGCCCATTTTTGCTGTGTGCGACGATCAAGCATCACCTCCAACTTGAATCCAAGAACCTTCCATCCACTTGTTCTATACTTTTGGAGAGTATATATATGGATGACGTGGTTATGAGCACAGATTATGAGAAAGAGGGGAGGTAAAATTTGTTCCGAAGCTGTCAACATCCTTAAGGGAGATTCAATGAATCTGCACAAGTGGAATTCAAGTAGCCAACTGATTCGAAATGCGATGAATAGCAACACCGTTCCATCTGTGCAAAAAGTTTTGGGCCTTTCTTGGTTCACTTATAGTGATGAAATGGCTGTACTGATGGAATCCGTTCTAAAAGTTCTTGTTTCAAAATCGGCAAAAGGAACCAAACGTAATGTTCTACAGGCTATTGCAAGGATGTTTGATCCAATAGGTATTCTTGGTCCCATAATCGTCAAACTAAAAATTCTTTTCCAGAAATTGTGGAAGAAAAAAGTGCTCTGGGATGTAGTTTTCGATGGAGATCTTCTTGAAGAATGGGACGATTGCGTAAAAGGGTTCATTGAACTTAAGGAGATGACGTTTCCGAGAGCTACTACTTCTGTCTCATTAAACGAAGGAACATTTGAGATCCACATATTTGCGGATGCCAGCACGAAAGTCTATGGTTCGCTAGCTAAAATTCATAAAAACTGTTTCCAAGATGGGGAAAGTCCAAGTTTCGTTAAGTTAATTCCAGTGAGCTGACACTACCGAAGTTGGAGCTTACAGCTGTTCTCATAGCTGCTCGTCTTCATTCATACCTGAAGAGGTGTCTAAAGCTTTCTACCGATAAATGCCTTCTCTGTACAGATTCGAAGATTGCCTTGAACTGGATTCAAGGAGATGTGAAAAGATGGCAGCCCTATGTTCAAAATCGAGTTGATGAAATACGACGACTCACCGCAGTTTCACAATGGAGTCACTGTCGAGGAAAAGAAAATCTCGCTGATCTTGTGAGCCTCATGTGAGCTTGAATGGCAAACTTTTGCTAAATTCCGATTTGTGGGCTCACAGTCCTAGTTGGCTTGCAAACAGTGACGAATATTGGACTCAGGAAGTTACAGCTGTTCCCGAAAACTCCGCAATACTGTTAACAGAATCTCTACCACCAATTGAAGAGCCGCTTTTGAGCTACAACGATTACAGTACCTGGGTTCGTCTTATGAGAGTCACTGCATTCGTTCCCCGATACATAGGCTCTGTTCAAAGAAAGCAAAAACCAGAAATCATATTGTCATTTTCCGATGTACCACCTCATGTGCTACTGAAATCCAACAAGCTGAAAACCATTGGGTAAGGTATCGTACTCACACCTCCTCGATCTTCTGATTGTATCATCAACGAAACCTGCATGCTGGTGTGAATTCTGTCCTATCGGTACGCGAACGGTTTTGGATAATCCGAGGACATCAGGCCATTAAGAGACGAATCAAAAAGTGTTTTGTATGCAAGAAACTTTGGGGTCTACCAGCGTCTCAGCCATTTGCCCCATTACCATCTGAGAGAATATCCCTTTCGCGACCGTGGGTGTCGATTTTGCTGGCCCGCTCTATTGTTATGAGGACATCAATAACCCGACCAAGGTTTACATCGCAATTTTCACATGCTCTGCTGTACGCGCAGTACACCTTGCAATAACGAAAGGGCTATCTACAGAACATTTTTTGATGGCTCTTCGGCGTTTCATCGGCAGGCGAGGCGTTCCATCGATGATACTTTCCGACAACGCTCGTACTTTCCGTAAAGCTGCATTGGAACTTCGTAGCCCTGACTGTTTTTGGGAGGAAGAGGTCATTCAGGGGTTTCTTTCGAGAAGTAAGATACAATGGCAATGCATTGTGGAACGTGCCCCTTGGTGGGGTGGGTTTTGGGAGAGGCTCATCCTAACAATGAAGAACTTAATGAAAGTTACTATTGGTAAGGCAAAACTTAATTTTGAACAGCTTAGAACTATCGTTACAGAAACCGAAAAGGTAGTCAACGACCGTCCGCTAACATATATGAGCGCTGACCCTTTGGACCTGTCTGCCTTGACACCAATCGATTTCTTAATTGCATCCCGAGGATGGAATTTTGTAGCATCGAAATGTCAAGAGCCCGATGCAGACACACTTCGAAACGTTTGGAAACATCAAACGAGCTAAAGAGAAAGTGGCAATCAGAGTATCTTCAGCTGTTGCGGCCTTTCCATAATTTGCCCACGAGGGGATCTGTGCATAATCTAAAACAAGGGGATGTTGTTCAGATCAGATCTTGTCAAGTCCGATTTTCAGATGGGAAGCTGTTCAGAAGACCAATCCATTAACTTTATCATCTTGAAGTCCAAGTAGGCCATGCTTCTTTTCTCTGTAGGGATGGCCAATATTTATTTTATTTATTTTCGTTTTATGCTATTATGGATCCGCTCTTATTAGAGATTCTTGGTTGCTTTGCAACAGGATTACGTCTTCTGCTTAGTTTCGCCCAAAGATGCTTAAATCATCTTAGAGGAACTTTTGCTTCATTTTCTGTTGTTCTGGCTAGTTTATTGCTCATATTTATGTTTCAGAATTCAATAATTGTGGCTAAAAGTCTGTCTAAACCAATACTGAAAGCTTCCAAACTAAATTATATTTTTTATTTTGTTGCTTAGCATCTATTTCAAGGACGTGGAACAGTCCATGAGATGTCACGTCCCGCTGTTCTGTGTCGCCCTCTAAAGAATTCCATTGCCACTTCATCATTTTTAAAATCAGCGAACACAATATTATTTCTGATTGTGCCAGATTGCTGGGTTTAACGACAGATGTTTAGTGATTATAACGAGCTGTCAGATCTCTGAGGCAATCATAACAAAAATAAAATAGATGCGACGTCAGAAATAAAAACATATACGGCTTGTGTAGAATATTAACCCATTAGCCTAATCGCTTTTATCTTTTAATACCGGCCCATATAATTAGATCATTTGTTTAACCTGGCATAGTTCTGTCATCACAGCTCAATTTATCTTCAAAATAAAATCGTGTATTTTTCATAAATCTGAAACACAGATAAACAAAGCAAAGCAATTGGTTTTTCTGTTCGTTTTGTGCAAAATAAAAGAAATCACTTGAAAGCCTTGTTGGCTAGAAACACCTGTGTGCGGTGGTTTTTTTTTTTCTATTTTGAAAATCCAACCCCAACGTCACATATTTGACCACCACCCACCCCCAGGAAAATGTTTACGAGGCGATTTAATTTAACGCCCGTTTAACGACCAATCCCTCATTTCGCAAATTCTTCGAACGCTTAACTCTACGAGTGGCGAGTTCGAACACGACTAAGAGTTTCTAATGCATCGCGGAGGCGTATTAAAATTGAATCTATGAAATCCCCATGCTCATGTTTGTAATTTTTGTAAAATCAAATAAATTATCAGACTATGACGAGCAATAGCAACTCAAACAACTCAAGCAACGCAACGAAATAAGGGTATCTGGATTTTGGTGAATTAGCGTGTTAAGTCAGAACGCCGAACGTCGAGCGCCAAAATGGCCGGAGTGAACACTTTAAATAGCTTTAATAAAAAATTAATTCTCCCCCTTTGTTTATAATAAATTAGAAGAAATTTGTTTGTACATTTGAATTGTTTATAAATTAGCAATAAAGTAGGAAAAGATTTTTTTTTTGTTTCAATGTAAAGCAGACAATTACGAGGGTACGAAGACGAGTATTGCTCAGATAAACTCAGACTCGCCAGTGTAAACGTGAAGCAATTTCATGCACTCTACTGTAGTTGGGTAGTCGTACACGTACTGCAATGAGTCAGATATTTAAATATTTATTCGTTAATGAGATGGAAACACATTGTACAGAAGTAACTCGTACCTGTAGATACATACTTACAAAATCGTGTTCGCTAATTGCAAGTGTTAAATGCAAGGCTGGCAAAAAATTTAATGGAAGAGGGCTGATGTTTTGTTTGGTAATTGCTCTGTATTCAGGGTTAAAGTGGCAATTTTTCGAAACAAATAGATTCGATTGAAATACAAACCAAACAAAATTTGTGCTGATCGAAAGGACGTTGGCAACTGATACAGGCATTCGCAATTGTATTTTTAACCAGCCCGCCATGTTACAATTATCTCAAATTATATTGGACTCTTGCTTTTGAAGCGTTACTGGGAGCCGGTAATTAGCTGCACATCCAATTATCTCGTGCCCAAACAATACTACATTTCAGGGAAGTTCAATCCCATTTGAAATTGGCCTTGCTTTTTGAATTAATTTTGTCAACTTTTGACATAAAAGCGTGTGTCAAATGTGGCTTAAAACTGGACGAGTTTGATGTAAAGAAAGTCTGTACCTAACCGATCGCAGCTTCCTCAAGTATCCTCGGTATCAAATGAAACAATGAGCGAGAAAGTAGTGCATGTCTCACGGATTACGAGAATCATCAAGTTTTTGACTACGTACAACAGTCTATCAAGAACCCGTGTGTTTACTTGGTACAAAGAATTTTCTGGAAGGCATGAAAAGGTCGAAAATGAAAGCCACGTTCGCCGACCAAGGACGAGTGGGACCGAGGCCAACATTGAAATCGAAATCTTATAGAGCGAAAACGGCGCATAAATCGCTTCAAAATCGTTGACGTTTCTAGTCTAGTTTCTAGATCGGATATAGGCAGATTACTTGGGATTTCGTTAAGTACCCGCTAGATGGGTTAACCTTTGTTATCGCAGGATCAAAAACGACATCGATTAGAAGTCTTGCAGCGACTCATCAGCTAAGGAGATTAAAAGTAATTGCAACAGCTTTTTTGTTTTGAGCGGAAAGGTGCTGTCAACATTGGTTTTCCCCACACAGTCAACCCAGAATTAATGCAAATTATTTTATGCCGCGAAGTTTTCATTACGAAGGAAAATTAAAAAGCAATAGGCCGGAAACATAATTCTTCTGCACGACGCCACTTTCTCTTCCTGCTAACACTACGATGCAAAACTTAGATCCATTATAATGGAAACCGCTAGAACACCCACTTAGCTCTTTGTGACTACCATCTTTTTGAACCCATCAAGGAAGCGCTTGGAAGCTAACGTTTCGACGACAATAAAGCGGTGAACGGACATGGGCTGCGATGGCTATAAGAATTTCCGCAGTGTTTTTATGTAGATGGAATAAAAAAGCTCCCAATATGTAGAAAATTAATACACATTTGTAGGTTTGTTAAATAAAGTTAGAACGGGTCCCGTTTATGTTTGATACACCCTCGAAATATAAAATTATCCTTCGATTTACTGGCTTTAGCCGGATTTATTCCGTTCCAACCATTGTTGGCGGACAACAGTAAGCTGTGAGGGCTAGAATGCACGGGACATATTTCAAGCATCAATCAGGCAAACGAAATAGTAGGCTTACTAGACGATCAATTTTCTAATTTCGAATATTTCTGCAAAGGTCTTTAACCCTTTCGGTATTTTGATGCCATATGGCATCGTATCTATTGCGAAGGCTATATCAGCCACAACATTTTTTATTTTTTTTTCACTCATATTGTTTTGCAAACGTTTTAAGAGCTAATTTGAGTGAGAAATGTAAGAATACACGAAGAGAGCGCTGATGCTCTCTAAAATACTAAACCCCGAAATTCCCTCTGTAAAGTTACGTATCAGGAGGACACGGTACGAGTATTTTACTTAAAAAAAAATTCTTTGCTGGTATTGAGTAATGGAGAAAAATATTTTGTAGCTAAGTATTTATACGTAATTCACAGCAATTTTTAGGTTGATACAGTTGTACGAGTATTTGTGGTTCTGGCGATTTTTTCTTTTCGTATGTTGCCATTTGGCATCAAATTTGTTTTAAGGTGCTAACGACCAAGTCCATGATGTGCTTTTGGTTAGCGAAACTAAGCTTACCAAAACACACAAAATGAGGTACAGAAGATACAAAATAGTACGTAGAAACCGACTCAACTCCATTCAGGGAGGAGGCGTTGCGATCTTCGTACGAAAACGAATACGTTTTAAAAGAGTATACAGTCGTGTAGTACATAGGTTCCAGGTGCTGGAAGCATGCATCGTGTATATCCCTCTCCGTAGTGGAAAGCGGTTGTACATGGTGTCTGTCTATGTACCTAAGGCTACTCAGTCCACATTATTTATCTCAGAGCTCGAGACACTTTTTCGATTTCTGAGGCTGGAATTGGAAGACAACTATTTTATTATCGGCGGAGATTTCAACGCCAAACATAGTGATTGGGGAAATAATACACCAAATACTAGAGGGAACCTACTATTCAATTGGTGGGGTCAGCACAGTGTGATGTATCGACTCGGGCTCAAGGCGACGGATAGTTCGTCGTTTCCCAGACACGAGTCCTATTTGGATCTTCTGCTGTTCGACTCACGAATACAACTGACATGCACTAACCAACAAACTACAAACTGTCTACGCACTTTCGTGTATGACAGTGACCATTGCGGTTTCAGCACCGAAATAACTGTTCCCAACGAAATTGCGGAATTGGATGAGTTTGTTCAAAGGCATTCCTACAATTATAGTAGGGTGCGTTGGACACACTTCACCAGAACACTGACAAGAGCACTCTCCTCGAATTCGCTCTATCCACCGTCCAACAGAAATCTGTCAAACGAGGAGATTGACAGGTATCTAAGACTAAAGGACGAGACAATCAAACGAACAATGGACAAAACGATACCTCGGTACC
Organism: Volucella bombylans; assembly: GCA_949129095.1. Classification (NCBI taxonomy): domain Eukaryota; kingdom Metazoa; phylum Arthropoda; class Insecta; order Diptera; family Syrphidae; genus Volucella; species Volucella bombylans. The sequence goes on from OX422140.1 coordinate 12,385,013, forward strand.
AACACACTGACGAAGAAGACTTATTCCGCAACGCAACTATTGACGCACTGCACCGACAAAAAAGTAGACTGCTGTCAAGACTAAAAACCTTGTACAGACAGTTTACTGACAGACATAACCCGGAGATCATAACACTGAAGTCGTCGATTAAAAACCTCCAAACATTAATAAAAGAAAATTACAGAGCATCTGTAAGTTTGTATTGGAACAATAAAATTCGGGCTGTAAACACCAGCAACCCGAATATGTTCCCGCAAATAAATAAAATCTTTCGGAGAAATAATCAGAACGACCTTCCATGTCTTAAAATCGCCCGAACGACGAACAACGAACAAATACTTGTAGCAGCAGGCATAGATCCAAATGAGGTTGTTGATGATGACAACTTCTTTGTGATCGAGGATCCGCAGGAGCAGGTAGAGGCTATAGGAGCGAATTTCCAGGATGTGTACAAGGCGAATGTTATCATTGGCCCGAACCACGATCTGGAGAATCGAGTCCTTGTGCAAAATTTCTACCTTCGAAATGAAATTGTGAATTGGCGATTCGAGAGCTCGGGTTTCACCCAGTTCAGTGACGAGAATATGGCAAATAATGTCATCACTAACGATAGGGTACTACCTCCGTTCATTTCGAAGGAAGAGCTCCAAACGATCTTCGAATCACTTAGAAGTAAGAAATCAGTGGGAACCGATGAAATACCGAACATTGTGCTTCGACATCTCCCTCTAGAAGAGGTGAACATTTATACCACCCTGTTTAATAATGCAATGAATAATGCACATTGTTCAGCGCATTGGAAAACTGCGGAGGTACATCCCATCCCCAAAAGGGATAAAGACACTTTCAATCCGGCGAATCTCCGCTCGATCAGTCTTCTTCCAAACATCAGTAAGGTGTTCGAAAAGGTGATCAATAGAGTCCTGACTAAGTGGGTTGAGGACAAACATATAGTTCCGGATAATCAATTCGGTTTCAAAGCGTGGCATGATATCATTCATGCTGCGTCGAAACTGGTTTCTGATATCCAATGGAACAAAGCCAAGAACCAGTGTACTGGTGCCTGCCTGATTGACTTAGAGAAAGCCTTCGATACCGTGTGGTAAGAAGGACTCTTTTTCAAGCTTGACAGGTTGGGCATTAGTAAATCACTGCTGTATATTCTTTTTGATATGCTCTCCAGTAGACAGTTCATCGTGAAGAATGGCGATGTAACTTGTGCTGGAACATTAAACATGTTTCTGATATGCTGATCGGAGCTGAATGCTTTTTCGAGTTGTTGTCTATTGGACAGATTAAGTTAGATGGCCGACCCACTCTGCAGAAAACATTGTTTGGTTGGGTAGTATCTGGGAGATACGACCTTTCGTTGGTACCGAACGCATGTGTATGTTTGGTAAGTGGTCACGGGCAAACGGAAGATGCCAATTTAAATAAAATGGTAGAACACTTTTGGAAAATAGAAAGAGTGGAGTCAATGAAAAATTTCCTTACCCCTGATGAAGAACGCTGTGAACAACATTTTTTAAACACAGTAGAGCGAGGAGAGAATGGTAGATTTCTAGTTAACTGCCATTTAAGGATAATCCGGAAGTGTTAGGAAAATCGCTCGGCATTGCAAAGAAAAGATTCTTTTCATTAGAAAAAAGGTTGGATAAAAATCCAGAAATTAAGGCAAAATATTGCGAATTCATGGAAGAGTATGAAAACTTAGGTCACATGGATAAAATTTCTCAACATCAATTGGAGCAAATGAAGTATTTTGGCCCACATCAATGTGGCCAGAATCGTCGTCGACGAAACTTAGGATAGTGTTTGATTGTAGTTGTCCCACATCATCAAATATTTCGTTGAATGAGATTTTGCTAAAGGGTCCAGTCATTCATGATTCGTTGTTCTCAATAATTCTACGCTTTCGGTTATACAAGTACGCCATAACAGCAGATATTGCTAAAATGTATCGGCAAATACGAGTTGAGGAAAGCGATAGGAAGAACCAGTGCATAGTTTGGAGGAACAAAGCCACGGATGACCTACAGGGATATCAGTTGAAGACGGTTACGTATGGAACAACGTCTGCGCCCTTCCAAGCAACGCGCTGCTTAAAGAAGCTATTGAGGGATGATTTTTATGTGGATGACCTCATAAGTTGAGGAGATTCTGCAGAAGAAATCTTAAACATATACACAGAAGTCAGTACCATTCTTCAAGAAGCGGGATTGAGTTGCGGAAGTGAAAACCAGAGGGAATTAATAACGCTGACATCATAAAGACGTTAGGATTCAAGTGGTACCCCCCAGATGGATCAGCTGCAGTATGTGGTTCCAGCAATACAATTTGCGAAGCAAATTTACAATTTACTAAGCGTGTCATTCTAGCGGAGTTGTCCACGCTTTTCGATCCGTTAGGGTAAGATTATCGTACAGAATCTGTGGGTAAAAAAGGTTAACTGGGATGAATCGGTCCAAGCTAGAGTCTTTAGCGATTGGGAATTTTTTCGAAGTCGGCTTAAAGAACTAAAGGGTATTAGGATTCCACGATATGTACTAACTCCACAGCCCAGGTCAGTACAAATCCATGGATTCGCGGATGCATCATTGCGCGCCTACGGATGTTGTATCTACATACGAACGGTAGATGAATTGGACCAAGTGCACTGTCAATTATTGAGTGCAAGAGTCTCGAGTTGCTCCAATTAAAATCGAAAGCATTCCTAGGTTAGAATTGTGCGCGGCGGAGCTGTCGGTGGCGCTTCTTGTTAAAATCATGCCAAACTTAGTCCACATAGTTGGGGAAATTTTTCTGTGGACAGATTCAGAAATAGTGCTTTGTTGGTTGTCAGCACATCCGTTGACATAGGAAAGCTAATCGAGTATCTGAAATACAAAGCGAGCTACCGGCAGCAGTTTGGAAACATGTTGGCTCTAAACAGAATCCAGCTGACATCATATCCAGAGGAGCATTTGCGAGCAAGTTGTTGTAAAGTCGGTGGATTTGTGGACCAAAATTTCTATATCTACCGAAAACTAAATGGCTGGAGAAGGATTGTTCCAGTACGAGTATTCCTGGCAAAAGAAAGGGACAGACTGCGCTATTATCTGCTAGAGTATCTTCCGAATTCAGCGAAAACTACCTGAAATATACTGACATTCAAAAAGTATTAAGGGTCTTTGGATACGTGAGTCGATGGGTAGCTAACTGGAATAAAACTGTAGAGCGATTATCAAACGCATCAGAAAAAGGGAAGGTTAATGATTCGACACAGCGAATATACGAATGACGCGTTGACTAGGATACATTGGCACGTCCAACAGAAAGCCTTTAAAGAAAAAATTGAGCAATTGGAAAATGAGAAGTCGATTAGCCCAAAGAGTTGTATCAAAAATCTTAAACCCTTCCTAGATACAAATTCTGTAAAACTACTCCAAGTTGGTGGGCGTTTGCAGAATGCGAACATTCCTTACCTTGTGAAATGTCCTATCCTACTCCCAAAATCTAACCTAGTTGTCAAAAATCTTGTTGTTTATTTGCACAGGAAAAATTACCATACTGGGCCGCAGGCACTAGTTGCAATCATCAGACAGCGCTTCTAGGTTTTTGATGTGCGCAGATTGGTGAAGAATGTGGTAGACAACTGTCTACATTGTTTCAAGTATCGACCGAAGTTATTAAAGCAAATAATGGGAAACCTTCCAGGTGATAGAGTGCAGCCGTTTCGACCGTTCCACAAAACAGAAGTAGACTTTTGCGGCTCATAGAGGCGTCGAGGACAGTGAACTTACAAGGCGTGTGTTGGGGTGTTCGTGTCTTTTGCCGTCAAGGCAGTACATCTGGAGGTGGTATCCGAATATCATAGCAGCCCTCAAGAGGTTTGTCGCGCGGCGGAGACTATGTAGTGATATCTTCTGCGACAATGGGACGAACTTCGTTGGAGCCCGAAATGAGCTGGCAAAATTCCGACGGCAATTTTTGAATTTGCAATATGGTGTGCAGCGGAGAATTTACATTTTCACCATATCCCGCCTAGAGCACCTTATTTTGGGGGTCTGTGGGAGGCAGCCGTAAAGTCTGCCAAAACTCATCTCTTTCGTACAGTTGGGCTATCTTATTTGACGTTCGAAGTGTTGTCCACGATCGTTGCGGATATCGTGGCAATTCTAAAGTCTCGACCCCTCTGCGCTATGTAGATCGATCCAAGTGATGATGAATTGCTGACTCCAGTGCATTTTTTGATCGTAGCACCTCTAAATGCGATAGTTGAACCATGCATATAATCTGAGGGAGTAAGCGATCTTAGAAGATGGCGAAGTTTATCCCAGATTAAGCAACATTTCTGGGCTCTTAGGTCTAAAGAGTATTTGATAGAACTTGAAAAACGAACGAAGTGGAAGGCGTCGGAAGCGGATGTTGGGTACTCTGGTCTTGATCGCAGATGACAATATACCAGCTCAACAGTGGTTGATGGGAAAAATCATCAAAGTTATCGCCTCACAGGATTGTACAGATTGAGTGGTCGACATAAAAACAAAGAATGGTATCCTGCAGAGAGCTATTCATCGTTTAACGCCCTTGCCGATAGAAAGTTAAAGTCTCTGTAGCAGCTGAGACTTCAAGGCGGGCAAAATGTCAATGGTTGTTGTTGTTTTATTTCAAACATATTTATAATTGAAGTATTTTTTCTTGAACTATGTATATAAAATTCTTAGAGAAATTATTTTTAAAACAAGCATGTTTATTGTGAATAAAAGAAACATTGTTGAAAATCTAGTATTAAGTCCCTGTGGATTCCGGCGAAAGATTCTCTGGAAGTGAAAAAGAGGCACAACTTTCAGTTTCAGTTCAGTTTTTGTTAAACCTAACACTTAAACTATGTCTTTCGACGAATCTTACAGTCTACTTTTATTTCTATTTTTACATTTATTACTACTAAAACTAAGAAAATAAATTTTAGGCAAAAACTTAGTATATGGAACTTTTTTAAATTTTTTATAAAACTTAAAACTAAAAGCCTACAAACTACCTAAAAATAAATCTTAATCTACTTAACCTACTTACATCTAACACAAACATAGACATACATAAATATATATATACATAATATGTATATACATAATATATAAATACATGTATATATATACATTAGCGGCACCGCTAATCTGTCCTGGATCTGACCTTTACTATCTAGATAGAGGAACGCTTCTGGAGGAATAAAGCCGTCAAAGCGAACTCTCTCGTGATACATATAATTGGGGTAGAAAGCCCCGGAGATCAGGTTGTCCGATGAGGTCATTGCTCTTGCAATGTGCCTTCGAGTCAATTTAATGACGAAATTGTCCACTCTTATTAGGTTCGCCCTATTGTACAAGACCTCATTGGGATAGAATTTGATTTACTGAGACTCTGGTGTTCTGTGTAAGCGAAGACAAGTCCTAACACAAGCCCTTTCAAACACCCGAATCTTTCCCAATAAACTTGCTCTCACGTTGAACCACACGGGACATCCAAATACAAGCATGGGCCTGATAAGGGACATGTAGCAGATCACCTTCACCCTCTCATCGAGTTGGCTGTTATAAAACAGTCTCTTTGTAACTGCAAAAGCACATTTGGCTCTGGCCAGAGCAACATCTATATGTTTGTTAAAATACAGAAATTGATCTAGCCAGATCCCAAGGTATCTGACTACATTTCGATAAGCAAGTGGCTGCCCGTGCTGCCCCACGATCGAGAACTTTCGCCAATTCTTTCTGGTATCCCTAGAGGCCCCAGAGAAAAGCGTCTTAAACAGAATGGTTTCCGACTTCTGAAAGTTAATTTTCAACTTCCAGTCATCGCAATATCGCTTAATTTTGTCGAACTCACGTTGCAAAAGTATATTAATGACCTCAATCTTTGGACCTGATCTGTACGCGATTATGTCGTCTGCGTACGCTATAGCATGGTGAAGTGAACCTATCAGATCACTTGTGTAAATGTTGAACAGGATCGGCGAATTTACCGTACCTTGTTGCAGACCATTTTTAAAGTTAAATGTTCTAGCAGAAGTCACATCGCCGTTCTTCACGATGAACTGTCTACTGGAGAGCATATCAAAAAGAATATACAGCAGTGGTTTACTAATGCCCAACCTGTCCAGCTTGAAAAAGAGTCCCTCTAACCATACGGTATCGAAGGCTTTCTCTAAGTCAATCAGGCAGGCACCAGTGCACTGGTTCTTGGATTTGTTCCATTGGATATCAGAAACCAGTTTCGACGCAGCATGAATGATATCATGCCCCGCCTTGAAACCGAATTGATTATCCGGAACTATATGTTTGTCCTCGACCCACTTAGTCAGGACTCTATTGATCACCTTCTCGAAAACCTTACTGATGTTTGGAAGAAGACTGATCGAGCGGAGTTTCGCCGATTTGGAAGTGTCTTTATCCCTTTTGGGGATGGGGTGTACCACCGCAGTTTTCCAATGCGCTCGAGAATGTGCATTATTCATTGCACTATTAAACAGGGTGGTATAAATGTCCACCGCTTCTAGTGGGAGATGTCGAAGCACAATGTTCGGCATTTCATCGGTTCCCACTGATTTCTTACTTCTAAGTGATTCGAAGATCGTTTGGAGCTCTTCCTTCGAAATGAACGGAGGTAGTACCCTATCGTTAGTGATGACATTATTTGCCATATTCTCGCCACTGAACTGGGTGAAACCCGAGCTCTCGAATCGCCAATTCACAATTTCATTTCGAAGGTAGAAATTGTGCACAAGGACTCGATTCCCCAGATCGTGGTTCGGGCCAATGATAACATTCGCCTTGTACACATCCTGGAAAGTCGCTCCTATAGCCTCTACCTGCTCCTGCGGATCCTCGATCACAAAGAAGTTGTCATCATCAACAGCCTCATTTGGATCTATGCCCGCTGCTACAAGTATTTGTTCGTTGTTCGTCGTTCGGGCGATTTTAAGACATGGAAGGTCGTTCTGATTATTTCTCTGAAATATTTTATTTATTTGCGGGAACATATTCGGGTTGCTGGTGTTTACAGCCCGAATTTTGTTGTTCCAATACAAACTTACAGATGCTCTGTAATTTTGGTTTATTAATGTTTGGAGGTTTTTAATCGACGACTTCAGTGTCATGATCTCCGGGTTATGTCTCTCTGTAAACCGTCTGTACAAGGTTTTTAGTCTTGACAGCAGTCTACTTTTCTGTCGGTGCAGTGCGTCAATAGTTGCGTTGCGGAATAAGTCTTCCTCGTCAGTGTGTTGGTACCGAGGTATCGTTTTGTCCATTGTTCGTTTGATTGTCTCGTCCATTAGTCTTAGATACCTGTCAATCTCCTCGTTTGACAGATTTCTGTTGGACGGTGGATAGAGCGAATTCAAGGTGCTCTAGTCAGTGTTCTGGTGAAGTGTGTCCAACGCACCCTACTATAATTGTAGGAATGCCTTTGGACAAACTCATCCAATTCCGCAATTTCGTTGGGAACAGTTATTTCGGTGCTGAGACCGCAATGGTCATTGTCATACACGAAAGTGCGTAGACAGTTTGTAGTTTGCTGGTGAGTGCATGTCAGTTTTATTCGTGAGTCGAACAGCAGCAGATCCAAATAGGACCCGTGTCTGGGAAACGACGGACTATCCGTCGCCTTAAGCCCGAGTCGATACATTGCACTGTGCTGACCCCACCAATTGAATAGTAGGTTCCCTCTAGTATTTGGTGTATTATTTCCCCAATCACTATGTTTGGCGTTGAAATCTCCGCCTATAATAAAATAGTTGTCTTCCAATTCCAGCCTCAGAAATCGAAAAAGTGTCTCGAGCTCTGAGATAAATAAGGTGGAGTGAGTAGCCTTAGGTGCATAGACAGACACCATGTACAACCGCTTTCCACTACGGAGAGGGATATACACTATGCATACTTCCAGCACCTGGAACCTACGTACTACACGGCTGTATACTCTTTTAAAAGGTATACCTTTTCGTACGAAAATTGCAACGCCACTTCCCTGAATGTAGTTGGGTCGGTTTCTCCGTACTATTTTGTATCTTCTGTGCCTCATTTTGTGTCTTTTGGTAAGCTTAGTTTCGCTAACCAAAAGCACATCGGGGGCTTGGTCTTTAAGCAACTTAAATAGTGCGGCTCGTCGTTCGAGCCTAATCAGTGAATTCACATTCACAGCAAGGACCTTCAGGGTTTGCTCCGCCACGTATGTACCCATTACGGCAAAAGGTGCGTTATGCCAAGCAGAAGTGCGTATACTTGATCCACCCGCGCGGTCTGTTCAGTTAAATGATGTTGTAGCTGAGCCATCTGCCCCTGGATAGAGAGCAAAATAGCTAGCATGTCAGGTACTGGCTCCGGTGCTCTGGGCGCTGGGGCCTGAGAAGCAACCTTCGCTTGCTGTACCGTATTTCCCCTACCTGGAATTTGGGACAACCCCGATAATTTGCGGTGTGTCCCGTGTTCCTACATAAAGCACAAGAGAGTTGGCTTTTTTCAGACGCTCCGTCCTTACCCAGGGCGCATTCCTCGGACTTGTGGTTCTTTCCGCACTTCACGCATCGAGGCTGCATTTCGCAGTTCGACGCGGCATGTCCGAACCTTTGGCAGCGAACACATTGTAAAATGTTTTCGCTCCTCTATAATTTCTCCCAATGTACAACCTGGTAGTCCAGGACTTTAATACTCCTTAGACCATCCAGATTGCTGGTGGGACTTAGCTGGACCAGGAAAATCGGCAGTTGCCGCTTCTCCCTTTTGGCTCTAGCCGTGACAAACGGCTTGACCCCCATGAATTTGAGCCCTTCGCACTCTTTCTCTGTCAGAAGTGCAAGGAGCTCCTCCGGATCAGACAACGGCTCTAACCCCCTCAGCAGCATTGTTTGCAACTTCTCCCCCTTTGGGGTGTAGGAGAGGAACTCCGTCGTTGAATCCTTCAATAAACTTTTATGGATCGCATGCCTATCTACACTAAGTCTTTTAATAAAAAAATTATTGCCTATGGCCGACTTACATACTCGTAATTCTATAGTATCTTTCAACTCCATCTTGAATGTGTTGATTGGAGGTACTCGTATCTTAGTTGTTTTCTGCTGCTGTTGTTCCTGTTGCTTTTGCTGCTGCTGGTTCTGCTGTAGTTGCTTTTTATGCTTCTGCGATTTTTGTAGCTGTTGTTGTTGCTGTTTATGCTTTTGCTGTAGCTGTGCGTCTTTTTTTGTTAGTTCCTGTGCCTGTTTTTGCATTTGTTGTTGTTTTAGCGGCTGTTTCTGTGTTTGTTTTTGTGGTAGATCCACGTTTGCACTTTGTTGTTGCTGAGGGTTCTGGAGTTGTTGATGTTCCTCCATCTCCCTCCTTTCCACTTGCTTTGCTCTTATAGCAAGCACTTTTTTATGTAGCTGCTTGATGCTATTTTTAGTAGCTTCGACCTCGTTCTCTTCGTCATCTGACTCAGAGGCAGCTAGGTATGTGAAGCTATTTTCTTATCCCATGTAGCGACCTTCACCATTGTCTGAGACGTATGGGTAGTCGTCACCATCTTGATTCGGACGTTTCATAGCTGCTGCTGTTGAGGTCGTTGAGTACGCCCCTTCCCTCACCTCAGCTGGCAGCCTTTCAGTGGAAGTTGAAAATGACGGACGCTTTACTAAGTTACGAGTCGGCCTTAGCTGCCTCCTTCTCTTCATCATTGGTTCGCCTATTTTTGATGTACCTGCCAATACATCTCCTGATTTGTCAGCTGGTCTATTGGCATAGCGGTTCGCTCTCCAGAATTCATCACGTGTTGTTATTCACAATTTAGTTGATTTTTATTTAAAAATTAAATTAATAATAAAAAAAAGAAAAAAAAAACAGATCTAATCAACACCTGGAGTCGAACCCACGACCTGTTACTTGTTAACCGGACGCACTACCACTGGGCTAATTGGAGCGCTATGCGAAATTTGTCAAATGTCTCTTTTGTTGGAATCACTAAGTCAAACACAAGCCGAAATACGTCTATATTCAACGAAGATCAACGAACGACTGAAAGAGGCACAACTGGTCAGGAGAAAGTTCGGCCGAGGATTCGAAGTTGGATTGTAAAACCGTCTAGTCGCTCGTTGAGACCTAATAATAAAAATTTGAATTTATAAAGTTTTTTAAGAAACAGTAGTTTTTATTCTTAATCTAAACCATCGGACAAATCGGGAAGACATTTTTTATAGTCGAAAGGTCGCAAAAACTATTGCGATTAAAAAAATGTTCTCTTCTATCTGTTTGGTGGTGTAGCACAGTGATCGGACGATTCTAGAGAGAATAAAGCATCAATCATATATTTGACTGAGTGACCCGTTAAGAAGGAAGAAATACGTATCCGTAAATTAAAAGAACACAGTAATAGCCGTGAAGATAAGGAAACAATACGAACAACCATTTTAATACATTGATTTCTAATTTTAGCATAATTGGAATTTAAAATCCCGCAAATTCACTACAGTATCTAACAGTTAAATTAGAAACTAATTAAAATAAACCAGATTCCCAGTGATTCGTTTCGGGTGGGAAATATTTGTTCAAATCATCCACACTAAACAGCGGGCACTCATTGCCAAATACAATTTATTAAACGAGCCTTCACTTTAATTTGATTTCATTTCAAAAAGAAATAGAGAGCGATTCTTGTTTTTTTTTTCATCGAAAAACCACTTGAATACCAACGAAAATAAAAAGAACAAACTTAGACCATAAATCGTAAAAATAAAAAAATCTAAAACCACAAATCTGTTATTCTAACCCTCAAGCGCTTATTCAAAATTATACAATCCGGAGTACCATCTTTTTTGATACAAAAAAAAGAGCAGTTTTTTTTTCTAAATTTATTGAAAAGTTATTAAACACGTGGAAGTGTTTATAAACGCATGATATGTATTTCATTTCTAAATTAAAAAAATAAATAAATAAATAATTGAATGTTTCGCCAAAAATATTCTCAAATTCGGCTGGAAACGGAGCACAACACCATGTACACATCAATCGATTTGAGTCTGATTTCTGTAACAAAGAGTTTTATGAACCGAAAATCTTGGTACAAATAGCAGAGTCTCAATAGCCATCCGCACCTTAAAGATAAATTCGTTTTTATAGCATAAATTAAAATCGAATTGTATGTATGAACGTGAGATGTGATGAAAGCCTGAAATCGTTTAGAGTTCGTGGTATGCGAAGCAGACAGATTGGCCTCTATTACTCGGTTCAAGGGCTTTCTTAAGAGATACGAACGACTTTCCCTGTAATCCAATCATGCACGCGTGCCTATCTTTAATGTGATGTTTTCGTTGTTTAATTTATTTCGAAAGAAAGGATGATAAAAACAAACAAAAGACAGCTGTTTCGGAATCTTCAAATACCCGTATGCAAAGTGTTTATAATGCTGAGGTTTCCATTGTTTTTCTAATTTATGAGTAACAATCTTGAACGTAAAGGTCTTAATAAAAAAAAATACAAAAAAGCACTTACACACATAGAAACATCACCGAAATTGCGATTAAGGTGTTTGATCTGGAGGAGATGTTTTCGAACACATGCTGTATGACCTCGACCAGGGCAGGGGTTGTTGATGTTTCAGACGTGTGCTTAATGACGACATGACACTTGAGTGATTTGAGAGCTATTTACGAGGCCGAACCCAAAGCAGAAACATCCATTAAATTTAATTCTGCGTTTGTGTTGAAAGAGTTTTTTTTTTATTATAAAAACTGAACAACGTTTTTATGGAGAATATCCATTAATTTTCCATAATTGATCGAACAGAATCTATTTCGATTAAGACAAAATCACTTAGGCACTTAAAATGAGCAACAAACAAAATTGATTATTTAAACCAACAGTTTGTTAACGAAATGCTTTGAAGCGCTTTAAACTAATTACGAACTCAAAATCTAAACTGATGCAGGAGTAGTCTACATCAGTTTCACTGTAATCTATTCGTTTACATTTGTATAATAAGATGTACATAATATAATTATAATATTCGTAATGTTATTCAATAAACTGCATTCTAGTTCTCAAGGAACTAGAGTCGGAAGCAGAAATTATTATTTCGCAAAAGCACAAGGAAATACATCTTTTATCCCGGTATGTAAATATTGAGTAGCTTTGACATTTATCAACAAAATGACTTGAGTAGACATGCTTTTGATACCTTAATTCAGTACAATTTAAACCATGAGTCGCTTCATACCGAAACAAGGAGCAGAAATAGTGACGCTGTACATCGAAAATAGTCGTTTAGTTATTATTATTATTATTATTATTATTTATTTCTTATTTCTTATAATTAATATTTCATATAAATATTTACACATTCAAATAACTTTTTAATAATAAGAAATTAGATTAGCATTCAGTATTTTAAATTAAAATAGAATTGAATGCTATCCATTACATCAATAAAATAGAAGTTAAAAATTATTTATGGGTGGGGTGACCCTTTTTTATAAAACTAATATTATTTCAAAATGCAAAAGGTTTAAAATCAAAAAACAAAAACTGATGGAACAAGAATATATTTAAACCAAAACGTCGAAAGTAACAGATTCAATTTGATTAAGATCGAATGTAAAGAGCCAACATTTTACTCTCTTTAGAAAGGTAGCTTTAAATGATATCGTTCTAGTGGAAGCAGGAAGTTTATTGAACAAACGAGTAGATACAATAGTATAAAAATTACGAAATGCAGAGGTTCGAAAATAAGGAATGGAATGAATGCAAGACAAGTTTCCACGGAGATTGTGACTAGAAATTAAACGAAAATTACGGTTACCGGACTTCATATAGAACATTTTTAATACCTTAAAACAGAACAAATGACGAATAGGTAGGATTTTCAGGTAACAGAATAACGGAAAACTAGAATGTCTAGCCGGTTTACGGCAAATTATTCTTATAACATATTTTTGTAAAATCAACAATGATTGAATATTACTTAGATACACACCCCCATAACAGGCAAGTCAGTACTGAAGTACTGAAGATACCATAGTATATAGTCTTTAAAAGACTGATTGAACAAACGTTACGCATATAATAGAAATGACGAAGGGTGCATCGGAAGTAATTTTTTAAAATATTCATATGGTTAACAAAGCTCATCCTAGAATCAAGGGTAAGTCCCAGATATTTGAACTCAACAACATTCTCTACAAGGAAACAATTATTACTACATTTTTTATTACTATTATACGAGCAACATGATAAATCAGACGAACACGAGCAAGTTTGCGGACAGTATCTTCTACACTCCTGTGAGTGAAAGTAAATATTAGTTTCGCAATTATAATTCGAGGAGAGACTGAAATACATTTATTTAGTCTTGGAGCTCAAAACTAAATTATGAGCAGAAAACCAATGCCTTAATAAATCAAGATCCCAGTTTATATAAGAGACCATGTCTAGAGCACTTTTCGAGCCATAAGAAAAGCCAATGTCATCTGCAAATGCAGTCGGCGAGCCTCTGAAATTAAGCGAAAATAGTGAGTTTGTAAAGACTAAGAACAGAATGGGACCTAAGACAGAACCTTGAGGAACACCGATATTAAAAAAACATCTTTCCACTTCTAATACCGTCGATCTTGACCCGTTGTGACCTATTTTTAAGATAGGACTCAAACCAATCCAGGATAAATCCACGAAAACCAGCATTCTCTAACTTTTTCAACAAAAGGTTGTGATCGACCATGTCAAAAGCTTTGGTGATGTCAATAAATAATCCTGCGGTAAATTTTTTAGCATCAAGGTGTGACATAATTTGGGAACAGAATTGTAAAAGTGCATCTTCCGTTGATTTCTTTTTCTGAAACCCAAATTGATTTGAATTAAAGAAATTAGTCTTAGTTAAGAAACTCACTATTCTATTTTTCATCAGCTTTTCAAAAATTTTAATGAAAACTGGAAGTAATTAGATCGGTCTATAGTTACCAATTTCAGAAGCAGAACCTTTCTTAAGAAGCGGAATGACATCGGCAACTTTAAGATCCTCGGGGAAGATCCCACACAACGGTTATAAATAAAAGACAATACATCAACCAAAAAACATGCAATCTTTTTAAGCGTTAAATTTGAGATACCATCACCACTACAAGTATTAGAATTTGGTAAGGACCGAATAACTTTCAAAATCTCCAGAGGAGTAATGGGTTGAAAAACAAAAGTATTTCTTTCTATATTCTCAATATAATCATGTAAGCGACGACAAATAGGGCAAACCGATTTGACAGGACTCGTTTGTAGACTGGAGGCAATATTGACAAAATAGCAATTAAAGGCATTAGCCATAACGAGTTTGTCATGCACTTCAGAGTTATCTAGTAATAAAAATTTGTTTAGTAGGCTATTTACAGCTTGCCATTCGTATTTCAAATTTCCCTTTGCTGAGCTAAATATGTCACGGTAATATTTATCACGACACATCGGAATTTCTTTTTTCACTTTGTTCCACAGTTGCTTATATTTACATTTCAAATCCGAATTATCGGGATACTTTTTACACAAGATCCTCAGCTTATTTTTATTCTTAATTTTAAACATTAAGTTGGTCGATATCCAGGGGTTGAGTTTTTTAAATAATTTTTTGGGAGGCAAGGAGTAAGAACAACAAAGAATGTGCCTTTTTAGAAAGATAATAAGCAATGAATAAGCACTGGATGCATTATTTGAAGTGTATATACTCGTATTATCCCAGAACTCATAACATAAATTATTTTTAAGTCTAAGAAAGTCAATTCTATCACTACTTTTTACAGAGTTAGAGGGTCTACAATTTTTATCTTTATTTAATGTCACTAGGAGTCCTGTCATAGAATGGTCAGTAATATTTAAGTCAAGTACACACTTTTCGCATTTGGTTATAACATTTCTGAATCGTCCATAACAGTGATCAAGACACCTGCCCTAGTTGGCTCATTTATATAGGAAACTAGACCATGTGACGAAAGTAACGATAAATAGCTGGAGATTGTGTCGTTTGAGTCAAGGCTGTTGATGTTGAAATCTCCAGTAATAATTAAATTAGATGATTTTTCATTGCTTAAAAGACTAGAAAACTCGTTTATAAAATACAACACATTAAACACATGCAATCTGTAAACACAGAGGAACACAAATTTATCACAATTTATTTCAATAGATACTTTTAAGACATCCGCACTCAGAAAATCCATGTAAGTGATGTCAAGAATCTTATAATCATTCTTTAGAAAGCTTCCAACCCCACCTGCAGCGTAATTTTCATTTGTTTTGGAAAAAAATTCATAACCAGGTATAGAGTAATCATTCTTTTCCAACTCGTTAAAAGTTATGCTAACTCAACGTGCATATCGTCGAAACTATCGTGGAGAAAAAAAAAGCACCGTCTGACAACACTATTCGTCGTTTGGTGTCGAATTTTGTTGAGCACGAGACATGCCGTTCATCAACGACGAAGACGTTCCACTGAACTTGTTGAAGCGGTAAGAGAGAGTATTGTCCACCTTGTGGAGCATTTTGAAGGATGATTTGCAGTTGTTTCCGTATAAAGTGCAATACACTCAAATATTATTGCCTACAGACCGTCCACGTCGCTTGGAATACGGCAAAACAGTCGCTCGAATGGTTGACACAGAACCTGATTCTTGGAAGCAAATTTTGATGACCGACGAGGCCCATTTCACACTCTCTGACGCGGTAAATAATCGACATTGCCACATTTGGGGAACGGAGAATCCACACGAAATCCATGAAACACCATTGCATGACCAAAAATTGACTGTTTTTGCCGGCAATTTCTCAAAACCCATCATTGGACCATTTTTCTTCAGAGAAGGTGAAACAATCGATGGAAATCGATATCCGTGGCTCAACGATGCACCATTCCACACTGCAAATCAAACAATGCAATTTTTGCAACGAAAATGTAAGTGTAAGTGTGCTGTCAAAATATGGCGACATTGACTGGCCACCCAGATCTAAATATTTGACCCGTCCTGACTTCTTTTTGTAGGGTTATTTAAAAAGAAAAGTTTACGCCAGCAATTATGAGACCATTGACTAGCTCAAGGCAAACATTCGTGCCGAAATCATCGTTATACCGCCCGCGATGCTCGAAAAAGTAATGGAAAACGCAGCAAAAAAGGCACATTTTTCTTTAGTCAGAGTCAAGCCGGAAACGGGTCATAGGTCAAGAGGTGTCGGTTATTACAAAATTATAAAAAAAAATCTAAGTCATGTACTTTTAAAACTACTAAGTCATGTACCGACATCCTTTGACGATCTTTCAAGTGCTGTGACCGCAAATCCTAACTTTTCTTCGATTTTTTTTGTCACGTAACCCTGAGTAACTCTTCTGTAAATTACTGTCCAAAACTGAGACATAACTATATTGGTTTTAAGTAAAATATTCCTTTTGACATGAATATGTCTAACCGCTTGTCTTTCTGAAAAATGTGTCCGTCACAAAATGCGTCCAATTTTTGCTTTCCTTCTACCGTTCAGTGATCGTACTCTGTGTGCGTATTTGGTGTTGTTTTTGGGTTTGTGTGATTCACAACGAATCAACTGTGCCATTTCGACTAGTGTGAGTGAAACAGATAGAGATGCCACCCTTGTTAAGTAGTGACGCATAGGCATATCGTGCAATACTGCGGTACGTTACGCTTCTTCGCTTACAGCGTATTATTCTGTATTCGTTTTGATTTCGTGTCTACAATTTTGGCTTACCAGTAGAGGCAGAACCAAAGACGAAGAGAAGGATGAAGCTAAGGCCAACTTCTAAGTTGTTACAACGTCCCACTCTACCTGCTTGGTGGAGAACAACTTCGCTTCATTGGCACCGACCGTACCGAAAGATGAAGAGGAACAAATGAAGTCCATAAGTAGCAGCATCAAAATGCTACAACAAAGAGTACTGGCCAGAAGAGAAAAGCAAATAAGTAAGAAGGAAGAGGGAAGAGCAAGAGCAATCCCAGCAACAACAGCAGACGCAGTTTGCTCAAAAGCAGACCCAACAACAACACAAACAAAAGCTTAACAAACATCAGCAACAATAACAACAGCAGCCACAAAAACGGCAACAGCAAAAACAGCAACGGCAACAACAACAGCAGCAGCAGCAGCAGAAGAAGAAGGAGAAGGTACCTCCTATCAGCACCTATAAATTAGAGGTAAATGCAACCAAGGACCTGTGTAAGTTGGTCATTGGTAATAATTTTAAAATTATGAGATTGGGGAACGATAGCCATGCCATCCACTGTAATACAGTGGAGGGCCACGCGAAAGTGAAAGATCTCCTAAAAAAACCACGACGGAGCACTACTCATTCATACCGAAGTGTGAAAAGCGGCAACCCATGCTGCTGAAGGGGTTGGAATCGACTTCTGATCCTGCTGAGGTTCCAACAAGAACTGTGTCGCTTTATTTTTGGGTTTTTTCTTAAATACTAATTACAATAATTGATTTTACCTGGTAAGCATACCGTACGAGCAGTGGAAAATTGATACCTCGATATTCGAGCGGATATCTACCAGGCATATGCAGTGCTTACTCAACAAATATTCATCCGCTTGTGCGGATATTTATAGTCAGCGTAATTAGTGTTGAAAAAATTTTATCCGCGATGGAATTCAAACGTGATAGTATGATTGCTTTATATTTGGCTGAAAAACCACAAGTGAATAAATTATTTGTATAAGCTGGGGATCAGTAAACCACTCTTGTACATTCTTTGTAATATGCTAACCAACAGACAGTTCATCGTGAAAAATGGTGATGTGACTTCTGTTAGAATACTTGAAATTAAAAATGGTCTTCAGCAAGGCGCGGTCAAATGCTATTCAACATTTATACAAGCGACTTGGCAGGTTCACTTCCCCATACTATTGGGGGTAAGATAAGACGATTTTGCGATGACTGGAAGTTGAAAATCAACTTTCAGAAGTCGGAAACTATTCTCTTTAGAACGCCGTTGTCTGGAGCCTCCAGGGATACCAGAAAAAATTGGCGTAAGTTCTTGATTATTGTACAATACGGACAGCCTCTTGCCTGTCGAAATGTAGTCAGATACCTTGGGATCTGGCTAGATCAGTTTCTGTATTTTGATAAAAATGTAGATGCTGCTCTGGCCAGAGCTAAAGGTGCTTTTGCCCTTACAAAAATACTGTTTTATAGCAGCCAAGTCGATGCGAGGGTAAAGGTAATCTGCTGGGCCTTATCAGACCCATGCTGGTATTCGGGTGTCCCATGTGGTTCAATGACGAGCAAGCTTAATGGAAAAGATTGGCGTGTTTGAGAGGGCCTGTCTTAGGGCTTGCCTTCGCTTGTACAAAAGAGCAGAGTCGGAGTACAAAAAATTGTATTCTAATGAGGTCCTTTACAACAGGGCGAACCTAATACGAATGGACAACTTCGTAATTAAGCTGACTCCAAGGCACATTGCAAGAGCAATTGTCTCGACGAATAACCTGATATCTGGGGCTTACTACCCCAATTACCTTTACCACGAGAGTGTGCGCTCTGACGGGTTTATGCTTGTGCGGGGCATTTTAAGTTAGCATTTAAGCATTTTTTGTTAGTATGTAAGAGTTAATGATTAATATAATAAAATGCATTTAAAACTAAAAAAAAAATCTAACCCAAATATTTGTATGAATGGACACCTTCTATAGCAAAACATTTGTCTGGCCATGATTCCGACTCAAAATATGTTTGTGAGACTATCGTTCACCCAAAAATCTCCTTACAATTTTTATATTTATTACAGGTTGCATAATGAAAATAGAATGGATCGTAATCAACATAATTTGATTTTTTTGGCTTATTTCCGATTTAAGCATTCTAAACGAATGACTTCGAATTTCCAAGTCATGATTTATACTAGCGCAGAGATTTAGAGCAGAAGGATTTTGGATGGTGCAAGTCAAGTCATCAGCAGTCTTTTCGTCATGGACAAAGTGTCGAAAATGCAGTTTTTGGTTAATACGGGTTCGGACGTTTCGGACACACCGGCTCACGTCGAATATCTACGCCATCCGACTACACTCTCTTCGCTGCCAATGGAACTCCGATACGTCCTATGGTTTTCGCACTTTGCAGTTGAACTTAGGACGTCGTGATTTGATGTGGTGTTTTGTAGTAGCTGAAGTCAGCAAACCTATTATAGGTGCTGATTTTTTAGCTTTCTTTCAACTTCTCGTTGAGGTATCGCACAGCAGATTGCTTGACGGAATCACTGGACTGTACGAGGACTGGACGCATACGAGGTCTCATCACATGTCAAATCGGTTTCTTGAAATTCGAAGTACATCGAGCTGTTCAAACAGTATCCCAGTTGGACTAAACCAGATGGAAGCTTCAAGGAAATTTGACATGCCACCGTTCATCACATCAATACAATAGTAGGCTTCAGTTAGCTGCAAAGCGCGACGTTTGGCGCCTGAAAAAAATGAAAATCACAAAAAGTGAGTTCGAAACAATGCTCAAAATGGGAATTGCTCACCGTTCGGAAAGCTGCTGGTCATCTCCACTTCACCTCGTCCCCAAGAAATCTGGCGATTGGCGTCCGTGCGGGGACTACCGCGCTTTAAACGACTGAACGATTCCAGACAACTACCCTCCACGAAATATACAAGACTGTTAAGCGAATCTATCAGGCAAGAAAATTTTCTCGAAGATTGATTTGGTGAAAGCATTTAATCAGATCCCGATCGCACCAACAGACATCAAGAAAACGGCCATCGTTACAACATTTGGACTTTTCGAGTTCATGTTCATGACGTTTGGACTCCGAAACGCTGCCCAGACCTTTCAGAGATTCATCGATGAAGTCACAAATGGTCTCTACTTCTGTTTCCCTTACGTTAGATAACATTTTGGTGGTGTCGGATGATGAAGTGCAACATCGTCAGCATCTCCAGACTCTTTTCGAACACCTTAACAAATTTATCGTTGTCGGTAACGTAGCTAAATGCGAGTTTGGTAAGCCTAAAATCACAATTTTGGGTTATTTAATCTCGCGCGAAGAACGAATCTAGGTCATCGTTGATTGCAAATCCTCAACTACTGAAGATTTCTGGGTTCCACCAACTTTTACAAACGCTTCATCAAAGACGCAGTCAAGCTGCAAGCTCCACTGAACGAGTGCTTCAAAGGACCGAATGTCAGAGGAAATAAAGCCATCATTTGATCAGGAAAGAGGAAATAAAGCCATCAGAAAACACCACTTGGTTCGCAGCCACTGTCATACTTCGCCAAAAATTTCAACAATGCCCAACGTAAATACAGCACGTATGACAGGGATCTATTAGCAATCTACTCCGCTATTAAGTACTTTAATTTCATGTTGGAAGCCAGAAATTTTACCATTTTCACGGACCACAAACAAAAGCCCGAAAAGGCTTCACCTCGACAGTTTCGATGTCTTGATCTTATTGGTAAATTAATTTTCAACAACGTTGTCACGAGTTGAAGGCATCAGTAAATCGATGAACTTTGAAGATCTCGCAGCGTCACAAAAAGGTGATATAGAACTCGAAAACATTATTAAATTTGCTCCTGCTTTACAGGTTGTCAAAGCTCCGCTTGAAAACTCCAAACTGCAAATGTTTTGTGACGTGTCTAAGAGTGTTGCTAGACCCTTTGTAGCAAAACCCTTCCGCCGTCAAGTATTTGAATCGCTGCATAGTTTGAGCCACCCTGGTACCAACGCCTCAGTTGAACTGGTCTCTTCTAAATTTGTCTGGCCTTTGATTTGAAAAGACTGTAGAGCATGGGCAAAGGCATGTATTCCGTGCCAATGATCGAATATAACACGTCATACCCCCACTGGAGACTTTGAACAGACATCTGCGAGATTCGAGCATATACACATCGATTTCGTTGGTCCTCTTCTATACTCAAGAGGATTCAGGTTTTACCTTAACGTTGTTGATAGGTATTCTCGCTGGCCTGAAGCTTACCCGTTCGAAGATTGCAAGAACCCTCTTCGCAAATTGGATATCACATTTTGGAGTGCCACTCAAGGTAACGTCTGACCGTGGCAGACAATTTTTGTCCGATCTCTTCCAGGCTTTCACCAAATCGTTTGGCATCAATCATCTGACGACAATTGCTTACGACCCCGCATTGCTTACTAACTGTGTGGTCGAGAAGTTTCATCGCCAACTGAAAGCCACCACAGAATGCCATGAATCAACGGCATGGGACGATGAACTTCCTGTTGTACTGCTCGGACTCAGAGCATCTTTCAAGGAAGACTTACAAGCTACAGTAGATGAAATTTTGTACGGAGAATCCATCAGACTCTCCGGTGAATTTTTGTCATCACATGGAGACAACGTCAGTGAGCCGACAACTTTTGTGAATCAACCGACTTCATTTCGAAAACCTATCGCCAGTTTCAGCTTCTCGTCACGGTTCAAGAGGAATCTTTGTATTCAAAGAACATTCTACCGCATCCCATGTTTTCATTCGAAGAAATGCAGTCAGAATCAGACTACAGCAACCATATTAAGGTCCATTTTCCGTCGTGAAGAGATCAGACAAATTCTTTGTTCTCAGAATTCAAGGAAAAGAAATAACAGTTTCAATCGATCGTTTAAAACCAGCTTTTCTACTTTCAGTTGACAACAGTCTTCCCAGCTCAAAACAACCATAGTCTCCGCCAGTCCAACTTCTGATGACGTCATTACTAGAAAGACACGTTCAGGGAGATCAGTTCAAATTCCGGATAGACTTGGGATACCTAAGGAATAAACAAGGGGAGTGCTGTAGGAGTCTACATTCAACTGATCGTTAAATAAAAATTTAAATAAAACACATCAACTTCATGGATCGACCACGAGAGTGAGACACTAAAGCAGCCTACCATTTTGTCTATTTTATTTCATTCGTGATTTGGCCTTCAAAATTCAAGCATTTTACGATTGTAATAACTTTCCTAGAACAAAGGTTAATTTAATCGCGTTTGTCAATAAAGTTTAAATTTCCTTCGTATTAATTCGTATTGTTTCAATTCGTCGACACGATCCTAAAAATTCATTATAAAGCTTCTTCTTTTCCTTTTACTAGCTCTTTCCTCGCTACACGAATTTATGTATAACGAGTTTCTCATTTTTACTGCATTGCTACTGCTCCGCTTATGGGGTTGGCTAATGTCGCAGATCGCAGAACGCGTCTGCATACTGCTCGGTCCGGCGGTTAGCCACAGGCGTTGTTGTGCATTTGCCATCTGAGCAATCCAGGGATTCTTTTTCCTACCTAGTTTTTTTTTGTAGGAGCGATCGTAGTTGATATTGTCTTCTTAACGGGATTTCCGGAGATCCCGATTACCGAATTCTATATGTGTAGACTTCCTCTAATGTGCGTAGATCTAATGCGGTCGCGTTTCGTAACTCCAGTCGACATCCTTAACATTTTCATCTCTGCTACCGTCATTTTATTTTTAAACGCTTCGTATATTGTCCAGCACTACGAACCATATGTAAGAGCTGGCCGAACCATCGTGGTGTAAAGTTTTCCCTTCAATTTAAGTGGAAATTTTCGGTCACAGAAGATTCCCGAATTTTCTCGCCATTTCATCCACCCCACACTTAATCTATGCCTTACGTCGTCGTCACATTTCGCTTCTACGTTAACGATTGATCCTACATACTTGAACTTAGTGGTTTTTGGAAGAACTATTCCGTCCAACATTATATCTGGAATAGATCGCAGTGGATCCGAAAATGGGCAGGTCAAATGTTCCGTCTTTGAGCGACTTATTTTAAACCCGTTTTTCTCTAGCGCGTCTTTCCATTTACTTAGGACGTTTTGTAAATCTACGACATTATCGCTTAGAATAACTGCGTCGTCGGCGAAGAGAATCGATGTTACATTTGCTTCGTGCATGCAATCTTTCAAAAGATTTCTAGTACCACGTTAAAGAGGAAAGGGCTAAGAACGATTCCTTGATGCCCTCGGACATTTACCGGAAATTCTCTCGTAAGTCCGGCGGTACATTTAACAGCAGTTTTGACGTTTCCATACATGTCTTGTATCATTCGTATATACGTTTTCGGTAGATTTTGAGACCTCAACGCGGTCCATATGAGATCTCTAGGCACACGATCGAATGTTTTTTCTAGATCAATAAATACCATGTGCAGATCTTTTGACGAATCCCGATGTTTTTCCATTAATATTCGCAAGCTTTGGATTGCGTCCATCGTCGATCTACCTTCCACGAATCCACACTGGCTATCGTCGAGCTTTATGATTTTGCAAAAACGTTTGTTTAAACGATTTTCATCGTGTGTGACATCAGCTTGATTGAGCGGTAGTTGTTGCATTCACGCGTGTCGCCTTTGCCTTTGTATAACGGAACCAAAAAGCTACTTCTCCATTGATTCGGCATAGTTTGTCCGCATTTTATTTTAAGTACTTCTTTAGCGCGTGCAACAAATCTTGTGCCTCTTTATACCACCGGATTTTAGGCCTTCTAACAGGCTCTCGTGTTTTTGGTGGGTTCGCTGTGAAGAATTCTGTAACGAGCAGCCGGTGTTGAGTAACTAGCGATTCTCCAGGAATTACCTTGCAGTCCTTGACACTATTTCTCATCGATCTTTTGCAAAGGTGTTATTCTATTTGTGTTTCGTGGCCTCCGCTGCTATAGGTGATAAGATGTTGTTGATGTTTTATAAACGTCGTATTTAAAACAGTGAGACCGTGGGCTTTACATGCTGCAAGGATGTCTTCACCAGCAGAATTTCTGGTTCCAAAGCCTTTACCGCCGTGGCAGTCCTCATAATCTACATTTGATTCTCCAACGTGGCCATTTAAATCTCCGCCTACGAAAAGCATCTCCTCGATGGGTATATTTCTGAGTAAATTTCCGAAATCTGACCAAAATTTATCCTTTTCCGATTGATCGCAACTGTTTTATGGAGAGTACGCGCTAACAATGTTCCACATTTCATTGTTTATAATGAGTTTTACACTCATCAAGCGGTCGCTTATTTTTGAAATACCAACATACTAACACCGACACCGTTTCGTCCATTGACCGTTCCATGGTAAAACATCTTAAATGACTTAGTTTTTAAATCAAGAAAACGCGCTTTATTTCCGGTATTACACCACTTCGTTTCCTGAACGCACATGACATGTAGAGTTCTGCGACGCATTAATTGCTTCCATCTCCAAGCTTTTTGAGGTCATCGATCCGACGTTCCAACTTGCAAACCGAAGTTTAGTAAAATTTAGAAACTTCATTTTGCCCGCCCCGGAATCCGTCGGCTTCTGACACAAGCATTTCTGCTTGCCCTGGGATCACCCGAATGCGTGGCAAGCGTGGTGCCCAGCGGGGTTGTGCTACAACTTGCGATCATTTCCATGAAGTTTTTTGTACTTTCGCACGAGATTGATTTGACACACGTATAGTCAATTGAAGTTAGTTGACTTTGCTTTTATGCCACCGGTAGTCGCCAGACGTGGGAACCCACTGATTGCATACGAACTTGTGGAAACATTTTAAAGATGTTAACGTGTCACAGGCTCATTTTTGGTGTTATAGTTGCCTGTATATGACTGATTCCTCATTTTAGTCGCCTTTTACGACAAGCAGGGAAGCACTACAGCACTATTCTTTATCCGGTGCTGCACGGACAAAACAATATTATTAATTAACCTTTCAATAGCTGCTATACTAGGAATCATTTCTGTCATAATATTTCTGAAATGTAAATCCAAAAACAAACACGACCGCAGGAAGAACATGCTACAGAATAACTATTACAAGAAATCGAATATCATAATCAACAACATCAAGCTAAAGACTTTTGAAACCGAAACGTTTCAAATTGGCAAATAGGGGAGTTAAGATTTGCGAATAAACAAACGAACAATTGACGATAACGACTATCATATCAACATATCAAGAGCTGGAGTAAACCGAACCGGATTGACTAAAACAAACTATAAATAGTTATTTTATTGATTATTGAGTATTGCTCATGCTAACATGATAACGATACAAAGAACTTGCTGTACAATCTTTATCGTACCGAAGTTTCGTTATAAGTTAAATTATAAATAAGAATCAGAAATAGTTGATCCTTAATAATGTTAGCACTTTAAGCTTCAAAATAAAGGCTTTATACTGTCTCAAAAGACAACCAAATGAAATTGCTGTTTCTTATAACAAATGTTAACAGTTGTTTTTAATTTCCACGCGTTCCGGATTCCATAGATTCCTCCGCCGAATAAGATATTTCTTCTATCATACATAACTTACCCGTTCGGAATGTTTTTTTTGAGAAAATATATTTTATTGTGCCGACATTCATTCAATAAAGTCGTCACTCAAATGTCGTAAATATGCTCTAGACAAAGAACAGGTGTACAAAGTAAATTTAAAATTGATAGAAATAAAAAAAAAAACAACACGTAGACGACAACACAATACTACAACCTAAATAGTACCATTAGTGGGCGATTGCGGATGATGAATTTGGTTTTTCCGACAAACTGAACCTGGTGTCGAAATTTTAGACACAATTTTATCATTATTTAACCCTCTATCGGGTAAGACCGTCTCCAGACGGCCTTTTATTATGGCCTCCAGAGTCAATTCAATTATTTTTTTTGCTCAAGGTAGTGAAAACCTTTTTAGGGTAGTCTGATTGGCATTGTGATAACATATGAGCGCAATTCGACCACGTATTTAGGTGTTATCATCCGTTAAGTGCAAACAGCCAACGAAATAGCACCAACAATTGTTCCGCAAAAAATTTGGTTTTAAATTATTAAATAAACTTGTTTAGAATCTAGTGATCGAATGTATAATTTTACGGTTAGTAGATATTATATTATACTTGAGTTATATGTTATAGTTGAAGTGAAAAAATAATGTGGAGTGTGCTTTGGAAACGAAAAATACAAGACCGTCTAAAGACGGAATGTGTATAAAATGTCCCCCCTCTGTTTCATTGTTGTTCACGCCTTTGATGCTAAGGAACACCATTGTTTACCTATTATTTTAGTATTTTCCCCCTTTTGTTAAAATTTTTATGTGATAGATGGATCGTTGTAAGCGGATGATCAATTGATCGAGTTCATCAATTCCGTGGAAAGCGAAGATGAAATTTATAGCAGTGATGATAGTGTCTTTGATCCGGACTATGTTGTCGATAAAATATAGCCTGGTAGCTTAGCTAAGCTGCCAAAGAACGATGAACAGGCAATTGAAGAATGCATCCAGGAAATGAATAAAGCTAAGACAACAGATGCATTTGTACAGGCCATAAATTTGTCTAAAAATATTAGTCAAATCGAGAATCCAGCAGCTTCTTCCACATTTGTTCGTGGTATTGCGGCGGACGAAACTGAGCAAGAACCATCCACATCAACTACGATAATAACAAACTCACGCCTCAAACCACCCAAAAGAGCCCTATCTCCCTTGGCAACATTCGAAGCTACTGGACCATCAGTTCAACCTGCTGCTGGTGGCTTCACTGGAGGAGGTATACCTTTTATGTTACTTTATAAAATAAACATTCATTGTGTCTATTTTATTTTTTCTCAAAACTCTAAACGAAATTACAAATGACTGGAAGGAGCTATCCAAATTGATGTGGCGGAAACGCTCCATGCGTTTACATGTAAACGAAGTGGTTTTTCGTGGCGATTTATCACTTCAGTTGAATGTGAAAGAATTTCAAACACCAATGACACTCTTCAATTACTTTTTCACTGACGAAATTATACACTAACCAACTAGGCTTTGTGTCGATGAACAGATGTGCAGCACAAAGACGAAACACCATCTTCGTCAATATACTCGTATGCCAAACAAGCCCCATAAATGAGGGGTCAAATTGTTTGTGCTCTGCGATTCGAACGGATTCGCCGTTTTGAAGTGTACAATGGTGCAGGCGAAAATGTTATCTTACCTGTCACACCGGATCATGGAGCTGTATCAAATGTTGTTGATCGTTTATCACAAACAATTCTTGATTTCGTTCACTACATCCTTTACTTTGATAACTTTTACACGTCACTGCCGGTATTAAGCTAAAGCTAGGATTAGACGACGTGTAAAAACCACATAATTATGTACCCGTGACGCAATTTTGACGTCAGATGTTGTCATTAATGGTTACATGTCGTCTAATAGACATTATTATTCCAATTAAATATAGCACGTACAATTATGTAGACAGTATGTGGAACCGCATAAAAATATGTGCATTTCTACATTTCGTGTAATCGAGTGCCACATACAACTTTTGACATTTAAAAGTTTTGTTACACAAATGTGTGCCCAGTCAAAATTGTGTACCCGCTTAAAATCCTGCAGTTACACATTTTTGTTATGTGTTCGCGTCATATTGCTACGATCGTGTTTTGTAATGTTCTTTGGCTTATTAATGGAGAAAAAAAGTATGAGTTTTGAAATAGCTAGACCTGAATTGTCGGATTTGAAGATAACTCAGAGTTTGTTATCAAATACATCTACACCTGCAGAAAAAGCTCGCGATCGAAAATCGACTGCAGGCACTTCTCGACTAGACAACGTTTTCGGTGGTGGCCAATGCTTGACTGAAAGTGCAACGATTGAACACGCCACCGTCCGAATATCGTCCGTTTCGACCAACATCCACGTATATTAGTTTGTAATCTGCGTACGCAATTCCCATTAACACGATGCTATGTGTACCTTTCGAAATGAATTATATTTTAAATATTTTTATTATAGACAAATAACAACCCCTTTTGAACGTTCTCCTTACCTTTATAATTATAAAAGACGCTACGATGTGTTTGCCGTCCAGTGCGCCTATGCAATTTGGAAATTGCCGTTGTTCATTAAATTGGCGTGCTACAGCTTCATCTAATGCAAGTATGCTCGTTCTCATGTTTGTGTCCGCTTTCTTTTAAATGAGGTTGCACCAAACGAAGCAAATTTTCGAACTGTTCAGCCGTCATACGTACGAAATTCTGATATACAAAATGTTCCCGGAATTTATTCAGAAAATCAAAAATATAAGTTCATTCATCTAAATCTATATTGTCCCCTTCAAAGTAATCCCCATCGACTGCAACACACTTATGCCAGCGCTTGATCCAATCGGTATGTCCATCAGTGCTTCCTGCGATTTCTCCATTACTTTCTCTCGGCTGCTGAAACGCGTTCCCCGTAGTGTTTTTTTTAACTCGATTGAAGAGAAAGAAGTCACAGGGAGCCAAATTAGGTGAATTCGGTGGCTGATGGTATTTGTTGCATTTTTCGTCAAAAAATTACGAATAATGATGGCATTGTGCGTGATCATAGTGCAAAATCCACAAGTTTTCTGCCCAAAATTCTTGTGTCCTTCGGCGAATTGCTTCACGCAAACGTCTCATAACGCCCAAATAATACTCTTTGTTTACTGTCTGGCCTTCTGGTTGTGTTTTTTTTGGTCTCGGCTCATTTGGTGAACGCCATTCACCTGCCTGATGTCTGGATTGCGTGTCGTACTCATAAACCCACGTCTCGTCCCCAGTAATGATCCTTTTGATGAATGTGGGATCGGATCCAGCCTCGCAAATCATCTCTTTTGCGACGTCAACACGGTCTCGTTTTTGCATGAAATTGAGGTCTTTTGGCACCAACTTTGCTGCTACACTACGGAAACCCAAATCATTAACCAAAATGTGTTAGACGGATCCATAGGCAATGTTCAAGTCCTCCGCTATCTTTCTGATGGTTAATTTGCGGTTATTGAGCAACATTTCTTTTACCCTATCAGTGTTTTCGTCGGTTTTCGATATCGACGGTCTGCCACTGCGTTCATTATCTTCGATTGTCTCACGACCACTTTTGAACCGCTCGTGCCACTGGTAAACGACCGTTTTCTTTAGAGAATCGTTTCCGAAACACTTTTCCAACGTTCACGCACCATTAAATCCGTTTCTTACTCAAAATTAAACACAAGTTCGTTGTTGCAAATTTAAATCCATTTCTAAAATTGTGAAAAATCGCCAACACAAACAGAGTTAGATGTACTCTTGGCTACGTAACTTTTGCAAATGTCAAGCTATGACGCTAAGATTTAGAGGGAATGTCAACAACAGATTACCAACTTAACAAAAAAAACAGAATCCAAATCAAAACGGTGGTTATTCCGGGAACAATGTGGGATCAAGGTGGTAAGCGAGGTTCGTCGCCACGCAATTGAAGCAGCAACTTCGCACAGAAACCTTCCGTTTCCCAAAGTCACATCCAATTCTTTCTCCAAATGCGACGTTTCCGTTTAATTTTTGTATCTTTGCGTTTTTCCTCATTTTCAGCCAGATACTTTGCCAAAACTGCAACAACAGCCCATTTCTTCCTCGACATTTTGAAACTTAAAAAAGCACCGTATGAATTCGTAAAGAAAAAAACACATAATTGTGTACCCGTGAATAATTGTGTGTCCAAGAAGAAAAGATGTTGATACGAGTTGCATATTTAGAACGTGGTGCCAATATGGCGAACTGCATAATGTGTGTATTACACGATATTGTGTAAAACAAGCCGCATTAAAAGATGTGGTCTAGACGGTCGCATATAATGTGGTTACAAACTGGTACACAAAATTTGCTCCATATTTTTGTGTAGATTACACTACGTTTACACTTTTCAAAATTGGATTCATATGTACACATGTGCATAGCGACGAATTCATACGGTGCTTTTTTTAAGTTTCAAAAAATCCATTCGTGTTGCGAGCTGAAGCCTAAATGACGCTGACGTAATGCATCCAAGCATGGTTGTCGCAACACCCCAGATGGAGGCTAACTGCGAAACCCAATAAGCAGCCCCCCATCCAGAGGGCGGAGAAGGAGGGCTTAGCTGAAAAGGTCAAAGGAACCCCTATGAACTCTCTGTGACAAGACGATCAAGCACCGTCTTACAAGTAAGTGCTCCCCACCTCACAAGGTGGCAACGAGGGATACAGAAAGAAGCAAATGGCGAGATCCGCAAGGTGAATGGTGCAGTTTCTCCACCCGGAAGTGACTGCAGACGCATGTAACTAGTAAAATAAATTGTAAAAATTACCGTAAAACATTAAGACTGAGCCCAGTAAGGTCTTAATTATGGCATACTGGAAAAATAATTGGAATGACAGCTATGAGGGCTGACGTTTGTAGTATTCTGTTACCTGAGTAAGCAAGAGTGAAATTTTGCGGAAATGGCTGTCATGGTAATGCTGCAAGCGCCCCCGTCCCTTTAAAACCTTGGCAGGACTCAAAGAACGATTGATGCCTCGTCGCCATTAAGTTGGTGGTGTAGGTTAAGATGTAACATTCCTTGTTAAAACCGATTTGGCTCTGGCACAACACCTCATAAGGGTCTGTGTCAACCCTTGCATGGCCTCACTGCTTGCAAAGACAACCATGGAATCCTTAGGTTACTACATACTCGGACATCGATAA
The DNA here is from genome assembly GCA_949129095.1 of Volucella bombylans. Taxonomy (NCBI): domain Eukaryota; kingdom Metazoa; phylum Arthropoda; class Insecta; order Diptera; family Syrphidae; genus Volucella; species Volucella bombylans. The sequence continues at coordinate 12,415,453 of OX422140.1, forward strand.
CGGCTTTGAGTGGGGACCCAATTGAAATGAATACAACAAAAAATCAAATCAACGGAGGGAATATTAGTGGAAGAGAAAGGTAATGAGGAAAATCCCTTTCAATGGAGCTCAAGGATGCTAAGGTCACCAGGCACCGCACCAGCTCCTTTAGGGAGAAGCACTGAAAGCAGTGTTTTTTCTGCGACAAGAGAGACGGCATTTGAACTAAATTCGCAGCTATCTGCCTTCCACAAACTAGGTGAGCAGATACGGCAACTGGTGGAAATGTTAGAAGATGGAAAAAGGCGTTCAATACATCAACCTATGAGAGACGCAATTGAAAGCATTAGATCCCTATATGAGCTTTCTGCTATTCAACTGCAGGACGAAAAAGCAAAAGAGGTGACAAGGAAACACAAATCCTCACAAACCTCTCCCTGGCTGAGAAATGCACCAATCAGTTTCTTTTCGCAACGCATTATTGAGACCCAAAAGCATTACAGCACATATGACCATGAATTATTGGCTATTTACCAAGCCATCGTGTACACTGATCATAAACCCCTGACTTTCGCTTTTAAGCAAAATTAGATAAAGCTAGTCCACGTCAGCTTGGTCATTTAGACTACATCGGTTCTCAGTGGCTTTGCCAGACGCTCGCTTTAGCCACATCAATATCGACTTGATTGGCCACCTCCCTTCAGCAAATGATTTTAAATATTGTTTGACATGCATTGATCGCTTCACTCGTTGGCCAGTAGGTATTCCTTTGGAAAACATGATGGCCGAAACAGTGGCTAATGCACTAATTCACAGCTGGATCTCACAATTTGCCGTACCAAAATACGTAACAACTGACCAAGGCAGGCAATTCGGTTCACGTTTATTTGACCAACTGAATCGTTTACTCGGTTGCAAACACATTCGTACTTTGCCATATCATCGTCAAGCAAACGGCATAATCGAGCGTTTTCATCGTAAAAACAGCTATTATATGTCACAATGACCAAAGTTGGTATCAATCGCTTCCACTTGTTTTACTTAGTCTGCGTGCAACGTTCAAGGCTGACCTTCAAGCGTTTCCGGCAGAGTGCGTGTACGGCACCACATTGAAATTACTGGGTGATTTTTTCGTCAACTCATCGGCTGATTTTTCTTCTAATTTCGTCAATCGTCTTAAAAATGCAATGAATCAGATCAGACCAATCGATACTTCCAATCATTCTTCGAACAAAACAAAAATCCAAAATGAATTAAAAACATGTTCGCACGTATTCTTGCGAGATGATTCGGTAAAGCCTCCATTTAAACAGCTATATGATGGCCCATTCAAGATTCTTAAACGGGGCTACAAAAATGTTGACATTCTGGTTAAAGATAAATCAGTTACGGTATCGGTCGATCGCCTTAAAGCTGCGATACTAGATTTAAATTCAAATAAGCAAGATAATCAAAATGCTAATGAGACTAGAAGTAACGTAAATCAAAATATTGTACTAGATAAAAATTGCCATAAGCAAAAGAATTCTAATAGAGTAATACATAAAAAAAAAATAGTTTAGTTAGTAAAAAATCGGATCACAGTGTGTTCATATTAATAAGGCAACTGAAAATACCCCACTTACAAGATCTGGTAGGTTAGTAAACAAACCAAAGCGTTTTGTAACATTCATTAAGCAATCTAGGTAGATCAGTGGTGGGGGAGTGATATGGCAGCTTCACTGCCGATAAATTTTAACACTAAAATTTCTCATTGTGTGTGAACCTTCAGTCCACACGATAAAGTGACAGGACATTTTTTGTTTCTCTTCCGGATACGTTGCTGATATGATCGTACATCTTAAGTGAGAATAAAATTTGTAAAATACAATTTTTGTGGTTTTTATTTATTCCAAGAACAAAAAAAAAGTAGCCACACCATTAATGACAACATCTGATGTCAAAATTACGTCACGGGTACATAATTATGTGGTTTTTACACGTCGTCTAATCCTAGCTTTAGTCTATTTACGAGCCAGAGGAATTTACAGTTTAGACACAGTGAGAACACAGTGAAGTGAGAAAAGAGAATAGAGGATTTTTCACAGAATACATAACCTCAATCCAAGGAACGCTGTTTTGTGGAAAGATAACAAGTTTGTGCGCCTGGCATCTACATATGTTGGTACTGAACCTTTCGCAGGGACAAATTTTGATCAACAAACAGCGAAGGCTCCTCGGTATGATAGAAAGCAGAAAAAAAAACCATTGAAATCAACTGCCCGCAAATCATCCGAGAATATAATTCTGACATAGGTGGAGTTGATCTTATGGACAGCCTGATGGGTCGATACCACATTCGAACTAAGAGTCGTGATATTATGATTAGACTCCTCTACCGTCTTTTGGACATGGCCGCTACGAATGCATTCATTTCATACAAAATTGAAAATTGAATTGAATTTTTATTTATTCTAAAAACATTGACATTCATATTGTATTATCTGCAAAGCCAGGGGGCTTGTCTGCAGAAGATTGGTCTTGAGAATTAATTACATTACATTATGTTGAGTTCAAAATAAAAATTCATTGCACGTACATAAAAAAAAGAAAACAGTTTATCGTTTATACATTTGAATTCAAGAACATTTTCTTAACATTTTTTAAAAAAAATTGGTTTCGGAAGGTTGTTTAAATTTGTTGTAAGCTCGTTAAATATTGTCGGAACAGCAACTGCATACTTTCTACGTCCATATTCGTTCCAGAATCTTGGGACGAAAAACTTATTTTGTTGTCGTCTACGTGTGTTAGCTGTTTGTTGGGTTGGTAGCTTATAGGTGTTATCATCTTTAAAAGTTGATAGTATGTCCATCTTATACAATTGTTCTATTGTGAGGAATTGTCTTATGTCATTACCATGATGTTCTGACTTCTTAACTATTTTTTGTATACTGGCATGCAATGAGTTTAGCCGCTGGAGCTGCAGCGTGTTGCCCCACGCTAGGATGCCGTACCTTAGGTGAGACTCCACTAGGCTATAATAGCATTGTTGAAGAACATCTGGTGGACATCGATAGCTAAGATGGAAAAGAGCGGCAGCGGATCCCCTGAGTTTTTTTATTAGTGCCTCAATATGATAGCTCCACTTAAAATTGTAGTCGACGGTGACCCCTAAATATTTGTACATAGATACATTATCCAGGATCGTCGAGCAGTTGTCATCAGCTCGAAGAAGTTGATGATTGTTAACCTTATGTAGGCAGTCATAACCATGCATTTTTATTAAGATTTTGTGTTTTAGGATGTGCGGAGGACGTATGTGCATTACTTTAGTTTTTTTTTGCATTTATGATCAGGCCGTTGTGGTGACACCATGTTGTGACTATATCAAACTCCTTCTGCATGATTTTTTCAGCTGCTTCAACGTCCTTGTGGTTAATGATAATTGCCGTGTCGTCTGCGTATGCGTAAACTGTGCTTTTGTTAAGAGCTGCAAGCATATCGTTCATGTATATAATACAAATTAACGGTCCTAATTTGGATCCATGTGGAACTCCATATTGTGAAGATTTTTCTTTGCTTAGGCTTTGTTTAATTTTGACTTTATATTTACGGTTTTTTAGGTAGTCTTCGAACCATGACAAAAGTGGTCGTCTTATGCCCGTTTTTTCCACCTGCTTTAGAATATTTTTATGGCATAGCGTATCAAAGACTTTCTTAAAATCGATAAAAAGTACTATGGTGCTATGTTTTTTTTCTTGATTTTGGTTATTTTGGTTTGAAAAATCACCGATCAACCGATTTACACTTTTTTTCTGTCTGAAGCCGAACTGATTTTTTGACAGATCATACTTTTCTAAATATTCAATAAGTCTTTTGAATACCACCTCTTCGAGGACTTTATCCATTACCGATAAAATTGAAATCGGACGGTAGTTCCCGATATCGTTTTTCGGGCCACTCTTGTATATCGGTCGAATTACGGATATTTTAAGTCTTTCGGGGACCTGTGATTGTTCCAGACTCAAGTTTATAAGTTTTGCTAAAACCGGAGCCAGAACCTCAGCATTATTTCTTAAGTCCTTTAGTCGTATACCATCTTCACCCGCTGATTTATTTTCTTTAAGTAATTTAAGAATTTGTTGTACTTCTTCAGTACTAACTTCATTCATATACATTGATCGCTGAACACTGCTAGATGGACCCGAGTAAGATTTATGTTCGCATATATGGATAGTATTTCTTATGTCTAAAGAAAATTTCTGTGCAAAATGATTTGCGTGATTAACGTATACATAGTGAGAAATGAAATAATTCCAACAATGTGTCCGAAGAAGAACACCTTCTGTAGCTTCCACAATTCCGTGAGGAAAAAGTTGCTGGACTTGTTAGCTGCTAAACGGCCTGTAGGTCGACCATTATCGGCTCAAATTGTTGATTGGACAGTATCACTAATACCTTGCACATCAAGTGTTGGGAAAAGAGCTGTTCATTAAGTTGCGGATGTTCCATCATCATTTATGAATAAAACTTGTTTGATACATGAATATTTACTTATGTTTGCTTTTACATGCAAACCGGCAAGACCGTTTCAAGACGGTCTTGACTATTTCTAAACTGGCGTTCGTTCCACACAAAACTTGTGCCTAAAAATTTAAAATTAAGCTTCTTTTACCTATATTTAATTTGAAAAAAAATTTCAGTTTGATCTGACCTGAATAGGTTTATATTACAACTTTACGTATAATTACAAGAAAAGGAAAAAGTGCGACTTAAAATGCTAATGGATGTAACAGTATGCCATAACATTAAAAATAAAAAACGAAAATTCATTAAGGAGGTGACAAAGCACTGAACATACCTTGATCTTGAAATTTCATTATAAATAATTTGCGTAAATTTAACTGTTCAACTAATAGATTGCACTTTAAATTGATCAATACCATATATGGAGAGACACGTGCTACGCTCACTTCTCCACTACCATTTTATTTTTGTTATATGGAAGAAACCACTCTGGCCTTTGTGTAATGTTCACGGTGATACGAATGGCCTGCAACCCTCCACGTGGATTTTTAACTATAAGGATTATGTTCAGTATTTTCTCATATCATTTTATCAACACATATTTTATTGCACTTAATTTTTGAATTTCATTTCTATTTACATTTATGTATGCTTCAATGCACTTTCGAATCTATATTTCATAAAATGAACGAATACCTTTTATTACCACTATGTTATCTGAATTATGTATTGTAGTCAAAATCTCCGCAACATGATTAAACGTTAAGAAAGTTTGTACATAATTTCCCTCATTATCAGCAGATCTATGCTCATTACTCGTACATTGTATCCGATAGTTTCGGTGAACTGATGCGATTTGGGCAGAATTATTTGGTGCTTGGCATCGAAGTGTAAGTCCGCATTTTTTAGTCTGCCACCGACGCGTATTAGTCCGAAGTCATCTATGAACGGATTCAATCCTGACAACACACTTTTTCCAGTGATACTAGTTCCATTTCGAAGTTGTTTGTAGTCATGACCGAAGGCATTTATTTGAATTGTTCGAATAAGTAATTGAAGACCATAGTCCAAGTCTGACGCTGAGAGTTGCGCGTTTTTTCTGTGTTCTTTAGATGAATTTGAGTTCTTAATAAATCGCCACACATAGGAAAAGGTACGGCGAATACAATAGAAGTCATTTATTAATTTGCATTTCAATGTAATATCATGTTTTAGGAGCACGTTTCTCAGGAATGTTCTCAGGCAATGAAGAATCCAATGAGGGCCATGAATCTGGAGGATTGCATAGAAACTGCGGACCGCAAAACCATAAATTGGAATGACTTAAGTTTAATGGAGACATGCCTCGTGAGAGAATATCTGCAGGGTTTTCGTTGGTTCGAATGTGTCTCCATTCATAAACGTCGGAGATATTCTGAATTTTTGTGACTCTGTTAGCAACAAAGGTATTCCAATTGCAAGGTGGAGATGAAATCCATGCCAGCACAATGGTGGAATCAGACCAACAAAAAATACTTTCTGGAGTGAGCGTAATGGCTTGACGAACACGGCTTATTAGTTCAGCTAACAAAAGGGCAGCGCATAGCTCTATTCTTGGAATGGATATAGTTTTAAGAGGAGCTACCCGAGATTTTGAGCAAAGTAGCCGTACCTTTAGTATGCCATTAGCGTTGATGCTTCTTATATAGACGGAAGCGCCGAAAGCATGCATGCTGGCATCAGCAAAGCCATGAATTTGAAATTTGCTATTGAATGCAAATGCGTATCGAGGAAAACTGATTTTATCCATGCGGTGTAATTCATTGACAAATTGTAACCACGAAGTATGTAGGCCAGCGGGAAGAGTTTCGTCCCAACTCAGGCTTTCTTTCCACAATGTTTGCATAAAAATCTTAGCCTTTAAAATGACCGGCCCTATTAATCCAAGAGGATCGTAGAGTTGGGCAATTGTAGATAGGACTGTACGTTTAGTAACTCTACTCGAAGTGTTCAGTTTGTTGTTTGAGAATAAAAAATCATCCGTCTCAGGATTCCAGATTAACCCTAAGGTCTTTGTTACACTGCCATCATTGATTTGAAGATACTTCTCTATCCTCTAATGGGGTGCCCACCAATGCCTCTTCCGAATTAGAACACCATTTTCGTAGATGAAATCCTCCCTTTAAAAGTAGTAGCAAATACCTCTTTTTTAATCTGAAGTAGATCTTCAACCGTATCGGCACCAGCCAGAAAGTCATCTACATAGAAACAGGACCTGACTGCCTTGGATCCTACAGGAAAATTATTTTATTCATCCATCGCAAGCTGGGACTACGCACGGCAAGGAAGGAGGCGGGAGATGTGCCATAGGTAACAGTATCGAGGGTGTATATGTCTATATCATCTGAGCTGTTATCGCGCCAAAGAATGCACTGTAAGGTATTATCGGGAGGCTGCATTTGTACACATCGGTACATTTTCTCAATATCTGCTGTAACAGCCAATAAGTGAACTCGAAAAGCTAGCAGAATGCTAATGAGATCAGGCTGTAAAGTTGGGCCAACCATTAAAATATCATTCAAGGATGAACCAGTTGATGTTTTAGCCGAACCGTTGAATACTACGCGAAGTTTTGTGCTGCTACTGTCGGCCTTGAAGACGCAGTGATGGGGTAAGAAGTAGTGGGCTTGTCGTAGAATGTCTGATGAAGCAGGACTCATATGATTAAGCGACTTATACTCGGACATGAACTTAATGTATTGTTGCTTGACATCGGGATGACGATTGAGTTTCGATTCTAGATTCAAAAACTGTTTCTTAGCCAATTCAAAGGATGCACCGAGATTGGATGGGGAAGCCTTAAAGGGTAGCTTGACCGAGTATTTTCCTGATAGTAACCGTTTATGCGACTGGACGAAATGATTTTCGCAATCGAGTTCTTCTTGGGAATACGTTCGACTAGATTTGTCACATAATTCAATTTCCCAGAAACGTTTTAATAGAACATCCAATGAATCATTGTGGTTGGAGGAATCAATTAAATCAGAAGCCATTTAAGCATATGGCCTTGTTAACTAGATAAGAGTAGTTAAAATTGCCTGAGACTATCCAGCCTAATCTCGTCTTCTGTATAGTAGGTAAATTTTCCCCTAGGTGAATCTGTCCGACCGAAAGAAGTTCAAAAAATAACGATGCGCCGATTAATATATCAATTTTCTGTGATTCATAAAAATATGGGTCAGCCAATTCTATGTTCTTGGGAAGTTGGAATGAGTTGACATCAAAACATTGGTTTGGTTGATTTTCCGTTATCGACGGCAATAGAAGACAGTCAAGGGTGGCGGAGTAATCATTTATTCGAGAACGTAGGGTAATATTAACCTTATAGTTTACGAATGCTTGAGTGTAACCGATGCCACTGATAGAGATGTCTACCCTAGATCGTTTAAGTGCTAGCCGCTGAGCCAGTCTATAGGTGACACAATTTAACTGAGAGGCCGAATCGAGAATCGCTCTACATGGTATAAATTGTCCGTATTTTGGCAGTTGCCAAAAAGACAAATCGATTGCGCTCAGGTTGCATTACAGACGAAGATGTATCTTTAAATAATTTCGAAGTAAGAACAGCTTTGTTTGTGTTAACTATAAATAAATCAATTAAAAACTAAATTAAAATAATAATGAATACTATAAAATAGAAATACTATGTTACAGTCATTTATGTTACTTTACTACTTTTTATTGCACAAAACTATTGCATTACAATTATGTTCTTATATTACTCTTATATTCTATTCCATTACATTTATAACCTTGAACTAGAATACAATACGAAATATATGCTCACTCTGAATTAAACCGTCCTCTCCTGCGTTTTGATATTCCAACAGGTTATGGGCCCAGCCCAGCCCACTAAGAGACAATAGAAATCCAAAATAATTAGAGTCATCATAATTTGTGGACAGATTTTAAGTTGTTGTCAGGTTGCCATTGATTAAATTGAACAATGTCAAGTAATCATTTAGTGCGGATTGCGGCGCTTACGCGGGATAACTTCGACACATGGAAATTACACGTGGAAGCATTGCTGGTAAGGAATGATTCGTGGGATTATGTAAGTGGTTTTAAGAAGAGGCCTACCGGTACAGAGGCAAAGGATTTGGAGAATGCCGAGATATGGGACCGAGAGGACTGAAAAGCGAAATCGGACGTAATTCTTTCAATAAGCTCATCAGAATTAAAAGAGGTAAGAGGTTGTAAGACATCGCATGATGTCTGGGTTAAATTGCATAACGTTTACCAATCACGAGGTCCTGCAAGGAAAGCCACTTTGCTAAAACAACTTGTCTTAAATAAAATGAATGAAGGTGACGATATTCAAGATCACTTATCAAATTTCGTCTCTGCCGTAGATAAGCTGGCTGATATGCAATTGGAGGTAAATGAGGATTTGCTATCAATACTCTTACCTTATAGTCTACCAGAATCATTTGAGAATTTTAGAGTTGCAATAGAGTCTAGAGATGAACTTCCGAAGCCTAATATATTAAAGATTAAAATAATAGAAGAGTATAACGCACGAAAGACTAAAGAGAGCACAGAAAGTGGAGCATTTTTTGCAAAACAAAAATATCGCAAACAAAAACCAAAGGTAAGCATGCAGAACGATATAACAAGTGATGACAGAAGGAAACACAGGGAAATCGAAGACAAAAAGCAGTTTACATCTCGTATAAAATGTTTTCGTTGTGGTCGCTTGGGTCACAAAGCATCAAATTGCAAATCGAAATTCAATGCACAAGAGCCATCTGCAATTACTGAGGAATCATTTTTAACAAGCTGTGAGGAGAACAAAGCATTATCAGTTGGAGTTAGTGCACGAACTCGAAATTGGTGCTTGGACAGTGGAGCAACATCCCACATGTGCAGTGATAAAAACAGGTTCTTATCGCTAGAGTACACAGAGCCACGTGAATTATTATTAGCTAACAAACAAACTACGGAAATAAAAGGCATTGATGCAGTTAGAATCAAAACTTTAAGTGGTGTTGACATTAATTTAGAGAAAACATTGTTTGTGCCTGATCTTAGAACAAATTTAATTTCAATTCCGAGAGTTACCGAAAAAGGTCTCAAAGTGATTTTTGATAAATGTTATGCTTTCATTAAAAATTCTAATAATATGCCAGTTGCATTTGCTGAAAGAATGGGTGGATTATATTATATATCTGAAAGCATGGAAATTGCCAATATTAGCCATGTTGTGAATGAGTTTGATTTACAGAAATGGCATGAAAAATTTGGTCATCTCAACTCAAAGACATTGCGAAATATGGCGGCGAAGAATTCTGTTTTGGGATTGAAGATGAGTAACAAAAGTACGCTATCAAACAATTTTCAGTGTGAAATCTGCATCAGAGGGAAATTATGCAGAAAACCATTTCCGAAAAGTAGCGACTCAAGGAGTAAACATCCCTTGGAACTAGTGCATAGCGACATTTGTGGACCGATAAGTAAAAAATCAAATGGTGGGTGTAGTTATTTTGCGACTTTCATTGATGATGCTACGAGGTGGTGTGAAGTATATTTCCTAAAAAATAAAAATGTAATTTTTACGGCTTTCCAAAATTATAAATCATTTGCTGAAAATTTTACAGGTAGACGCATTAAAACTCTACGATCGGATAATGGTGGAGAATATTGTAGCAGACAGTTCGAGACATTTTTGAACGAACATGGTATTAAGCATCAATTAACAGTCGCGTATACACCTGAGCAGAATGGCGTTTCGGAAAGGATGAATAGGACGTTGGTGGAAATGGCTCGCTGCATGTTGTTACAATCGAAACTACCACTATCATTTTGGGCAGAAGCTATTGCGTGTGCAAAATATATACGGAACAGGTGTTCTTCCAGTAGTATCAATGGAGAAATTCCGTACACACTATGGAATGGAAAGGTACCAAATGTAAATCATTTTCAAATATTTGGAAGCAAAGCTTATATTTTGATCAAAAGTAAAAACAAAGGTAAATTTAATCCTAGATCTAGACCGCATATTTTTGTAGGATATTGAGAAACTTCAAAGGCCTATAGATTATGGTGTCATTTAACCAATAAAATTATAAAAAGTAGAGATATTAAATTTATTAAAAACGATTTTAGAAAAGAATTGAACCCAACGAATAACAAGCCAAATGAAACTGAATTGGAATTTCTGTTCGGATCGATTTTTGGAGAAGAGGGAAGAAGGGAGCATGAAAAGCATAGAAAACAGGAAAATTTGGATGAACAGCATAAACAGCATGAAGAGCATAGAACGCATGATGAGCATGAAACGATTGAAGAATATGTTCGACACAATCTTTCTGAACAGCGTGAAGAGCACACTAATGGACACGTGGGAATAAGAACTAGATCAAAAATGAAATCTGCGAACACAGCAAATTTGAAACAACATGGCAAAGTTGATATATGTGATTCTGAGGATTGTGATGTCTTTTTAGATGCCTCTTGTATGGTAAGTGAAGACCCTCAAAATATTAACGAATTATTATTAGATCCAAATATTGGTGAATGGAAAAGGGCTATGAAGGAAGAGCTTTTAGCACATAAAGCCAACGAAACTTGGACAATAGTAGATCGACAGAAGGGGGAAAAAGTCATAGGATGTAGATGGGTATTCCAAACAAAAGTTGGTTGTGATGGAGAAATTACGAAAAGAAAAGCTCGTTTGGTCGCGAAAGGATGCTCTCAACGTTCGGGCATAGATTTCAAGGAAACGTACGCACCAGTAGCTCGACAGTGTTCCATACGTTTAGTAATGGCTCTTGCGGCTGAATGGGGTCTCATTTTGCACCAGTTAGATGTGGTCACCGCTTACTTGAATGGACAGATTGAAGAAACAATATTCATGCAAATCCCTGAGATGTATTCGACTCTTATGAATGACGATTGTGAAAATGGTAAGGTATGCCAAATACAAAAAGCTATATATGGGTTGAAACAATCGGGCTGACAGTGGTACATAAAGCTTAATACAGCACTTGTTAATATGGGGATGAAACCATTGGCTACAGATCCTTGCATTTACATTTTACGAAAGGATGGACACATAGTTATTATCGCTATATACGTTGATGATATAATTATAGGATCAAATAGCATAGATCAAATTAAACTTTATAAGGATAAACTAAAATCTCAATTTAAAATGAAAGATATAGGCAAACTCAACTACTTTTTAGGAATAGAGTTCAACCAAAAGGCTACTGGCGAGATCACAATGTGTCAAAGAAAATATATAGCTGAAGTTTTAAAGCCATTCAATATGGAAGACTCAAATCCGGTGAGTACACCATTAGACTTAAACTGCAAGCTGTCAAAGAACATGTGTCCTATAACTGACGTAGAAAAGGAAAATATGAGTAAGTTACCTTATCAGAAACTTATTGGTTTGTTACTGTATTTGGCTGTAACGACCAGACCTGATATTTCATTCGCTGTAAGTTTTCTAAGCCAGTTCAACAACAATTATGGCAAGCCTCATTGGACTGCAGCTAAAAGGATCCTGAGGTACTTGAAAGGAACACAAAACTACAAGCTGACTTATCGAAGGAGCGGGCAAGATGTAATTGGATATACAGACTCTGACTGGGGTGCAAATGTTGACGACAGGAGATCTTACACTGGGTATGTTTTTAAGCTAGGTGGTGCAGCTGTTTCGTGGGAATCGAAAAAACCGAGAACAGTTGCCTTATCCAGCGCAGAAGCGGAGTATATGGCAATAGCTGATTCCGTGAAGGAGGCAATGTATCTTAAAAAGTTTTTGCACGAAATTCTCTTTACAGATAAAAATAATGTAACCATATACAATGATAACAAGAGCGCTCAATCCATAGCAAAAAATCCAGTTCAACACTCAAGGACGAAGCATATCGACATCAGGCATCATTTCGTCCGTGAAGCTGTGCAGAGGGGTGAAATAATTTTGAAGTATATTGACACCGATCACATGACTGTAGATTTGCTAACCAAGGGGATTACATCTCCGAAACATCGTACACACATGGAACACCTTGGACTTAATTTTTAATTGCGGGGAAGTGTTAACTATAAATAAATCAATTAAAAACTAAATTAAAATAATAATGAATACTATAAAATAGAAATACTATGTTAAAGTCATTTATGTTACTTTACTACTTTTTATTGCACAAAACTATTGCATTACAATTATGTTCTTATATTACTCTTATATTCTATTCTATTACATTTATAACCTTAAACTAGAATACAATACGAAATATATGCTCACTCTGAATTAAACCGCCCTCTCGTGCGTTTTGATATTCCAACAGTTTGAAGCTGACGAAGAGGATGGGGCAAGGGAAGAAGAAGGTTGATTTTCCTTGCGATTAACCTCTAATAAAGGGGAATCCCTAGGTTGAAAATTGACAATGCTTTCTAAATGCAGAAGTGTGTTGTGTCGCCCCTTGCATTGCTTACAACCCTTAGATTTGCAAAAACGAGTGAAGTGTCTTTTTCTTAAACAATTTAAACATAGACCACGTTCTTTAATCTGAGCAATACGTTGATCGATTGAAAGAGCAATAAAATCTTGGCAAAAATATATACTATGGTTATTTGAGCTACAAAATACGCATGCATTGTTAGCAGAATTTGATGTAACAAGTACCTTTCGATTATTCCCTTTACTAGAATGGTGAGGATTGCCGATATTTCTTGTGGTATGCTGTTGTGTTGAGCTTGCAATATTTTCGAGTATTTGGCATCGCCTCTCCAAAAACGTTGACATTTCTTCCCACGTTGGTATAACATTCAGCGGTGCTTCTTCCTTCCATTTACCCTGTGTCGATTTATCCAGCTTATTTCCTACTAGATATAGCAGAATTCCATCGGTGATTTGATCCTTGTTGGCTAATGACTGCAATGCCCGTAAATGCGAGTTAACAGAGTCACAAATGTCCCTTAACCCCTGAGCAGTTGGTTGATGGATTGCAGGAAGAGCACAAATTTCTCTTATGTGAGCCTGAAAAATCAAACGATTGTTGTTAAATCTTGTTCTTAATAATTGCAAGGCTTTTTTATAATTATCGCCTGTGATTTCCAATGATTCAATCGTCCGGAGTGCTGAGTCTTCGAGGCAAGAGCGAAGATGTTGAAACTTTTCTATGCTGGATAGCTCTTCATCAGAATCAACTAAAGTGGAGAACATTGCTTGAAAGTTGGGCCAGTCAGAATATTTTCCCGAAAATGATGTGAGCTTCAACTTGGGAAGATGGGCATTTCTCGGTTTAGGAACAGTTATGAATGATGACTCGTCATGAGCTGGCGGAAAGGCACGTGGTTTTTTCGACCCAATAAGAGTTAAAATTTTAGTTTTAATGTAGCAATAATTATCTTTAAATACAGAACGCTTATCAACCTCAAGTTCCTTGGAATCCATCACTTCCCACTCGGTCTGAACTTGATCGAATTTTATCGCATATGACTCCAACATACCTAACCTCGTTTCCAGCTCAGGAATCGTTATGTTGTCAGGAACACTCGCAAAATAATTTCTTATTTTTGTTAATTGTCCTATGACTGATGAGCGCTTCACCTTCACTGCTGCGACTTCCCTTTCAACTGTAGTCATTTTTTTTCACGATCGATCAGAGTCACAAACTATATTAGTTAAATTTTGTTTAGACCGAGTAAACAACTAGTTGAATGATTATAAGTTTATAACAGAGTCCTGTCACGGTAGCCAATGTTTTGTCAATTTAATATTTTTTTAATTGAATATAAAAAAAAACAATAATTTCACAGCACGTCTTTATTCCGCCAACTTAACAGAGCAAGTAAACAACACACGATAGGAAAATAGTTCAGTTACGCTAAAATACAATGTAATGAGCATAGATCTTTCCCGTTCCGTTGTGGAGTAAGTTCTGATTATTACATATCCTATTCCACATCCTGAGGCATCCGTATGTACCGTGAAGGGTAAATTTCTGGGCACTTCTGAAGAAGCACTGTAATTGCAGGAATCAATTCTGAAAAATTTGGAACAAAATCCCTGTACCACAATACTATACCAACAAACCTTCGCACTCCTGTTACCGTCTTCCATTGCGTATACTCAACTTCAACTTCTTCTTGGTCAACCAATAGACCCTTCTCGTTTCAATATTCAATATACAACACCACCATCTTTGATCCGGTGCAATACTACCCTTAATATATTCAAATGGTGTTTATTTCAGAAACAATGACAACACCATCCCTAGCTCCATCATGCAAAAATCGGCTCATAAAATGAGACTTCGTGGGAACTCTGGAATTAGAAGTACCACCACTTTGATAGGAAAATTGAGTGCACCAACTACCTCAACCCCATCCCCGTTCGCCGAGGTTACCATTTTGACGTCACCCTTTGATAATTTGCAGTTTGAATATTTCAATGTGTCCCATCCTTTACCCAAAAAACTGTCCGAGACGCCCCCAAATGTAGCAACTCTAACAATTTGACTACAAGATTTCCAAAATGAAATCTAAGAAATATCTCCAATTCTCAGGTACCCCTCCATCATACGAGTATATTGTGGTTTTCTTGGATCAACTCAATTTCCTGCCTGTCCTTGAGCTGATGGGTTGTTTCTCGACATTTCGATCTGTGAGATACAACGTGAGCACCGGCTGCATATACCACCAACCCTATTGCACCTGCTTCAGCATACAAGGCTGCGGCATTGAGCTGCGATATGACTAGGTTGCTACAGCGAAAGCAGAATATCAGGCTCTCATAGAAAGTTGTTCCGCCTCAATAGCGTTGGGGCAAAACTCTTAACCAAGCCCCTCTTGGCTTCAAGCTGGTAATATACTTCTGAATGAAAACTGACAGAAGAATGTAAATTATGACGATTACTCAGCAGTGACAGTTACTGAACGTAGAAAACTGTGGTAGAGTTTAGACGCAACATAGTCCAAACTAGGGCCATTTGTGACTGGTGAAAAGGGAAAATGTTTCTTCGAATCCATTTAAGTTTTACCTCATTTGGACAGTGTTCACTTAATCTTGATAAAGGCCAAACATTACACTAACCTCTAGGATAATCAACTCCAAACTAGGTGGGGCTTCTGCTGAAGATGTGTCAGCATAGGTATGCCGCAAGGCAGTGTCACCTTTTCTGGAACTTAGTGGTTAATGAACTGCTGATACAAGTGGAAGCGGGTAGCAGAAATGTGATTGCCTATGTGGATGAAGTTGCTATAGCCGTCTCAGGTAAACATCTTAATACCATTAAAGAACTCCTGTGGATTGGGACTAAACCCCAATAAAACTGATCTTGTTCTCTTTTCCAGATACAACAAAACATCTGGGACTCATTTTCGACAGGAAACTAAACTGGAAACCCAATATTTAAGAAAGAGTTAAGAAAGTTACAGTAGCTTTATTGCCTTGCAAAAAAAGCCATTGGGAACAAATGCTACGCATCTCAGTCATAAGACCGATACTCACTTGCTGGGTTGTTGTCTTGTGGACGGCCTTAAACAATGCAGTCAACTGGACCAAACTAACTAGAGCCCAAAGAACATCATGCCTATGCATAAGCGGAGCCCTACGCTCTACTCCCTCCGTGGCACTCAATATCTTCAGCACGCAAGCAGCTGCGACTGCAGCTAGTCGCCTTAAATTGACTATACAGTGGACAAATAATTTATTTGGCCACTCTAATATTCTTAATGTACTAGTAATCCTCACAGAAAACATCGATTACACTATACCCCAACATTGGTTTGACAAAAACTTTCTTCTAAGCATCCCCTCTAGATTCTTCTGGAAGTAATATGCTTTCATGGAGGACAAATCAATCCACTTTTACACAGATGGATCTAAAACTGATAGCGCTGTTTTCTCAGATAATCTAAACCTAGGCTTCCCCTTCCGTCTCTCAAATCACTGTGGCGTGTTGCAGGCGTCCTGACCAGGCGGAAGAAAACCGTGATATATATACAAAGGATATCAACATCTTTTCCGATAGTCAGGCTACAATGAAGTCACTGGACTTAGTCTCGATAAAAATTCTAGAACAGCCCTTGACATCATCATGATCGTCTATTACTGGGCTTATAGGCAAGCATGCAAGAAGGCTTGGCGCCTTTACAAATGATTTCTGTAGAAGCTGCATGGACGAGGAGGAAGAGAAGACAATCCTCCACCTACACTCAACATGTCCAGAGCTTGTTTGCTCTTGTTTACTCTGTACCATATTGGGGCCTTTTCCTCAAAAAAATTGTAGGCCACTAGAAACAATTCAGCTTTAGTATACCCAGGAGATTCGTTTAGCTCCTACACATTTTCAAGAAAACAACTACATATCAGACTGCGTATGATCTCCCCTAAATTTCACACCGCATTCTTGTCGCTTGTTAACAGCAGTGAACGCCTTGACGACATATTACAACCCCTGGAGGAAAGGTCGCGATCATTTCCGCTGAAACCTGCCCTTCTTTTCGTGTTAATCCTTCTGCGCTAGCCTTAATATATATGTAAATTAGAGAGCATCGCTACAGCCTGTTGCCTATCATCAGCGAAAAAAGCCTTATATTCAAGAGTGCGAGCCTGTGACCGGCCCATCCTCCTCAGATCCTATTCCGATTTAGCTCCAATTGTCTTAAACTTTTTTGATTGTTTGTTAGTTAGAGAATCTCCTTCAACTTCGGTTCTATTTCGGCTTTTTCATCCACAAAAGAGATCCAATAATCTAGCAAGGTATAACTCGTGCCCCGCCTAATTACTGTGCGCAACATGTTTCATATCTCATGTACATCCTCGGCGTAGACGAGTGATTTGAGTGAAATAGTCTAAAAGCGTCAAATCGCACAATCTAGCAGGCTAATTCATCGGTCCAAAACGAGTGATAAATCGCCCACTGAACCCATTTCTCAATTAGTCTATCGATTCGCGTGCTCTGTGGCATGTAGCGCCGTCTTGCTGGAACCACACGTCGACCAGGTTCAGCTCATTGTGAAAAAATACTGGCCAATGATTCCCTCGAACCATAAACCGCACCCAACAGCTGCATTCACAGCTCTCGTATTGTCTGAGGTTGCTCATGGGACCAAATATGGCGGTTTGTTTATTAACATACCCATTCAACCAAAAATGATTTTCGTCGCTGAAGACAATTTTTCGATAAAAAAGCTGATTTTCTGTAAGCTGTATCTCGAAGGTTTTAGACTAAGATCCTTGCGTAAAATCTTGCACGTGGCGAATGGACAAATCACGGCCTTCACTAACACTGGCGGATACAGGAGCTATATTTTCCTCTGTACGCACTATACGCATAAGGGTAGGTGGCTCAATATCCAATAGCGTGAAATTGTTGCGAAATGTTGTCACTATGGCTTGAATTGCTTGATCAGTAGGTCGATTATGACGGCCGTAAAATGGCTGAAGTGCTTGAAAAAGATTTTTTACAGAGCACGAATTTTGATAATAAAATTCTATAATTTGTAAGCATTGTTCGGGTGTAAGTCTTTCTATGATTAAATGGCAATGTTCGTTAAGCGTGTTTAGCCCTGACATATGACACGAATCACGCGTGAGCTGTCAAAAATAGAACAGCAAAAAAATCAGCCTTTAGAAGAAAAAAGAAGCTCTCCCCGTACTTGAACTGGAGCTTTCCTTTTTCGGGAGGTACGTTGCCTTACCCTATTCGAATAAAACGACCTGCCAGTAAGCGACCGTTCAATTTGATTTCATTGGTAAACAGTATCTACGCATTCTTAATACTATAACTGATTGGTCTCGTTCGGCATGTCTCCAGCCACTTGCTTGCCTCTGCTTAGCAGAAACGTCTAACGCGCCACATTTAGGCGCTCAACAAATAGATTAGTTCGATTGCGTGACCAGATAGCAATGATAGTTTTTCCAATTGTTATGTTTCAGCAGCTGTCAAAGTTATCAATGACATCCAGCTGTCAAAATATTCAGTAAGGTTTGACATTTCATCGTGCATCGTTCTACGCTTGCTGAACGTGTTGAAATTTTTAAAATTATTATCGAGATTCCGGCTCAGTTGTACAATAAATACGCAACGTGAATTTCGTCGTGAGGTCGGTCGTCATCACGGCTTCAGTGTGCAGGCAATTCGTTGCACCGTATAAGATTGTTGCTGACGCAGGAATTGAAGCTGAACGATCATAGACAACGCCGTTAGTTCCCTAATTGGGCACTGGAAATGTTGGCCGAAGATCTGGATTTTGGTCAAAAAATCATCATCTCGGAGAAGGCCCATTTTTAGCTCGGCAGCTATGTCAACAAGGAAAACTGCCGTTTTTGGAGCAAAAACACTCCGCAAAGATTGAATGTTTGGTGCGGCTTATGGCATGGCGTCGTTATCGGTCCTTATTTCTTTCGAAATGAGGAAGGAGACACTGTTACCGTCATCGGTCTTATGTATAGAGCGATTTTAACAGCATTTCTGTGGTCAGAACTCGGCAACATTGATATATCCGAGCTGTGGCTTCAACAAGACAGCGATACATATCATACAAGGGACGCACGCTCGAAGTTGTGAAGGAGAAAATTAGCGACTGGGTCATCCCATGGCGAGCGTTCATCAATTGGCAGCCGCGATCATGCGATTTGAGACCATTCGATTATTTTTTTGTCTGGGGCTACGTCCGTCAACGCTAACAAACTAACCACCTTGGATGAGCTTGAGGACAACATTCGACACGCTCTTGCCGGAATAACTCCGCACATATTTCGTCGAGTCATCGAAAATTGAATGGCCATTTGAATGATGTTCTATTCCACACCTAATGGCATGCACGTAGCTTCAAAATAAAGCCAGAATCAATTTTATATCTCACACCTCCAACTTTCTTCGTATACCCTTAACCAAGTGTGTTTGTTGATTTTTTCATCTAAATTCGTGGATCTCTGAATAAAAGCCCTACAGCCCTTCAGATTTATTCGAGTGCAAAATAGCTTCGGCAAAAATCATCTTATCTACTAATATCTCTCATCTCTTACATTAGTCCATGTAGAATTCAATCTCTGAACCAGATACTCACCTCCAGTCCGTGTGTAAAGAAAACCGGCAATGACACAACTATAATCAGTGTCCACAGCAAGAATATGGCAATTTTTGTCATCTTTTCAGTTCGAATTTCCCGTGACCATATCGGATGGACTACAGCTAAAAATCGATCCACCGACATTAGGACCAAAGTGTAGATGCTTACAAATGCAGTTACCACAATTAAATATTGAACACAACAACACCAGACCTCACCAAAAGGCCACACATACACAATATAATCGGTAGCCGTAAACGGGATGCAAAATATCACAAACAATAGATCCGCAATGGCCAAGTTCACTATGAGCAGATTTGTTGTGGAGCGCATCTGCGGATTGGCCAAAACCACAAATATCACGAGGCTATTGCCCAGGAAACCAGTGATGGCAATGATACCGAAAAATATAGGCACGATAAGTGGCACAAGGTTCGTCGTGATATGAAGGAATTCGGCGTATTCCTCATCGGTGGAGTTCATTGTGAGGCCGAAATCCTCTTAAGGGCTATAGGGGTGACGGTTGGAAATTGGAAATGAAATGTCAAAACAGTGACGCCACTTAACACATTCTCGAACTTTGGAGTTGAGTTTGACTATTTTTCACTATTGTGCGGATCAATTCGATTCGACAAATCAATTTTTGTTTTTTTAGATATCAGCGAAGAAAATCGCGAAGCACTTCACACGACCATGTACGTACGAGTACTCCGACTATATTAAGGCTCCACGGTGGGACTACCACGACCACGACCACGACTACGAATGACTACAGCGATTTTCGTTGGCTAGGGAGAATTCTCATCGCCATCACCAGCCGCAGTTGGTTCTTTTCCAAGTTCTCGTTTGGCCGATGCCGATGCCGATGTTGATGCTGATGCTGACGCCGATTTGCCAGTCTATTGTGCGTTCCACATCATTTGGCTGTAAGTGTAGGCAAATATGTATGTCTGTACGAGTAAATCAATGTGATGGAAACATTCGTACAATTGTATCCAGCGCCACCATTGTCTACCTGTTGTCTGAACGTGTACGTACATAAATAGAAACCAACCGACAGACAGACACACAGCGGCGAAATACCTGTAATCCGCATGTTTGCACAAAGACAATACGCGGTGGGTGGTTTGGACCGAATAATAGCATTCGTCGGAGCACTTTGATTCTAATAATAGGACGCGCAGATACTCGTACCTGAATACGCGGATACGGAGAGGGAAGTCTTCGAATTCGACTGTGCCCGTGTTTGTGATTGTTCACAGGCGGCGCAGTCGGCAAGTGTCGTACAACATAACACTTTACATAGGAACAATTCAAATAGCTACACAACGGATATACAGCC
This sequence comes from Volucella bombylans, assembly GCA_949129095.1. Taxonomy (NCBI): domain Eukaryota; kingdom Metazoa; phylum Arthropoda; class Insecta; order Diptera; family Syrphidae; genus Volucella; species Volucella bombylans. The sequence continues at coordinate 12,436,355 of OX422140.1, forward strand.
AGGACTAGGTACAAGCAGAACTCGTACTTGTATTTAGGAGTTAGATTGCCAGGCGATTTCATTAGTCGAAAGTGATTGCTGGCAGTCATTGTGGGTGGAAGTGCATGGCAACACTACTCGTATTTGTGTTAGAGTTGAGTTGCAACCGCAAATTAAATAAAAGTGGTTAGACGCCTTGATTTGGTGCAGAACACAGTTCGGTCCTATTGTCCTTGGTATCTATTGGTACTGTGAGCCAAATGTAAATTTGAGATGCGCATATGATGTTGGATTAGAGCTAATTTGTTTGTGGCATTGCTGTCTAGTAAACTCGGAGCCCAAGAGTGATGCAAATTTACAGAAAGTCGTACATACCAATAGAGAGCAGAGTTATTTGGGTTGTTGCAGATGGGTTGGTTAGTAATCTGTTGATTTTATTTTTATAAATTTTCAGTGCATTTGAATGGAGTCTCTGGGTACTCTGCAATGCCAAATTTTTCTTAAGTATTTTCAAAACGCCCGTAAACAATCCTGGAAGAAGGTTCAATACTGGACATTTACTCTTAACGGCAGTTATCCAAAGAACTGACGTATCAGGTACCCAAAGTTTGGCATTTATCCGTAGAATTTCAAGTTTGAAAGACACAGAGCGTCGGCTGGAACGTAAAGGGTACGAAACACCAATCCATGGCCCATGACTATGACAAAGGCAACCTGGATGAATATGCATGGTGTATGCTGGGCTTCATAATATCTATGACTGGTTTTAAGGTCTGCCTTCCTTTATTTAACCTTTTTCTTTTGAGGAGTAAGAATGTGGTTTGTTGCTCCTCTTTTTAACAATATTTGACATATTGGTTCAATAGGGTCAACGTTTTTTATATCCGTGAGTTATTATTGGAGATGGTTTTACTCTAGTAGAGGATATCGCTCTTTGGTTGCCAAACTGGGCCAAGATTTTTGACATCATCAGTTTGCTTTACGTGCAGCAGATCAGATTTTAACAGTTCAATCCGCTCAGCTTGCATCTCTAGCGTTTCCTCTACGGTGGCATCTCCCATCACAAACAAACAAACTTGTCGTTTTTCAATATCGTTGGTGCCCGATAGGCATGCGAGCTGGACAATACGTCTAGTAGCTAGGCGATGAGGTAAGTTCAATGAATCTAGAGAAATTCTCCAGCTGAGTCTCTAAACTAAAGGATGCTTGGCCTCCCATTTCACCGGCATCCCTTCCACTACTTTTTGCCTTGGGCTGGATCAAGTTGTCCCGAGGATCAGTCTGGCTGAGGGGAGGACCCAGGACCATCAAGAATAGCTCAGTCGTGAACGGAGTAACCGGATGGACCATCCTCACTCCGCTACTCGTGGGAGTTACTAATGGATTCAATTTAAAAAAAAAATCCGAGACTGGTACACTTTTAATACTACATAGTCGGTAGAACTGTGACTGCATCGACTACCGGAAAGACATCTGCATTGTCGAGCGGAGGTAAGCCATGGTCCACCATCTTATAAAGGCAAAGAGCAAAAAACCAAACTTTCAAGGAGTGACAAGACTGTAGCAAGCCATGGTCCTAGGGCTAGCTCCACCCCTAGACGTAGCCTGCCACAAACTTGCTGCTGCTACTAGAATTCCTCCCTCAAAGGTGGAATCAGGGGCTCAGCTGCGTTGGCAAGTTCAATCCAAGGAACTCAATATCAGACTCCGAAATGCTTTACACATTATCAAAACCCTCGGATCCATTCCGGAAGTTGACAGAAGTGCGAACATAAAGATTGAGTGGGCTAACAGCATCCTTAAAGACGGATTATCCACTGCTCCCAAAACGCAAAGAGGCCCAAAACCAATAATAACAATGCCCCACTTGGGCCATCCAACAGCACATCTCTTTTACCAAAGTCTTAAAATGACAAAAGCGACACCGATGGATCGGTGGCAGTTGTTTAAGCTAAACCTATCGGGCAACGTCTTGGCCATCATTTTTTTTTTCTTTTATTTTTACTTTAGTATTTGCGCGGGCCTATGGGTGCCTTCTTTAATAGTGGCTATAGTAGGAGCAGATCTGTCAGTCGGTTGTATTTGGCGTCTTTAAGGAGTAGTGCTTCCTCAATTGTATGTCTATAATTTCTCTTGATCATCATGCGGGAAAAAACCGAAGACTCTTGGACAACCCAAAGTTCAGGTAGCTCCATATTCGAGGCCAGTAGCCAGCACAACAGGACTGATGCAACCGGTCTGATTACAACAGACAAGCTGCTCTGGATGCTGCATAGCTCCAAACCATACAAGTCTACTCTTCGGGACGGTATGATACCTGCCGAGCTACAAAGGTCCTCAGATATTATCCTGCCTACGCTGGAGACTATGATCAGGAGTTGTGTAGAACTGATCCACATTCCTCTGTGATGGAAAGAAGTCAATGTCTTTATCATTCCGAAAACCGGTAAATGGTCTCATGTTGTCCCAAAGGACCTCAGACTTATAAGTTTATAATCCTTCCTTCTGAAAACTCTAGAACGACTGATAGATATCCACATACGATCTAAAATTGATCCAAGACTTTTGTCAACAGCTCAACGGAAAGTTGGTGGAAACGGCTCTGCATTTACTGACGAGCCATATCGGACAATCCCAATATAGACAGCACACAATGGTTGCTTTTCTTGACATAGAGAGTGCCCTTAACAACGTCAACACATCCGCAATCACATTGGAAGCAAACGCGGCCTTCAACCTTGCCTAACCTACTAACTATATACATACGAGTATCTCAGTTATAAGACAGATACTCACCTACGGGGTGGCTGTCTCTTGGATGCCCTTAGACAATGCAGTCATCTGCGGCAAACTAAGTAGAGTCAAAAGAACACCATGCCTATGCATAAACGGAGCCCTGAGCTCCACCCCCTCCGAGGCGTTATTTCAGTCCATAATTTAATATTTTTAATGTATTAGGAATCCTCACAGAGAACATCGATTACATTATACCCGAACTTTGGTTTGACAAAGACTTTCATGTAAGCTTCCCCTCTAGATCCTTCCGGGAGAAAAATGCTTTCTTGTAGGACAAGTCAATCCACTTTTATATATGTAAATGGATATAAAACTGATAGCGGGGTTGGTGATGGTGTTTTCTCAGATAAAATAAATCTAAGCCTCTCCATCTTCCAAACCATTTGGAAATTTTTGCGATTAAATAAGCTCTGTCCTGACTGAAGAAAAAAAGGGATATCGGCATTTTTTCGGATAGTCAGGCAGCAATCAAATCCCTCTAATCAGTCTCACTAAATTCCACAACCGCCATGGATTGCCGATCATCTTTTAGGGAGCTGGCATAGCAGTTCAGCCTTCCTCTTTGAAGTCAGCCGGGTCACAGAGACATTCCAGGGAACTGTACGGCTGACGAACTCGACAAAATTAGAACTTCTACCCATTCTACCTCAAAAAAAAAAAAAAAAATTAAGGTTTGTGCTAGCAAAAGAACAGACCCTAGGTGGACTGTTAACCAATATGCCTAGCAACCGAATATATCCGGCCAAAGCTGGATCTGAATCGCTGAAAGATTTTGATCCTTCTAAATTGGAAACATATCAGCGCCATCATAGGTATTATCACTGGACACTGCCTTATAAGAAGGCTAGGCCTCTTTACAAATGATTTCTGCAGAAATTGTATGGGCAAAGAGTAGGAAGAGACAATCCTCCACCTATTCTGTACATGCCCAGCTCTCTCCCAAAGAAGGAAGCTTTTCTTACGAGCTTTCTTCCGCAATGACTCAAATTTAGACAATATAGACATAAGCAGTCTTCAACGCTTCATAATTACCTCAAATTGGTTTTAAGAGTAGAAGGATCACAGATCCACTGTTGCTTCCCGACAAAATCTACGGCGCGCTGGAAGAATGGGAGATTGTGTGTTTGCAGGAAGCTAATTAATCGCGTGAAATAAAAATTGAAAACATCGCGAATAATTGGCTTTGATGCACACAACACAAATAACAAAAATGAACACAAACCAACGAATTGAATACAAACTTAACCGCACCACAAAACGATTTAACTCGGGACAAAACTCACAACTATCAAACTGTCAATATGCCGGGCTACGAAGAACATATCGATCTCGCTTTAACGAATTTCAACGCCACTTGAAGAATATGGTCATAATCTCTGACCAAAGGCAACGAAATTCCAGGATGGCCGAATTGCATGTGAGTGAGATGCACTGCAAAACAATGCACTCTAACACCTACTCCGAAAATATGGGGGCATTGTTGGTGCTGGTGTGTTGTTCACATATTACACTAAGGTAAATAACCCAGGGTGATAGACCTTAGAAGAAACAGCTGAGTGGTATATAAGCCATCAGCAGCTTCGAGGGAAGAAGAAATGCATATGTCAAGCCACTCTTCAGCCAACAGTCAACAAAAAAAGTTTAGAGTTAAAAACCAAAGGTCACGAGTTTTATTTAATTATTTTTATTTTACTGGCTTCAGTTCATCTAACTGAAGAAGTTATCGGTTTTTTCTTCTCTTCAGTTCATCTAACTGAAAGGGTAGCCACCGCTTGTGAATCGTCTATTCCAAGCCAACTTTTAAATCCCGCTCAACTCAGTTAGGGACATCCACATTGCATCACAATGTGGCCCATTGTGAAGGCCTAAGTGGGTTGATATTTTCAACAGCCATTCTTATCTAACCTAACCTAACCTAAATGTGTGTACGTGTACTACATACATTTATACGTATGTATTTACACACACACATGGCTCCACCACTATACACCCAGCTGGCTTACTGGCTTACTTATTCGTCATCAGAACAAAGGCATTGATAAGCGAGCGAAACCGCGGGTAACAGCTAGTTTGCTTCATATAACACATAAACATAACTTACCAAAAAGATTGATATCTTAAGAAAGTACAGCTAATTCAAACACAGAACACTGCCACTGGAAAAAGATGAAAGCATGAAATCCTGCCATCTGACCGTACAGGATTCCAACAGACCTATTCAATACTTCTCTTAGAAGACAATGTCTTTCTTGCTGTTGAAATAACTTCCAATACGCAAACCACTTCGAGTGACAGTACTTGCATAGGAGACCAGATTAGTCGCTAATATCCGATGGCTTCTTAGATATTCCTTTTATTTGTTCCACATCCCCCCTTAGATTTTCTATACTGCTTTCATATTTAAACTCATTGGATTGTTTTACCCAAAGTGTACGAGTATTTGTATTATGGCAACATCTTGACTAAACCTATTCTATCACATAATCTGTAGAAAAATTCTTGGAATTTTACATCAACACAAAAACTCAGAAATCCGCACGCAGTATGTGTGATATTTGCAAACACCGTACCACCTTAAGCTCTTTTACGATCAACAATTGCCTGTAAATTTCGGGAGACCCGGAACAAGGTAACACTGTAACAGATGAAAGATTATTGCCAACTCGTTCGAATACTAAATCCATAAATTTCCATCCAAATTGCCAAGCAAGCACAAGTGACCGACCGCTACTGCGTCAGTGATTATTACTACACCTTTCCAGCAGCTTGAACCCGTACCTGTGTTATGTCCTCTGGTTCTACTGCAACTGCAATTCCACTGAAAAGCTAAACAACTGTGACGGTGCTCCACGTCGGCATTTGCTCATAGTTACAACCTCACTGAGAGGATTATCCAGGCACAGGCCAGAGATTTCATGAATTAATTTGCCCCCTATTCGCGTCCAGCTTTGTGACTTGTTCCACTGTGACTTGCAGTACTGCAATACCACCGTTGATGTCGTCATTTTACCGTCACCGGAATCTTTGTCTACGTTTAGGCAGGCACCTGTGTCGGATTGTAGCCTACCATCTTTGGCATCCAAAAACCAATGGGTAACATCGCCATGATAACAGTTTTTTAGAAGGACATCCACGGATCCGGATGCGACCGGTACAATTTGCAGGCACTTTTGTCCAGAACTCAATTTTCCGAAAGCTATGTAATCTTCGTTGGGCAATCTGTAAAAGAAACAATCGCCAGTGGTGCTGTGTGTAAAAGTCGACTTGGTCAGGGTAGGTGATAAAGGAGGAGGGGGAGAAGGAAGAGGAGGTCATTCAACTATGACTATGGTTACTCACTTGAGCTCATGGAATACCGTCTGGATGTACCATGCAAAAGGTTGACACTGTAAATCCTTTTTTATCCTTTCCACTTGGTTCTGTGTTGCAATAAGCTGGCTGCTATTGCTGATACCTATTTCTTGATACTTCTGGGTTGTTGCTGTAGAAGCAGTAGCAGCTGGCCTGGATGAGTACAAAAAATATTTGTACTCATCCAGCCAGGAGTCGGCAATAATTTTTCGATTCCTGTGAACGGGAAGTGGGATATTTTTCAATGGCTCTTGTCTAAATCTCTGTTTATGTTTACTAGATATCTACCTTAGATACTGGCCATTAGGTAAATCTAACGAGTGCCTTGTCTTATGGAATACATGGCCTATCCGACTGCAAGGCACAATCTCAATTTGTCCACCGCATAACCACAGCTTTATGGACATCTCAATGGACTCACCACCCCATACCTGTCATCAACAAAAACAAGAAGAAAAAAATGGAATACCAACCAAAATTTTTATCCAACATCTACGAGTACAGATTGCAAATGGAACAGCCGCCAAAGCACTTAGGGAATTTTATTCGTACGAATGGATAGAGATACATTCATACCCACATCCGTACTGGTACACACCTTAAGAAGCGGGTTGAATCCATTCAATTTAAAAAACCAATTTCGGGATATCATGAAGACTCCGCCAGCAAACGTCGGACTCCTGCAAATAAATCACACGTGAGACACCAGTGGTAAGAGGAGGCCTCGCTCTGAAAGGATATGTACACAAGAGAGAAGCAAGGAACAGAGTGCGATCACAGTGAATGGCTCTTTCTCCTTCAGTCTTTCTGTGTGTTGACAATTACGTAAATGGGTTTGATGGATCCGTTCTAACTTGGCGTTCCTTTTCATCCATTGTTATCCAATGAAAGTGTAAATCCCAATCGAAACCACCTTTGAGATTCTTTGAACTGGCACGGTATTGAAATGTTGTCGCGTCGATACTATCCAAAATGGGGCTCACAGCCAGTCGATGGTGTGAGGCTAGACGGTCCAGTAGGGGTTCCAGCCAGCCGATGTTCACTTCACAATGACTGTCAAGGAAGACAATGTAATCGCCGGTGGCGAGTTTTGCTCCTAGATTACGTGATTCAATTAGACCATAGTGCTGTCGATTTCGGCGGACCTTTAAAAATGCCTCCAATGGCAGTTGGCCGAGGTGGGTTGAAATAGTTTCTGAAAGGAGAAAGACAAAGTGCAGGGTGATAAAACTATGGAAAGGCATTTTTGAATTTACACAAAATGAATAAACGGCTATCTCGTGTAATAGATATTCAGCAAAGGCTCACTCGTATCTTAGGGTATTTTTTTTTTAGCTGGATTCGCAACTTGGTAGTGGTAATGGTTGGGAACAATGAAAAGACTAGCACACTTGTCACTCATACTCGTATGTGTGAAGTAAGTCTGTCGCCATATGAATTTGCTGGTTCGTCTACGATTTTGTGGAAATCCAATTCAGTAAATTCCTGAGGTATACAACTTCCTTCGCTGCCGATGATAAGGCAATGATTCTCACACTATTGCAGCTCCTAGGCAGATAGAAAACCAAGCCCGTACACGCTCCTCGACAACAGGTTGATACACCCTCTCATTTCGGCGTTTCTCGATGATTTTGTTCCGTATGTGCTGCAAATATTACTGTTAGGCAATCATTACCAATTTCTAAGAAAATTCTAATCACCATAAATCATTTTTTTCCCTTAATTTTCCTGGAATTTCCAATTTGTCCCTAATTACCTGCGACAAATGGTTGATACTTTGGAAATTCAGTTGCGGATTCCATTCTCATTGTAACTTTTTTGTCAGTTTTAGTGATTTAAAAGAAAGTATTTAAACAGGTCCAAAACATTAAAAGAATATGCCAAGAGGGAGATTCTGTCAACAAATTTGCAAAGCTTTTGAAGCGCAGTCGTACAATTGTTTCCAACTATTTAAACCATTCAGAAAACTGCGTTGAAAGATTCGTACCTGGACGAAGATATAGCTTGACACCAGTAGATCGACAATACCTACTAAAGGCGGCGGCAAATTCTACAGCCACAACAAGGGAAATCGCTCACTCATTTTCGTCGCGATAAGAAGTGCTTGGAGCTTGCAAGCAAAATTAAACTGCTAAATAACGGTTACATTGATAATTAAACATAGCGTTTGAAAAGCCCAAACTAGCCTAGTGCGTGTGTTCCCCAGTCACGGTATCAGAGTTAGTGGGTTCGAACCACGATATCCCCAAGTCGTTTTTTTTTGTTTTCTTTCTTTCTTTAATTTCCAAAACATTAAAATACTGTAAAAGTATCACGTGATGGAAAAAACGAGCGACTCGCTCGACAAAAAACGAGCAAAGTGGATGACGTGATGTCATCGTGTGACTACTCAGCACAGACTGCTAACCCAGCAGAGGGATCAATAAAGACGACAGCAAAGAGGAGGAGGAAGCTAAAACGAACTCGAAGCCCTGCAAAGCGCCCTGTCCTATCTACCTCAACGGAAAAGATACTGGCTGTTGCAAATAAAGGAGCCATATTATCAACATCAGTGTCCGATGTGAGGGAGGACCGCTACATGGGAGGAACCAACAGTTTCGTCACATTGGCAGCCTCAGATTCAGACGACGAAGAAGAACAAGTCGAGTCGCTGAATAGTAACATCAAAATTCTAGAGCAAACACTTCCGGCCACTTACTGAAGTAATCCATGACTACGAGGGTATATCGGTTTCCATTAAAGGTTTCGGGAAACGGCCCAGCGATGTCGATGGCTATTCGTTCGAAAGGTGCTCCGACATTGTATTGTTGCATTTTGTCCATGTGGCTTTACTTTTGGACCCTTGGTAGCTGCACATCTTATGCACTTCTTGCACCAATTCTCGACATCTTGTTTAGAGCTTAGCCAATAGAAACGTTCCCTTAATTTTTCCAACGTCTTGTTTATTCCCAAATGGCCTCCTGAGATTCCGTCATGTATTTCATGGAGCACTTGGTTGACTCTGGACCGTAGCACAATTAGCTGCATACGAGATGTTGTCCCATCTGCACTTTCCCATTTTCTCTTCAGCAATCCATCTTGCACAAAAAGCGAGTCCCACTGTGCCCAGTATGCCTTCAGAGTTTGGCTCCGATCTGATATCTGCTGCCAGCTTGGTCTTTCCTCGTGTTCTTTCCAGGACAATATTGGTTCCACAATTAAAGCCAGAAGCTCGCGCCGGGTTACACAGTAGTTCCGTTCAGGTCTGGAGAGTACTTTGCTGTAATATGCGACCACTTTCTCTTGACCGTCATGAACTTGGGAGATCACAGCTCCGACCCCAACATTGCTAGCGTCTGCGTCCACGATGAACATTTTTCCGTGCGTGGGGTAACCCAAGATGGGGGCTTTGCACAGCTGTCGCTTCAGTTCTTGAAATGCTTTTTCGCATTCTCCAGACCACCTGAACTGTCGGCCTTTTTCCGTAAGTTGATGCAGGCTCTTCGCAATGCCAGCAAAATCCTTTACGAACCTTCTGTAATACGTGGCGAGTCCCAAGAAGCTTCTCAGTTGGTGTTTATCTTTTGGAGAAGGCCAACTTTTCACGGCTTCGATTTTGTCAGGATCCGTTCTTACTCCTTCCGCTGATATAATGTGACCCAGATATTTTACTTCCGGACGAAACAAGGCGCACTTTTCCGGGTTGAGCTTTAAATGAGCACTTCGTAGCCTCTCAAACACTTCTTTTAGATTTTCGCGGTGCTCCTCGAACGTCTTACCTATGACGATAACGTCGTCCAAATATACTAGGCAGGTTTTCCAGGTGAGTCCTTGCAATGTTCGTTCCATTAGTCGCTCGAAGGTGGCCGGAGCGTTGCACAGTCCAAACGGCATCACTGCAAACTGCCAAAGACCGCTTCCTGTAGTGAAGGCAGTTTTCTCACGATCCGCACCTGCCAGTAACCGCTCTTCAAGTCAAGTGTTGAAAACCATTTCGCTCCAGAAAGCATATCCAAAGTGTCATCGATTCTCGGAAGTGGGTAGCTGTCCTTTTTTGCTGCCATCTTTCTTCTTCACGAGGACCACTGGAGATGCCCACGGACTTTGCGATTCTTCAATCACTCCCTCAGCTTTCATCTTCGACATCATTTCGGCAACTTCTGTTTGCTTTGCCAACGGAAGACGCCTTGCAGGTTGACGGATTGGTCGAGCGGCTCCGGTGTCAATGTGGTGTTGAACAATATGCGTACGTCCATATTCTCCATCTGCCAGGATTCGCTGATCTTCGTCCAAATTACAGAGGCTAATTTCCATACCTTGGGGATGCTGGTATTTATACTCGAATGACATACTTCGAGAATAATCCTCGCCATCCAGCGTACCATACAATTTCCAATTTGCTAGAAAATTCGATTCCACTCTCCAGTCGAGACTTTGTTATTCTAGTATCGACATTTTCTGCTCTGTGAATCTAGATGTCGCTGCTCACATTTAAGTGGTTATCACAATACAGTCGTGTAGTACGTAGGTACCAGGTGCTGGAAGCGGTTGTACATGGTGTCTGTCTATGCGCCTAAGGCTACTCAATACCCATTATTCATCTCAGAGCTCGAGATACTTTTTCGATTCCTGAGGCTGGCATTGGAAGACAACTATTTTGTTATCGGCGGAGATTTCAACGTTAACATAGAGATTGGGGAAATAATACACCAAATACTAGAGGGAACCAACTATTCAATTGGTGGGGTCAGCATAGTATAATGTATCGGCTCGGGCTTAAACGACGGATAGTCCGTCGTTTCCCAGACACGGGTCCTATTTGGATCTCCTGCTGTTCGACTCACGAATACAACTGACGTACACTAACCAACAAACTACAAACTGTCTACGCACTTTGTATGACAGTGACCATTGCGGTTTCAGCACCGAAATAACTGTTCCAAACGAAATTGCGGAAGTCGTCGATTAAAAACCTCCAAACATTAATAAAAGAAAATTACAGAGCATCTGTAAGTTTGTATTGGAACAACAAAATTCGGGCTGTAAACACCAGCAACCCGAATATTTTTCCGCAAATAAATAAAATATTTCGGAGGAAAGATCACAACGACCTTTCGTGTCTTAAAATCGCCCGAACGACGAACAACGAACAAATACTGGTAGCAGCGGGCATAGATCCAAATGAGGCTGTTGATGATGACAACTTCTTTGTGATCGAGGATCCGCAGGAACAGGTAGAGGCTCCAGCAGCGACTTTCCAGGATGTGTACAAGGCGAATGTTATCATTGGCCCGAACCACGATCTGGAGAATCGGGTCCTCGTGCACAATTTCTACCTTCGAAATGAAATTGTGAATTGGCGATTCAGTGACGAGAATATGACAAATAATGTCATCACCAACGATAGGGTTCTACCCCCGTTCATTTCGAAGGAAGAGCTCCAAACGATCTTCGAATCGCTTAGAAGTAAGAAATCAGTGGGAACCGATGAAATACCGAACATTGTGCTTCGACATCTCCCACTAGAAGCGGTGGACATTTATACCACCCTGTTTAATAATGCAATGAATAATGCACATTATCCAGCGCATTGGAAAACTGCGGTGGTACATCCCATCCCCAAAAGGGATAAAGACACTTCCAATCCGCTCGATCAGTCTTCTTCCAAACATCAGTAAGGTGTTCGAAAAGGTGATCAATAGAGTCGTGACTAAGTGGATTGAGGACAAAAATATAGTTCCGGACAATAAATTCGGTTTCAAGGCGGGGCATGATGTTATTCATGCTGCGTCTAAACTGGTTTCTGATATCCAATAGAAATAAGGCAAGAATCAGTGCACTGGCGCCTGCCTGATTGACTTGGAAAAAGCCTTCGATACCGTATGGTTAGAGGGACTCTTTTTCAAGCTGGACAGGTTGGGCATTAGTAAACCACTGCTGTATATTCTTTTCGATATGCTCTCCAGTAGACAGTTCATCGTGAAGAATGGCGATGTGACTTCTGCTGGAACATTTAACATTAAAAACGGCCTGCAACAAGGTGATGTGAATTCGCCGATCCTGTTTAACATTTACACGAGTAAAAACTTCACCATGCCATAGCGTACGCAGACGACATAATCGCGTACAGATCAGGTCTTAAGATTGAGGTCATTAATATACTTTTGCAGCGTGACTTCGACAAAATTAAGCGATATTGCGATGACTGGAAGTTAAAACTCAACTCTCAGAAGTCGGAAACCATTCTGTTTAGGACGCCTTTGTCTGGGGCCTCCAGGGATACCAGAAAGAATTAGCGAAAGTTCTCGATCGTGGGGCAGCACGGGCAGCCACTTGCTTGTCGAAATGTAGTCAGATACCTTGGGATCTGGCTAGATCAATTTCTGTATTTTAACAAACATATAGATGTTGCTCTGGCCAGAGCCAAAGGTGCTTTTGCCCTTACAAAGAGACTGTTTTATAACAGCCAACTCGATGCGAGGGTGAAAGTGATCTGCTACATGGCCCTTATCAGGCCCATGCTTGTATTTGGATGTCCCGTGTGGTTCAACGTGAGAGCAAGTTTATTGGAAAAGATTCGGGTGTTTGAGAGGGCTTGTCTTAGGACTTCTCTTCGGCTATATAGAACACCAGAGTCTCAGTACATAAAATTCAATCGTAATGAGGTCTTGTACAATAGGGCGAACCTAATAAGAGTGGACAATCTCGTCATTAAGTTGACTCGAAGGCACGTTGCAAGAGCAATGGCCTCATCAAACAACCTGATCTCCGTGGCTTTCTACCCCAATTATATGTATCACGAGAGAGTTCGCTTTGACGGCTTCATTCCTCCAGAAGCGTTCCTCTATCTAGATAGTAAAGGTCTGATCCAGGACAGATTGGCGGTGCTGCTAATCTTCCACGTCGCTCGAACAGCTGCGGACAGGCGGCTCAACTACGACAGAGACGTCGCACATGTCAGTGCAGAGCGTCTCCGGTTCAGTAGGGCGGTAGGGAGTCGCTACATGAGGGATGTTGCTCGGCAGCACCAACACTTTTGGTGGCTTGTTGAAGAGGAGGATGCTTCGTTGTCGAACTCCTCCAGTGATAGTTAGCTTCATATGAGGCAAGGTGGGACAGCCTAATTTTTTTTTAGCTGTGGCCGGCTTACATTGTTTTTGGTAGGTTTAAGTTGGATTTTAAGAAAAAAAAAAAATATATATATACTCGTATATATGCATGTAAATGTAAGTAGGTTAAATAAATTAAGATTTTGTTTTAGGTAGTATGTAGGCTTTTAGTTTTATAATAAAATTAAAATAGTCCATGTGCTAAATTTTTAAACATGTTTTCTTAGTTTAAGCTGTAGTTGAGTCACTGTATAATAAGAATAAAACCCGTCATAAACGTCGAAAGACATAATTTTTAAGTATTTTGTTTAACTTAGAGTGCCCGCATGGGGCCAGTAAGTTAGAATAAGATAATTTTAAGTTGTTTCAGCTAATTTTTAAGCGTTTTTTATCTAGCATGTAAGAGTAAGTTAAGTAGTATAAATAAAAATGCATATAAACTGACTGAGGCTGAACTCCTCACTTTCCGCCGTTGTACCACTTGATATCGGTTGAGAATTGAGGTTGCCGCTTTTATTTTGGAGTGCACTCTTTAAAGCTGAAAAATTCTGCTTTTCTGATGCCCGTTGTTGCTGCTGATGGAGTATTTTGATGATTCAGGCATGTGTAGCGATTTGCGTCTAGGCACTGAACATGTGATCAATAAAAAAAAAAATTTTTTTCTTTCATACAAATAAGGACCACCCTAATGTACATAGTCCCACCTCCCCCCTTAATCCAATCTACTCTAATCTTCCAGCCTTGTCCATTAACTTATTTGGAAAATTAAAACTTACAAAGATAAGACCTCTACAGCGAACATTTCAAGATCAACTACACGATAGCAGTGATAATTATTTTGAATTATTCAAATTTTTCTCTACAAATTGTATGATTTGAATGGACCCACCTTATTATTTACAGACGCAATTATTGTAAATACAATAGTCAGGCGAAGCGCTAAACATAAATACTTCCCTTTGGTACATATTCGCAAATACGAGTAAATGTTTAATGCAAATCTACAAGCAATTACTGGGGCGCATTAATTATTTTTTAATCACCCAGACCTTATCTAGGTTTAATATTTATTTTTACTTACGGCATACCCAGTATATAGAGAGTTTGTGTTAAGATATCGTAGTTTTTGCGAAATTCCTTGCATTCTCAACGAGGAAATCTATTCAGATGTTTTCAGAGTACATTCAAATACGGAAAGTTCTATCTCTTCTACAATACATTATTTCGGATATTTGATTTTAGCATGTACTTCATCCAGTTTTCTACATTAGCTACAAAACATCACCAGCCGATGAAAACTGTACGAGCTATGAGCACGAAGTCTTTGCCATTATTAAATGTCTAAAGAAGCTAAGGACATATCTTTTGGGAATCAAGTTTAAGATTTACATATGAAACAACGAGATCTATGTACGCCCGTGGCTAGATGGGCATTATATCTTCAAGATTTCGACTGCGAAGTTCCACACAAAAGTGGTTCAGCTATGAGGTAATAGTCGATTTCCGGTAATAATGAAGATTGAAGATGGCACACTTTATCGTATAAGGAAAACACAAAAAAGAGATGAATTCTGTCAACTGGTCAGTACAATTCTGAAGAATGGGGAATACAAGATCCGAAATGACATCCTGTAAAAATTCATGGACGGTGACTACTTACTTGTTGTACCTAAGTGCTTACAAAAAGAGGTACTGCGAAACATCCACGAACAAGGGCATATCAGTGCTAGGAAGGTTGAAGTGCGGGCTAAAAGGGAGTTCTTCATTCCAAATTTATCAAAGAAGGTTAAGCAAGTTATTTCTAACTGTGTCGCATGTTTTCTCACCTCAAGGAAAAGCGGGAAGCAAAAATGTTGGTTGAATCCCATTGAAAGGTATGACACGCCGCTGAATACTTACCACCTTGATCATCTTGGAAAGCTTCAATCAACCGCCAAAAGATACAAACACTGATTCGTTATTGTTGACACTTTTACCAAATTTACGTGGATCTACCCTGTTAGGTCTACGGGTGTAGAAGAGTTACTCAAGAAGATGGCGACATAAAGCGACGTTTTTGCGGATCCGAGAAGAATCATTACCGATAATGGATCTGCGTATACATCGAACGTTTTTAAGCAATATTCCGATGAGCGAGGCATCAGTCACTCTTTGTCAACCACTGGAGTTGCTCGTGGTAATGGGCAAGTTGAACGTATCAGCAGGACAATTATTAAGATGCTCTCCAAATTATCTGTAGATAGTCTTGACAAGTGGTTCAAACATGTACCAAAACTGCAAAGGATTATTAATTCTTCTGTTAACAGAAGTACAAAAAAAAAAACCCATTTGAACTCATGTTTGGAGTACGCATGAAGAATATAGATTTTTATGACTTACGTGAAACGTTAGAAACCTTGCTGGCCGATGAATTCGAGGAAGAACGAAGGGACTTGCGAAAGGAAGCCAAAGAGTAGATAGCAAAGGTTCAAGAAGAAAACCGAAAATCTTTTAACCGCAAACGGAAAACTGCGACGAAATACAAACTTCACGATCCCGTTGCAATCAAAAGAACGCAATTCGCACCGGAAATTAAGCTCTTTCCACAATATCTAGGGCCTTATGAAGTCATGAAATTAAAGCGGAATGACCGTTACGAGGTTTGCAAAGTTGGTAAACACGAAGGTAACCATGAAGCCGTGGCGCGATGAAATGGATATAGTGTCTGATTTTTTAACATAAACCACCTGTCATGTAGACTTATGTTTACGGAATGCCCATACATCCATGGGGGCCTTGCTATCGCTCTGCCGCCTTCCTGAGATACCAACTCGGAACTGTGTTGCCGGCAAAAGTTTCACCACCCTTGGTATGAGTCGAGGCCAACCTAAAACCTCTTACTGCTCTTAGGGTCGCAGCACCCAGTACTTATTGCAACTCTACATTGGGTCAACCAAAGGAAGACCCTTAACGCGACTTTGGGTTTAAACCACAGCCACCATGACGCTTCCACAATGGGGCTTACCTCTTCAATTCAGGCCCGGACAGAGATCCTGGGGGCTCCTTCCTCCCATGGTACCGTGATTTAAGTCCTGGACTACCGGTGGTCCAGCAGCCAACAAGACCTATGACCGGCAACTTGTTTCTGATCAAATCGTAGCAACCTTCCGTAGCGTCATCTGAAGATGTTTACGATAAGACCAGTACTTTGCTCTACCCTTATTAGACAACGTCATTAATGGGCGAAGCCTTGATAATTGGGTGGGGGCCCGATGAAATGGACAGATTCTCTTGTATTTTACGTAAGTACCTGCCGTGAGAGCTTAAGCCTACGGTGCGTCTTCGCACAAGATATCAAAACAATGCGTTGATAAGCGCCCTTAGGGTAGTACAAGTACTACCACCAACACCAGATTCGAAGTCGTGTGTAAAGCACGAACTTCCCCTTTGGTGAAGGGTCGATGCCTATCTAATACCTCCGCCATTCTGTGGGTCATGGCACCCGGTTGCAATGTAACTCCACATCGAGCAAACCAGATGGTTCCATAGCAATCCCATGGTTGAGCACAGGTCGTAGCACACTACAACATATGCTAAGCCATGAGATGTCCTAGCTCCTTTTGGTCTACTCTCCCCGCGATTTTGGGTAAAAACCTACAGCTACCATGATACCCCCACAAGGGGGCCAACTCCTAGGTCAGGCCGGAACCATAGGTCCGGGGGCTCCTGACCTCCCGTGGTACCAGAATATAGCTTCCGGTCGAGTTTCGAAACCTTGAGGTTACTTCCAGTTGGGCACCTCACTGCCCAGGACTGGCGGCCTTTCAACAATTTGAATTTGAAATTCCTATGATCTACCCGCTAGCTGCCTACTGCGTCTTCTATTAAATTCTTCTTTTGCAAAACTACGGGTCTTTTCGAACTGTACGGTTACAGTGATAATTCCACTGACATCGTAGGCCTCACCATTAAAGGTGACGCCCATAGCCGCAAGTTCCTAATGTCAGCGTAATTGGGACACTCACATAGGACATGAATCCAGTCCTCATAAGTGGCTATACATGAGCAGCTCGCAACCCCGCTAAGCCCCCTCTTATGCAAGAGTGCATTAAGAGAGCCATGCCCGGTCAACAAAAAGCCCAGGCTGAGGTTAAAATTCCCTTCAGGGAAAATTCTCATGGATAGCACATCCCTTAGGAAGCCGCAAGTAACCCTGCCATTTACGCTGCTTCAAGGATAGGCCATCCACTTCTTCCGGGGAAACCCAATCGCGCCCATTTAGAGGGAGACCTTTTCTGATCTTCAAAGCAATAGCACGACGCATCACTTCCAGATCAAGAGGTGGCACTCCAAGCAACACCTGCATTGCTTCTGTGGAGACTGTGTGGTACACCGGTAAACAGCCAAGCCAAGCAAGGCGACTCTTTGACAAGTCAAGATCCGGCTTCGACCATCAACAGTCATAACCCTGTCGTACCATACTGATGCTGTTGAGTCCCCTGTAAGCAACGACTGCTAGAGCTCTTACTCCTAATACCTCGATTTCGGCCCTAGACTCGCCTTCAAGGATGAGGAGCAGGTCATCTGCGTAGGCGTAGCACTCACAGAGCTCGTTTAGTCGCCGCAAGAGTGGATCCATCATCAGGTTCCAAATAAAAGGATCACAGATGAATCCCTGGGGCAACCTCTCTCAACATTAATTGAGACACTGTCGTGCGTACTTACCACACTCGCTTTTCTGTCGGAAAAGTAGCTTCCCCAAAGCCCAATTTCCCGACAGCCCAATTCCTGCAACCTGGTTACGATTTTCTGCCAAAAGCACCTTTAAAATCAATAAAGATGCCTATAACCACCCTGGCCCTGCTTATCAGGACTCTGTCTTTTAGGAAAGACCATGCATCCTCGACACACTTGCCTCTTATAAATCCGAATTGGAAGGGGGTCATTGGTTCCGCCATGCTCTAGGACACACTTTCCAGTACTTTTCCTAGTACCGGAAGCAGGCTGATGCCCCGATAAGATTTAGGGTCAGATCTATTCTTATTAGTGGAGTTCAGGAGCACAACCACCCTTGCCACCTTCCAATCCTTGGGGAAGTAGCTGCAAGCAATACATTTGCTATAAAGACCAAGCAGGTATTCTGGGACGGCCTTCCAGATGGTTCTCACCATCTCTCCGGTCATTACATCAGCTCAAGGAGATGTCCTGGAGCGAGATGAAATGGACAGCGGAGACGTCAACGATGATGAATGCGAAGAGTCATCGGATGAAGGGGATGCAGTGTGTGTCTAAATCAACAGTGTCGGTCCCCAGAGACTTT
This sequence comes from Volucella bombylans, assembly GCA_949129095.1. Taxonomy (NCBI): domain Eukaryota; kingdom Metazoa; phylum Arthropoda; class Insecta; order Diptera; family Syrphidae; genus Volucella; species Volucella bombylans. Next base: position 12,454,868 of record OX422140.1, read on the forward strand.
AATTATTTTGTTAAACTTTTTTTTTTAAATATCCACAACCCTTTTCTTTTTTTGTTTGATTTTACTTAATGGATTAAATATTAAATATCACTGCCTCTCAAGTCCCTTTACGTTATATGTTGCTACATCCTACCAGATCAACCTATCGAATCTTACCAATTTGTTATTGATGCGATCGATCATTTAATTGACCTGTCAGACCCTACTGATGATATCCTTATTTTCGGCGACTTTAATCTTCCTCAGCTACAGTGGACTCCATCAGATGATCAATCGTTTTTCATCGCTTCAAATGCCATCTCAGCTAAGGAATGTCTCTTCTTAGATCGCTTAACAGACTCAAGTCTATGCCAAGTCAGTGGTATATCCAATTATATGGGCAGGCAATTAGACCTTATTTTCACAACAGATCCAATTAACTCCTCAGTCTCACTTTGTCCCCTATCTCTCTCAACAATCGATAACTACCATCCCCCTTTCTACTTTCATTTTATCATAACTCTTAATTCCAGTCCGCTCCCCCCACAACTCTCTCAAATCAGTGAATATCTCAGTAGATCCCTCTTTAACTTTCACAACCTAAGTTTAAATGATGCCTTATCCATTTTTTATAAAGAAATATTTAATTCTTTTTCCCTTTATGTTCCGTTTTCCCGCCTTAAAACATCATCTACTAGTCCTCCCTGGTATAATCGCAAGCTTCGTTCCTTACGAAATAAGAGAAATAAGTTATGGGCTGTTTTCCTGCGTACCAGATCCTTTACCGACTATTCCAACTATCTTGGTGCTTATCTTCATTTCACCGAACTTTACGATTCCCTTTACCAGCGCTACCTTAACAATGCGCAAGTCAACCTTATAAACCACCCTAAGTCCTTTTTCCAATTTGTTAACTACAAAAGAAAGTCCGATGGTTACCCTCCTTCCCTCTCTTTCAACAACAGGTCATCAACCGACCCACTCACCATTGCCAACCTATTTGCCACATTTTTTAAACAATCCTTCACCAACGACTCCTTTGTACCAGATCCATCCTATTTTAGTTACCTACTGAACTTCTCCAATGGCCCACTTCTTTCTCATATTTTTGACCCGTCTTATATCGAATATAAATTACACCAACTCAATGACGAATTCACACCCGGCCCAGATGGCCTCCCTGCCATATTTCTTAAAAAATGTTCTTCCTCTCTTTCCCTTGCCCTTTCTAATCTCTTCCGTCTATCCCTTTCACAAGGAGAATTTCCTCAGGTTTGGAAAACCTCCTTCATAACGCAGATCCACAAGAAAGGATCAAAGAATGAAATAACCAACTATCGTCCCATCGCTAAACTCTCCCATATACCCAAACTCTTCGAAAGTATTTTGTATGAAGCTCTAAGCTTCCAATGCAAATCACTTATTTCCCCTAGACAACATGGCTTCTTAAAGGGTAGGTCAACCACCACAAATCTCGTTGAATTCGTATCCTTTGCCCTCTCTGCCCTAGAGAATGGTAATGAAGTCGATGTAGTTGCAACCGATTTTAGCAAAGCCTTCGATAAAATCTCTCATCGGTTAATTATCTTTAAATTGTCTGCCCTCGGCTTTGAACCCATATTGTTAAAATGGATATCCTCTTACCTCGAAAACCGTTTTTACAGTGTTCGTTTTAGGTCAGCCCAGTCCGCTCCATTTTTGGCCACCTCTGGAGTTCCACAAGGCAGCCATCTCGGTCCCCTTCTTTTTATATTAACCATAAATGATCTCGATATGATCATCAAACACTCGTCTGTCTCCCTTTACGCCGACGATACCAAATTTTTCAAAACCATTTCCTCTCCCCATGACTCTTTCCACCTTCAACAAGATCTTGATAGTTTTTCGATCTGGTGCCTCAAAAATTCTTTGGAACTTATCATCGCCAAATGCCAGTCCATCACCTTCTCACATAAGCGGAACCAATCTCCTCCCCGACTCTATCTTCTCCATAACCAACCTATCTCCTCCGTACAGTCTCTTCGCGACCTCGGCATTTTGTGTGACAGCGAGCTCAACTTCCCTTTACATATGGATGAGATAATCCTCAAAGCCAACTCTGCACTAGGTTTTGTAAAACGGTGGTCCAAAGAATTCACCAATCCATACGTGACCAGGTCCCTCTATATTACCTTTGTTCGCCCCCTCCTAGAGTACGCCAGTCAAGTATGGTCCCCATATCATCGTGTTCATATCTCGAGAATTGAAAGCATTCAGCGTCGTTTTCTTCAATTTGCTCTTCGAGGTATGCCCTGGGACGATCCTTTTAATCTGCCCCCCTATCAAAATCGTCTCAACCTTATCAACTTAAACACCCTCGAAGATCGCAGAGATGCAGCAGACTTTCTCTTCATTCATCGACTCCTTTCAGGTCACGTTGAATGCGCGTCCCTTCAAAACTCCATTTTCCTCAACACTAACCCTCGTAATCTACGTACCCCTCGACTCTTCTATCTACCAACCCACCACACCTCCTATAGCGCGAACAAACCAATCTCCCGTATGCTACGCCAAATCAACTCAAACCCTACCTGCTTTGACTTTCACCGCACCACTTCCTACCTCAAATCTGTTCTCCTTCACCACTCCAACCAACCTTAGTTTTAAGTTTTAGTTTAAGTTTATTTTTTAAGTTATAGCTTGTATTAAGCCGAATAAATGGGGGCATCCGCCCCCACCAAAATTAAAATTAAATTAAAAATTAAATTATTCCAGTTCCGACTTGCTTGTTTCAGCTCATAAAGCGATTTCAACAATTTGAACACCCCACCAGTATTATCGTCGTAGTTTTCGGTTAGCTTCATGTAAATTGTCTCTTTTACATCGCCATGAAGAAACGCAGTCACAACATCCATTTGCTCTATTCTTAAGGAGTATTTCACAGCCATTGCCATGAGCAAACGAATCAACGAATAGCGAACAACAAGGTTGACTGCAACCTCTGGCCACCAAACGTGCCTTATGGCGAATAACCTTGCCCAATGCATCGGTTTTAAGTTTAAAAACCCACTTATTTCTGATACATTTTTGCCAGGCAATTCAACAAGTTGCCACGTTTGATTGGTTAACAACGATTGAAATTCCTCATCCATTGCTGCTCTCCATTTTCCATGATCACAAGCTTCCATTGCTTGCTTCACCGTCACTGGTTCGTTGTTGATTGATGTTTCCTCATATATGGCAAAAGCAAATGCTCCCGCTTGGAAACACTCTTGTTGTCTTGTTTCTCTTGCTGATCGACTACCTTGTTCAACTTCACTGATTTCATGATCGCCAGGTGTGTAAAGGTGTAAAGGCTATCATCGTCAACAGTACTTTCAAAGTCATCGGAGATATCATGTGCAGTAGTATTACCATCAACAACGACATTTTTTGGGCCATGTCGCACGCCCGCCTGATTATCATTTTCTTCATCAGCATTGTTCCGGCCATGCTGAACGCCATTCCTGACGGTACTATTCGGCGGATTTTGCTTGACGATTGCCTTATCCAAGATTTCATCGTCGGTCGCTTCATTACCATCCGATTCCCTGTTCGTATCGACTGCCATAGAATCTTTCTCAATTACCATCACATCTCGACTGACAATTATTTCGTTGCTCCTCCGATCCATGAGCCTGTACCCTTTTTGATCTTCACAATAGCCAACGAACATTAGCTCTCTCGATTTACCGTCAAATTTTTGCCTTTTCTCCTTTGGAACCATCAAACTTTGAAGTGGCTCACATCAGGCTTTTTCCCTCTCCAAATTTCAATCGGTGTTTTATTCTCCAATACGTGAGAGATTGTGTGATTTTTGATGTGATCAGCAGTATTCATCGCTTCGGCCCAATACTTCTTTGGCAAATCGGCATCTTGTAACATGCATCTGGCTTTTTCAACCAATGTGCGAATTGTTCGTTCAGCCAAACCGTTTTGTTGAGTGGTGTATGGTATTGACGTTTGATGCTGAATACCATGTCGCTCAAAATAACACTTCGTTCTTGTGTTTAAGCATGTATACAAATGTACGACGGCTAAAATCATCAACAAGCACTAAACAGTACTTACTGCCGCCAATGGACGTCGTTTCCATTTTTCCAGCCAAATTAGCGTGAATCACTTCTAACAACTGCGTTGCTCTCGAACGGCTTCCTAGATTGTTTGCCCTTACAACATGCAACACATGCATTGATGTTTTTAGTATCGACAAACGAAATTCCAGTTACGGCTCCATTCTTCATTTTCATCAAATCGCTGTGATTTAAATGAGCCAATCCTCTATGCCTTAATTCAAGCGACTCATTCGATCTGATTGCTGCAAGCGCCGTGCCATACGTATCATCTAATCGGTACAAGCCATCTATCAGAGACGCTGTAGCCAAAACGACCCCTTCTGAACCAGTTATCGCACAACCTGTGGAGGAGAAAGTGACAATTTTTCCCTTCTTTGTCAATTCACTCACCGAGAGTAGATTTGTCAACAGTTTCGGTACACACAGTGCATCATGAATTCGGATATTGCTCCTATCATCATCAACTTTTGCACAAAAATCGACTGATCCAACACATTCAACCTCCATCTGCTCGTTGTTCGCCGCTCGAATAGACTCGTGATTCCTATTTTTCGTTTCCATCACCCAATGTCTGTTCTTCGTCATTCGCTAGTACATCTAGAATCGATATACGAGTACCAATCGTTGTCATTGAACTTCCCACTCAAAAACACTGCACTAAATGCTACTTGTCCTTTTCCTTTGTCCTTAGCCTTTTTATCCGTTTTATTGTCTTTATTGTTACCCGAATTCTTGGATTTCTCAGGGCACTGTGTGGATTTATGACCCTTTTGTCGGCAAGCATAACAAATTACCGTTCTTTTTCGTTGTGAACGTCCACGGTTGATGACAAAATTGACGTAGACATCGCGATTGGAATGCTTTCAGTACTACTCAGAACGACGACGCTTTTTGTTATTTTATTTGATGCGCTGCTTTGTGTTAGCGACGATTTTGGTGTTTTGGCCATATATACTCGTATGTACGTACGTATGACAGAAAACTAGGGTTAGACTAACCTCACAAGCTAAAGGTGTTCACACGGCAAATTTGTCATGAAACGAAAAAATATTTCTTCTAAGCAAGTTTGAAACTACTTATTTGAATTAATACAGGCGACTGGGCCCATAACCTGAAATTTTTATTTTGGATGAAAGTGAAACAGTCACCAAATCTATGTCTTGCTTGCTTGAATGTTTTTATTAGAAGAAAGTTTGAAGTATTAGGTTTGGCAGATTCAATGTGTCAAGTGTACTGTTTACATTATTGTTTTCTTAATTCATTGATTACACTTTGATATTTCAACACTTTCTTACTGCCGCAAGTTATCGAAATAGGTCTAGAACAGCAGCAGGGTGGTACGACTTACGAGTACAAAGCACGAGCTACATTCTGTAGCAAGAGTCTCATGGCTTAATATGTCGTTTTTGCGACTAGCGCTCGTGATTTTGTTATATGAAATACATAAATGTAGTTTGTGTGTATATCCTTGCCTACATTATATTGAAAGTTTTGGTCAGCTTGAGTCGAAAACTATCCTATCATTCTTGGCTTGCAGCTTTATATATAAACGAAGTTATACCCTGGTAGGTCGAAGAGTCTACGAAATGAAGACCGACATACAGGTCGGTGTACAAACAGCCCAATACAACCCCATTTAATTATGAGGTTTCAAACTGAAAACACGGCGACCCGGGAGTCAGCTAATCCATAGGTAAGGTGCCGATATCATTCCTTGATCAGCGATAAAAACCTCGTGGAATTATTATAACTGAGATGGAAGCCGTTTATGAGGATGCCTTCCCAAAACCATGATTTACAAATCAAATAGTCTTCATACACAGCAGTGAATCTTCTAAAGATGACCTCTCTCGAAAACGGTTGGACCAGGGCAACAGGTTGTAAAACATGTAAAATTTCATATAAATGTGATTGTTAATTCGCGTTTTATCTCTAGTTAAACAGAATCATAATGGCAACTGAGACGATGATGGTGAAAATTGAGCATAGCGCTGTAATTAAATTTCTCACTAAGCAAGGAAAAAGTAAAAAAACTATTCATGAAGAGATGGTGGCTGTTTACCAGGGTTCCGCACCTTCATTATCAACTGTGCAAAAGTGGTCAAGTGAGTTCAAGAGAGGCAGAGAGAGCATTGAAGACGACCCCCGCTCCGGCGCCCCGGGTACTGCTTGTACCGGAGAAAGCATCAAAGAAGTCGAAAAACTTGTTCTTGAGGATGCCCGAATAAAGGTGAAAATGATGGCAGAGATCACCAAGCTTTCAATAATAAGAAAGGAACAGACCCCCCGAATAAGTTCAAAGTCACTCCGTCTGCCGGGAAGCTCATGGCCACAGTTTTTTGGGACTCAAAGGGAATCTTGCTCATTGAGTACAAAAAAAAGATGAAACCATCAACGCCACATCCTGCGCTTCCACTTTGCATAATTTGCGGGCGGAAATTAAAAAGAAAAGATGGGGTAAACTCGCAGCGGGTGTGTTGCTTCTTCATGACAACGCTCCTGTTCACACAGCGTGAGTTTCCAAGGCTGCTGCGCGAGATTGTGGTTTCGAAGAAATCCAACACCCACCCTATAGTCCAGACCTTGCCCCTAGTGATTATTTCCTGTTTCCGGATTTGAAAAAATGTCTTCGTGGAAAAAGATTTTCGGATGATGAAGAACTCAAGTCGGCAATAAATGGGTATAAGAGGAAATTTATTTTTTTGAGGGTTTAAAAAAGCTTATCTCAAGGTGTAACAAATGCATTGATGTTTATTGAAAAATAAAAACAATTTAAATTGAATTCGCATTTTCCTTCATATCGATACCGAGAATATATTGAACGCCCTTCGTACAAGAAACAGACAAATTATTGTATCGGGATTTCCAATAAGGACTTGACAACTTTTTTTTTAAATAAAAAGCAAACCATTTGAGATTTTTCAAAAACTTTATTATCGGCTTGAAGTACAATCAAAACATTTATGAATGGAACTCGACTTAATTCATATGGCCACCGCAGGCACGTTTGCAGCGGTCGATTCGTTGAACCCAATTTTCAACGACTCGGCCACACACTTCGGCCGAAACGGCCGCTATTTCGCGTTCAATGTTGGGTCTGAGCTCTACCAACGCCGTCGGCGTGTTGGCATAAACCAATGACTTAACGTAGCCCCACAGAAAATAGTCAAACGCCTTAAAATCACACGAACGAAGCGGCCAATCGACTGGCCCATTTCGTGAGATAACACGCTCACCATACTTACTCTTCAATAAATCGGTTGTAGCGTGTGCTGTGTGGCTTGTGGCATCATCCTGTTGAAACCACATGTCGCCCAAGTCCATATCTTCCAATTCGAGCCAAAAATAATCGGTGATCATGGCGCGATAACGCTGACCATTCACAGTAACGTGACGATCGTTATCGTCGACGAAAAAATATGGCCCAATAACGCCGCCGGCATGCAAACCGCACCAAACAGTTATTTTTTGTGGATGAAGTGGTGATTCATGAAGCACATGTGGATTTTCGCCCGACCAATAACGCATATTTTGCTTACTGACGAACCCACTGAACCAAAAATGAGCTTCGTCACTGAAGATGATTTTGCGATAAAATTCATCATCTTGGCGCATCTTCTCTAGAATCTAATCGGAGAACGTACGTCGCTTCAAATGGTCCATCGGCTTCAGTTCTTGAGTCAGCTTGTCTTGTATCTGTGTAAACCAAGATCCTTACGCAAAATACGCCATAATGTGGTCTGAGCGATGCCCAATTCTTGAGAACGCCGTGGAATTGACTGATTTGGATCGTTTGCTACGGACGCCTGAACGGCAGCGGTATTTTCGACACTTCGACCAACCACCCAACACTTACACGGCAACATCACACAACGAATATGTAGACTCAATTTTTTGCACTAAACTTGTTATTGCCTGTCTACTAGGGCGAGAATTACGACCGAAAATTGGAGTTAACGCTCTTAAAGTTGCAGTTACCGACTCCGAATTTCGGTAGAAAATTTTTATAATTTGCAGACGTTGCTGGTTCATGTACTTTACCACGATGAAAATGTTGAGTTTACTGAATAAATTGACAGTGACAGTTTGATGATTAGTGAAAGAGTGCGTTCACAAATTAAATTCAAAATTGTCAAGTCCCTATTGGAAAACGCTTTATTTGTGGTATCCAATGCAATATGGAAAAAACCCTGCTATCTGCAGAAGTTCAGACATTCAGAGAACATTACACAATTATGAAGTGTTTGAAAAACGAAATATACCTCCGTACAAAATACTTCTACTATAGTATTCAGAATGAAGACAAACTGTCATTCATCGCAACTAACTTCAAACGACGAGCTAATGGCCATTTTTTCCCATTGCACCTTCTACTACGAAGAAGAAAAATTATTTTTTGATTATTCCTATTATACGAGTACTCGTAGATATCCTATACATTTGCATATCATTTTAATCTACAAACGATATCACATAGGTACATGAGTGTAGTGAAAGCAACTAAAAAATAAAAAAAAAAAAATTTGTCAGAAGTGGGATTCGAACCCACGCCCTCAGAGAGGACCAGAACGCTCAGCGAATCTATTTTTAGTGACCGCACTTTGTGGGGCAAGATTTTCTCTTGAGTCTGGCGCCTTAGACCGCTCGGCCATCCTGACACTTGTTCCACTCACCCAAATATGTAGATGTTTTCATAGATTGATGTAGGTATTCTTGAATTATAGTGTGAATGTATTAGAAAACTAATAATATAATATATCTGCAGTAAAGGAACCATGGGTGTGGCATAAACGCATCTGTGGTTTCGGATGTTTAAGACGAGAGGTCGCAAAGGCCGAGAGCTTGTCTTTATGTGCCAAACTTAGTCTCTCCATCTAAACTTGAGCAATTTTGTAACAAAGATTTAGCTGCTGCAGACATAAGCTAGAAAACGAATGGAGAATGGCACAAATTCGTCGTTGTGTCTGCTTATTTTGCCTATGATTCGTTACTGCTGTCACCACCGGAGGTGGTAGCAGAACTCATTGAATTTTGGGGCAGTAGCAAATGCAACGTGAGAGGTAATCATGTCCTGGATTTCATACTATCGTCTGACCTGGCTGCCGACAATGTTAGCTCTCTGCCGGGTCTAGCAAAGTTTTTTTGCGAAAAGATCGAAACCCTCGATGAAATCACAGTAGGCTGGTCAAAGTCCTCAAAAGAGGAAGAACAACCAATTTGGAACCACTCACAAAGCAGAGACTCTCCGTGTCATGCTCACTTTCCAGTTAACCTAATCGGAACAAGCTCACAACTACAGCTATGTCACAAAAAGATGTCTATACCTATAGTATCTGCTGGCAACTCTGAAGAGAATTTTCACTGCTAGCCTGACACTGGCATACCGCTTTGCGAATACATCCCATGCCGGTGATGCAACGCGCCTACCAACGCCGAAGATCCTGGGGGAGTGCGCTTCAGAATCTGGCAGGCAGAATTGAAGGCGCACTTGATAAGAAGGAATACGCCTTGGACTATTTCATCGACGTTGAGGGGGTCTTCGTAGTCCTACATGTCTGTGATAAGGCCAATTATAATCTATGCCACGGTAGTCTAGTGGAATAAACTCTCGCTGCGTTTAAAAGAGTCCAAAGAACGGTTTGTCTCGGATGCATGGGGGTTTTCTCCAGCACTCCGGGTAGGATGTGGCGCTGGTGTCTTTCTGGAGGAGGCCAACGTTAGATTTCAATTTACGTTAGCAAACCTTGCATCTGTCCTCCAACAGAAGATTTACGCAATCTTGATGGCAGCAAACTATATTGTGGAGAACCGGTGGTGGGGGCTAGGCATCTGTCGCGCTTACAGCCATGCTAAACCCTAAGAGGACAATGAACTAATTCTTTGTCTGAGTGCTCTGTTCCGACAGAAAAAAAATATTAGATACCTATTAGATGTAGGGGGAGGGCAAGGGAATGGAACCAAAATAACAACACTTGCAAGGCTTAATTTTGAAAAAAGGTTTAATTTAATTTTGGTGGGGGCGAAATCCACATTTATTCGGCTTAATACAAGCCGATATATCTCGTATATCTTAAAAAATAAACTTAAACTAAAACTTAAAACTAAGGTTGGTTGGAGTGGTGAAGGAGAACAGATTTGAGGTAGGAAGTGGTGCGGTGAAAGTCAAAGACGGTAGGGTTTGAGTTGATTTGACGTAGCATACGGGAGATTGGTTCGTTCGCGCCATAGGAGGTGTGGTGGGTTGGTAGATAGAAGAGTCGAGGGGTACGTAGATTACGAGGGGTAGTGTTGAGGAAAATGGAGTTGTGAAGGGACGCGCATTCAACGTGACCTGAAAGGAGTCGATGAATGAAGAGAAAGTCTGCTGCATCTCTGCGATCTTCGAGGGCGTTTAAGTTGATAAGGTTGAGACGATTTTGATAGGGGGGCAGATTAAAAGGATCGTCCCAGGGCATACCTCGAAGAGCAAATCGAAAAAAACGACGCTGAATGCTTTCAATTCTCGAGATATGAACACGATGATATGGGGACCATACTTGACTGGCGTACTCTAGGAGGGGGCGAACAAAGGTAATATAGAGGGACCTGGTCACGTATGGGTTGGTGAATTCTTTAGACCACCGTTTTACAAAACCTAGTGCAGAGTTGGCTTTGAGGATTATCTCATCCATATGTAAACGGAAGTTGAGCTCGTTGTCACACAAAATGCCGAGGTCGCGAAGAGACTGTACAGAGGAGATAGGTTGGTTATGGAGAAGATAGAGTCGGGGAGGAGATTGGTTCCGCTTATGTGAGAAGGTGATGGATTGGCATTTGGCGATGTTAAGTTCCAAAGAATTTTTGAGGCACCAGATCGAAAAACTATCAAGATCTTGTTGAAGGTGGAAAGAGTCATGGGGAGAGGAAATGGTTTTGAAAAATTTGGTATCGTCGGCGTAAAGGGAGACAGACGAGTGTTTGATGATCATATCGAGATCATTTATGGTTAATATAAAAAGAAAGGGACCGAGATGGCTGCCTTGTGGAACTCCAGAGGTGGCCAAAAATGGAGCGGAGTGGGCTGACCTAAAACGAACACTGTAAAAACGGTTTTCGAGGTAAGAGGATATCCATTTTAACAATATGGGTTCAAAGACGATGGCAGACAATTTAAAGATAATTAACCGATGAGAAATTTTATCCAAGGCTTTGCTAAAATCGGTTGCAACTAGTTTAGATGATGAGTTTAGCGATGGGACGATAGTTGGTTATTTCATTCTTTGATCCTTTCTTGTGGATCGGGGTTATGAAGGAGGTTTTCCAAACCTGAGGAAAATCTCCTTGTGAAAGGGATAGACACAAGAGATTAGAAAGGGCTAGGGAAAGAGAGGAAGAACATTTTTTAAGAAATATGGCAGGGAGGCCATCTGGGCCGGGTGTGAATTCGTCATTGAGTTGGTGTAATTTACATTCGATATAAGACGGGTCACAAATATGAGAGAAGTGGGCCATTGGAGAAGTTCAGTAAGTAACTAAAATAGGATGGATCTGGTACAAAGGAGTCGTTGGTGAAGGATTGTTTAAAAAATGTGGCAAATAGGTTGGCAATGGTGAGTGGATCGGTTGATGACCTGTTGTTGAAAGAGAGGGAAGGTGGGTAACCATCGGACTTTCTTTTGTAGTTAACAAATTGGAAAAAGGACTTAGGGTGGTTTATAAGGTTGACTTGCGCATTGTTAAGGTAGCGCTGGTAAAGGGAATCGTAAAGTTCGGTGAAATGAAGATAAGCACCAAGATAGTTGGAATAGTCGGTAAAGGATCTGGTACGCAGGAAAACAGCCCATAACTTATTTCTCTTATTTCGTAAGGAACGAAGCTTGCGATTATACCAGGGAGGACTAGTAGATGATGTTTTAAGGCGGGCAAACGGAACGTAAAGGGAAAAAGAATTAAATATTTCTTTATAAAAAATGGATAAGGCATCATTTAAACTTAGGTTGTGAAAGTTAAAGAGGGATCTACTGAGATATTCACTGATTTGAGAGAGTTGTGGGGGGAGCGGACTGGAATTAAGAGTTATGATAAAATGAAAGTAGAAAGGGGGATGGTAGTTATCGATTGTTGAGAGAGATAGGGGACAAAGTGAGACTGAGGAGTTAATTGGATCTGTTGTGAAAATAAGGTCTAATTGCCTGCCCATATAATTGGATATACCACTGACTTGGCATAGACTTGAGTCTGTTAAGCGATCTAAGAAGAGACATTCCTTAGCTGAGATGGCATTTGAAGCGATGAAAAACGATTGATCATCTGATGGAGTCCACTGTAGCTGAGGAAGATTAAAATAAAATAAGGATATCATCAGTAGGGTCTGACAGGTCAATTAAATGATCGATCGCATCAATAACAAATTGGTAAGATTCGATAAGTTGAGCTGGTAGGATGTAGCAACATATAACGTAAAGGGACTTGAGAGGCAGTGATATTTTTATTGCGACAAAGTCGGCCTTAGAGGATGAAGAAATTGTAATGGGAGAAGAGTTAAGGCTGTTGTCCATCGCCAGTAGGACGCCTCGACAGGGGGAATCTTTATTTGTGCGGGTAGGATCGTCGTCGCGGAAAACATTAAAAGTAGGAGGGAACAATTCCTGGTTCTTTATGTCGGGAATCAAATTGGTTTCGGTCAAGGCGTAAATATGAAAGGGAAGAGCATGCGATTGACGTAGGGCAGCATTGGTTTTAGAGCGAAGACCTCTTATATTCTGGTAGTAAAATGTAAGAGGGATGTTGTGGGGTGGAGGTGTGAGGCAGGATGGTTTAAGCGCTGGCAAGGGAGGCACGTTATGGACGAAAAAATTTGTCGTGGTCGGCTCGGCTTCGCTGTAGGTGTGATACTCGTTTAGAGTGAACATAGTTGCCGAATGCAGCAAGGTCGTCTGCTACTTTCTGAGGGGACAAGTTAAATATCTCGTGGTACCTGACATAAAGGTACCTGAGACTGGTAGGGTCGGTAGGGAGGCCTTCCTGCTGGATGGAAACCATGACGCTAGTTTTGGTTTTCCCTTCGTAGCAGACCGAGTCAGATTTGTCATGTAAATAGGCAAGAAAGAGACGAATGTTTTCATATATCTTTCGTTCTCTGAGCCTAGAGAGAGCATATCGACTTTCTGTAGTGCCATTGGTTTGCTGTGTTAGTTTAACAGTGGGGGGAAAAAGGGGATCAAGAATAGGAGCATTGGAGGAGGGAGATATAGATAAATGATTGGATATGGAGTTGGACGAGGGATGAGATGTGGGGTTTAATGTATGGGAGTTAATGAAGTTAGGGTACTTAGCTCCAGTTTTAAGGTCGAAGTTGGGAATTGGGTTGCTAACTGGGTTTGGTGGCGTAGAAGGTTGAGAAGGAATAATATGGGTGGTTGGGGTTAAGTTGAAAGAGACGCGTTGGCGCGGGGACTTCGGTGGAACGGGGGGAATTGGGGGATTAGAAGATTGGTGTGTAAGGGCTTTGCGTCGGATAAGTGAGGAGGGAGGACTAAAATTGGGGAATAAGTTTGTTTTGAAGCTCCAGTTGGGGTCGAGATTAGAGCTTCGTTTTTTGGAAGCATATTTTTTATTTGGAAGGGAGTTGGAGAGGGGTCTTTTTTTAAGTTTATTGTTAACACTACGATTATTTTTAACACTTTCATTACTCTCGAGATGTGCGTTTTCTCGTTCTTCAGAGCATTTAGTAATTCTTATCTTCCCAGGTTTAGTTGTCTTACCAGGAGGAGTAGGGAACAACCACGAATATTTGGTTGGGATGTTGACTGTGAAGCTGCAGAAACTGTTGGAGTCAGCGGGGGAAATCATCCGGCACTCGCTAATGGTGATAGCGTAACTTCGGTGAAAGAAATTCCGCACCCAAGAAACATCAGAGTGTTGAAGGGCCCCTTCAACGAAGAATGCCGTATGGTTTCCCTGTTTCAGCTTTTCGAGTCTGTTTTTCCATTCGGAGGGGGTCCATGAAGTTCCAAATTGATTGAGCAGTTTGCGTGGAGCGGCGACGGGCGGGATTTTAGTTGGTAAAGGCAAGACGGTTTAGGTTTCCGTTGTTAGGGTGGCGGGAGGAGTATTTGAAAATGATGGAAAATGAGACTCCGTGTCTACTAATTCATTATGAATATCAAGTTGAACGAGGTGGCTATAAAAGCAGGATATTTACGCTGTAAAACTGATGCGTGCATTTATGTGCAACGATTGAAAGATTTGATGGTGATTGTTGCTGTGTATGTCGATGATTTGTTGATTTTATCCAACAACAATGTTAGGCATGAGCATAGACTACGATCATTGAAATGGTGTCATCAAACTGAATCAGCGTGGATACACAGAGGCAATTCTGCATAGGTTTAACATGTTCTTTTCAGACCCAGTTAAATTGTCAAAAGATCCAAACCAACGGTTGACGAATGAGATGTCACCCACAAATGCTGAAGAATTTCGCAAAATGGAAAAGATTCCATATCAAGAAGCAGTGGGAAGTATTTTGTACCTTCAACAGTACACAAGGTCGGACATTTCATTTGGTATTGCTGTGGTGAGCCAATTCAACCAAAAACCAGGACCCGCACATTGGGGAGTGGTAAAACGTATTCTACGTTACTTGAAGGGAACGTTAAATAGTATGTTGGCATTTGCAAGGAACAGCAAATATGACGAGTTGTGCTGTTACTCCGATTACGATTGGGGCTCAATTTTTTTTGACTACAAATCATGCAGTGGTTACGTAACATTATAGCACAGCCGAAGCCGAATACATCGCGTTGTCAGCCGCTTGCCAAGAAACATTATGGTTAAAACAGCTGAAAGAGGAAATACTTGGTAAATCGGTTAAACCAATCGAAATTTTCTGCGACAACGGAAACTTCAGTGCCAAAACGAAACACATCAACATAAGGCATCGTTTTATCCGAGACTTAGTTGAAAATGAAACAATCAAAATTTCAAAGGTGAGGACTGAACTGATGGTTGCTGACAGCTTAACAAAAGGTGTCCCAATTGCGAAACACAATTTTTGTACCAAAGAAATGGGAATTATTTTTGAATAATGTTTGTTAATGAATTTACAAATTTTTGTTATTTTTTTTGATAGAGTAGGTTTTTCATTTCATTTCATTTAATACTTTTGATAGTTTGGACATTTTTTATAGATAGATTAATTGAATTGATTTTTGAATATTAGAATTCATTGTTTAAGTGGGAATGTTGAAATATCAAAGTGTAATCAATGAATTAACGAACTTGACACATTGAATCTGCCAAACCTAATACTTCAAACTTTCTTCTAATAAAAACATTCAAGCAAGCAAGACATAGATTTGGTGAATGTTTAATTTAATTAATAATCCAATTTCATCCAAAATAAAAATTTCAGAAATTAAAAGTCGTCAAGGTACAATTGAGCATTGCTCCGGACATGACAACGTCTGGTGCTGTCCCATATTATGCCAGTCTCTCTTTAGGTAAGTGGCAATCCTACAGCATTTGCCAAATTTGTGTCATGATCAGGAAATCGACGAAGAAATTAACATTGAGCTTAAACCACCGACCGTTTATTTTTCAAAAACATTGACACAGTTATTTTATATCGTTGAAGGAAACATCGACCCACCGTTTTCTACTTCTGTTTACTTCACAAACTTAAAATTCTCGATAACGTAAGATCAACTATGTATTGCACAAGGTGGCGCAAAATTAATCACCCTATCGGAACTAGACAGCTGTGTATACAAACAGACAAACAATGGAGCGCTTTACTTTATAAGAGCGTGGAATAATTGTGTTGATGTTTTTGATCAATAATCGGTCGGTGGTGTTAGCGCAGCGTAAATTTTGACGTCGATTTCCTAATTATGTCGCGCCAACAGGGCAAACATTCCGGCGCTTAGCTACTCGACTAGAAGAGAGTGGAACCACAGGGCATAGCTGCCACCGGACTGGTCGTACGGCCGAGAATATCGCGGTTGTGGCTGCCGATGTCACTGAGAACGAAGAAACATCAACCAGACCGACGGAACACCCTACAGCGAATTTTAGTGAAAGACTTACACATGTTTCCGTATACAGTGCAAACAGTGCATCCGTTAATGTCTCCTGACCGTCAGTCGCGTGTGAATTACTGTAAAGCCATCCTCAATCTCAACAACGAAGAGGACGACGAAGAGGACATTTCCACTTAAGCGAACGCTACATGGCCATGATAAACGACTTCTTACCTACTGGTGAATATGTAGTTTCAACAAGATGGTGCAACTGCACACACAGCACGAGCTACAATAGATATTGGGAAGGAAGCGTTTCCTAGTCGCATAATCTTCCGTTTTGGCGATTTGGCATGGCCAGATAGATTGCAAGATTTAGCCATTCCAGACTTATTATTTTGGGGTTACTTGAAGTCGAGGGTTCATGCCGACAAGCCTCAGACACAACTACTGGAGAACGTTCAATAATTCAAATAAACCAAGTGTGGGAGGGCTAATGCATGTCCAGCTATATAAATATGATTAAAGAAGAAGAAATTTTGCATTCAAATTCCTATCCAGCGCGTGTGTGAATATCAAAATCTTTTTATATTGCTCTCAGTGTCACTTCACCGCGAGTCGATGGTTGCTTCAAGGATCACGAGGAAATGGTAGAAATATCCTGTATGTTGTGTGGTTGAGAAACTTTTCCACGTAGGTGCGGATCCAGCATTTAAATCAGATGAAGGTCACTTCACTTCCACGAATGTGATCATTTCTCAAGTGGTAGTACTAGAAGAGCACATTCTTATGTTAGTTACCAACTGGACAGCGCAAAAGTTCACCCTGTTTGCATCCAGGTTACAAAAGGAGTATTTTACACTAATTGTGCCAACAATTAGCAGTCCAATGACTGCCACCATCCAAGGTCATTGAATTGTTGAGAAAGGCATTTTCACATCTTTCTCCCTCCTCTATTGGGCTACATGGGCTTGTTGTAATTTTTAGAATTTAGTGATCCAAGATTGATGGATTTAGCACGAAAAGCGGGTATACAGAGACTAATTTAGTCGGCTACATCGAATGAGCCGAGAATAACATTCTACTTAAGAGGGTCTTCGCTGACTCCGACGTTAAAATTGAACAAATCTTGTTGCGGATGCCAGGATGTCGGATTTGATCACGTTCAAACTGAGAGTAAGAAGCTGTGTAGTGTGTATCTTAGATGACATCTAAAGCAAACGGGAACCAGGCAAGGTTTCCTAAAATCGAAAATGCATCCATCGCTAAAGAATTGGAACTAATTTTTGGAAATTGGATCGCGAGAGAAAGGGCTGCATGAGGTTGCTTCCGTAGATGACGTCGCTCTCTATGATTCAGGCAATCAGTCGCTGACACTCTGTTACATTCTTCGACATGACTTTTGGTTATTGCACCAAATTTCATCTCTCGTGGTACTGATGGTCTATAGTGGATTAGCCTTTCTAAGCATAACCGGTGGGTAGATAACGTTTTTTACTATAATAATTGAATGAGACCGCTATTTTGCTTACCCTGAGAGTATTACCATCGACAAATATTGCAACATACAAGGCAGCCAAAGAGCGTTCAGATCCTTCACTTTGAACACTATAAACTGTCTGCTACTGGTCTGACGAGACTCGGATTCCTAGGAATAAATAGTAGGCAGCTATAAAATGTAAGGTCACCAATCCCCTAAAACAGAAATTGACACACTGTCAAGAGCACCTAAGTCGACTCATTGTGAGCTTAATCTGACCAATCTCAATTGAAGAGATATCATCAAAGTCAAAAACATGATCACGGGGCGTTCTGCTATTGAAAGATACATGCAACAATGTCTTTTGTAGGAACTGCAGGGATGAAGATAAAAATACGGCCATTCTTTGAAACTACCCTGCTTTGGCACAAATTAAGATGCAGTCCCTGGCCAGTTACCACTTCGTAGATCTTTATAATCTCTGCTGTTGAAAGATTATCAACACTAATAGGTTCGTTAAGAGATCTCTGTGGTTCCTGGATACCACAATGAACCTACTTCTGGTGTAAGTAGACATATATGAGTAGCACTCTAACCCTACCTAAAAATCCCATATTGAAGTTCTAGGGGTTCATCGTTACACAGGGAAGCGGGCAGTAGCTTTCACTCTACAATACAGGGTAGCTATGCTATGCAAATTTACATTCAAAAGGTATGCTGATTGCTGCGTTCTCTTAGTGCTTGAAGTTCTAAGTCCCACAAGAACATAAGAAGTAAGTTAAAGTTGCAAAAAGAAAGAAACAGGAAAATGCTCAAATGACGCAGGGAAACAAGAGCGGCCTCATGATATAGTGAGCTCCTACCTGGTGTGTTCACATTTCTAGATAAACATGAAAAGTTAACAGCAGGCACCGTTTCCTGGATACTTGTATATACCATTGCTTTGACTGACACTAGCCTAGTGTGGAGGTAGTCTTTATACCGAAAATCGTAATCGCTCACCAAGAGTTTCAGACCTATAAGTCTGACTTTCTTCATTTTGAAGAGCATAGCGAAAATGGTCGAGATCCTACTGCGCAAAACTATATCGCTTGTCTAAGATGCAACGGAGTATCTCGCGAGAGTGCGCCCCAAAATCTGGTAAGCAGAATTGAAGGCGCAATCGACAGGATAGAATACGCACTGAACATTTTCATCGACATTGAGGGTGCCTTCGACAATGTAACTTTTGACGGCATGTGTAACTCGGCTAGACAACACGGCGTAGACGAATCACTAGTTTTGGATAATAGCAATGCTGGAGAGAAGGACACTGACTACGGCCAATATGTGATTGTGTATTGCCCGCAAGACAGTGTTTTATCTCTAATGTTAGACTGCATGTTCGTCGATTCACTGCTCAACACGCTTGATAGTTCTGATGCCGATGCACAAGCATACGCGTATTAAATAGCTGTACGGTCAGTCTAGCGACTGTCCGCTCTAAAGCGTTAGCAACTCGAGACGTAATCGACAATTGTTGCACTAGAGCTGGGTTTTCAGTCATTCCTCTCAAAACTAATATTTTTCTCTTAACGAGAAGAAAAAGCTGACTGATGTGACTCATGGAGTACTTAAAGCTATCACTATTCAATTCTCCAAAGAAGCCAAGTATATGCGGGTGTCATTATGTATAACAAACTTCGAGGGGATAGCCATATTGCTCGTACATCGAAAGCCTTCCGTCAGCATTCTGACAATGCAAAGGAGTTGTCGGCAAAACAGGGGGTTTGTCGCTGAGAAGGATCCTCATAGTCTTACACGGCTGTGATAGGACTAATTATAATCTATGTGAGGGTTGTTTGTTGGAACAAGGTCTCTCGAAAATACGTTATTGCGGCTTTTACAAAACTCCAAAGAGCAGTCTGTCACAGCTCGACGCATTGGTAAATCTTCCTCCCTTGATAATCATATAAGCACTCTTCCATTTAAAAGGAAGTGGTCTTTGGTACAACAGGCGCTGGAGCTTTGATGACTTTGTGCGCTGACTTCCTTATAACTCTGGTCCTATGGACATGCCGTCTGATGCAACGACACCACAAATCCTACTGTCAAAAAAAAAAAAAATACGAAATCGTCTTTTCTTGTGCTGAAGGCTAATTTTGGCCAGGATTTGAGCCAGGAAAGGGATGTAGACGGGTCTTCAAACATGGCGCCTGCGTCACTGGTACCTTTCTGGAGAACAACGACATTAGATTTCACTTTTCGTGAAGAAAATTACTGTCTTCCAAGCGGAACTATATGCAATCCAGATGGCAGCAAACTATATTATGATGAACCGGTGGAGGGGGCGAGGCATTTGTATCTGTAGCGACAGTTAAGCTGTGCTTAGAGTTTTGCTGAACCCTCTTACGATTTCCAAGTTAATGCAAGACATCACACATCACAGTCGGAAGGCTGAATTCGATGAGTCTTGTCTTGCTAAGCACGGGTCGGAGGACAGCTTTTAGGAACCGAGCCCTACAATTAGGGCTACCATTGACAGTTGGGTTTCATATGACCACAATTGCAGATGACATGACTCTCCAGGTTGCCGACAGACCAAAAGAATGCTACCTGAATGCTAAGCACTTAAATGTGCTGGGCATAAGTGACAATATCCTACGATGCTTGGTTTGAAGAGCTACCTCTATGAATTTCCGGCTGACTTTCGCATCAGGTTGCAGGTACTTGTCGTTAACTTGGTGGCTACTGGTATTGTAGGCCCTTTATCACTGAAGCGCTTACGTCTTCATCAGAAAGAACAATGGACTAATTCATTGCCTAAATGCTCTGCTCCGATAGAAAAAAAAGATTCACTTTGACTTCTTCGGTAGCTACAATGATAATGATTTTTGTATCTACACACGTAAACCAGTATGTACACGGTTTCGGTCTTGATGTTTTGACAACTCGCTAAGACTATCTTATCTCTGCTAATAATTCGATTTCGATGATCGCTTAGCAATGTCACTTGGATATTTGGCGAAGACGTACACTTGATTCGTTGTCGTCAAGTCGTAACGTCTCCAGATATTAATCACTAAACAGTTTCATATCATTCCTAACAATATACCAACAGGTTTCCACTTTATGTGTCACCACTCATAAATATTTAAACCTTTTGGATTTAAGTAGAAAAAACATCTCACCATCATCACTAAAATCATCGATAATGATTATCTCCTGTAAAAACCTTCTCGGCGTTCTTTGCATCACCGAAACTATAGTTCGCAGTAGTGTGGACCTCGCCTCATTTCTATAAACTACTACCACAGATACTTTTGATTTCGTCGGCAATCTATAGAGACGCTTTTTGCAACTGCAACGAGATAAAATATGCAAACAACTCTTTCGTAAGGCAACTCAAAAAGAAAAAAATATTACACTTCATCACGCGTATCTGGAAGTTCACGAATTGCTCCAATTCCATCGCTGGTAAATTTTTCGAAAAAATAAAAATCACTATTTTCCGTATCCAGCACCATGTGATGTGAGATGAATTCATCAAAGTCTTTCGATAGAGCACTTATGTTAGGAAGTATCTAAAAGAGGTTACCGATGATGAGATACTTGTACGCCTTGCGGCTTTACTTTATGTGATACAACTTACTTTCACATCTTTGATTGTCGATGTCAACGATTCGTGTTCCAGTTTTAGGATACCAACGAACACAAAGCATACCGTTCCTAGGATTAAGAATACCAAGAGATACGAGTACTTTTTTTGTTTGAATTTACCCATTTGGAATGGGAACGAGAAATGCAGCTTTCGCCTCATAAGTTCGCGCCGTGACTGTAGATAAGTACGTGCGACCAAGCGGCAAGTCAACCGACGAATCTTATCAGTTGTATCGAACATGTGAAAAATTACAGTGACGTCGTAGCCAGCCGTATCCGCAGGTATCGAAGATAGTGTCAACTCGGACTAAGGGTGCTAACAAATTACTATATTGTCAATAGGCATCACAAGTCGACTAGTGTTGCCAGTTTCAATTAACATCATGGTGACGGATGAATTCTCGTACACGTACTGTACTATATAAGGTCATGAAAAGCGTTGTGGTAGCCTCGCAGCTCGTATATCAAAAGAGTGTTAACACTCTTTGGAATTTAATCATCCGAAACCGCTAATAGAAAGTTCATATAGGAAGTCGGAAAAATACGGCGGGGAGGTGATAAAATTAGTGGAACCACTGCAAACGTCAGCTTAGATGTTATGATCCATCAAAAGTGTCATGCTCGTCGAGCTGTCACATGTGCTGCTGATTAAGTTTGTGCCGGTGATGATGTGCGAAACTTTTGGCTGATAATGGAGTTGTTTTCAGGCAGATTAATGTGTAGAAAATGCAAAATGAATTTTAGTTGTAGAACTTAATATTGGTGACAACCTGGACAAGTCGTAAATAAATGTTAATTAACATAGCTGTTACCTAATATTTTTAACGTTCGATGTTACGTGATTTTATGTGAGGGTTAGATAAAATAGCTACATCGCAAAACGAGACAAAAGTGTGTCGATTTGGTGAGAATCTAACTCAGATTAAACCAATGGAGGGGCCCATAAAAATAAACAGCAGCTGATGAGGCAATTGCCTTTCAGACTACTTGAAGAAGTCTTAAAAACTTTATAGAAGAAGGACGCTTGGTACAAGATCATCAAAGACTTTCAGAATCAAAACAGGGTGTATGGAAAATAGATGGTGATTCATAAGTTCCTTCCAGCGATCAAATCACCATAGTGGGATTCTGGTACACTCATCTATAGAATCTGGAGAGCCAGAGTTGAAAGATGTGTGATCTGGTCATACAGATCTGGTCTATAGAAGGAAATTTCGAAAGGAAATTTAGCTTACAATAAAGGTTTTTACATCGAGATGAATTTTAAGCTAATTCACAATGGCAACAATATTTTTATGTAGTTTTAAGTTTTGCGAGAGTTTCAATTTTAGATTATATTTGAAGTATGAACATCCTGCCCGCCTTGAAGAGCCGAACAGGTTAGAAGATCCCTTCAATGAATTTTTAGCGGTGCCAAGCGATGGATTGGTCGTCTGAGTATCGTCCTTTTAACTCGAATATCTGCAACTCGTATCTTTGAATCCGCACCAGGTATGACTCTTTCTATGCGACCCAACAACCACTGCTGTGGAGGCAAATTGTCATCTGCAACTAGCACTAGCGCTCCGACACCGATGTTCTCAACTGAATTTTTCCATTTTGCTCGTCTTTGGAGCTCCAGTACGTACTCCTTCGACCATCTTGCCCAAAAATGTTGCTTGATTTGTGTGAGTTTTCGCCATCTGTCAAGTAGTGGAACATCTTTCTGGACGGCTGGTTCTGGAATAGAGTTTAAAGGGACACCAATTAAAAAATGACCTGGGGTCAAAACTCTTTCATCATTTGTATCAGGACTTAGAACACAAAGTGGACGAGAATTCATGATACTCTCGATTTCAGCTACGACGGTCGAGAATTCTTAAATACAATATTTATTTTAAAACACAAGTTGGATACAAAAATATAATTAAACAGCAGCACAATACATTTCAAAAAGAGATAAACTTTCTCAACTACAGTGCGAAGAAGGATACAAAATAAAATTACGACAAAATCAGCTACATTATTTCATCTACAATTGCTTGCAAAGAAATCTTCACTAACATTTACGGGAATCGTAATTCGCTTGTTTTGAATGTAAACCCATATTTCCATTCGGTCATTTGGTACTATTTCTAGTTTTGCTTCTTGGTTGACTACTTCTATTTCGATTTCTTTGCCGGCATCCACATACCCATTAGATGGCTTGAATCTAAACAAATGTTTATAATTTGATGAGATTTCAAAGAACTGTCTTTGTTTCAAGTCATTTTTTAGATTGAATCGCATGCATGGCTCGAATTGTAGGATCTTTGGTCGAACTGACCAAGGCTCTGAAACTTCTTCGTATGCTTCCTCCTCGTCGACAGGATCTAACATTTGCGATGGTGAAGCAGAACAAAAAGTACGAAACACAATAGTTTCATCAGCATCGGGCAACATTAACGTTGAATCTGAGGTCTCATCTAATATGTAATGGTTTAGAGTGAGGGCAATTTCATGAATTCGTAACGTTGATATAAGATCAAATGCTACATCTGGTTTTTCTTTTAATGTATCCAAACCGTCAACGATTTTCTCATTGGGAAAGATCGACCACACTTCGTCCAATGATTTCGAGCTAAATTTTGATTTATCCTCTGCTTTCATGTTGAGAAATAGTTTGCGGATTCTCTGTCGAGATGATTCATCACCGCAAATAATGCGCATATTGGTAAGAGTCAGTGCGTTGGAGATCTTCTTTATGATTTTCTTTATATCATAGCGTCGAGGTTTGAATGTCACACGAACATTAATCATACTCTCGGAAGGAATTAAAATTTTACGTGGATTAACTTCAATGCAATCACATAGACGTGGCATATCAAGACCAACTGAATCGATAATCATGAAGGCAAAACCTGGCAACGGCCCTTTGTTGTAAATCTTAAAGGTCTTTTCAATTGGACCTGAAAGTTCTTTCAGCTCACCCATGGTAAGGAATGGAGCTCCGATTGGACCTTTAAGTATATTTTGTGGTATAAGACTGGCAGTACCGCCATAACCATAGAGCGGTACATCTAAATATGTTTGACTCGATGGACTATTGGTTGCACTAAAAGACAAAACACCTACTGCAGCTCCGTTAACTGTTGGGCAGAAATTCAAATTAATGGATCGGCATTCTTGTGACTGTAGAGTGATAAGATTTGATTGAGTGTTCGTGATTTGGAATCCCGGTCCTGAAACGTCTACTTTAACTATAAGCCTTTTGGTGGATGTGTTTTTAATTTGCATAGATTTCTGGGCATTTGTACGAAGTTTAGTACTGCCCCAAGAAAGTTCCAAGCACGTCACTTTGAGCGGTACTATCTTACCATCTCGATGGCTAAATTCGCTCGAATTCGAACAACGTGAAGTACTTCGACCTTTTAGAGATGTTGTCGAACTGGTTTTACCCACTAATCCGTAATTAGGCAATGAAAACTTTCCACAATCTGGAGATGATGCTGTTCCTACTAAGTACCGCCTATCTGAGTTTGTTGTGCTGTCTAGTAGTGGCGAATGTCCATTTCAAGTGGGCGAAGCAACTTGAGAAGACACAAGACTT
The DNA here is from genome assembly GCA_949129095.1 of Volucella bombylans. NCBI lineage: Eukaryota > Metazoa > Arthropoda > Insecta > Diptera > Syrphidae > Volucella > Volucella bombylans. Next base: position 12,479,630 of record OX422140.1, read on the forward strand.
CTTGGGGAGGAGACTGGAGATTCGAAACGTCCAGGAGATGGACTTCTTCCAGTTACGTGCCGAAAAGATGATGATGGTTTTAAATAGTTTGGTGATGACATGCCTTCTTGTTCGATACGAGTGGACGATAAAGATTTCGACTTGGACTTGCTATTTAAATGTTCTCTTGGCGGTGAAATTTTTACTGCTCCTTCCAAATCACGGGACGCTGATCGATTCCGTTTCTGTTTAGGATTGTTGCTTTTATGTGATCGTGGGTATTAAAAATTTGAATCGGTTGATGCTGGACTTATATCACGAGTAGTTTTTTGCCGGCGAACTTTACGCGTTGTGTCTTTTTGCAGTGTCGCTGGATGCTCGTCCAAGTCCCCGAAATGAGCTGTTTCATCAGAAACTTCGATCATTGGATTGATAATCTCAATCTGGCTCAAAGGTGATCTCGGTCCCATGCTACTCCTCTCCAGTTTTCTCATTTCACTGCTATGCAGCAGAGAATCACTGAAACTAAGTGTGTCTGAGTATTTCAAGGTCCACAACAGTTCCGGATCATAGTTTTCTTTGTTCTCCACAACTTGTTCGGAGATATCATTCGTTGGCGTGCGATTGTTTTCAGCTGCTATCCTTTCTATAACACCACCAAGTGAATGCATTTTATTTCTCAGCTTGTGCTTTTCCTTATCCTCAAGCACCTGTTCACGATAAGGATTCATGCAGCTCTTAGTCTTCTTAGCCAGTAGTAGGCGATTTACAACGGATCCGTCCGAGTCCTCAGTATTGATGTCAACTAAAGCCCTTTCGATCGCAAACATACTCAAGAGATACGAATTATCTGTAGCATTACCCGAATCCTTACTTTCATGCTTCTGCTCTGTTGATATTCTAGTCGTCGCATGCAAGCTATAAGTCTTATTGTCAGGCTTTGGAGTTATAGAAACATTACACGAATCAGACGCAGTGATTTCGGAATCAACTAGCGCCACTGGATTACGTCCCTTGATAGGACTTTTAGTGTGAACAATATTCCAAATATTCTCAGACTGCATGCCAAAGTAGTTACCTAGAGAAAAGTCTGGATCGGTTACACCATTTGACATCATAGTAGTTAGCATGGTGTCCTGATGAGTTCGAGGATTACATAAACTTTCATTATTTCCATGAGCATCACTCAAAGCTGCTCCTGGTATGGCAGCATATTCCTGCGCCCATAACAATTCATCATTCATTAGTTTCGAGTGCATAAGTTCTGCTGGTGCGAAGTTCTCCGAACTGAAACAACTTTCATCGGCACGCATAGCATTTGAGAATGAATAACCAGGTGTGCCAATGTCTCCACCGGACTGGAGAGATTCTTGAGTTGATTTCGATATATCTGCTGTTCGTGGTAGGCTTTGAAGATTGCTACTACCATAGCTTTCGCGTAATGAACCGCACAGGCTACGCACATCCGCCGAAAAGCTGCTGGCTAAGATCTCTTCAACTGAGATCATACCATTGCGATTGTGTTTTTCTTTTTTCAAATCCTGCGACAGAGCTGTTGACCGTCCTGTCATCTCGGATGGTTCGAATGAGATTTTGTTTGTTTGGTTTTTGGTCGCTGAGGATGTTATATCTGTGGATTCTAAGTGAATTGTTTTCTCGGCAACTAACTAACATAATCTGTACGATCATGAACTGGCGTCCTATCGATGGTTAATTCGTTCTCTTTATTCGCAATGGTTGGCTGTGGTGGTCGCTTGAAATGTGTTGCCTTCTGCAGTAGTTCCATTGCCTTCGCACGCTCCTGCTGTAGACGTTCATTGATTCTCTCCTTATTGAATGATGAATTCCTTGTTGATTCACCAAAAACTCGCAAGTTGTCCATTCTCAACACACCAAACGATTCGTCTTTTTCTGCATTCAAAGACAAACTGGATGCATTATGGCGATCTTGTAGGTCCATTGCTTCCTCCGTTTTTTACGCAGTCATCTAATGGGAACCTAAAACAGGGGATGCTTACGACTTAATTAAGAGGGACCTTTGAGAGTTTTTTGCGTATTTTTGTTCTATTGTGGGCAGATGAAGAAAAGGTGAAATTTCCCAATTTTTAGAGATATAAATTTTATGGACGGACAGGAAAAACACAACAACTGGGCGAGATCTGGGCGGTATGCGTAGAAATTGGATACGTTTAACAGCACACCAAGATTGTATCTCATCCTGCGTTTGCTGCTCCAAAAATAATCTGCGAAGTTCTTTGAGCTCATTCCGGGCCCCAACAAAGTTTGTGCCGTTGTCACAATGGATCTCGCTACACAACCCTCTTCGTGCAACAAATCGTTTCAGCGCAGCTATGAAACCTTGGGTTGAAAGATCGGAAACAACTTCCAAATGAGACGCCTTCGTCGCGAAACAAATAAAGACTGCAATATAGGCCTTGTGAGTGCAGTACCCGCGCCGTTTTTGAGAGATGTGAAACGGCCCACAGAAGTCCACACCAGAGATTGCAAAGGGCCTGGATATAGTAACTCTGCTTGCAGGCAAATCACCCATAATTTGATGCATTAATTTTGGCCGATATTTGAAGCAATGGAGGCATCCATCTACCACTTTTTTGGCTAAGTGGCGAGCGTTGACAATCCAGAATCGCTGTCTAATAATTGCGACTAAGGCTTTAGTTTTGTGTAAATGGACAACGACATTTTTGACAAAAAGGGAATTTTTCGGTAGGAGAATGGGACATCTGGAATTATAGGGAATGTCTGCATTCTGCAAACGCCCACCTACTCTTAGAAGTTCAATTTCGTGTTCAGTATCGAGAAAGCGATTGAGATTACTGATAACACTTTTTGGGCTTATCTTGTTTGTTTTACTCAAATCCTTTATTTCCTCCAGGAAATGAATTTGTTGAATGGTCCAAATGGTACGCAGAAACGCGCTTTCCAATTCCTCTGATGTAAGTGTTGCACTTGTACACGGGGGGTTAGATACTGAAGATACTTTAGATTTCAAATTATTGTAGAATCGCAGTACGTATCCGAAGATTCTGTTTGTAAGCAGGGTAACTGGTTGATTATTTTTATCAGCAACTAGCGAAATGAGTGGTTTTTGTTTCGGCCAGTTCTCGATAGTCTCGTACAAAAACTGTGGTCCACTGAACCAACTACTATTTAGAAGCTCCACGGGACACAATGTCAGCGGGGTTGGTTTTTGTGTTTACGTACCTCCATATAGCTGAAGGCAACGAAGATTGGATCGTGGAGACCCGATTGGCCACAAAAATCTCCCAAGAAGACGGGTACGCAGAGATCCAGCGAAGGACAATTTCAGAGTCTGTCCACAAATAAATATTGTCAATCAGGTAGTTAAGATTGGGTAACACTTTTAAAGCCAATTCAACGAGCAAGGTAGCAGCGCAGAGTTCTAATTTCGGCAGGGATTTGGTTTTAATAGGTGCTACTTTCAATTTCGCACTAAGTAAGTTACATTTTATATTCCCACAAATGTCGGTGGTTCTCAAATAAAGACAACAGCCGTAGGCCCGAATAGATTCATCCGAGAACCCATGTATCTCAACCTTGATATCTTCTAGCTTTGTAAAGGATATGTATCTGGGGAGTTTTATTTGGTCTACCTTAGATATTTCCTTGCGAAACTCTTCCCAACGAGTCTGTATCTCCATGGGAAGAGACTCATCCCAACTACTTTTGATGATCCAAATGTCTTGCATCACGATTTTTCCTTTTACTACAATTGGATTAATAAGACCGAGCGGATCGAAAATCTGTGACAGTTCTGATAAAATCACTCTCTTAGTAATGGTTTTAGATTCGCTTTCTTTTGGTTTGATGTATTGGAATTCATCGTTGGTAGGATTCCAAACTATTCCTAGGGTCTTAATAACGTCCTTGTCATTAATCCTCAAAGATGAATCTTTTGCCTTTTCTTGATGCGAAATTCTTCCCATTATTTCAGCGCTATTACTACACCATTTCCTAAGATCAAAGCCAGCACTCAACAAAATTGTTCTAACCTTGGAATAAATTTTAGATATGATCTCTAACGAATCTCCTCCTGTGATCATATCATCCATGTAGAAATCTTCATTTATTACCTTAGCCCCTAAGGGATATGCAGATACATTCTGGTCGGCCAAGAGTTTTAGACAACTTGTTGCAATAAATGGGGCTGAGGTTGTACCATAAGTCACAGTTCTTAATCGGAATGCTTTTAGTCCCTCCCGATCCGAAGCTCTCCACAAAATGCATTGATGGTTCCGATCTTCATCATGCACGAGTATCTGCCGATACATTTTTGAAATATCGGCAGTAACAACGAATTTGTATGTACGAAAACGGTGGATGATATCGTACAAATCGTCTTTAATTACCGGACCTTTTAATAAGAGATCGTTCAACGAAAGATTTGAAGTTGTCTTTGCGCTGCAATCAAAGACAACTCTCAATTTTGTAGACAACGAATCGGGTCTGAGCACAAACTGATGAGGAGCGAAATACTTGATCTGATCAAGTTGATTTCTAGGAAGTTCTTCCATGTGACCTAAGCTTTCATATTCAGTCATAAATTCTACGTACTGGGCCCTGACTTCCTTATTCCATTGCAATCTTTTTTCTAGGTTAATAAACCGCCTTTGAGCCTGTCCCAACGAATCTCCCAATTGACCGCCATTCGATTTAAACAACAGATTAACCAGAAATCTTCCATCTTCCTGTAGACGTACGCCTTTTAAAAATTCCATCTCACACTCCTCCTCTTCCTTTGATGAGAATGGTTGCTTTCGATTCACCTCCTCCATTTCCTAGAACTTCTTAACTATTTCACTAAGAAACGCATCTTCAGGCTCGGAGCAGGTAACTAAGGTGCATGCTGCTTGAGGATTAGAGGATATCTCGTATTTGCCAGAAAAGACCACCCAAATAATGTTTTTTGGAGGATCGGTAGTTGGGGGTTCAATGTTATTTGTCCGACGCACAATAGTTGGAAAAAGCTGTCAGCTCCTATGAGCAAATCTATGTGACTTGGCCGGTAAAAATCGGGATCGGCAAGCAAAACATTTTTAGGTATCTTCCATTGTGATATATCCAATTCATTTGCAGGAAGAATGTTGGTTATACTTTTTAGAATCAAAAGATCTAGATTGATTTCAAAGTCTGAAATTCGAGATCGACAACTGGCTTCAACTTTGTAATTAATCGCAGCATTCGATTTACCAATACCAGAAACGATTGAATGAGTTTGTCTTTTCTTAAGTCTTAACTTTTGCACCATGTCTTCCGTAATGAAATTAAGCTGTGATGCTGAATCAAGAAGAGCGCGAACAGGATATAATTGGCCAAACGAATTTCTCATATACACTAGAGCAGTGGCTAGGATAACCTCAGAACAATTTTTGTCAAACATGCTCGAGACCAAGTGAGTACTACCAAAGGTACTTGGCTGTAAGCTATCAGCTGGTACACTACCAGTGCTAGTGGGTTGCATTTTGGTGCTTGACATCTTCGGACCGAATGTCCCTTTGCAAGGCAATTAATGCAAAGAACTCGTTGCTTAGCTTCTTGAAAACGTCTGATTACTGACAGCTGATTGAAGTTTTCACACGTACTTATATCATGTGTGTTTGCCGAGCAAAATTCGCAAGATAACGACTGCGCAACTAATGTGGAATGAGACTGTGGCTGTCGATTATTATTTCGGAAGCGAGATCTATTCGGCGGTGGATTAGTATTAGCTCCATTCTTGACAAGTTTTGATTCCTTTGCCTCAAGAGTTTGACAACGACGGTCTAACACTTTTAAAAAATCTTCCCACTTCGGAAGTGTTGAGTGATCGACCGATTCATCCCACTTTGCCCTAGTATCAGCATCAACCTTATCCAACGCTAACGAAATAAAAAAAAGCGTCACAAATACTCTCATGACTTCCAATCGAAAGCATCGCTGCAATATGCGAATTAAAACTATCCTCTAAATTGCGAAGATTCACCGCAGAACTTTTAAAAATTTTGTTAATATTCATTAACCCATTTAAGTGTTCTTGAAAGATCAGTGTTTTGCTATCAAAGCGTTTTTTCAAACGATCCAGGGCCTTGCGATAGTTTAAAGGGGTTAAATCGAACTCTTTAATTGCGTTCAAAGCTGCACCAGATAAGCACTTCCTCAAATAATTAAATTTCTGTAGTGCTTCTAATGAATTATCCTCGTCAACAAGATTAGAAAAAATCCCTATAAAATACGGAAATTCAGAAAATTTGCCGGGAAATGTTGGTAATGTTATACGTTCTAGCTTGGAACGGGAAATAGGCTGCTGCGATATAAACGATGAATTAAAACCATCTCCAACTGTTATATTTCCTCGCTGTTCTAACAACATTGATTGAATCATAGATTTCGTCGACACATAGGCGTCCTCTAATTCCGCTCTATGATTTGCCTTTTCCTCCTCAGCCATATTTATTTTTTCCAGCGATAATTGTACATTCAAACATTGTTTGAAGTAGGATTCAATAATGCCCAAACGACATTCTAATTCCACACTCGACATTGACGAACCCTTGCCACTAATAAGCTTCTTTAATCTAACCCCCCACCAGACTTCTCTCCACCTCCTTGTGCAGCATTCTCGTCTTGATCAATCATATCAACCGTCCAATTATTTATTCAACCAACGAAAATAACCAAGAAAATCCAACGACCACACTGCTATCCAACTATTAAGAGAATTTCCAGTGAAAGATTAGCAATTAAAAACAACAACGTTAGAATTTTAGTAGCAGCAACAACGATGAGTCATTTAAAGTTTTGCAAGAAATAATCCAACGATTCCAGCAACAAGAACTAAATATTAGCTCCAAGCGATGACCACAGCGAAAACAGCAACAACAATAAAAGCTTTCACCCACAGCGCATGAACTGATAGAGAGTGGCAGATTCAACAACGTTGAAGATTATCTCCAATAAGCAGCAACGATCAAACCAGAACCCAACTTGGAAATTTGAAAGCTTTCGTCCGTTAAAGAATTCCAACAAAATACTACGAGTATATGGTATACCCAATGCAATGAATTCCTGTGCAATTGTTTTTGGTAATTTGCAACAACTATTTTAGAGGGATTAAAATGCGATTGCGAAGACGATGGAAAGCAGAAAGAAGAAAAAATCGACGTCAAATGTCCTTCAAATATCTTTCAAATGCCTCGTAAATTATGATGTATGATAAATTAAAATGTAGATTTATTTTACATATGTAGTATCAAATATTTAAATTATAGTATTTCTACAGCTTTAAATCACCAATATCCAGAGATAACATACATACATACATGACGACGGACAACGAACGGTTACTGACAATAGCAGGTATTGATCCAAATGAGGCCGCTGATGATGACGACTTTTTTGTGATCGAGGATCCACAGGAGAAGGTCGAGGCCATTGGGGCGACTTTCCAGGAAGTATACAAGGCCATTGATACCATTGGCCCTAATTGCGACCTGGACAGTCGCGCCTTGGTGCACGACTTCTGCATTCGAAATGAAATGGGGAACTGGCGATCCGAGGGCTCTGGTTTCACCCAGTTTAGCGACGAAAATATGGCCAATAATGTCATTGCCAGAGAGGGTGACCTACCCCCGTTAATTTCGAAGGAAGAACTCCATGATATCTTCGACACAATCAGGGCTAAGAAATCAGTGGGGACCGATGGTATTCCGAACATCGTGCTTCGACATCTTCCTCTAGAAGCGGTGGACATTTACACCACCCTGTTTAATAATGCAATGAATAATGCACATTATCCAGCGCATTGGAAAACGGCGGTGGTTCAACCTATCCCCAAAAAGGGGAAGGATATATCCAATCCGGCGAATCTCCGGTCGATAAGTCTCCTTCCGAATATCAGTAAGGTATTTGAAAAAGTAATCAATAGAGCTCTGTCTAGGTGGGTTGAGGACAAACATATAGTTCCGGATAATCAATTCGGTTTTAAGGCGGGACATGATATCTCACATGCCGCGTCTAAACTGGTGTCCGATATCCAATGGAACAAAGGCAAGAAATAGTGCACTGGTGCCTGCCTTGTTGACTTGGAGAAGGCCTTCGACACCGTATGGTTAGAGGGTCTTTTCTATAAGCTGACTAGGCTGGGGATCAGTAAACCACTCTTGTACATTCTTTATAATATGCTAACCAACAGACAGTTCATTGTGAAAAATGGTGATGTGACTTCTGTTGGAATATTTCAAATTAAAAATGCAAGCAAGGCGCGGTCAATTCGCTGATCCAATTTAACATTTATACAAGCGACTTGATAGGTTCACTTCCCCATACTATTGCGTACGCAGACGATTTGTTAGCGTACAGAACAGGTCCAAAAATCGAGGTCATTAATACTCTCATGCAGCGTGACTTCGATAAGATAAGACGATTTTGCGATGACTGGAAGTTGAAAATCAACTTTCAGAAGTCGGAAACCATTCTCTTTAGGACGCCGTTGTCTAGAGCCTCTAGGGATACCAGAAAAAATTGGAGAAAGTTCTCGATCATTGGACAACAGGGACAGCCTCTTGCCTGTCGAAATGTAGTCAGATACCTTGGGATCTGGCTTGATCAGTTTCTGTATTTTGGCAAAAATGTAGATGCTGCTCTGGCCAGAGCTAAAGGTGCTTTTGCCCTTCCAAAGAGACTGTTTTATAGCAGCCAACTCGATGCGAGGGTAAAGGTAATCAGCTACATGGCCCTTATCAGGCCCATGCTGGTATTTGGTTGTCCCGTGTGGTTCAATGTACGAGCAAGCTTAATGGAAAAGATTCGGGTGTTTGAGAGGGCTTGCCTTAGGGCTTGCCTTCGTTTGTACAGAACACCAGAGTCGGAGTACAAGAAATTTTATCCTAATGAGGTCCTTTACAATAGGGCGAACCTAATACGAGTGGACAACTTCGTAATTAAGCTGACTCGAAGGCACATTGCAAGAGCAATGACCTCGACGAATAACCTGATATCTGGGGCTTACTACCCCAATTACCTTTACCACGAGAATGTGCGCTCTGACGGCTTCGTTCAACCGGAAGCATTCCTCTACCTAGATCAGATAGGGTTGATCCAGGATAGATCAGCGGTGCCGTTAATCTTCCATGTCGCTCGGACAGCTGGGGACAAGCGACTCAACTACAACAGAGACGTCGCACACGGCAGTGTGGATCGCCTCAGGTTCAGTAGGGCGGTAGGGAATCGCGATAAGAGGGATGTCGTTCGGCAGCACCAGCATTTCTGGTGGTTGAATGATGGGGAAGATGTTTCGTCGTCGTTTCCGTCAATTACGGACCAGCCTCACTAATGAGGCAGAGCTGACCAATCTGTTTTCTCTGTGAATAGCGATGGCCAGCTTGCATAGGTTTAGGTAGCATTTAAGAAATATATACATGTACTAGTAAATACAAACGTATATACTAATATATGTATATAATTGTGTATAATGTATATGTGTATGTATGTTTGTATTGTGTATATAGGTTAGGTAGGCTAAGGTTTATTCTAAGTTAGATATTAAGTTTTTATAAAAAATAAAAAATTATGTCCATATGCTAAGTTTTCCTTAACAAATATTTTTTCTTAGCCTTAAGTATTCAAAATAAATAGTTCTAAGTAAAATGTAAATAAAATCGAAAGACATAGATATAAGAATTTAGAGTAGCTTAGAGCGCCTGTGTGGGGCCAGTAAGTTAGTATAAGATTGTTAAGTAATTTTAAGCCAGCATTTAAGCATTTTTTGTTAGTATGTAAGAGTTAATGATTAAGTAAATAAAATGCATTTAAAACTAAAACTAAAACTGACACCTACCCGAAGCCAATCTTGTAGGTACATTAATGAAGCTAGCTAGACCATGAGCAGCCAAGAGGTTTAAATAATAGGTCAAAGTTTCGCTACTATCTAGAAGGTTCAGATTGAAGTCTCCGAAGATAATCAAGTTTCTTGATTTTTGTTTGTCCAAAAGACAAGAAAACTCCTCTATGAACGCAATAACATTGAACATATGCAGTCGATAGACGGACAACAGTACAAAATCTAACTGATTAAATCCAACAGAAATCTTTAGAATGTCTGCACTCAGAAAATCGACACACTCAACTTCGTTTACTACTAATTCTTCTTTAGCAAAACAGCCGACACCGCCTGCAGCATAATTTTCATTTGGATTAGCAAGGAAAACATAACCCGGCAAACGATAGTCGTTTATTTCAAAACCATAAATCCAAATTTCAGATACAACAACAATATCCGGAAGGCAATAAAAAGAATCAAGATGGAGAGCCAGAGATGCAAAATTTTCTCTTAAACTTCAAACATTCTGGTGTATAACAAAAAGTTTGTTTGTGCAGTAGGAACTGTCAGTAAAAACATTATTTAAACTCAAATCGAGGATAGAAAAGTCATCATCTGTATCATTAAATTCAGAATTCATTAGTATATAAAGTTAAACACGCTCAAGATCATAAAACGATCTAATGGAGATGACTTTTCCACCCTCTTCTTTCCGCAAAAGTATTTGATTATTTTTAAACCACACAAAAGCAAAATTTTTTCTCTTCCTTGCTTCTTTTGCCTGCATGAAGAGTGCCCGGTTGTATGATGTAAGAGAATCGTTGATGTAGATTTCGCTTTCTCTTTTACCTCCTCTGTTGCTGCAGTGGGCAGTTGTGTTAGGCATTAGATTTCCCTTCTTCTTCTTCTTTTCGTTCATAATTCTTTGTTTGATCGATAGGTCAGGGAACTTAACACATATGATCGTTTTGAGTGCTGCTTTTTTGTTTTGATCCTTGCTTCGCATATTTTTTATATAGCATTTCTCTATACCAGCATCGGGCACGTCAATCGACAAAGCGTTTTTAAGAACTTGCTGTGCTTTGATGATCGCGTTATTGTTGGTGACGTCTGACACACCAACAATATCAATGCAGTTGGAGAGGAGATTTTGTTGCTGTCAGTTAAGCTTACTTTCAAGTAAATTTACCTTTGCTTTCAGCTACGCATTTTCGTTTCGTAGCTCGTTTAATGAAGCCAAGAAACGATTATTTGTTTCTTCCAGCTTGGTTAGTTTCAAATATATCATTTGGAGAGTATATCCAGATTCGGCTCCAATTTGAGCAGGAGAGTCTGGAAGCGCCGGTGTTGATTGTCCTTTATTGTTTTGTGCCTGATTATGGTTGTCGGACGAGGACCGTGTACTTTCGTTTCTTTGTCCACATTGCTTATTGATAATAATTGTATCAGGCAGGCGCATAGACTTGCGCCTGAGCACTTCACACTTGTCACAGCGAAAAGATTTACCGGAAGAGAGCATGAAATCTGCATCTTGTTCACTTAAATTCACGCATGAATTATGAAAAAAGCTAAGGCAATCACTACACGAAATTTTTTGGGAACAGTTTCTTTCAATTTTTTCACTACAAAAAGAGCACTTCATAGTTAAAGATATTTTATAAAGAAATTTTCTCACAATGAGAAAATATGCAAAAGTGTTGGAACTCACTTACAGTGTGTCTGTGCGAAAGTTAAGGGTTTGCAAAAGTATTAGTAGAGTTTGACATCTAATAGTTTAGTTTATCTATGCTTGTGCGACTCGGAGCAAATAGCGCAATGAGTTCTGATGTGGCATGTTTTTCGCCATGCCCATACATTTGGCAGTTAAAACACTGCGTAACTCGGTTGAGTTGTCTTCTTGCAAAATCCCATTTAACTTGAGTTTTATATATAGCTTTAAAATTTTTTTTAAGTTCTACAAGCCCATACAACAACACTTTAAATGACCTTGATGTTGATAGGTCATGAGTAAAAAATTTGAGGTTTTTTAATTTTAATAAATTACACAATTTTTGATGGAATTCAACACTATCAAGGTTTATTTTCACACCAATAATAATTTTTCTCACAAAATAGTTGTCTATTTTAACTTCACGGAGAAGAGCACGAATTTCTGTTAAGTTCTTTTGCAAGACACATATCGATGGGATTTCAATTTTTTTGTTCGTTGCGGGTGGACTCAAAACTTCATCAGAATCAATGTCGTCGTCGTCTGAATTCGGTAGACACTGCAGTGGCGCAAAGTAGTTAGTTCTCGGGTTTTTAACACTAGAACTCATTTTAAACGATCGCGTTTGGGAATTTTGGATTTTTTTATGTTTTTCTGCGCGAGGGGTTGAGAGGAAAGTCTTTCTCGGTCAAAGCTTTGAACAGAACTGAATACTTTATATATTGACGAACGATCAGAATGGTGAAGTATTTCTTACATCGCTTGAGGAAACCTAGACATTTCGCACATTTTTTGGCGACATTGCATTTGTCGTAAGAATTGTAAGTTTTCATTGACTCACATACCGAGAATGGAAAGTTTTTCAGTGTCGACGATATAAGTGCCATTCATGGATAAGGGCTGGGTGTTTAGATTTCGCTTCAACGACAGCAGACAACATTGTATTTTGGAAGCATTAAATTCCAATCGGTTATGCTTTTAATATTGGAATTTGATGAGCTTAACATACGTTGCCGTTCCTATTCTACAGCCGAAGAATGGGTACAAGATTCCGAGAACGAATATGAAAAGCATAAAGTACTGTCATCATCACCATCACCATCACCATTATAGATATATAATGGATAACAAGTGACAGACAAGAGATCAATGAAAAAAATTAAAAAGAGTGTCGGAGATAGAACGGAGCTCTGGGGCACACCAGCATTTATTTTGTGAATATCAGGCTTGAAACCATCCAAGGCAACTTATATCGACCGTTCCGAAAGGTAATTTCTATTCCATTGAAGAAGAGAGTCATCGTCCCCAAAAGCACGAATATTCGACAAAAAAGCCGGATGCCAAACTTTGTCAAATGCCTTAGAAATATCAAGTGCAACTATCTTGCTTTCGCCAGATTGGTATATGCTTTGGTTCCATTTTTGGGTGAGACATCCCGATGAAGGTCATCTATAATTGGGTCGGAATTCAATGTTATAGGGTTCGGTTGGAGTAAATTTGAAGAAGTCCTCTGGTAGCACAGTCTGCTGGATTTTCCGCCGTAGGAATATAGTGTCCCTGCTGTACGGTAGTGGTCTCGAGGATCTCGGATATTCTGCTTGCTACAAACAGTTTCGTCTTCATTGGTGCGACTTTTGTTTTTGCTATAAGTAAGGTGGCTGAAACGGCACCGGAACGCTGTACAGTTCATAGATAAATCACTGCGGTGGCGTAAGCAATTGAGGATGCGTCACAAAAGCCGTGCAATTGGTAGGAAATGGGTTTCCTACTACACGACCACGGTGGTGTTCAGCCAACAAGGAATTTTGATAGAAGGCAGCTTCGATATTCCCATGAGGAAGTTATCCCAACAGTCGCCTAAATCGTCAGAGATAAGGTCACCCAATCCAAGTTGAGATGCCAAAGCTGCATGGGGAACATTTTTGCTATCACTGTGACAGGTGCAATCCATCTGCTTGGATCATAGAGACAAGCTATAACGGATAAGACGGAACGATTAGTGTAGGGCAATGTAAATGGCTCAAATCTCATTTTGAAGCATGAAACATACTCTACTGGTTGCCAATAAATTCCGAGCGCCTTTACAGTGTCCTTGATATTTTGGCCCAACAGTAGTTGGATTTCCCGAGCCTCAGTCGGAACGTTTTTTAGCAGCTCAAGGGAGTTGCTTGCCCATTTCCTTAGTTCAAAGCCACCTGCCTTAAGAAGCTTAGTTAATTCGGTTTGTAACGTAGAAGCATACCTTAGATTGTCGCCGCCAGAAAACACATAATCAACATAAGTATCGTTCTTGATTACTTTTGAAGCGAGTGGACACACGCTTTGCTCGTAAGAGGCGAGTTGGTGTAGCGTTTTGATTGCTAAATACGGAGAACACCAGTTGCCGAACATCACTGTATTTATGGCGTAATCCTGAAGTGGTTCACTTACATCACTTCTCCACACGGTGAGTTGGAAATCTACGTCAGATGAAGACAGTTGAATCTGTCTGTACATCTTAACGATGTCTGCAGTAAGTGCTATATGATGTAGTCGCCAGTTGAGTATGACTGTGATGATATCGTTCTGCAGTGGAGGTCCGATGAATACGATATTCTTCAGTGACTTGCCGTTGTAGGTTTTTCTTGCTGCATCAAAAACAACTCTTAGATGCGTACTGGAGCTGTCCACTTTGATGACGGCGTGATGAGTAGTATGTAATTGCACTTATACGACATTTTGTTGAGAGTGGAGTTGTCGATGGATCGCCTTCGGTGGATGACACCCGGTGCATGTGGTCCAACTGAACATACAGTATCGAGTTGTTATTAAATTCTTGCTTTTGAAAGGCAATACGCCTACGCAAACCAAAAATGAGAGTGTGTATGGGGACTCTGCACCATCATTTACCACGGTGAACTTTTGGGCAGCTGAATTTAAACGTGGCCTTAAGAGCTTGGGAGATGATGAACGTTCGGTACGTCCAAAAACTGCAACCACTGACTATAACATTGCTAAAGTTCATCAAATGGTGTTAGACGACCCCCAAATTAAAGTGAGATAGATAGTAGAGGTTATGAAAATGTCCCAAAAACGTGTTTGTTATATATTAAATCAAGATTTGGGTATGAGAAAGCTGTCCGCCCCTTGGGTGCCGCGTTTGCTTACGTTAGACCAAAAACGTGTTCGAATGAACATTTCCAACGCTCTGTTGGCGCAGTTTAGGCGTAATAAATCCGAGTTTTGGCGCCGATTAATTACTGTAGATGAAACTTGGATACACCATTATATGCTCAAAATAAAAATTCACAGTCCAAATAGTGTACTGCAAAGGGCGAGCCGGCTCCAAAAAAAGCAAAAACTGTTTTTTCGGCTGAGAAAGTGATACCGACTGTTTTTTTGGGATAGTAAAAGAGTTATCTTAATCGATTATCTTCAAAAAGGAAAAACCATTACAGGAGCATACTGCGCATCATTTCTTGCCAAGCTGAAGGCAGAAATTGCGGAAAAACAGCCACATTTGCTGAAAAAGAAAATCCAGTTTCACCAAGACAACGACCCGTCTCACACCTCATCGGTTGCCATGGCGAAAATCCATGAATTACGGTTTGAAATGCTTGACCATCCGCCTTATTCACCAGATCTAGCCCCAAGCGACTTCTTTTTGTTCCCTCGTCTAGAATCTGCTCTCGGAGGACAGAGATTTTCGTCAAATGAGGAGGCAATCACCTTCGTGAACAATTATTTTGCAGAGAAAACCGCCAAGTACTATTTTAACGGGTTAGAGAGATGGGACCATTGATTGGAGAAGTGTGTAAAGTTACAAGGAGACTATTTAGAAAAATAAAATAAAAAAAATTGAGAAATAATGTCTTGTATCATTGTTCGGTCGGAAACTTTTCAGACAACCCTCGTATTTTACTAATTAATATTAATTGAAACTAATTTAATTCGCTACTTTAAAGGTCCATAACCTGTTAAGAAAAGTGCAATAGAGTAGGTTGTAAATTAGAAAAAGTTTATTTGATATAATTCATAAGATGAAGTACCTATTACAATGTTTACTTATCTGATGAATGTATTCAGTGATAGTTTTTCATTCTCAACACAATTGCACTTTATTAATGGCATTGTGAGTTTTCATACCAACTCACCACTTAATTCACTTTATTGTTAAGTTTAAATCGACTTTAGTTAAGAAAGATCCAATGAACAAGTGTAAATTCTATAGAAAAGGCGCCACTAACGTAAATATTGACCAGCTCTTCAAAAGCAACATGATTTCAACCCGACAAAATGTTCTCCCCCGGGAGCTTTTAAACTCTAAATATTTGTATGCTCTTACTTTATACAGCTCAGAAAGAAATTCAATATTTTTGTGTAGAAAATTTCTCTTAGCACAAAATAGAATCCTTTTCTCAACACAAATAAGAAGCAAAAGAACTTAAGGCGATTTGAAAGTCCTTCAGGAACTATTTAAAACAATTTCAATACAATAGTGCACCTGGCAAAGTCAGTTCGACTCGAACACATGACCTGAAACGGTTACCTCCTGCCACAAAATCATCGGTCTGGTGGTGTTAAAATGAACCATTCGCCTTCTTTGTTAGAGAGAATTGATGCTCCTTATGGAAGGTTTGAAAAATTGTATCTATTGTGAAGGAAGACTTTCTCCAAAACTATTTCAAAACAATAATTCCTTTTATGCTGCTCGAAAATCTGAGAAGATACCTTTGGGCACTCGATAACAACTAACGACTAGCAACTGTCAAGGTAAAACAGTACTTCGGGGAGTATCTATGATTAAAGTCAAATGTGGTACTTAAAATTGGGTCAAATGAAGTTTACGAACTGCACTTTGCGTTAAGAGGAAAAGTTTTAGCAATCAACCCTCTGTTCTAAAACAATGCTCAGAGCTCTGCATCCATTCGGTAGCATTCATGCATTTGCATCTATGATACGAGTAGTATAGAGCTGCAGCTACCCCAAAGATAATTATTTTCTCACCCATTGTACTATGCTGTCATTAGGATAATGCGTGAGTACCTTTGGCGTAGTTCATACAGTATAGCTGGAGATTTGTTTGCACAATGTGCTTGCACGTGCATCTTAAGAGGTACAACATCTCAACATCTAAACACCTCAACTTCTTAACATCTTGGTGTCTTAGTACCCCAGTATTTCAGCATCACATTCAGCAACGAGCATGCACAATAGCTTCTGGAGATACAACTGACTGCTGCTATGAATCTATTCAGAGAAGGTTTTCTTTTTCCTTTTTCATTTTTTTCGTTCTATGAAATTGTTTTAGGGTACTAGATACTTTTTGAGATTTTTCATTCAGAAATTAAGTGAATGAGGATGAATTAGTGTAGGATTTTCTCTTTTTCTAATTTGAAGTGGAGCTTTAGAAGAAATTTCTCGAAGAAGTACTGCATGGACGAAAAGTTAAGTTGCATGTGGACTTTCAAGATTTTTTTTTGTACGTAAGGCTTATCTAATTACGCAATTAATTAAGAATGTGTATTTTCAAAGTGCTGAAAAAATTTAATCCAAATTCTTGGTTTGTTTCTTCGTTTATTCCAGGCATGTACCAGTACAAAGGTATCTTTAGAGGTTTTGCTGAACCAAAACACAAAGCATAGGTGACTGATGTAAGAAAGACCTTTGAGAGATTCTACAATATAAGCTGAACCGCCTGGGAATAAGTATGATAAATGCTATACATTTTTTAGACAATTAATTATGAGAAAAATGTCACTGTGGTTTTCACTGAAACATTTTTCACTAAAAACGACCTTCAACAAGGTGCGATTTATTCACGTATTCTTTTAGCCTTCTGTACATGTGATCTTGCGGGATTACATTATCCAAACGCAAAGGATTTGATAGCATTCCAAGATCGATAAGATTATATGGAAGGATCGAAGTCTCTTACCAGTCTCATGCAATGCGGATTCGATGTGGTTAATGTAAGAACTCGGGGCTCCAAAATATTTGGTTTGACATACATCAAACCTTAGTCGAATAACTGCAGTCATTTAACAAATTACCTATGCACAAATGACAGCAGGAGGAAGAAGCACGGCATAAAAGCCGAAAGTTGCTTACTAGCCCCCACTGCCTGGCGCATTGGGGGTACCTACTACTGAAATGCTAAATTAGATTAGATTAGATCGATGTGGGAGGTATTATAATGAATCCCAGATCACTGGGATGTCCTCCATTTAGAGCTCATATATGAGGCCGCAATTTGTGAGAAAGGCGGTTTTCAGTTTTCAGTTTAAATGCATTTTTATTTATATACTTAGATTACTCTTAAATGCTAGACAAAAAAATGCTTAAAAATTAGCTTAAATAACTTACAAATAATCTTATTCTAACTTACTGGCCCCATGCGGGCACTCTAAGTTAAACCTAACACTTAAACTATGTCTTTCGACGAATCTTACAGTCTAATTTTATTTTATTTTTACATTTATTAATACTACAACTAAGAAAATACATTTGAATCAAAAAAAACTTAGTATCTGGACTTTTTTTTTTAATTTTTTATAAAACTTAAAACTAAAAGCCTACAATCTACCTAAAAATAAATCTTAACCTACTTACATCTAATGCAGACATACATACATATATATGCATACATAATATATATATACATAATATATAAATATATGTATGCATATATATATATATTTTTTTTTTATTTTTATATTATTTTTTTTTTGTTTTTATAGATATTTTTTTCTTAAAATCTAACTTAAACCTACCTAAAACTATGTAAGTCGGCCATGGCTAAAAAAAAAAAACAATAGGCTGGCCCACCTTGCTTCACATGAAGCTAACTATCAGTGGAGGAGTTCGACGACGAAGCATCCTCCCCTTCAAAAAGCCACCAAAATTTTTGGTGCTGCTGAGCAACATCCCTCATTTCGCGACTCCCTACCGCCCTACTGAACCGGAGACGCTCCGCACTGCCATGTGCGACGTCTCTGTCGTAGTTGAGTCGCCTGTCCGCAGCTGTTCGAGCGACGTGGAAGATTAGCGGCACCGCCAATCTGTCCTGGATCAGACCTTTGCTATCTAAATAGACGAACGCTTCTGGAGGAATAAAGCCGTCAAAGCGAACTCTCTCGTGATACATATAATTGGGGTAGTGAGCCCCGGAGATCAGGTTGTTTGATGAGGCCATTGCTCTTGCAACGTGCCCTCGAGTCAACTTAATGGCGAAATTGTCCACTCTTATTAGGTTCGCCCTGTTATACAAGACCTCATTGGGATAGAATTTGATGTACTGAGACTCTGGTGTTCTGTATAAGCGAAGACAAGTCCTAAGACAAGCCCTCTCAAACACCCGAATCTTTTCCAATAAACTTGCTCTCACGTTGAACCACACGGGACATCCAAATACAAGCATGGGCCTGATAAGGGCCATGTAGCAGATTACCTTCACCCTCGCATCGAGTTGGCTGTTATAAAACAGTCTCTTTGTAAGGGCAAAAGCACCTTTGGCTCTGGCCAGAGCAACATCTATATGTTTGTTAAAATACAGAAATTGATCTAGCCAGATCCCAAGGTATCTGACTACATTTCGACAAGCAAGTGGCTGCCCGTGCTGCCCTACGATCGAGAACTTTCGCCAATTCTTTCTGGTATCCCTAGAGGCCCCAGACAAAGGCGTCCTAAACAGAATGGTGTCCGACTTCTGAAAGTTGATTTTCAACTTCCAGTCATCGCAATATCGCTTAATTTTGTCGAAGTCACGTTGCAAAAGTATATTAATGACCTCAATCGTTGGACCTGATCTGTACGCGATTATGTCGTCTGCATACGCTATGGCATGGTGAAGTGAACCTATCAGATCACTCGTGTAAATGTTGAACAGGATCGGCGAATTTACCGCACCTTGTTGCAGACCGTTTTTAATGTTAAATGTTCCAGCAGAAGTCACATCGCCATTCTTCACGATGAACTGTCTACTGGAGAGCATATCGAAAAGAATATACAGCAGTGGTTTACTAATGCCCAACCTGTCCAGCTTGAAAAAGAGTCCTTCTAACCATACGGTATCGAAGGCTTTCTCCAAGTCAATCAGGCAGGCACCAGTGCACTGGTTCTTGGCTTTGTTCCATTGGATATCAGAAACCAGTTTCGACGCAGCATGAATGATATCATGCCCCGCCTTGAAACCGAATTGATTATCCGGAACTATATGTTTGTCCTCAACCCACATAGTCAGGACTCTATTGATCACCTTCTCGAACACCTTACTGATGTTTGGAAGAAGACTGATCGATCGGAGATTCGCCGGATTGGAAGTGTCTTTATCCCTTTTGGGGATGGGATGTACCACCGCAGTTTTCCAATGCGCTGGATAATGTGCATTATTCATTGCATTATTAAACAGGGTGGTATAAATGTTCACCGCTTCTAGAGGGAGATGTCGAAGCACAATGTTCGGTATTTCATCGGTTCCCGCTGATTTCTTACTTCTAAGTGATTCGAAGATCGTTTGGAGCTCCTCCTTCGAAATGAACGGGGGTAGTACCCTATCGTTGGTGATGACATTATTTGCCATATTCTCGTCACTGAACTGGGTGAAACCCGAGCTCTCGAATCGCCAATTCACAATTTCATTTCGAAGGTAGAAATTGTGCACAAGGACTCGATTCCCCAGATCGTGGTTCGGGCCAATGATAACATTCGCCTTGTACACTTCCTGGAAAGTCGCTCCTATAGCCTCTACCTGCTCCTGCGGATCCTCGATCACAAAGAAGTTGTCATCATCAACAGCCTCATTTGGATCTATACCCGCTGCTAACAGTATTTGTTCGTTGTTCGTCGTTCGGGCGATTTTAAGACATGGAAGGTCGTTCTGATTATTTCTCCGAAATATTTTATTTATTTGCGGGAACATATTCGGGTTGCTGGTGTTTACAGCCCGAATTTTGTTGTTCCAATACAAACTTACAGATGCTCTGTAATTTTCCCTTATTAATGTTTGGAGGTTTTTAATCGACGACTTCAGTGTCATGATCTCCGGGTTATGTCTGTAAGTAAACTGTCTGTACAATGTTTTTAGTCTTGACAGCAGTCTACTTTTATGTCGGTGTAGTGCGTCAATAGTTGCGTTGCGGAATAAGTCTTCTTCGTCAGTGCGTTGGTACCGAGGTATCGTTTTGTCCATTGTTCGTTTGATTGTCTCGTCCATTAGTCTCAGATACCTGTCAATCTCCTCGTTTGATAGATTTCTGTTGGACGGTGGGTAGAGCGAATTCGAGGAGAGTGCTCTAGTCAGTGTTCTGGTGAAGTGTGTCCAACGCACCCTACTATAATTGTAGGTATGCCTTTGAACAAACTCATCCAATTCCGCAATTTCGTTTGGAACAGTTATTTCGGTGCTGAGACCGCAATGGTCACTGTCATACACGAAAGTGCGTAGACAGTTTGTAGTTTGTTGGTTTGTGCATGTCAGTTGTATCCGTGAGTCGAATAGCAGAAGATCCAAATAGGACCCGTGTCTGGGAAACGACGGACTATCCGTCGCCTTAAGCCCGAGTCGATACATCACGCTGTGCTGACCCCACCAATTAAATAGTAGGTTCCCTCTAGTATTTGGTGTATTATTTCCCCAATCACTATGTTTGGCATTGAAATCTCCGCCGATAATAAAATAGTTGTCTTCCAATTCCAGCCTCAGGAATTGAAAAAGTGTCTCGAGCTCTGAGATAAATAAGGTGGATTGAGTAGCCTTAGGTGCATAGACAGACACCATGTACAACCGCTTTCCACTACGGAGAGGGATATACACGATGCATGCTTCCAGCACCTGAAACCTACGTACTACACGACTGTATACTCTTTTAAAACGAATACCTTTCCGTACGAAAATCGCAACGCCTCCTCCCTGAATGGAGTTAGGTCGGTTTCTCCGTACTATTTTGTATTTTCTGTGCCTCATTTTGTGTCTCTTGGTAAGCTTAGTTTCGCTAACCAAAAACACATCAGGGGCTTGGTCTTTAAGCAACTTAAATAGTGCGGCTCGTCGTTCGAGCCTGATCAGTGAATTCACATTCACAGCAAGGACCTTCAGGGTTTGCTCCGCCACGTACGTACCCATTACGGCAAAAGGTGCGTTAGGCCAGGCAGCAGTGCGTATACTTGATCCACCCGCGCGGTCTGTTCAGTTAAATGACGTTGTAGCTGAGCCATCTGCCCTTGGATAGAGAGCAAAATAGCTAGCATGTCAGGTACTGGTTCAGGTGCTCTGGGCGCTGGGGCCTGAGAAGCAACCTTCGCTTGCTGTACCGTATTTCCCCTACCTGCCGCCATTTGGGCGTAGGTAATATGGGGAGTAACGGCTGGAGTTTGCAAATGCACGGGTGGACGTTTAACTTCCACTTTCTGCTGCCGGGCCAGATTTATTCTTTTGATGTACTGGAATTTGGGACAACCCCGATAATTTGCGGTGTATCCCGTGTTCCTACATAAAGCACAAGAGAGTTGGCTTTTTTCAGACGCTCCGTCCTTACCCAGAGGGCATTCCTCGGACTTGTGGTTCTTTCCGCACTTCACGCATCGAGGCTGCATTTCGCAGTTCGACGCGGCGTGCCCGAACCTTTGGCAGCGAACACATTGTAGAATGTTTTCGCTCCTCTTTAATTTCTCCCAATGTACAACCTGGTAGTCTAGGACTTTAATACTCCTTAGACCATCCAGATTGCTGGTGGGACTTAGTTGGACCAGGAAAATCGGCAGTTGCCGCTTCTCCCTTTTGGCTCTGGCTGTGGTGAAAGGCTTGACTCCTACGAATTGGAGACCTTCGCACTTCTTCTCTTTCAGCAGTGCAAGGAGCTCCTCCGGATCAGTCGACGGTTCTAATCCCCTCAGCAACATTGTTTGCAGCTTGTCCCCCTTCGGGGTGTAGGAGAAGAACTCCGTCGTCGAATCCTTCAGTAAATCTTTGATTTTATAATAGCGCTCCACTGTGTTACAGTGGATCGCGTGTCTATCTAAGCTAAGTCTTTTAATATAAAAATTATTGCCTATGGCCAACTTACATAGTTCTATTGTTTCCTTCAGCTCCATCTTAAATGTGTTTATAGGTGGAACCCTTTGTTGTTTCTGTTGCTGTTGTTGTTGTTTTTGCTGCTGCTGTTGTTTTTGTTGCTGTTGTTGTTGTTTCTGCTGCTGTTGTTGTGGCTGCTGCTGTCTTTGTAGCTGCTGCTGTTTTTGTAGCTGCTGTTTTTGCCGTTGCATTTGTTGTGGCTGCACTTGTTGTTGTTGCTGGTGTTTAATAAGTATTTTTTGTTGTTGCTCTATCACTTGTGTTATTGTTTTTGTTTTGTGTTTTTGATCTAGCTGCGTCTGCTGTTGTTGTAGGGAATGCTCGTTCTCTTCCCTCTTCCTTCTAAGCATTTGCAGTTCCTTTAAAGCAAGAACTCTTTGTTGCATCATTTTGATGCTGCTATTTAGAGACTGCATTTCTTCCTCTTCGTCTTCCCATTCGGTTGCAGCCAAGGAAGCGAAGGTATTCTCTCTCAGATAGTGGCTTTCACCACCATTTGAGACATTTGGGTTGTCGTCAGTAATTTGCTGTTTATTTGCTGCTGTAGCTGGCGATAAATGCGCCCCTTCCCCCGCCCAGCTCGTTGGGACGTTGTACCGAGTTGGGGATTTTCCTTTGTTTCCTCCTTCTCTTAGTCTTTGGTTCTGAGACTGCTGGCGTTTGGCTTGAACCACTTGATGCCTCACCCGATTTCTCAGCAGATCCCGCTATTTGCATAGCGGGCCGCTCTCCACACTCCATCGCGTGATGTTTAACACGTATTTACAGTTAGAATAAACTGTTTTATTTAACAAAACAAAAAAAATATATATATTAAAAAAGTGTCACTAACAGGGGATTCGAACCCACGACACGTCGGCCGAACACACTGATCGACGTCGCTAACCTCCTGGCTACCGAGTCAACTGTCAATTAATGCGCCTAATTGTCTTTATAACCAAAACTGAATTAGTATTTTTTCACTAAGCCGAGACACGTCTATTCTCTGCGGAGATCTGCGAACGACCTGTGAGAAAGGCGGTGAACTGGTAGCTATGTCCGCCGCTTCGACGTAGAATTTACCTAGGTAACATTGAAGTGTTCTGATTAAACCCACCATTCATGTGGGAAGATGTTTTCTTGTGTAGAAATGCTTCAAAGTCCTTTACAATCTTTATTAATTCCCTAATGAAACATATTCTGAGTTGTTCCTCTGTTTTGCCCTCGAGAAAAGTGGTAAAAAGGCTGAAACCGTGGATCTCTATGTATTTATTGAATAAAGTAAAAGTCAAAAACAAACTTAGAATCAAATTCTGTAAATACTCAAGAAATTTGATCTTGAAGAGAAAATACAAGAAATTGTGCGGTGAACTCAAAAAGGAGATTCCTATTTGCTGTGATTTCTAAATAAATCGTCTTCCTCTAAAAAACCTACAGTTATACATGCCAATGACTGTGAAATGACCGACAAACTTACTATTGCAAATAAATTCAACAACTATTTTACTGATATAGCTAGCAACCTACAACCGTGTCCGATTCAACCAATCTGTTCCCTATGTTCATCCACTCATAGATGTACGGACGTATTGGTACATATATTTAATTGTTGCGTATTTGCAGGTGTATTCCCGGAAGCACTTAAATGTGCAGATGTTGTACCAAGACATAAAAAAGGTTCTGCTGCTGAAATCTCTAACTATAGGCTCATATCTCTTCTTCCAGTTCTCAGTAAAATTTTTGAGAAGCTTGTAAAAAATATGTTAGTGAATTTTTTAAATGCAATTAAGTTTTTCAATCCAACTCAATTTGGTTTTCAAAGGGGGAAATCAACTGAAGACGCATTACTACAGTTTTGCTCTCAAATAATGTCAAATCTCGATAGTAAAAAGTGCACGGCTGGTTTGTTTATTGACATCACCAAGACCTTCGATATGGTCAATCTCATAATCTTTTATTGAGAAAACTGGAAAAGCAGGTCTTCGTGGTTTCATGCTTCATTGGTTCAGGTCGTATCTTGGAAATAGGTCGCAAAGAGTGAAATTAGATGATATTAGGAGTGAAGTTAAGTTTCTCAACTTGGGTGTACCCCAAGGCTCTGTTCTAGGACCAATTTTGTTCTTGATATTCATAAGTTCACTTTTTGCACTTAATTTTAAGGGTACACCAACTGCTTTAACTGATGATGTTAACTTGTCCTATGATTGTTTTTCAGTTTATCTTCCTTACATAACTTAGATGCAAATGTTTATTTTCATGCACCGGAGTGCCAAAGATACAAACTGTCCGTTTGTTATTGTGCGGCTGGTATTTCTTCTAAATCTGTTTGTAGCAAATTGAACTGCAGTTTTTTAATTGAGAAAGTTAATGAATTTAAATACTTGCGACTCACTATTGATTCTAGAATGAGCTTTCTGACTCATGCTGAATCATTGAGAAAGTATTTTCGATGGACTCTCAGGCACTTCTTTTATTTGCGTAATATCTGCTCGAATATACTCCTGAAAACAATCTATTATGGAATATTTCATTCTAATTTGCAATATGGAATCGCTTGTTGGGGCGCTGCATATTTAAATAAGATTCAACCATTGTGAACCTTGCAGAAATATGTAGTAAAAATAATATTCCGTAAGCCTGGTAGACATCCTGGTTATCCTTTGTTCTGTGACCTGAACATTCTTCCAGTTCGTCATTTATATTGTCATTTCTTGATGAGGTCTGGTAGTCGTAACTTTCGTTTAATATCATCTTATAATCTACGTGGAAACTTGTCTAATATGTTATCTGTGGTACTTTTCGTACCACTGCTTATCGTAATTTTTACTCTATTTTGTCGTTTCGCTTATTTAACAAACTTCCTCACACAATCAGGGCAATTTCAACATCTGGTTTGTTTATAAAATATTTAAAACTCTGGCTCCTCCAATTTAACCATGCTAGTCTAGAATCATTTATTCACTGATGCTCGACTTCTGACATTATGGTTAAACCTTAGCGCATTATTGTGATCATCCTTTGTCTATTTAGCTACCTAACTAATGTATTTTTTTCTTAAAACAAAAATGTTTCTGTTGTACCCTATTATGCTTACATGAACTTTTTCTTAGACCCCTACAGGGTCACCCTACCCAACAAATTTTATTTTATATTGTTAAAGTCCTTTGAAGTGACATTCAACACTATTTTCATAACTTCTATAATCTAAAATACAGAATGTCACCAATCTCCTTATTTCTATTGCTCTGCATTTAAGGTTTTTATTTATTTTATTTTATTTATTTTTATTTTAAGATTTGTGAATTATGTATAATGAATTTAGAAGAGAAATAAATTATATCAATATCAATATCAATATCAAAATATCAAAGTACTGCTATTTCTGCGTCAGTGCCCTGTGACAAAACCTGTGATCAGTCGAATTTGACTTCTACATAATTGTAGGAGTTGTTTTGATTTCTTGTGGCAACAGCTTGGCATAAGGTTTTTGGCTTGTCTATTTCCTTCGATTTCTCTACGGAAATGAAGCTTCTTTTCCTCTAACCAAGTTTCAATACTCCCTTTTACTTTATCAATTGATAGCTGACAGAATGGTCTCATTGCCCTCATGTCCGCTGAGTCCTGGTACCCAAATCAGATGAACTTTTTTTGTGGTGGTTAGTAGTTGTGGGAGTTGAAGGCAATCAAAAACCAGTTTTGATTTTGCTTCAAAGGCGTTAATTGCAAGTAGGGCTGCTCTGCTGTCGGAGAGAATATAATGTTTTTGTTTGTCAAGTGTCTGTTTAGATGCTCTCGAATGCAAAGCTCTATTGCATGGATTTCAGCCTGAAATACGGAGCTGCTGGTAGCCATACTGGCATATAGTGATATTTTAGTGCAAGGCCCGGCTCCAACTCCTTCATTTGTTTTGGATCCGTCTGTGTTTTTTTTTATAATTTGTGTGCGCTCAGAAATGCTTGCATACTGCACGGGCGAGGAAAATCAGGGAGTATAAAAAGAGAGGTACCGATGAAAGTTGGTTTTAAATGTTTGAAGTTTACAATGATTCCATAAGCATTCCATTAGCGAGTTGTACGGCTCAGGAAGGAATCATGATATTCCAGAGTATGTCCGAAAGTGGGCTTGACGGTATACTGATGAACATTCATAGCGAGGCGAGTGTTACGGTTAAAAGTTTGAAGGGGTGGAATGCTACTGGCAATTTCTATGGAGCATTGATGGTCGAAATAGCTGTAGAACAGAGGGTGTACCATATATGTGAGTCCTTGACAAATTTCTGTTCCCAGTTAAAACGGTTTGGAAATGTAGCCTTAAAGTTGTACTGAAAGTTATATCGTGCTAGACATTTGTCTATTAAGTGTATTCCAAGTACATAGTTCGTTTTTCCTGAATTCATGAAGGGTTGCAGTATGAACTAGTTTGAAATTTGATTCATCTTCTATGATGAGCATGTAGACATTTACCATTGCTTCTTTCATGAGTTCTAGATGAAGTGGTGGGAGGTTTAGGATAATTCCAAAAGTTGCACAGACATAGGCTAGAATCAGTTTTTTTTTTGGGTTTAGCATGTGTAGATCACTTCATTGCTTTATGCGAACAAACGACGGCTGCACACATGACGATATGTCTCGTTATTGCAGTGTACACCCACAGTGTAATTTTGGTAATTTTGGACTTTTGCTGGTCCATAGTGACTGCCCTTGTCAATCTTAATGTTCCACGTAAGTTTTTCGTCCAGTGTGATTCCTAGATATTTGACTTGCCTTGGGAACTCTATTGTTTTATCGAAGGGTGTGTCATTTCTGACTCTTCGTTGCCTATTTCTCTTAGTGAATCTAACTATGGTGCTTTTCTTAGGATTGAATTTGAGATCAATTTTGGTACACCATTCAGCAACTAGGTTCAGAGCCCTCTGGAGGCGATCCGAGATTGTGTCTTCGATTAGGCTAGCAATGATTATGCTACAATGGACCATAGTAGGGGTGAGTGAATTCCTCCCTGGGTTTATTGTTTTATTCTCTAGCATACATTTTATCCATTTACATGTAATGGCGTCAACTCCCATGTTTTGAATACCTCTGTGTATCTGGGAGAATTCTGTGTTGTCAAATGCTCCTTCTATATCGAGGAAACAACCGACCGCTACCTCTTTATCTCTGAGAGAAATTTCAATCCTTGTGGTAAGATATTGTAGAGCGTATGTGTGTTGATTTTCCAGGTTGGTAGGCATATTGATACCTGTGAAGGGTTTTCATGTGAAGTGCCACGTCTCTGATAATATATGTGTGTCGAGGTCTGTATGATTTTGGTAGTATTTAACAGCAACCTTCTTCCACTTTTTTGGTAAATATCCCCACGCATAACTAGCCCTGAATAAGTTAATTAGTACAAGTGGCAGTTGCGGGATGCCCTTTTGTTGTAAGGCTGTGAATATCCCATCCTCAATAGGGACTTTGAAGTTGAAAAGAGTTGATTGCCCAAATTATTTTGCCTTCATGAAAACATGAAAAATTTCCTTTGACCTATTCTAGTCCTCTCTGTTTATCCTTCTCTGGAAGGATTTCAGCTAAAAGCTGAAGCGTCTGTAGCCCGTTTCCATCAGGTTTTTTCATTGAACCAATAGGATTCGTGTGCTGCCTAGAGAGTACTTTATGAATGCGGGCACAACTTCTGGTGCCATCGATTGTATGAATGGCCCAGACCAGGGAGATAATGTCTTCCAATGTCCCGGCATTGGAGCTTTTGTCTATATCCACTGAGCTGCCTATGATACTTTTTGTTGTAGTCTGGTAATCTATTTAAACTTTCTGTGCTCCAGATTGTTTTAGTGTTCTTTCATCAAGTAGTTTTGGTTGCGCGTTCGTCCGAGCTTGAGGGGCTGTATCCTTCGGAATCGCAGTGTGTTTTTCTGCTTGTGATAGTCCTTTGATGCGGATCTGTATCTGCAAGAAGTTAAGAAATAGCTTGCACTTGTGCTCCATCAAGTATTTTTTGGACTTTTCATGGATAGAGAAAGTCATTGTATCACCTCTACTCCTTTCCTTTGAGACCCTAAGAACACGCCAACTTGTTGTGGAAATGTGTGGCTTTTGTTTGGCGATACTTGACAGGAAGACTTCTTTGGACACGGGAGGAAGGTTATACAAATGTACAGTTTAGGGATTTCACTTCCCTGAATTGTACGGAGTTTGACTTCTGGCCATGACTTTATCTAGTTTACCTTCGACATGAGCCAAACTTTTATCTCTGTATTGTAGCAGCTGATGAATAGTCGACCATCTCTTGGTGTGAATGCAACAAATTTGAGGAGGCAGTTGTTATCGGGATAGTCCACCTCGATCAGTAGGTATTTTTTTACCTGCTGTTATGTGGCTGGCAGAGGGTTCGTTCGGGTTCTTGCTCTTACTTACCTCCTCTCTGGGTCCTTTATTAGAATCTGAGCGAGATTTAGTATTAGAGGTGTATTTCCCGCCTTGCCTCAGTTCACTTGGTTTTTCGGGATCTCCTACTGTCTTAACCACATCTGTGCGCTTTTAGCTCTGGTCTGTGGTCTGCTGCACCCTCGGTGAGTTGACGGCTGAACGGCATCCTTTGTAGGTGTAGGGTTTGTTGTTATCTTTAGTTTGATTCTGTGCTTTTCGAAGTAAGATCTCTTCCCGCATAGTTCTCCTGGCTTCCTTCGGGGTTATGCCGTTATGCCGTGTCTTCTTCCGCAGAACTTCTATATGCGTTTAAGGCTATTTAGTACCAGAGAGCGCCTGGTATCTGGACCCACCGTAAGTGACTGAGCTATTTATGGACCCTCAGCCAAGTTGATTATTGGCCCGGTACGGATAACACTGTAACCAAGCCCATGATTGGTCTTAGTTTTCGAGTCACATTTAGTTCTACCAGAGGAGTTTTTAGTCGCTTCAATGATCTAGCCACCTGTTCCCCTATTTAAGCCGTCCCACCTCGGCAAGATGTCCAATCTTCGGAAATGCTAACTACCATGCTCTCTAACCACCTCTACCCACAGTCCGAAATGATTCTGTCAAACAAGCAGATCGATAGGAACTTAAGATTAATGAAAGAGACAATATGAACTATTGGCAATACGATACCTTGGTATCCACAAGCTGACAACGAAAGCATAACTCGAAGATTGCGACACCAAAGTCTTCCAAACCCAAATATTTATTAAAAAAAACTACAGAGAGTGATTAAAAGGACCTTCTCTGTCTAAAGATGCCCGAAAGACTGACAATAAAATATTCTGCTCATAGCAAGTATAGATCTGTGATCGAGGATCTACAGATGAGTTAGAGGCTATAGAGTCGATTTTCTAGAAAACATTTAAAGAAAATATTTCATGGCGTGAGCCATGATCTAAGCAATCGAATCCTTTGTACAATTGATGTGGAGAACTAACAGCGACTTTTGATGGTTGAATTTGTTGCTGAATAGGGAATACCGCAGAGGGGTTCTAGGCCATTGAATGGATAGAAAGTAAGACTTCACTAAATCTGGTGAACGCCATCCAAAAGGTACGCTAACTAGATGTAACTGGCTAGGATGTACTATCGGAAGTCTTCATGTCACACTAAAGGTAGATACATACTTCGAATTTAGAATCAGAAGCAGAGGGAGTCTTGACCTCGGAAGGAATTTACTGAAAAGCAACTGGACGCGATTTTCAAGTTCGTCTGTGCTCCTCCCAAACTCTGGTTAAAACAAAAGCCAGAGGAAGTTACTCAGAACGGCACTCACAAAGAGTACTTTGAACTGTCCTCAAGTCCAGCCAGAAAACAACCCTGCAGATCGACTGTTGCTTGACGGAACGCAGATCTGGGGAAACTACGTAAAAGCAACCAGACAATTTCTAAATCGCTTAAGATTAATTTGGAGGATGACTGGAGTCTTTCAGATTGACGCAAACAGAACCTAATTCCCAAGTCTTATAAAAACTTTTGCAGAAAGTCCAGAACTGTGTGTGAAGTCCTAGTCAAGTCCTAGTCAAAAGCCACTACGATAGAATCACTCAGAAAATCTGATGGGACCTCTACTAACAAGAGACTGCCTATTTTATGTTCGGGACACATTTCACAGCCAATCAGCTAATTTATCGGAGCTGCTAGTGAACTAAATAACGTCAGGCCGTAGCTGGTATATATTAGTGGTTGTGGGGACGGATGGATTTGGAGTTATGTTAAGTGCATAGAAGTGTTAGACTTAGCTCATCAATATTACACTGAAAGTTAAAGTTTTTTTTTTGTCAATTTGTTGATTTGAAATAGTTTTGAACTCTCAAGTGATTCTTAATTCAGCCAGTGAAACGGGTCATCAGTAAATCAAATTATTTCCTTTGTTCATCACTATGTCTACCACAACACGTCAGCAAGCGCTCAAAGAGAAACCTACAAATACCCCCGCATCAACTCCAGATAAATATAATGCAATAAAAACAAGCAAATCAAATGCTTCGGATAAAAAAACATCTATATCCGACCAGCTCCGTGGTCTTGAATCCAGTCTAATGAAAAAATTTAAATTGCTGCTTTCTGAACTTGAATCTAATCTTAATAAAAAAGTGTGCGATGTCATTCTTCACAGCTTCTATTGAAAACAAAGTGCAGCTCTTTGAAAGCAACTTATCCGACCTTCAAGATGAAAATCGAAAGCTAACAGAGGAACTAGCGGACATGCGACATAAGGAGCGACTGTGTGATGTAATTGTGTGCGGCATCCCACCGACACCCAAAGAAAACCTTACTGAGATTGTAAGAAAAATTGCTGCAAAGCTGGGTCACCACATTTCCCCGTACTTTGATGCACTTCGTCTGAGCTCCAAATCCACCGATGGCTACGGACCGCTGCTTGTGAGACTCTCCTCGCATATAGAGCAAAGTGCATTACTGGCAGCTTTTCGCGCCAATAAAGACCTGTCACTACAACAACTGGACAACTCACAACCACAGCTGCCTGATGATCGTTCATCTTCTGTCTCACGCGTGTATATCAACGAGTGCTTAACGCAAGAAAACAGCTCTTTATTAAGACATGCGCTTCAGTTGCGCAGAGAAGGCTTACTGTTCTCTGTAAGAACGCGCAATGGTTTGGTCTACGTGAAGAAGAGTAGAGATGACACTGAGACAAAAATTCTTTCCACGACAAAACTCTCTTAAGAACTTAACCTGTTTTTATGCCTCAACTTTACCCGCCGTTTTGATGAACAATATTTTGGTCTGGAGCATAATTCATAATTCATATTGGAATGCATATGTATGTATTTAATCACGTTAAACATGTAAACAAACTACATTCTATTATTTTCTTCTTTATTTCTACTTTCTACTTTTCTTTTTCTTTTTTCACTCCTTACTTAACATTTTTCACTTTTCCTCCTTCCTTTTCTCATGTATTTGTAGTTTTTTCTACTTTTTATGTTATGATTTGCTTTTTATTTAATTATGGTGATGGTTACAAAATGTTTAAACTCATCTGGTGATATTACTGGAGCTGCAGTGTAATTGCAGTGATCAACATTTTATCTTCTGCATCTCAGGGTATTAAAATATGCTATCGAAGTTTAAGCCTATCTAAATTAGATTACTTGAGATATATTTTTAATGGCTCAGAGGTTGATATTAAATATTTGTGTTACTGAGACTTGGCTGAGTCCAGATCCAAACGATAAAGATAAAGTGACCGATTTATATGACATTCCGGGTTATAAACTCATTCGAAATGATAGGGTGACCGACACCACGGGTGGAGGAGTTGCGGTGTACTGCAGCTCCTCACTTAAATACAACATACTAAGGAAATCTGAAGGTTGCTGAATATCTCCTATTTGAAGTTAGTGACTGCAACTCAGTATGTCTGATTGGTATTGCGTAAAATCCAAACCAATGTCACTCTATAGAGCCACTGTTTTCGGCAATCAGTGAGTTCACTGCTCTATATGACGATATTATTATCTGTGGCGATCTCAACGCCGACTTTCTTAAAAACGAGTGCAGAGCACGTCGACTCTTAAATTTTGCGGCTTCAACCGGGCTGACTATTGTTAACTCCCATGCTACCCGTTCCTCCTAGTCTACTCGACGTTATCATGGTTTCAGATCGGTCAAATTGCTACTCCAGGATCAGCTATCTCTAGCCGGCATTTCTGATTATGATTTAATATATTGTACGTATAATGTTGACTTACTCGTTCCCCTAAACCATCATCTTTTCAATTTAGAGACTTTTCCTCTATCGACATCACTATGTTACAACTAAATGCAAGTCTTCTCCCTTGGAATGATTGCTATTACGACTCGAATGTCAATGAAAAAATAGACCATTTTTTATAAACCCTGCTCGTGGACCTTTTTAACAGGTATGTTCCTCTAAAACAGTTGCGATTAAAAATACAAAGTACCCGTGGTTCACAAATGAGGTTCACAATGCCATGAAAGTTCGTAACAAGTTAGGCCCTCAAGTCTTAATTTGGAGTTTTTTGTCGTGCTCGCAACCACTCCACTTTTGTGACCCGAAGAGCGAAAAAAAGATATTTTCTATCGAAACTGAGCACCGACCAAACCTCTAAGAAGCTATGGATCAATCTACTATCCATTGGTGTAGGAAAAACGGCTGTTGTCGATAAGGTTCCGAATGCAAACGATCTTAACGAGCCGTTTCTTTCAAGTTCTCCGAATAGTCCGTGCTTTACTCCAGATAGCCAACTGTTTTTTAACTCTGAATTTGACCTTGAAGTTGTCTCAGAAATTGATGTAGTAAATACCATTCGTTCTCTTAAGTCCAATGCTATAGGTGAGGAGGGTGTACCCATTTATTTTGTGAAGATGATATTACCGCATATCATATTATCTCTCTTACACACATAATCAATTTTTGCATTACGTGCTCTACCTTCCCTGATAGTTGGAAGTTGGCTAAGGTTATTCCGGTTCCGAAAAAAACTCAGCCATCTGTAGCTTCTGACTTTCGCCCAATAAGTATTTTGCCTTGTTTGTCAAAGGTCTTAGAGAAAATTCTCGCTCGCCAAATTTCAAGCTACCTAAACCAACACTGCTTGCTATCCCTTGTACAGTCTGGTTTTCCAGCACATCATAGCTGTTCGACATTGATTGCTTGTGGCGTTTAATGATATGGTAGGTACGTGTATGGTCTCCGTAGGTATGAACACATTTCACACTGTCACAAGCTGGTTCTTGGTTGTTCGTTTCAGCAGTTCCAAAAAAATTGATGTCTTTTGTTTATGCACGAGGTCATAAACAGCAGATCCCCCAAGTATCTTTTTGATAAACTTCAATTTGCTCAGTCCTCCAGAACTATTTGAACTCGTCACGTCTCTTCTTTGTGTATGTCACCAGGCTCTGGAACCAACTTTCAACGACAAGAAAGCAAACAATTGAAGCTATTAAATTCAAAAGTGCCGTATTGGTAGACATTGAATAAGCAACACATAACTACTCTCTTGAAATCCTCTATCTTTTATCTATTTTCTGTACTATTCTTTAAATCGTTTCGCTATCCTTTTCTCCACAACCCTTCCTTTTCCAATATTTTTATTTTTAAGTAATTATCACTAATGTTTATATTAAATTTAGTTTAATTAATAATTAATATTGTAATCTATCCGCTACTTTATGTTCTATAAAAGACTAGGTCTTATTTGTGCAATGTTTTTATAATAAATTGAATTGAATTAAATTGAATTGGATGAGGCGATCAAACACGCTGTTGCTTCCTTTGATGACTTCAAGTTGCCTGGCACCAATGGCGTATACTACTATTCTAGTACTGAATGGACATTGCTAGACTGGGACTTGATCACATACCGAAATCCAGTGAGAGTAGTACTTATACTGAAAATCGCTTGCCAAAATCTTCAGACCTGGAAGTCTGACTTTTTTCACATCGAAGAAAATGGTTATAATGGTAGTCCATGTGGCTTAAATGCAACATGCCTACTAACGCGGAAGATCCTGCGATAGTGCGCATCAAAATCTGTAAGGCAAAATTGATGGTGCACTCGACAAGAAGGAATACGCGCTGGGCATTTTCATCGACATTGGGAGTGCTGTCGACATTGCAACTCGGCCAGATAACACGGCGTAGATTAATTACTAGTTTTGTAGATATAAACAATGCTTACTGGGGCCAATATGTGATAGCGGGAGTAAACAGGGGTTGGCCGCATGCCGGCGTCCTGTCTCTATGAGTCAGTTGGCCGACTGCTTAACGCCCTCATTAGCTCCGACATCTATGCTCAAGCATATGCAGGTAATGTAGCTGTGCTGTCTATTTGTTTCTAGCCCTAAAGCGCAGGCAGACCTAAACGTAATCGACGATTGGTGCACTAGAAATGGGCTTTGAGTCAATCCTCTGAAAACTGAGGTTGTTCTCTTTACGAGAGGGAGCAAAATGACTGATCTGACTCATCTAGTGCTTTAAGGCGTCACCATTCTATTCTTCATCTAAGCAAAGTTTTTATGATGCCAGCTTGGATTTTACTTTTTTTTTTTAAAGAACTTAACACTCAAGTAGGAATGACAACATTTCTCTGGACTAAGCATGTTACTTCGAAGGACTCTAAGGCACTGCCGGGTTTCTGGCGGTGCAAAGGAGCTATTGGCAAGACATGGGGCTTGCCACGGAGAAGGACCCTTTGGATCTACTCGATTATGACAAGGGCAATTATATCCTATGAGTCTGTTGTCGTGGACATGGTTTCACGAAAGTATGTTACTATTCAAACTCAAAGGAATGGTCTGTCTGCATGGCAGTCAAATCTTGACTCACTGATATTGCATAATGTCTCTCTCATTGATATTTAAATCATAGTCTGTACTCTCGAAGCCATCTTAACCCATTACCGCCCGCTGTACACAAGCAGGTACACCTATAAAAGTACTGCTATTTCCTGGAGTTTGCTACTAATTGTTATTTTTTGTTTTATGAAGTGTCAATACAGACATAAGTTGTTAGTCTAGACAAAAAAAGATTGAGTTGATACTCTTGGTTTTTGTGTGTGAGTGCTTATTTTCAGTGGTTTGGTCGAAGTGCGCGGTGCAAATTATTTTTTTTTTGTTATTTTTATGTTGTCATTGACAATTAATAGAAAA
The DNA here is from genome assembly GCA_949129095.1 of Volucella bombylans. Classification (NCBI taxonomy): domain Eukaryota; kingdom Metazoa; phylum Arthropoda; class Insecta; order Diptera; family Syrphidae; genus Volucella; species Volucella bombylans. The sequence continues at coordinate 12,515,296 of OX422140.1, forward strand.
TTGGTTCTAAATCAATAACACACATATTATATTAGCTGTTGAAGTGTCAAAAACAAAAATAAAATAATAAGGTTTGTTTCAAAATACGTTTTTCTCCTACTGTACCTGGGCAGGTACATTGGGCAGATTTATCATACTTTATATATATAAATAATTTTTTTTAGCAGATAATCCAATCGATTAAAAATGGCCCAAAGACGTAGTTATTTGTTGCAAAACCATTATTTACAATTAGAAGAAGCTGTTAATTCTATCATTTCTGAAGAAAATGATGACGAATATGACTTCCTGATCATTCCACCTGAACCTGGTGCAGTAACTGACGAAGAGGAGGTTCCTGAAAATGATCTTATGACACAAGCAATGCCAAAAGATATTCCGGGGACTGTTGAAGTAGTACAGCGTGGAAGATCATCCCCAGACGAGAATAGTAGTGATGATGAACTACTTTCAACTTACGTGTCAACGTCAAAACGTCGTCGTACACCTGAATCCACTAGTGTTAACTCTACTTGGCATAAAACTTTACCAATCTACTCTGCTACATATGAGGTGTCTAACGTCATCGAAGCAAGATTGAACGATGTTTATTGTAGTATAAAAGAATGCACTCCAGTCATGCTATTCGAGAGGCTTTTTGACGATAAAATGTGCGAGTCTTTTGTATTCGAATCAGAAAAATAGGCACAATTTTCAATTCGACAAAGAAAGCCTAAAAGGGTTTTTAGGCATACTTTTGATATCAGGCTATCACCAATTACCAACTGAACGTTCTTATTGGTCTCTGGACGAAGATTTAAGCGTGCCCCTAGTTGCAAACTGTATGTCGAGAAACCGCTACTTAGAAATAAAACAAAACATGCATTTTGTAGATAATAATTTAGCGGCTTCATCTAACGACAGGATGTTCAAGGTAAGGTCTTTGTGTAATATCTTAGAGGCGAACTTTTGTCAGTGGGGAGTATTTCACGAAAGTTTATCTATTGACGAGTCTATGATTAAATATTTTGGTCATCATCCAGCCAAACAATTTATTATGGGAAAACCGGTGCGCTTTGGATACCGAAACTGGGCTGTGACTAGCTCTGATGGCTATTGTTACGCATTCGACGTTTATTGCGGAAAGTCAAATGAGCCCTCTACAGACACTTTGGGATCTAGAGTTGTGAAGTCTCTTTTGAGGAAAATACCCGCAAAGCCAAAGGAACACATTGTCTATTTCGATAACTTTTTTACAAGTTATAATTTATTGAATGACTTGAGAATGGATGGCTTTAGGGCATCAGGGACCATACGCGAAAATAGAACAAAAAAATGCCCACTTTATACAGTAAAAGAATTGAAGAAAAAACCTCGGGCAACTTATGATTATCGCTTCGACAAAAAGAATGAGATACTCTTTGTACGATGGAATGATAACAACGTCTGTACTATTGGCACTAACTTCGATAACGTGGAACCGTTAGCTAAAGCCAAGCGTTGGTGTTCAGAGAAAAAAGAGAAGGTGGATTTCGATATGCCAAAATTATTTCAAAACTACAACAGAAGAATGGGCGGCGTGGATCAAATGGATCAGTCGATCGGTCTATACCGCGTTGCAATGAGGGGAAAAAAATGGTGGTGGGTAATTTTTACTCATGTTCTGGACATGGCAGAATCAAATGCTTGGCGTTTACATTTGATTTTGAAGAAAAATGAAAATTCAGAATGTATGGACCAGTTAGCATTTAGAAGAAACATCACCCGTTCTTATTTGCGTCAATTAAAACCTTCACGGCACCGTCCCTCATCAAGTGTAGAAGTGGACCTGAATCGTAACAATTATGGACATACTCCTGAAAGAATCACAAATCCATTAAAATGTGTTATTTGTCACAATAGAGTACGTTGGCGTTGTCAAAAATGTTTGTCAACATTATGTGTTGAGAAATCTTGTTTTGGACAATTTCATTCTTGATCTGCCCATTGTACTCGCCTGGGTACACCCCTATAACTCCGTGAATTTTTATTATTATTATTTTTTTTCTATCTTATCTTGCTAATTAAGTGTGTTTTAATAAAGAATTGAAGTAAAATTTATAAAGTTATTATTAGTTTCATTTTGGGCGTTAATGGGTTAAGTTAAAAGAGAAATGCTCTTCGGCACAATATGCGTTGGAGCTTTGATGACCTTGCCGACTTGACTACTTCGCCAGAGTTGCGTTGAGGAAGGTAGTTTCAATCATTTCTGTGGGTATATGACGGGATATCTGTACTAATTCGGGAGTTAAACTGCAGAATTTGGCTAATAGTTGTGTGTTGTTATTTTAAGGGGATCTCTTAATCAAGTAACCTTCGCTTAAATTTGAGCGCTTTTCATAGAAAACCCATTGTCAGATCGAATGTAAGTCTGTCTTTTGGAAATAATTTCTAACCCAATTGTAAAACTACTAACTGCAGGCTAGATTTTAGACAGAATCAGTACAGCGGTTTCTGCAAGCATTCGTTATAATCGTTCACAGTAATTACTTTTTATCTAGACTTCCAATCAATGGAAAAAAAGAGTCACCTTGTTTCCCTTAAAGTTTTCAACTCAACTAATAACCTGTTACGCCATGACACAATGATTTCACTTTAATCGAAATGAAAAATGCAAAAGTTCTAAAATTACAATTTAATGACTTCCCGCAGAGGCATGCCCGTACGAGTACTCGTATCTCATTCCATTCAATCCGTTTGCGTTGACTAGGTCAATGGCCTCATTTCTATTTGAAGCCCCCACCACATCATGCCATCTATCTACTCGTAGCCATTCAATCTAGATATGCAAAAAAGCGAAAAACTATCACGAATGTAAGAGCATAGAAATGGAAATAGAAATGGAGAACAACTTCAACCAAAAAGGACAAAATGTCACACAATCTTGCAGGGATAATATGTCACACAAATTTTTGCATTTTCTATTGTATCCCTCTCTCGACGGATTTTCGCTTCTACTGTTGCTGTTGCTGCTGTTGTTGTTATTGTTTTTATTATAGTAGTTGCGATGCAAGGCAATATATGGACGACGCTGAATATCATTCATTTTGCACAAAAAAAAAAACCCTCCCCCCAAGCCACAGTGCATAGTTAATATTTGAGTGCATGGTGAAAAGGAAACATAAATGACTGAACGACAGGACCAACATCTACAACAACAACAACAACAGCAATGGCAACAAAACCAACCAAAGTCTAGGATAAATGAAGATATCCTAGAGAGCGACAGAAGAGGTGGCCGGAAGGGGCTACCGACGGTTCGTAGAAATTTACGAGAACGTTTGATGTTGAATTTTGGTGTATTCAACTCGTACGAGTATTTCTATCGTTTGGCTGGTTTCACACCACACCACACTGCACCGACGACAAACATGTTTTAAGGATCTGCCGTGCATAAAATGAACATACGTCAAGGGTTTCAACACACCACACACGACGAATATTTTCCAGTCTGTCAGAGAGACGAAGACGAAGGAAATGTTACATTGCGTTGACATTGCATCGTCTGTTGATGTATTGTGTCCCTGTTTTTGGTCCTCCTACTTGTGCTGACTTTAATTCCCACTCCCACTCAGACACCCACTCTAACTCCCAACTTGTGTTATAGCTTTAAGCTAGGACTTTGTCCTTTTAGCTGGGAATTGCTTTGAATCATCCCTGCATGAGGATTAGATGGATTGAGTAAAAGTTAATGCGTTGCTTCCAACTCTCCTTTTTTTTCTTTGCTCCATCAGGATATGCACATCCTTCATTTCAGTCGTTTTTTCGCAACATCCCATAGGGGTAGGTGCTCCCGTAAAGGGCGCATCTAGGGGTGCAAAAAAAATGTGTTAATTGAGTACCTCATTACTGGAGCAAATTTCAAATGAGATTTCGCTAATGAGTTTGCCATTGTTGAAGTTGTAATTGTAAATGTTTTCACTGCGCTGTAAATTGTGCTCATTAAAGTCGCATTGCACGCTGTTAAGAGTATTTGAGGGGGTTACAGCGTGTGAGACTGAGAGACTTTGAGGCTCTGAGAGTAATTGCCGCGAACTTGTCCTTGAGGAAATTTCTACTTAACAAAGCAGAGTAGCCTAGGCAATGTCAATGTGAATGGGAACCTTGTAAGGCGTGTAACCGAGTTTGTGAAGGTAAACCTGTTTTATAGGATTATGTAATGTTTCGTCTTTGCTAAAGATGAACTCCTCCTTAACATGGCTAAAGTCTGAGAAATGGGGTTGAGGCAGTGGCAATGAGCCTTGTAGGCCGTTTTGACCTACATATATGTGAGACAGGGCAGAGTTTCCGCTGTAGTTTTCTTATCTAAGATTTACAACATTTACTTTGACGTCCCAGTATTTTATTGATCTTTTAAGGATTACATTTAAGTCAAGTATGTATAGTTATTTAAATGATTGAGTGTCATTCGGAGAAAACCAAGGGGATACCACCCTTCCGTGAGCATATTGCATGCAAATATGACGATTTCAAACGACAAAGCATTCCAAACGAGTGAGGTTCGCTTAGTATGACATTTCCAATGCACGGAATTTGATATCGAATCAATTGTTCCTGATACAGAGGACATGCATATGACGAAACCAAGGATAGGTAGGAATGCCAATATTGCTGCGGTGTCTTCACATTAAACACGTTGAAAGTTGAAGGTCTTTTGGTTTAAAATTAAATTCGAAAATAGACTGAGGTACACTCTTGTTGTAATAATAAAGCGATGGTCGAATATAAAATAGATTTTATTTAAATCAAAGAGAGTGTACTTCACTCTATTGTTCATAATGGTTGAAGATGGAATGAATAGAGAAAAGAGATTTGATAAGTCTTAATATTGATTAAGATGTGAACACAATTGATTTATAAAGGCCGGTCCAGACGCTATGTTTTGCACAACCTTTTTTCTGTGCAGTCTTAAGACGGAATGAAAACGTTGCAATTTTTAGAGCGTCTACATGTTTCAGAGATATCTGTATATTTCGCTCAGTTTTGTGTGATATCGTCATAGAGGAGGCACTACTCTGGTCCATTTTGGCAAGCTGTCTTGTAAAAAAAAAGATTGGAAGGCTGAGAAGTACCCAGCTTTCAATGTGGTCGCGGAAGTGGCTTCTAAAAAGGCAGCACTTTTCCCATATTAGATTACTATGAAACCTAATGATTGCCGGAACTACTTGAGAATGGACATAGACAAGAATACTTATCTATTGGAATTAGTGACACAGCATATCATCAAAGAAAATACTTGTATGAGAACAACAATATAACCACATGAAAGGCTAACAGCAACTTTAAGATTTTTCGTAACTGGCAGAAGTTTCAAAGCCCTAGAATTCACAACAATTCATTCCCGAAACATGTAAAGCTATCTTCAAGGTGCTGAAGAATGAATACTTGAAGGTAAGTAATAATGATATTGTCTATAAAAGATTTATATTTATATGAACCTTAAAAGTGACATCAGTGTGTCACAAAAGTTAGGCGAAGCAGAATGAAAATACATGCAAGTACGATAGTGTGGTTGAAATATTTACATGTAGTTTGCAGCGCAAGAGTGGGCAAGGACCTGATGGGCATGTGTCTGCTGATCTTGTTCACCTTGCTGTGGGATGATGAGTGAAATTGCTCAATTGATTCATATTCCTGAATACGTGTAAGTTGTTCTGGGACGTAGTTATGTGGCATAGGCTGTAACTGCTGCGAGAAGGAGTGGTATTGTCCAACTTGTGAAGAAAGTGATTGCATAAAGGAAATTTTTTTTTCTTACCTGGTGACGGAGCGTCAACTGCAGAATTTTCATTTTCAGCCATGGTATTCCTAGACTGCCTTGGTGTCTCATGATCATTTAGGAAATGTAACAAAGCATGATACCACAGAGATGGCTTGTTGATTTTACCTTCTCCAGCCCCAGATCGAATCGATTTATTAACTTTTGCCAATTCTTTACGGAATTAATTTTTTTTACAACTGTTTCTCTGTTTGCGGTTGCATCAATTTCTAATGAACCTCCCCCTTTTTATCCCTGTCACTATACTCCTTGGATTTGACACGCCAAATGCATGGGAAACTTTCGTATAATGCAATAAATTCTGTGGGAAACTCCCGAAAACATTGCACGAAGGTGAGCCATTGTCGCCTGAAAAATTGAAACTGAGGATGATCAAGATGATCAGTTATCGCTGCAACTGTACCGTCTTCGCGCCGGATTCGAAACTATGCACTTTTCCTATCTACACGCAACGTTTTATCTGCAACGTGTTGAACTGCGCAGACAAAAGATTGTGCAAAACGTAGCGTATGGACCGGCCTTAATATTGTAGAATGTTTGTGTGGGTACAAATAATAGAACTTATTATTTTGAATACAAATCCCTTTATTCAGTACAGTTACAATTCACTATTTAATTCTTTCTCTCAGTACAATTCAATTTCTCAACCACTTATACTTTTCTTATCTTTTACTTAAACCACTTAATCACTTCTCCTAATTAACACTACAAATTACACTTTAGAACTCATTTGCATACCTTTGGGATGCTGGTATTTATACTCGAATGACATACTTCGAGAACAATCCTCGCCATCCAGCGTCCCATACAATTTCCAATTTGCTAGAAAATTCGATTCCACTCTCCAGTCGAGACTTTGTTATTCCAATATCGAAATCTTCTGGTCTTCGACATTTTCTGCTAGATGTCGCTGCTCACATTTAAGTGGTTATCACAATATGTAAATGGAATTTAGTACAATAGCCGTGTTTTATTGGTAGCTGGGTACGCAGCTCAGCAACAAACCCCAATAAAACGCTTTACTCACTCAAGCAGTCACTTTCCATCTATATTTCAAAGTGGGTACCAGTGCCATTAGTACATAGATGTCAAAATCAATCTAAAAAACCAGTTGTTGACATTTGAATAAGCTTACAAATATGTCCGAAAAGTATGTCAAAATTAAGAAACTCCAAGTTGCGAGGAATCTCAAAGCTGCTGCCAGCTTTTGCTCTGGTGTTGTTGTCGCAAGGGTTGGCGGCGCGAGACAATTTGATAAAATCTCCGAATTTAGGTGAAGTTTCGAAATTCCTTTCTTTAAAAATTTATAAGTTATTTACATAATTATTTACATTTGTGTGATTACAACTTACTGTCTCGGATGTCTTTTAAATCTCTTCAAGTGATCACAAGATTTTTAATATTTAACGACTACTATCTTACAAGTCAAATTCAAGAATGTTACAAAGAAAAAAATATGGCGGGTTGTGCCCAAAAATTTCAAATAAAAAAAATATGGCCGACCCAAATAAAGATGGTAGCTTCACAAGATGGGATTTCGTAGTGCTGGAATGCAGGGGGCGCATCTACGTTAACTAGCTAAGGGCGAGTTTACATTAGCTACGCGCAACAGGTGTAATTACGGATCTCATAATGGTGTTTTGACACGGATATGTCTAACCGCTTGTCTTTCTGAAAAATGTGTCCGTCAAAAAAGTGTCCCATTTTTTGTTTTCCTTCTACAACGAATCAACTGTGCAAAGGAATGATAGGAGAACAATCTGTACATGGACACATGAATCGTCGTCGCTCTGTTTCTCGACGTTTTGAGTGTGTTACAAATATACGTTTCATCCTTTGTGCATATTTGTTTGCTTTTTTTGGTATAGTGCTTAGCATTTGATTTTTGATTTTTTTTACAGGTAATACCATAAGTATATATGTACATAATTTTTTAACTTGTGTTTCTTTTTTTACACCGGGGTAAAACTTTAAACCACAACCACCCTATATTCTATTTATTTATGTTCACTCGTAAAACAATTATGGTTTTTTCGTCGTATGCCTATAAGACATATCCATGTACCAATGTATCTGCATGTCGTGTAGATACTTTCAGCAGTTTACTGCTTTTTTTTTCTTCTGCAGATCGTCTTTTATTAGTAAAAGGAGCTACTGACAAGCCTCCTTATTCATCCTTAAACAACTGATGAAAGATTTCTCGTCACCAATTTGCAGCTCTTGTAATAAAGGAAAATGAACCACGTTCATCCCTCACTTTTCTCCACGACTTCACCCAGATTTTTTTTTCTTTCTTTTTGCAACTCAAATGCATTATATAAAATAATAGTCAACGAACACAACCTTAAATAAACAAAGTCGACAACCATCATGAAATAACATTTTTTACAACCCCTGTCAGCGCTCCCTGGATTTCAGAATACCTAAGTTCTATGATCACTTTTATATACTTTGCGCCATCTTCATTTCAAAGTTTTTAAAACTTTATCGGCAGCAATAAATGCTGACTTATTTATCGCCAGCATTCGACTTGTTGTTGTTTGCAATGTTAAATTTTACTGAGCTGGTTACTGACCTGCCAATAAAACGCGACTAATATTTCAACAACTCTATACACTGTACATACACATACTACGAGTAAGTCCATATGCAATCATGCATGTGCAGATTTATGTATGTATCTACGAGTATGCATCTGAAATTCTATCTTTTAAGCGAGAATAACCAGATGATTTGGCATAATTTTCTGCGTAATGTGTATCACTTTTCTGTAGCATAACCTTAGGAGTTGCATGTGATCATTACAGATTGGAATGGATATACAACAACCGTTAGGTACAGGCAAAGCATACATACAAACTTAGAAAGGTTTAGAATGGTCCGATAGTCTGTGAACTGAGTTGGTATCATCTATGCTTGATGTGAATTGAAGCCCTCTTATCCTGGTTTTGGGCGCTAATCCAGCTATTGAACTGAAAGAGATATTGTTTTTTTTCACAGAATCTGATCCGCAAATTGGGTAGGCGACCAAAAAGATCTTATGTACAAGGTCTTCCAATATGGACTTCCGAACTTTGACAGTTAATAGCGGCCATATCAACATCTGTCAAATTGGCTGTCATTTATTCATTTTGTTTTGCCAAATCACCATGGAGGACGGACTTAGCGTTCAACAACACGTGCAAATGATAAAAATGTTTTATTAAAATGGGTGTTCTGTTCGGGCAACGTTCCGCGCCGTTCGCGCATTTTACGGTCGCTATAATCGTACGTCGACGAAACGTATAAGATCTGCCGAAAACACCGCTGTCCGTGAGAGTGTGCAGGAGAATCTGAGGCAGTCGATTTCGCGTCGCTCACAAGAAATCGCCCTTTCGCAGACCACAACTTGGTGAATTTTGCGTCGGGACTTGGGCCTGCAACCGTACAAAATTCAACTGACCAGGATCTGAAGGTAAACGACCATAACCAACGGCGTGTATTCGCTGAATTGGCTCTGGAGCTGTTGAAAATTCATCGAAAATTCATCTTCAGCGATGAGGCCCATTTCTGGATAAATGGGTACGTCAACAAGCAAAATTGTCGAATTTGGGACGATACCAATCCACATGAGATTCAAGAGCGTGCAATGCATCCCGAAAAACTAACTGTTTGGTGTGGATTTTGGGCTAGCGGCGTCATCGGTCCATGAACGACGTTGGCCAGGCCATCACCATCAACGGCTTGCGTTATAGGTCGATGATTACCAAGTTCTTATGGCCTGAATTGGGCGATATGGATACCAACGACATGTGGTTTCAACAGGACGGCACCACGTGCCACACAGCTCACGTCACATTGAATATTCTGCACGAGTGATTCGAGGGCGTGGTCATCTCTCGGTCACCATGCCATCGGTCAAATTCAGGCTGATTTATGCGGCAGAGTCATGGAAAATTTGACATTTCGAATGGGCGCCACCTAGAAAAGCCGCGGCGGACATTTGAACGATGTTATATTCCAACCTCTCTTGTGGATATTTTGAGAACTACCCCAGGGATTACAATTTGTCTAAGGAAGTACAGTCTCCTTATGGGACTTAGAGCCACGTTTTCAAATAAAACGCACAGTTTTCAGTCTTCCATGCGAGTACGACATTCAGTATCCTGAAGAAGACCTATTTTGTTTAGGTGATATCGAAGGTCGCAGTGCACGATTAGAAATCCAACCAGTCTTCGGATCTCATCTCTTTTGAGTTATAGAGATTTTCCTTTGATTTTACGTGAGAGGTGTAAAGATCTCTTTTGATCTTCTTGAACACAACTTCTTGGCACAAGTGTCTTTATTGAAAAATTTAATTGGCTTGAATACTAATTTCTAAACTTAAATCGTGGGAATGAGACCGGAATTTGTCATAGGAGTTAGCATGGTCTCCAGTTACGCACCTGTCTGGAATTGGCGTGTGTCATATTCGCTGATTCGGCGGAATAGAGTGTGGGAATGCTGACAGGAGTAATATGGCGTGTGGGATGTATTGGATTATACTTTATTACAGTAGGAAAGGAAAGAAAATGAATTATTTATACATTTCTTGTTAAACAAGAAAATGCTTAAATGCTTATCTTAAAATACGTCTGGTCCTTTAAACATCCTCCCCGACTTTGAGATCCTGGAGCTCAAATAGTTCTTTCTGGTGTGGTTGTTTGCTCGAATTTGCATTTACTTTTGTTGAGCTTCAATCCGTGGTTCTGAATGATTTTAAGGCGACATTTGCGAAGAGTGTTTCCATAATACTTTGGAAGACTTCGGGGGCGGATAAAATACCAAAGGGCAGTCTTTTCAGGAATAGCGCCCCCAGGGAGTAGAGAACGTCAAAATATTTGTCAAGATTTTCATTGCCAAAATCCTCTAGCGCAATCTAATAGTGTGAAGTATTTCACGCCTCGAAGTTGTGCCGCAATTTCTTCGAAGGTGTTCATTGGGTGATGATGTCTGATAATGTTTTTATTCACTATTGTTGGGTCAATGCATATCCGTATTTTGTAGTTTTTTCAAACAATGACCATCGGTGAAACAGCAGGGGTTGGTTCGTAAACAGGTTCTATGACATCCAGTTTTACGATTTCATCTAGTTCGTCAGGCATTAACGTCATCTCGGATTTTAAAAGGAATTTTTTGTGGTGGACAAATTTCGAACCAGATCGATGTCATTCGCGAAGTCTTTTAAGCATCCTAATCCTTCGTATATGTTGCTTTCGATCTCGACGTTATTTTAGATTTATTTTTATTAGATTTAGCTTTTCACAAGCATTTACACCAAGAATTGGCTTTACGTCACTTGCTACGATTTTAAATTCAATTTTACGGGTGGTATTAGCTATAATACAAATGTAGTTAGCTGCTTTACTTCACTAGGGTGAATTGTTATTCGAAATTTATTCACAATGCTTTTTGGAAGGACATTGCTTTGGGCTCCGGTGTCCAATTTGATTTCATACATCTCCCCGCCAATGGATATTTTTTCTGTGAATTTGTCGTTGGCTATACTACTGATACTTTTAAGACAGCTCTCGTCACTCGATTTCGTTTCGCAACTGTTCACGACTTTAGGTATTTTTTTTACTTTAAAAGTTCTGCACATCTTTTCAAAATGGTTTCGCTTCTTACACTTTTTGTGTTGATATGCTGAGCAGTTGTGAATGGTGTGTTTGCTACCACAATGTCTGCAGTTAAAGGATTTGTTTGCCTGATCCTTCTGCACGAGGTTGACGTTAGCGCTTGCGTCTTGATTAATTTCTGCACATTACTTCTGGGCGAGCTCTGTAGCTTGGCAACCTTGGAAGTACCGAGTCGACCACCGTCGAGTGCACAACTCAACCAGTGCACTCGCAATATGGTTGTGTGCTGTGCAAAAAAAAAATTAAATAAATACGCGCGCGTGTGCAAAAAAAAAAAATACAAAAACACACCAAAAAAAAAAGGTGCAGTGCAGTGACTGAAAAGAAAAATATCACACAGTGCGGGTATCCCACCTTACCCGCTCCTAGTCGAAGTACTGTTGCTTGCACTCAATCACTGCCGTTACTGTATTTACCATACGGTACGGCAGTGGCTGAGTGTGTGTAACAACTGACGGATAGCGGGTTGTGAATGAAAATTTTGTTGGTGCACTGTTTCATATTGTTGTAAGGGCATAACACCTACAACAATTTGATTCGGTAAACCAACGTCAGAATTTCCACTTCGCAGCCTTGCTTAGTATCCTCGGTGTTTGTGTTTTCTGTGTTTGTCTGTGATTATGACTAGGGAATTCAGGGTAGACGTAGCCAATATAGACGGGCTGAAAAGTAATCACTTTTCTGCGTACGTCCACGTCTGTATGTACAGACCAGCTGTTTTGGCACTTAGTGAAACACAGGTAGATCCCCGCCCACACCTCTAAGATCATTCTGATCTGAAGCTACCTGGCTACGAACTAGTGCCATTATTCTTCTCTCACCGCGGTCTCGCCATTTATGTGCGTAGTGATGGGGCTTACCAAACTCCACCACAATGTGATCCATGTTCCAATCCGGAATTCAACTTCATGTGGTTAAAATTCCATCTCCGTAAGCAAATTATACACTACTGCTTTATTTATAGAAGCCCCAAACTGGACAGCAATTCAACCTTTAACGAGTTTGATGCGCTGTCTGACTCCATTCAAAGAATTGTATCCCTGTATCCTCATACTGAAATCGTTATTACGGGCGACTTCAATATACACAATTCTGGGTGGCTTCGACATTCTGGACAGACAACACCCGAAGGACGGTGTGTTGAGATCTTCGCTGCGGAAAACAGCCTAAAGCAGCTTGTAAATGAGCCCACGCGAATACCAGACGTTGATAGTCATACCGCCAACACCCTGGACTTGTTTTTAACTTCTCACCCTGATAAGTACACCATTGATGTGCTCTCCCCTCTAGGCTCGTCGGACCATTGTGTCATATCAGCTAATTTCTCGTACACGGACCACACAGTTAGAGAAAAAATTCCTAAAAGAACCGTATGGCAATACGAGAAAGCCAACTGGAGCAGTCTTAACAGCTTCTTTAGGAATTTTAACTGGTCGTTATGCTTCCTCGATAAAGACGTGGATGCCGCTGCTGATATGATTACAGACACCATTCTCTTTGGAATGAGATCCTTTATTCCTCATCGGATGAAGAGTATCAAACCAAAAGAAAAGGCTACGACTCGAGCTGTAAAGAGGCCGTCAGGGCTAGAGAAATGTTTTTTCGGTCCTACAAGACCAACCCGACAGAGGAAAACCGAAGAAAGTTCAAACGAGCCAGAAATGACTGCAACACCATTCTTAAGCGTGTGAAATTCCTATACGACCAAAAACTGAGGCAAAAAATACTGCAATGTCCCAAAGGCAGTAACAATTTTTAGTCGTTCGTCAAAAACATTAGAAATTCCGCCTCATCCTCCATCGCAACGCTCATTTACAATGACATTCCCGCTGTCAGCTCTTTGGATAAGGCCAATCTGCTTGCTGCACACTTTGCGGCCAGCTCAACACTCCCAGATTGTGCTTTGTCTCCGCCTACACTTGAGTGCGTCGAACCTTCAATGGGACGAATCTACTTTCGCACTCGTGTAGTAGCAAGAGTACTTAAAGATCTCAACATACATAAATCCGCTGGTCCAGATGGTATATCTCCCCTTCTTCTGAAGAGGTGTTCTTCCTCGCTGGCAAAACCACTGCGTAAGCTTTTCATCAATCCTACACTTTAGGACTCTTCCCGAGCAGATGGAAAACAGCATTTGTCCAGCCCGTCCCTAAAAAAGGCGAATCATCTTCTCTCTCCTCCTACAGACCCATTGCACTTACGTCCCATCTTTCCAAGGTCATGGAAACGCTGATAAATCGTCAGCTCATGAAATATCTCGAAACACGAAAACTTCTCAATGACCGTCAGTACGGTTTTCGTGGCAACAGGTCCCCTGGTGATTCGATGGCATGTCTCACTGAAAAGTGGAATCAGGCGTACATCAACCAGGCGAAAGCAGGATAATTGCACTTGATATTTCTAAGGTATTTGGCAGAGTTTGGCATCAGGCTCTTTTGTCGAAAATGCGTGCATTTGGGATCGACGACTCTCTTCTTCAATGGATTAGAAATTACCTTTCGGAACGTTCAGTTTTTTTTTTTCAGTTTAAATGCATTTTTATTTTTTCAACTTAAGTTACTCTTAAATGCTAGACAAAAAAAATGCTTAAAAATTAGCTTAAATAACTTACAAATAATCTTATTCTAACTTACTGGCCCCATGCGGGCACTCTAAGTTAAACCTAACACTTAAACTATGTCTTTCGACGAATCTTACAGTCTAATTTTATTTTATTTTTACATTTATTAATACTAAAACTAAGAAAATAAATTTTAATCAAAAAAACTTAGTATCTGGACTTTTTTATAAAACTTAAAACTAAAAGCCTACAATCTACCTAAAAATAAATTTTAACCTACTCACATCTAATGCATACATAAATACATATATATACATACATAATATATATATACATAATATATAAATATATGTATTTATATATATATATTTTTTTTCATTTTTTTATATTTTTTTTTCTTAAAATCTAACTTAAACCTACCTAAAACAATGTAAGCCGGCCATGGCTAAAAAAAAAAAAAAAAAAAAAAAATAGGCTGGCCCACCTTGCTTCACATGAAGCTAACTATCACTGGAGGAGTTCGACGACGAAGCATCCTCCCCTTCAAAAAGCCACCAAAATTGTTGGTGCTGCCGAGCAACATCCCTCATGTCGCGACTCCCTACCGCCCTACTGAACCGGAGACGCTCCGCACTGCCATGTGCGACGTCTCTGTCGTAGTTGAGTCACCTGTCCGCAGCTGTTCGAGCGACGTGGAAGATTAACTGCACCGCCAATCTGTCCTGGATCAGACCTTTGCTATCTAGGTAGAGGAATGCTTCTGGAGGAATAAGGCCGTCAAAGCGAACTCTCTCGTGATACATATAATTGGGGTAGTAAGCCCCGGAGATCAGGTTGTTCGATGAGGCCGTTGCTCTCGCAATGTGCCCTCGAGTCAACTTAATGACGAAATTGTCCACTCTTATCAGATTCGCCCTATTGTATAAGACCTCATTGGGATAGAATTTTATGTACTGAGACTCTGGTGTTCTGTATAAGCGATTGTCCTAAGACAAGCCCTCTCAAACACCCGAATCTTTTCCAATAAACTTGCTCTCACGTTGAACCACACGGGACATCCAAATACAAGCATGGGCCTGATAAGGGCCATGTAGCAGATTACCTTCACCCCCGCATCGAGTTGGCTGTTATAAAACAGTCTCTTTGTAACGGCAAAAGCACCTTTGGCTCTGGCCAGAGCAACCTCTATATGTTTGTTAAAATACAGAAATTGATCTAGCCAGATCCCAAGGTATCTGACTACATTTCGACAAGCAAGTGGCTGCCCGTGCTGTCCCACGATCGAGAACTTTCGCCAATTCTTTCTGGTATCCCTAGAGGCCCCAGACAAAGGCGTCCTAAACAAAATGGTTTCCGACTTCTGAAAGTTGATTTTCAACTTCCAGTCATCGCAATATCGCTTAATTTTATCGAAGTCGCGTTGCAAGAGTATATTAATAACCTCAATCTTTGGACCTGATCTGTACGCGATTAAGTCGTCTGCGTACGCTATGGCATGGTGAAGTGAACCTATCAGATCACTCGTGTAAATGTTGAATAGGATCGGCGAATTTACCGCACCTTGTTGCAGACCGTTTTTAATGTTAAATGTTCCAGCAGAAGTCACATCGCCATTCTTCACGATGAACTGTCTACTGGAGAGCATATCGAAAAGAATATAGAGCAGTGGTTTACTAATGCCCAACCTGTCCAGCTGGAAAAAGAGTCCTTCTAACCATACGGTATCGAAGGTCTTCTCCAAGTCAATCAGGCAGGCACCAGTGCACTGGTTCTTGCCTTTGTTCTATTGGATATCAGAAACCAGTTTCGACACAGCATGAATGATATCATGTCCCGCCTTGAAACGGAATTGATTATCCGGAACTATATGTTTGTCCTCCATCCACTTATTCAGAACTCTATTGATCACCTTCTCGAAAACCTTACTGATGTTTGGAAGAAGACTGATCGAGCGGAGATTCGCCGGATTGGAAGTGTCTTTATCCCTTTTGGGGATGGGATGTACCACCGCAGTTTTCCAATGCGCTGGATAATGTGCATTATTCATTGCATTATTAAACAGGGTGGTATAAATGTTCACCGCTTCTAGAGGGAGATGTCGAAGCACAATGTTCGGTATTTCATCGGTTCCCACTGATTTCTTACTTCTAAGTGATTCGAAGATCGTTTGGAGCTCTTCCTTCGAAATGAACGGAGGTAGTACCCTATCGTTAGTGATGACATTATTTGCCATATTCTCGTCACTGAACTGGGTGAAACCCGAGCTCTCGAATCGCCAATTCACAATTTCATTTCGAAGGTAGAAATTGTGCACAAGGACTCGATTCTCCAGATCATGGTTCGGGCCAATGATAACATTCACCTTGTACACTTCCTGGAAAGTCGCTCCTATAGCCTCTACCTGCTCCTGTGGATCCTCGATCACAAAGAAGTTGTCATCATCAACAGGCATAGATCCACTTGCTGCTACAAGTATTTGGTCGTTGTTCGTCGTTCGGGCGATTTTAAGACATGGAAGGTCGTTCTGATTATTTCTCCGAAATATTTTATTTATTTGCGAGAACATATTCGGGTTGCTGGTGTTTACAGCCCGAATTTTGTTGTTCCAATACAAACTTACAGATGCTCTGTAATTTTCCTTTATTAATGTTTGGAGGTTTTTGATCGACGACTTCAGTGTCATGGTCTCCGGGTTATGTCTGTCAGTAAACTGCCTGTACAAGGCTTTTAGTCTTGAGAGCAGCCTACTTTTATGTCGGTGCAGTGCGTCAATAGTTGCGTTGCGGAATAAGTCTTCGTCGTCAGTGTGGTACCGAGGTATCGTTTTGTCCATTGTTCGTTTGATTGTCTCGTCCATTAGTCTTAGATACCTGTCAATCTCCTCGTTTGACAGATTTCTGTTGGACGGTGGGTAGAGCGAATTCGAGGAGAGTGCTCTAGTCAGTGTTCTGGTGAAGTGTGTCCAACGCACCCTACTATAATTGTAGGCATGCCTTTGAACAAACTCGTTCAATTCCGCAGCTTCGTTCGGAACGGTTATTTCGGTACTGAGTCCGCAATGGTCACTTTCATACACAAAAGTGTGTAGACAGTTTATGGTTTGTTGGTTTGTGCATGTCAGGTGTATTCGTGTGTCGAACAGCAGAAAATTTAAATAGGACCCGTGTCTGGGAAATGACAGACTGTCCGTCGCCTTAAGGCCGACACATCACACTGTGTTGACCCCAACAATTGAATAGTAGGTTCCCTCTAGTATTTGGAGTATTATTTCCCCAATCACTATGTTTGGCATTGAAATCTCCGCCGATAATATAATAGTTGTCTTCCAATTCCAGCCTCAGGAATCGAAAAAGTGTCTCGAGCTCTGAGATGAATATGGTGAATTGAGTAGCCTTAGGTGCATAGACAGACACCATGTACAACCGCTTTCCACTACGGAGGGGGATACACACGATGCATGCTTCCAGCACCTGGAACCTACGTACTACACGACTGTATACTCTTTTAAAACATATACCTTTTCGTACGAAAATCGCAACGCCTCCTCCCTGAATGGAGTTGGGTCGGTTTCTCCGTACTATTTTGTATCTTCTATGCCTCATTTTGTGTCCTTTGGTAAGCTTAGTTTCGCTAACCAAAAGCACATCCGGGGCTTGGTCTTCAAGCAACTTAAATAGTGCGGCTCGTCGTTCGAGCCTAATCAGTGAATTCACATTCACAGCAAGGACCTTAAGAGTTTGCTCCGCCACGTACGTACCCATTACGGCAAAAGGTGCGTTAAGCCAGGCAGCAGCGCGTATACTTGATCCACCCGCGCGGTCTGTTCAGTTAAATGACGTTGTAGCTGAGCCATCTGCCCCTGGATAGAGAGCAAGATAGCTAGCATGTCAGATACTGGTTCAGGTGCTCTGGGCGCTGGGGCCTGAGAAGCAACCTTCGCTTGCTGTACCGTATTTCCCCTACCTGCCGCCATTTGGGCGTAGGTAACTTGGGGAGTAACGGCTGGTGTTTGCAAATGCACGGGTGGACGTTTCACTTCTACTTTCTGCTGCCGGGCCAGATTTACTCTTTTGATGTATTGGAATTTGGGACAACCCCGATAATTTGCGGTGTGTCCCGAGTTCCTACACAAAGCACAAGAGAGTTGGCTTTTTTCAGATGCTCCGTCCTTATCCAGGGCGCATTCCTCAGACTTGTGGTTCTTTCCGCACTTCACGCATCGAGGCTGCATTTCGCAGTTCGACGCGGCGTGCCCGAACCTCTGGCAGCGAACACATTGTAAAATGTTTTCGCTCCTCTTTAATTTCTCCCAATGTACAACCTGGCAGTCTAAGACTTTAATACTCCTTAGACTATCCAGATTGCTGGTGGGACTTAGCTGGACCAGGAAAATCGGCAGTTGCCGCTTCTTCCGTTTGGCTCTAGCCGTGACAAACGGCTTGACCCCCACGAATTTGAGCCCTTCGAACTCTTTCTCTTTCAGCAGTGCAAGGAGCTCCCCCGGATCAGTCGACGGTTCTAACCCCCTCAGCAGCATTGTTTGCAGCTTCTCCCCTTTCGGGGTGTAGGAGAAGAACTCCGTCGTCGAATCCCTCAATAAACTTTTAATTTTATGGTAGCGCTCCACTGTGTTACAATGGATCGCATGCCTATCTACACTTAATCTTTTTATAAAAAAATTACAGCCTATGGCCGACTTACACAGTTCTATGGTGTATTTTAATTCCAATTTGTAAGTATTAATTGGAGGTACTCGTACTTTGTGTCTGTTGATTTTCTGCTGTTGTTGTTGTTTCTGGTGTTGCTGCTGTTGTTGTTGCTGGTTTTGTTGCTGCTGCTGCTGTTTTTCTGACTTGTGCTGTAGATGCTGTTGTTGTTGTTGTTGCGCTTGTGATTTTTGTTGCTGCATATTTTGCCTTTGTTTTGTCTGTACTTGTTTTTGCTTTGGCACTTGTGCTGGTTTTTGTTGTTGTAGCGGATTCTGTTCGCTATTTGTGGGCTGTTGCTGAGAGCTCAGGAGTTGTTGTTGCTCCATCTGCCTCCTCGCCACTTGCTTGGCTTTAATGCCAAGCACCTGTTGTTGCAGCTCTTTAATGGTGCTGTTAATCGCATGGACTTCTTCTTCTTCATCATCAGACTCCGTGGCCGCTAGGGATCGGAAAGCATTCTCACCCCCCCCATCAGACATGTATTGATATTGTTCATTGTCTGACTCAGCTGCCGCTTTTGTTGTCGTTGTCGGCGCCGCTTCCCTTCCTCTACCAGACAACTTTTCATTAGCTGTCAGGGTGATGTGCTTTAGAGGATTTGGATTTGGAGGTGTCTTAAGCCTCCTCCTTCGCTTTCTTGCCACATCTGGTGACAACTTCAAATCTGTTGGTCCCGCTATTAGAATAGCGGGCCGCTTATTGTCTCTCATTTCAATTTACTAATTGTCTTTTTGATTAAATTTAAAAAAAAAAAGAAAAAAAAAATCGATGACACTTTTGCGTGAATCGAACCCACGACCCCTGTTTTATCAGTCGGCCACCACTATAGACGCGCCACTGAACCGATTGGCAAAATTGTTTCTAAATTGTTTTTTATATTTCTTTTTTTCTTATTCACTCACTTGAAAAGCCGAATCACATCTAATCTGTATGGAGGTTTATGAACGACTGTTTCGGAACGTTCAATTCAAGTTGTCTTGGACGGTTTCAAGTCTGATATTCACAAAATAAATGCTGGTGTGCCCCAGGGCTCTGTTCTGTCACCGACACTCTTTTTAATTTTCATTAACGATCTCTTGTCTGCTGCTTCTAATCCAATATACCCCTTTGCTGATGACAGTACTCTCTGCTTTTCATATTCGTTCCCGGACTCACGGCCCTGCTCTTCGGCTGTAGGACGAGAACGGCAGCGTATTCTAAGCTCATTAAATTCCGATATCAACAGCATAACCAATTGGGGAACTATCAACAGAGTGGAATTTAATGCTTCCAAAACACAATGCTGTCTTCTGTCTTTAAAGCGAAATTTAAACACCCAGCCATTATCTATGAATGGCACTTGCATCGTCGAAACCGAAACACTTTCCATTCTCGGTATGTGTGTCAATGACAACTTACGTTGGAATGACCACATATTTGATGTCGCCAAAAATGCTGCGTAATGTCTAGGTTTCCTCAAGCGATGTAAGAAATATTTTACCCCTTCTGATCTGGCCTCAATATATAAGGCATTCATCCGTGCGATAAAACTTATTGACGATAATAATATCAGTCAATCAATGGACACCCTCGAACACCGACGAAATGTCTCGTGTCTCACTTTGTTTTATCGCTATTTCCACCATCAGTGCTCCACTGAAATCGCCAGTAGCATTCCGCCCATTCAAACTTTCAACCGTAACACCCGTCTCGCTATGAATGCTCATCAGTATACCCTTAAGCCCATTTTCGGACGTACTCTAAAATATCGTGATTCGTTCCTAAGCCGTACAACTCGCTTATATTACTCAAACCCCTTGAGCGCGCGCTCATTAAAAAAAAAAAATTCTTATTGCTTTTTCTAACGACACGTCTTCGGATAGCAATTTTGTACCCAGAGTTTCACTTTTAATTCCAAGAATAAGCTGATCTCTTAATAAGCTATTGGCGAGATCTTTGAATTCGCAATTTTGAGCTTGAAGTCTTAATCGTGAAATGAGCTCGTCATTCGATTCACCTTCCTGCCGTACAATTTTATTAAATTTGTATCGCTCGAATGTAACATTGAGCCTTGGAGAGAAATACGAATCAAATTTACTTTTATCTGGTCTATGGAGGTTTCAGTCGTCTCAGATAGAGAGGTGGGCAGCGAATTATACTCGTATATAAGTATGGCCGCGTGGACGATTGATGACATAAATGTGGCTGCTTGAATATTTTGCGGCTTTGATGATAATCCTACAGCAACCTCGAAATAATCGTATTGCTGCTTCCATAATTTCCAGTATCGTGATGTGGCCGAATAATTCGTGGTTTTGATCGACTTTCTGGCAGAAAAAGTTAAATTTGCTAACTCCGTGATGTCCGAAAGATTATGATGGTCTCATCGTTGGTTGTTGAAGAACATTTAGAGTATGTGGGTTGAGTTATACCAACTGTTGTCGTAGGGGTCGTTCGGCGATGTAGTTTTGAAGCGTATTCAAATTATCATTTTGCAAATTCTTTGGTTCCAATTTACTCAATTGAGTCACATTGAAAGGTGGTTTTGTAGTTAACCATGCTACAGAGCTATTCAGACCAAATCATTGAATGAGGTCATTAATCAGATCTGAAGAGAATTCTTCCAAGTTCTGAACTTATATGGATTATTGTTATTTTCTTCGGTTTTTATCGGATTTCGTCTTAAGAACTATGTTAAGTGATTTCCTCTAAATATCTTGGGGAAACCTATCTCAAACAGATGTAGGCATTTTAATATATGTTGGCTTCCTATATTTTATCTCCAAAACGCTTTCACAGCCTTCCAAAACGAAACGTAACCAAAGGAGTATAATCAGACCATCGACTAGGCATTTTCTATTCAAAATTGCGGCTGTGTATTCGAATCACGTTTGCTCATTCCAGCAGACAACAGAGAATGTGCGTCTATAATCTGCTGGATCCTCGTTATGAATTTCTAATTGACAGGCTTCAAGGAAACACCATAAGTTCACTGAATGGCAGGTTGCTTCGCCTAAATCCAAGGAAAAATAGCAAACCGCGTTGTCACCCAGTAAAAGTTTCACAAACTCGTCTTGGATGCCAATGATAAAAAAATTCCGCTGAAAGAGGATGAAATGAAAGACGACAATATTTTGGAAAGACCGCCAATAACGGCTGCTGAGAGGAAGCAACACGTGTCGTTCTGCGCCGTGGTGATAGCCTGAGTTTTAATTGATGTTGAACGAACAAATCCAAAAAAACGAAAATAAATCATTTTCCATAACAAGAGCACATACGATCTACGAAAATAGAATCTTCCAAGGTGTGAAGTCTTATGATTAACAATGCTGACGAATCCTTGAGATGTTGCTCATGGTATTTTAAAGAAAATTCAACTCGATTGAACGTGTGTAAACGACATTTTAAACGAATCTAGTGTACATGGGGTACAATTTATGGCAGAAAAAAACTTTGCCCAAACTACTGGCCGATTTAAGGATAAACGGGTAAGTTGACTTCAACCAAATGGTAGCCTTAAACCGCTCACCAACTTACTTTGAAACCAAATTTAGTTGTGGGATTACACTTGGATGTAAACATATCCAATTGTACGAAATACGAGTAAATGCAATATTTTCCAATGTGGTAAGGTTTTCGTTAGAATACTCGTCTTTTAGTTGAAAATGTGTTTCGAAGTAAGTTCCAAACTTTAGTGTCTCTTCAGAATTGTTGGTCAATTAACCACAAAGTCGTGGCAGCTTCAGGGGTTAGTTGGAAGTTTGACGACTATCAACGAAGAGGTTGCGTTTTGTAGGAGCAGACGATCCATCGTTTCAGCTACAAATGTTAATCTCCCACTTATATCCGCTAAAAAATGGTAAGCCAAACTAGGTTTGAGGGACTAGGTTTTAACCCCTTTGGGACTTTCAACATTCCATTCATCAGTAAACTTCAAATAGAGTGGTTCTTGAACGTCGGGCTGATTATGGCTATCTGGCCATGCACACTTCTTCTGCTTCTACTCAGGACTAAAGCTATTAATGACCATTGAAATTTGTAGGGCGTTGGTATGTATTAGTTTATCGTGTCCCTTTCATGAATAAAGGGAAATGAGCAAGCCTTCCTTTTTTCTTCAAGGCATATGAATCTCTCTCTTCACATTACCAATTTCTGATCATACTGTTAGTTGACGTTACTCACTTACTTAGGTGGCACTACATTTCGTGCTGACACTAGGCCTCAACGAACAAGCCTCTCCAGTTAGCCCGATTTTTATCTATAATAACTGCCTCCAGCTGCGCAATCCAAGTCGGTTGAGGTACCTTTGTACTTGTATGTGAAATCTAAGGTGAGGTCTCGCTCTTCTGGGTTGTCCCTCCTCGTTAGATGCGAAGACTCTACCGCCCAGAACATTGGTGTTCATTCGGTCTACATGTCGTGGCCATCTCAGGTGATTGATGCGCAGTTTTCTGAATAGGTCGATGTCGCCGTATAGCTCGTATAGAGCTGCGTCATATTGTAGGACTGGGATGATTAGGGTCTTACTCGTATATAGAGGCACCTTAGTTTTTCGGGAAAGCGCCTTACTAGCCAATTTTCTCCTTAGCCCAAAGAATCAGCATTTCGCAAGGGTGATTCTTCGTTTTGTTTCTGCTGCGGTGTTGTTGGTAGAATTCATATCAGACCCAAGGTCGACAAAGTTGTCTATTGTGTCGTTCTGTCCGATGGATCGATCATGTGTGTCCTTTCTTGTTGACAGCATATACTCTTACTTAGTTTTACCTTTATTTATCGCTTAACCCATTTTGGCAGCTTCCGTATCAATTCAAGCGAACGCACCTGTGGCAGCCCGCTGAGTTCTCCCAATTAAGTCGATATCGTCGGCGTACGCCAGTATTTGAACAGACTTTTGAAAGATTGTGCCTCTTTCAAGTATGATGTTAAAGAAATCACATAACAGCGTGTCAACTTGTCTAAAACATCAAAGGTCTCGATTGAGTCGTTAGCAAATTTGATGGAGCAGCGAGCGTTGTCAACGGGGATGCTAAAACTAGACATGGCTCGATATAGCTCGTCTCTATAAACTCTACAAATGCTGTCATATGCGGACTTCTTGAGTTTTTTTCCAGAATCTGCCAGAGTGCGAAGTTGACTTTCCTTCTCTGAAACCGCGCCGATAGGGACCAATCAGATTGTTGGCGAAGGATTTTAGACGTTCACACAATATGGCATATAAGATCTTGAATCCGATGTTGAGGAGACTTATACCTGGATAGTTGGGGCAGGGTCTCATTTTTTTCGAATCAGATATACGGTGCTACGATTCTATTCATCCATTCTAGGCATACACTCTTCTGACCACATCTGAGAAATGAGTTAGTGCATGCTCTCCACGAAGTTATTTCCAGCAGCTTTGAATACCTCGGCCGGTAAGCCGTCAGGTCCAGCTGCTTTGTTGGTTTTCAATTTAGATATTGTTATCGTTACTCTGGTCCGAAGGACGAACATTTTGGCTATCATCGTCTAAGTTGAATGATCTATTCTGATTGACCGCGGAATATTGGGCTTCTTCGCCGTTATACAGTCTGCAGATAACGTTTTTCTCAGCACCGACTGTGAGTCCTCTACAAAATTTCCGTCTTCATCTCTAAGGGCCAGTATTCTTGCTTTGACACGGTCTATCGGTAAGACTTCCGTATGCTATTCCTGTAGTACAAGTTCTCATATCTTTGATCGCGCGCTTCTCGTGCTCTTTTTTCTTCTTTTGAAGATGACGATTTTCCTTCCGCCTCTTCTGCTCGTAGAGTTCACGAGCAGCTCTCGACCTTGCCTCTAGCGCCGTAGTTGACGCTAATCGCTTCATTTATTTCTGTTTAAGGTCTAGTGTTTCACTGATTTTACACGAGTGGCAAACTTAGGGGCCAGATTACTTCTTTAGGATAACTAATACCTAAAACTCAACACACATGTTGAGCTTCCGTGCCAACTATCCCCACTTTATTCCAAATATCTGGGATGAACCCCAAGGAGATGCGAGAGTACTTGCCAGTGCTCACGAGACCGCAAAGGTGACTGCAGCGAGTTCCACCTCTCAAAGAGGGAGATTTGGTACTCATACAGGACATCAATGTTTTGAGTAGTAAATAGATGAGAGGAGGAATCTCAAAAGTATTTCCGAGGAGAGACAATCAGATCCATTCAGCAGAAATAAGAACATCCGCAGGAGTTCTCCGAAGAAGAGCTGTCAAACTGGCAGTTTTAGATATTGGTGAGGTTTTGGTTTTGGTCGAGGGCTATGGCGCCTCACGGGGGGCGGGTTGTTAAGAATTATATCATTTTATATTTGAATTGTAATGACTCTGGTGGCAGTGTGAAGCTCATGAAATGTCAAATAGAACAAACCTAAGTAAACTGTCAGATTGAACGAAGTGACACCATTTTCATTTAGTATTTGCGACATTCATTCTTCTTCTGCGACATTCGCCTTGGAAAATGCAGTCAACCGCATTAAACTAAGCAGAGTCCAGAGAACAGCATGTCTATGCACACGCGGAGCCTTGCGGTCTACCCCCTCTGCGGCATTAGATATTCTGCTTCACTTGACACCCCTCGACATTTTTAGCAGGTAAGTAGCTGCGACTGCAATTCGCGACAGAGTCGCCTTCAAGTGACTAAACAGTGGACAAATAATTCATTTGGCCACGCCAACATTCTTAATACATTAGGAATCCTCACAGAGAACATCGATTACACCATACCTGAACTTCGGTTTGACAAAAACTTCCAAGTAAGCTTCCCCTCTAGATCATTCTGGGAAGAAGATGCTTTCATGGAGGATAAGTCAATCCATCACTACACAGATGGATCTAAAACCGATAACGGAGTTGGTGGCGGTGTTTTCTCAGATAAACTAAATCTAAGCCTCTCTGTCAGTCTTCCAAATCACTTTAGCGTGATTTCCAGGCGGAAATTTTGGCGATTAAAGAAGCTCTGTCCTGGCTGAAGAAAAACGTGATATCTGCAAAGAATATCCGCATATTTTCGGATAGTCAGGCCGCCATCAAGTCCCTGGACTCGGTCTCATTATATTCTAAAACCGCCCTTGAATGCCGATCATCTCTCATGGAGATGGCAGAGCAGTTCAACATTCACCTTCGTTGGGTGCCGATGAACTTGCCAAAATTGGAACCACTCTACCTATTCTACCGGATAAAGGTAGTATAGGTATACCAATCGCTACGTGGAAACTAACACTAAAGCTGGATGCCAATAAAAGAATAGACCTTAGGTGTACTGCTGGGCAAACATGTCTAGCGACCAAACAGATCTGGCCAAGGCTGGATCTGATCTTTTTAGATAGGAAACATCTCAGCGCCATAATAGGTGTCATTACTGGACACTGCCTCATAGGCAAGCACGCAAGAAGGCTTGGCGATTTTACTAATGATTTCTGTAGAAGCTGAATGGACGAGGAAGAGGAGGAGACAATCCTTCACTTACTCTCACCCAGAGAAGTAAGCTTCATCTAGGAACTTTCTTCTACAACGACCTAAACGATCTAGAAAACTTAGACGTTAACAGTCTCCTACGCTTTATTATAAGCTCAAACTGGTTCCAGTAGTAAGAGGATCATAGATCCACGTGGCATCACAATGGGCCAATAGGCCTAAGTGGTTGGTATTTTCAACAGCCACTCTTACCTAACCTAACCTAACCTTCCTTAAAATAGTGAGAAAAAGTTTAACATCATCTTGTAGTTCGGGATGCTGGAATTCTTCGTTGTTGAGAATGGTTGCAAGGTTTCCATCACGCTTGGCTTGGTTCTTGCAGAAAGTTCCGTATTTTTCCTTTTTGCCTGTTTCGTAGAATCTTCTTTTATAGCGGGTTACTGCTGAAGATTTTCCTTCACTAATGCTTCATCTAATCACTATTATGCTTTAGCCCCACGTTGGGCGCCAGTTAACGACTTCTTAAGGAGATTTACGAAAAAAACAAGGCTTTTCCTGAGACGAATGTCTCTTTATTATGTTCAACTTAATTCTGATTACAACTTTGACTTATGGTTCTACATATTACATTAAATTAAATTAATCAGCAAAAGTATAGTAAATTGAAACATCGACACAGTAGAAGGCTGCCCATGACAAAATCCAAATTTGAAATGTTAAACCATTGTCCGGTGTGATTAGCCAAATGCTAGTACATATTATGCAACCCAGCAAATTTGGTGGATGTTGGAATCCGCGCGGGTGTTGAGTTTTTACAAATATCGTGGTAACTGCGCCGTGGTTAAGAATTGGACACTGCGAGAAGCTCTCCACAGCGTATTCGTCCAAATTATCGAATTTGGGGTTAGGAAATCCACCCGAAATTAGTGCGCCCTCAAGGGATTATTATACCCTTAGAGTGCTTGCACAGAGCGCTGGGGAGGAAATTTATGGAGGAATAGAAAAGAAGTGCCGATGTACATTGGTCTTAAATGTTTGCACTGTTTGGTACATATTTTCGGCTGGATCGAACCATTCTTCTTTGAAAATATTGCTGCTCGCTTTCGCGACATGATAATTAATAGTTTCTTGTGCATAAATTGCAAGACATGAATGTGGACGACATGGTGTTTCAAGAATACAGTGCCTCATACTATACAGCCCACAAAACAATTCCATTACAGACCCTACGATTTAACGCCGTTCAAGTCTTTTCTTTGGAGTTAAGTTTAAATCTAAGGTTTACGCCAATATGTCCACGACCACCCACGCCTTGAAGGAGCAAATTCAGCGCTGTATCCACGAAATTGCACCACATTTATGCAAAACTGTGCCAGGACAGTCGTGGAGGCCATTTACCCGATATGCTATTCCATACATAACCCTGTACTGTGCACTTTATGAATCATTAAAGAATCCACAAATTTTAATCAAAGACCTGTGTTTTTATTAAAACTACTTCTTGCGTGAATTTTGGGGCACCCCTGCCTACCCATCCCACGAAATAGTGGCTGTCTCACAGGTAGAGTGGGCGACGAATGCTGAGATGTGTTTAAGTATGTTGGAAGAATTACAACTTGTACATCGTGTATGCTACTATAATACTACGGGCTACTGGCCTCTACGAAGATTTCACATTCATTGGGGCAGACCATAAAAAAGACAAGACTGACGCTGGTTCCGCCGAACTAAGACAAGGACGATGATTTAATGCGAAAGTTAGGTTTAGTGCACCCGCAGGGCAAAAGTCTTTCTGATGGAGACGGAGTAACTTACATACTCATAGCAAGTAATCATTGTTGAACAATGAACACTGACACTCTTGCATAGTCCACTTATGCCGCTTACCACATATTAAAGCGCAATGCATCGGGTAAAAGTCTACTACACTTCTGATGTTAACGTCGTTTTCTGTTGTAGAAATTGACTCTAGAGCGAAGCATTGGGCATTGATATTCTGTCTTGCGGTTTTCTTAATTTAAAAGATTATTCCACATCCCAAGGGCTCATCCTTGATTGTCGAAATTACTTAATCTCCTGCAAAGTAATGAATAAATATTGTTTTATGCCCAAGAACCTATTCCATAGCAAATTAGTCAAAAATACGTACTTTCACGCTCCAGTGGTCATTAAAATGTTTTCTTTACGCAAATAAAGTCACTTAATCTGCAAATAAAGCAATTTTATAGACTAAAAATGTAAATACGGGTATTCACTCGAGAAAAGGAGATTCACCTAGCCTAATGACGCAGAGGCAAAACCAACTGCTTGTTCCCATTAATTCAATGTTTCTTCCGCATCAACGCCGTCATAAAAATTAAATCTCCTTGAGCAATAAAACAAATTATCTCTCGTTCCGAAGGAGAATTATTGCGTCCAATAGCAGTAGATACAATAGATACTCGAATGCATGCTATCGTATATTTGTATACCATCGCAACGAACCTCATTGCCAGGGGACAATAAAAATTTAAATTTCACCGCAATTTCGTCGCATAAACTCGCATAAACACTCCTTTCTGGGTAATTAAAACAAAACACACATTTTCCAACAGGTGACCTTGCGGGTCCCCTCTATATTTGACAAAAACATTACCACCACCATTACCGTGTAGATCTAGGCCCACCCAATTCTCTCACCTGTTCATGTCCTCTCGCAATTAACCAGATGGTGTACAAGTGTCATGCCAACTATGTGTACAAGTAGTCACTTGTGACACCGACACCATCGGCAGGCAGCAGTGCCAACTCCAGAACACCAACCTGTCCAATGTTATCAGTAATTAGGTTTATACAACATTATCCTTTCGTAGCCACTACAACAACAACAATTACGAATGTTGTATCCGTATTCCTGGCAGCACGTTACTAAAGTGTCAGGATACATGGAAATGGCATGGATGGCAAGATGGGGGAGCACGTCTTGATGCTTTCCTTCGAATTCTAAACTAAGAGGCAGGAAGGAGTGCGAGTACACAAAACGTCCTTCTCAACATCCACCGCGTTGCACGCACCGTCTCACATCTAGTACTACATATATGTACGTACGTATGTATGTTACTTAGACAGTATGCTAGGATAATGTTGATGCGGATGTTGCGGGCTGTTTGAAAACTGTGCCATAGGTCATGTTTGACATGAATTCACCAAAGATAAAACGATGATGGGATGGATATCTGTTTTTGACATGATTCTGTCAGTTTGTTAGCTTTCTTTGTTGTTGTTGCTGTAGGGATAAAGTACGATTGTAAGGTAGTGCGTGTGTTGTCTTTGAAATTTATTTTAATGCGGGTTGGGGAACCCAGGGAAGTTGATGTCATTTTTCGCTTCTGCCCCAAGCAACCCTTATGGCTCAGTTACAACGATTGTTTCTGTTTTCCCTTTTTCGTTCGTTTCGAAATTAAAGTCTTACAACATGAGATGTTATGAGAAGATCAGAGCCACATACAAATACACAGAAAGTACGTCAACAACAAAGAGAACATGAATATGTATTTTCAAGCCAATTTATTTCGAATTGATGTTTCGCAAGAAAGGAGCAGAAAAATCATCAGAGCGAGCATATATTGATTTGATGTTCTACTTAAAGTTGAATTAGATAACACAACAAAGTATTGTACGTTATACACGAGCAGGATAGAGAATGAAGAAGATGTTACGTCTGAGGAATGGAAAAAAGCCGTAGAAGGCGTATTTACAAACGAAAACCTCGTTAAAATTACATGAGAGACGTATGAGTCCTTAGTGTTTAGTAAATCCAAAGAAAAATTGATTTAAAGGGAATAAGAAAACAAGCAAATGCCTCAAAGAACTTTCGATTGAACTTGGATAACCTCATCGACCTAACTATCTACCTACGATGTTTGCGGAATATTTTACATAGTTGGCTTAGCCTTGTTCTCTAATATTTTAATCCGACTCAAGATAACCATAATCCCTGTGATCTTTAAATACTCTTATTGAATTATTTTGAGCACTGAAGATGTCTGTTACTTGACAGGTGGTGGTGTAACCAAGTATTTATGGCAACTAAACCTCTCCGTGCAGGAGAATCCGCTCAGAAACTAGGTTTCTGCTCAAGATAGGTTACTAGGGCTGCCAACTCCCAGTAGCACTGATCATAGATTCTGAGGACTTGAGAATAGAGAATAGTTTTGACATCCGTATGAAGGTTATACAATTTAAAAACTTAATTACAATTTACGTGGTGGCTTAATATTTATTGGGTGCTCTTTATCCTTAAGTTTCTTAAGTCTATACCTAGGTTCATTTTTGTAATAGTTTCTCCTATAATTCTTAACTGGTACTATTTTCCTATTCTCTCTATATTCTTGCCTATCTGGGTTTAGTTTATTAATGTATTTTTCTTTTTCCAGTTTTATCCTATTAGCAAGTGTTGCAAAGTCAGCAAACATTGCTTCTTCTGGGGTCATTTCTATTGTTGAGTGATACCTATTGTTATAGTTGTTGACTGCCCTATGGACTTTTTGAACTAGTGTTAAGTCTTCATTTCTAATTGTTACTAATTTCTTTTGGAGGGTCGAATGAAATCTTTCGATATCACTATTTCCCGTGTGTGTGTTTGCTTTGGTTAGGTGTAAATCAACCTGTTGTTCGGTTAAAAGTGCTTTGAAGTTTTCGGATCTAAATTCATTGTCCGTTATTAATTTTTTAGGTTTACCGAACTTCGAAAAGTGTTCTTCTAAAGTTTCAATTTTCTTAATCCAATTTCTATTGGCTAAAAAATAGACATATGCTTTTTTTGTTAATTTATCTATTAAGGTTAAAAATGATTGTTTCATGAAGTAATAGATGTTCCTATGTAAAATTTCGTTTGGCCTAGAAGGTGTTTCGCTAATTTCAAATTTAGGTTTATTCGGTTTCCTTTCATACTTGACTTCTAGACATGTCTTGCAGTTACTAATTATTTTTGTTATTTCTTTTACTAATTTCGGATAATAGATTTTATTTTTCAAGCTGTGGTATGTTTCAACGATACCGCTATGTAAGGTTTCTTTTGTGTGGTAAATTGAAATTTGTTTCTGAACTTCTTCCAAAGTCTCTATTTCCCTAGCCCTCAGAGTTGCCTTTACGAATTTAATTTTCTTGTCATGACTAAAAAGTTCAATTAAAAGTTGTTGTATCTTATTAAACTCATGATCAGATAGTTCAGTGTATATTCCTATAACACCTGGTTTAATGTATCTCCACAATAAATCGGTCCAATAACCTATTTCTCTAGTCATGTCTACGTAAATAATTCTTCTATTGTGTACCACTTCTATTTCTGTGTTAGTGTCGTTAGTGAGTATTAATTGTGTTTTATAAATATTTACTATTGTCTCTTTTATTGAGATATGATCTAACTGTTGTTCATCTTGTGAATGAACTGTAGCATCTTCTGAAATATTATTTATTGATTGACAGTCTATTTGATCGTTAAAATTAGCTTTGTTATTAATCTCCGGAATTCGGCTTAGAAAGTCCGCTATTTTGTTTTCTTTTCCCTTCAGATATTCGATGTCAAATTGGTACTCTTGAAGTTTTAGTAACCACCGTTGGTTTCTTTGGCTAAATTCCTTTCCGGTATATTTTTTATTTAAGTATTTTATGGGCATATGGTCAGTTACTATTTTAAATCTTTTACCCCATAGATATGGCCTAAAATAATTGACGGCCCAAACAATCGCCAAGAATTCTTTGTCAGTGACAGAATAATTCTTTTCGTGATCGTTCAGAGATCGTGAGGCATAACACACTGGTTGTCCTTCTTGCACCGCGTAATTACTTGCATCAGTATTTACTACAAATGTTTTATTAAAATTTGGAAATTTCAGAATTGGGTGCTTAATAATATTCATTTTGAGGGTTTCAAATGCCTGGATATATTCGGGATCGTTAACGTTTATAGTTTTATCTTTCTTTAAATACTTTATCATTGGACTAGCTATTTTAGCATAGTCCTTTACAAATTTGCGGTAGAAGCCAGTCACTCCCAAAAAGCCTTTTAATTGCTTTTCTGATTTCGGTAATGGATATTCTTGGATACATTTTACTTTAACTGGATTCGGTTTCATGCCTTCAGCTGTTAAGACATGTCCCAGGAATTCCGTATTTTTCTTCATGAAAGAGCATTTGTCGAATTGCACTTTGAGATTGTGTTCAGCCAATCTCTGAAATATTAATTTTAACGAATTAATATGTTCCTGTAAGCTGGTTGAAAAAACCAGTATGTCATCTAAATAGACGACGCAGATCTTGTTAATATATTCCCTAAGAATCTCATTCATCAACCTTTGAAAGGTTGCTGGATCATTCTTAAGGCCAAATGGCATTCTCACGAATTCGTACAACCCGTTTGGTGTAACGAAAGCTGTTTTATGAATGTCATTGGGATGCATCTTTATCTGATGGTATCCCTTAGCCAGATCTAACGAAGAAAAATATGAGCTCTTCCCAATTTATCCAATATACCGTTTATATTGGGAATGGGATATTTATCATCGATCGTAATTTCGTTCAATTTTCTATAATCTACACATATTCGAAATTTCTGTTGTCCCGAGGTATCTATTTTTTTTGCTACTACAACTATAGGTGACGCGTATCTACTATTCGATTTCCTAATTATACCCTGTTCTTCCATTTCATGTAGTTGCCGTCTCACTTCTTCGTCATGTGTAGGTGGTAGTCTATATAATTTCGAGTTAATCTGTTGGTCGGTCGTAGTCCGTATTTCATGCATTATAGAATCGGTATTTGTCAATTGGTCTCCTTCCTGATAAATAAGATTTGTGTATTATGCTAAAAGCGTTTTTATTTGTTGAAATTCCTCTTTATTTAAGTGACTTAAGTCAAGCTCTTTTTTACAAGAGTTAAGTTCGAAACAATCAAGAGTTGTTTCGTTTTCTATTGAATAGATCGGTAATAATGATCCATTCTTTAGAATAATTGTTTTCTCATTAAAATCAATCGTCTTAACGATTTTGCTCAAGAGGTCCATACCTACTAATAAATCATAAGGCTTGTCTCCTAAATCTCTTCAATACCACCGTGTGGCTCCTCTTTGATTGTAGTTTAATTCCGTTGGTATGCTTGTGATTATTCTCTCAATTACTTCAGTAGTTACACTATTGATAGTTTGGAGTTTCAGTTTTACCTTTTCAAAAATCCTAAATTTACTACAATCTACTCTACTAGAATTAACTATGCTCATAATTGAGCCTGTGTCAACCAGAGCTTTGTATTGTTTATTGTCAATTGTCAAGTTTGTAAAGATTTTGTTTCCGAGGCCTAACTGAGAAAAAACTCTGGTTCGATGTTATGAACCTCCTCGTTGATTTGTTTACCCTGTTGCTCTTCTACGCTATCGTTATATGATATTTGTCCTACTTCCATAGGTTGCAAGTTTTGTTGCGCATTTCTGAATTGACCTGAACTATTAAAAATTTGTTGTCTATTCTGTCCTGTATTTAGATTTGGCCTATCATTGTTTTGCCTACGCTGTCCTGAATTGTTTTGTGGTGTTTCGGAACTACATTGCCTATATTGTCCTGAGTTATCCTTATAATTATTTGAATTTCTAGTTTGATTATTTGGATTGGGGTTATTACTTCTGTTGTTTTGGGTTGGGTTACTAGTGTCGTGTCTGTTGTTATTTTTATGATTTTGTGTTGGACGCCTATCGTCTACTACGAATTTCCTATCTAGATTATTATAATCAAAGCCAATATAAGAATATAATATTTCTTTTATCTCATGTAATATGAATTTATCTCTTATATCACGGGATAAATTACCCGCTACAAGCTGTTTAATCTTATCTACTAGCACCGTGTAAAAGCAGTTTTTAGTTTCTACAGACTTAGTTTCATATGTTGCAAATGTGTTCACTTCTTTTATTATTTTTTCCACTTGTTGATTTAAATCAGAAATAGAACTTACCCTAAGATTACTGATTCTTCTTGAGATTTCCTTGCAACTAACGGTTGGTCTGAAATGTTGTTTCAATAGTAATTTTGCTTCTTCCCATCCTTCTGGTTGGTTGTTGATCAATAATTCCTTGGCTGGTCCTTGAATTTTCGTATTGAAGATAGCCTGCCATAGCTCTTGTCTGGTGTTATTATCTACACTGTCTAGATGAATTTGCACTACGGTAAGAAACTGGGTTAACCCTTCCTGGTCACCACTGTATTCCTTGATGTAAGCAATCTCTTTCATAATCCCCACAGCTCGGCTTTGGGCTGGATTCCTGCTAGCTAAAGCTTCCAAAGCTATCGTAAGTCTTTCTACTAACGCTGCCTCCATTTTTCTTTTAATGACGTCTTTGAAAAACTGGGGGATTCTATCTTTACGATGAATGGTGAATGTTTGATGTTTTTTTTTCTTTTTTTAAGTTTGAGTCAGCACCTGGTCTAGCTTATTTTTAGCTAACCTTTTAAATAATGTTAGATCACTGGGTCAATAAAGTTTCACTTAATATATCCGGTTTGAGGTTTATCTTTTCTGATTTTTAGAAACACTTCTTCCTCCGGTATACTATTTTATCTAATGTACTTTTAGAGGTTTTTATTTAACGGGTCCAATAGTAGAATATATTCTCACACTTGGTACACAGTTGCACGTATGCTCCTCCAAAAGTTTTTTTTTTTTTCAGAGTCGAACTTTTGCCTTGATCTTGAGAGACACTTCTCACACTTTATGCGTTTTCGTTTCGCTCGTTCTCATATGGATTCAAACTGTTTATTTGAATCCTACCGACTGCGCCATTTAAAAACTTAATTTCGGATTTGTCGAAAAAAAATTTTATTCTTTATTTCTCCAATCTAATCTAACACTTTTAACTTACTGACTACTGGTGCCCACTTGGCACTCCCTTAAATTACTTTTTACTTTGCTATCTCAGCTTTATTTTTTATGTTGCGTGTGTGACTTTTCCGATACTTGACACTTCCTTTGCAACTTTGTTGCAACCATTGACTTGCCGTTATCGTGAAAAGTGTGGGAAAATATTGTATTTGACTCTAAAAGGGAAATGAAAACATGGATCGGGTATCGGAATTTGTGGGGTACATAACCTACATAGAGTCCAATGTACCATGTCCCTATCAAAAGCGTATTTACACGAAGAGGTCTCTTCCAATACTCTGATGTCTACATAGTTCCGATATTCCTATCCTTCAGGAATTTCATTATGCGGTCTTTCCCAACATGGAGTAAAACGATTCAAAACGATTATCAATGTTCTAGAGAGCAGTCAGGTCTTCATTTCAAGAAAAAATGATGTCTCCACTACTGAAAAGCTCATTTTATCACCAAAGGTTTTTATTTGATGAGAAGAGGCTGTTGGAGGGTATTGTGGATAGGTCTTCAATTGACTTGTCCATTTATTAATCCTTCCAAATTCTATTACCGACTGTGACTCTACTTTTACGTTTCCTTTCTTACTACTGCATGCTTCTGTTCGATTTTTGAGTCCTTGGTAAATTCTTCTCATTTTGTGGTAGAAATTTCGAAATTTCGAGCATTTTTCTGCTTCGTTTTTTTCTTTCTGTTCTCGGTTACAATGAACCCCGAACTGTTGGTCCACAACGAAATCTCAAGATGTGTGGTATTGTTACAGGTAATAGTTAACTAGCATATTGGCACTTAACACTTTTTATTATACCACCCTATCCCGAAACTGGGCGATTATAATAACGGAGTGTACTCCGCTGTTACGCACTTCAACCCATGGTCCATTGATTGAGAGAGATTAACAAAAATCAGAGATTAAGACTATGTCTCCGCAAAAAAAATCTTTAAGGAAACTCCCCACTACCTTTCACTTACCCTTATTACCTCCGGGTACAGGCCCGTTAGTTAGACCAGTTAGGTCAGTCCGGACAAGAAGTAGAACCAGTTGGCAGCGGCAGGCATTCTTGCTTCAGCTCCGTTTTTCGCTCGCCGAAATTTGGGGGTGGATCTTGCCACCAACATTGACCAACTAACTGCAGTTACATTTATTTCCATGCCTGGCTCCAGATGGGATTTGAGCTAAAATGATTTATGCTTTATGCTTCCTCTTTAATTTTATTTCATACTGTGCAGAATTAAGTTATACTCGATATAAAAAAAAATAAATGGACTCACCGATTTGTGGTATCATTACGCAGAGAGGGCCACCATACACATACCACCTTGATCAAAAAGGAATTTATTCAGAAAATTAAAAATACAAGTTTATTCATCTAAATCTATATTGTTCCCTTCAAAGTAATCCCCATCGACCGCAACACACTTATGCCAGCGCTTGATCCAATCCTCGTGGAGTGTTGGGACGAAAGACAGACAGTGGAGATACAATCCAAAAGGCAGATACAATCCAAAAGGAATCCAAAAGGGATTGTATCTCGATCCAGCCATCCTCTGGATCGCCGCTCCTAACTAAAGCTAACTACAGTGCCTCTTGAAACTTTTTTTTTGTACCGTGGATCCCTAACTGCTCCGGTGGATCGGCGTTTGGGCGGAATGGGGACTGACCAATAGCGTGTCACTCCTTACAGTTATTTATTTGTTTTATATTGTTGTGTGTACATATATGGGCCTTTCGGCCGTATGGCCTCTCTGCCCTATGGCTTCTCTGCCCTCTGAATTCGGCCTGTTTCCTGGTTTTTGTTAATTGCAGTTGTTTGTTGTTGTTGTTGTTTGTTGGTTGGTGTTGTTTGTTGTTGTGTGTTGGTTGTTATTGGTTGATGTAGTAATGTTCAGTGAAAGTGAGTAGACGTATCGACAGTCTCGTCCGGCAAAACTTTTTCAATATCTTTCAGTTCTCTACATTAAAAGTAAAAAGCGTCCTGTTGCAAGTCTTTAAATAGTTTTAAATTGTGTCCACATCACAAATAAAAGTGAATTAATAAGTTTAGTTTTATTTTATAATTTTAATTGCAACTAGCAAGGGAGCTCTCGTTTTTCGTTTCACTTATCGTACTCTTACGAACATAATGGCGGGTAAAACGCGATCAACAACTCTTGAAAAAGAGAAACAGTCGACGCCAACACCATCTAAAGAGTCTGTACAAACACCGTCCCAGCTGAGAGAAAAGGAGCTGTTAACAAATCTACGCCAACTGCCAACAAACCTGCATCGGCCGTAACTATGTTTGACTTGGAGGAACGACTCGCAAAGCTAACCGATGAAATCGTAAACTGCATCTCCGTGAAAATAAAGGCTGTCTTCGCACGTTAAAGAGGTTGAGCTTTCTCTTAGTGACGAGACGACAAGCGAAAGTTGAGATTCGTATTGACGAATATGAAAGGTCCATTCATACAGTTCAAACGCAGGAAGACGAGATAAAAACGCGGTTAGTTGAATCGAAGACCCTTGAAGAGGAAGTGACTGATCTCCAAAAAAGATGTCAAGCTTTCGAACGACTGCAAATTGCAGCCGATGCCATTATTTTTGATGTCCCACAGCTATCAAATGAAAACTTCAAGACAATTTTCCATCACATATATATGTCACAACATTGCCTGTATGCCTCAGCCTTTGAAAGGCATTTTTCGCTCTCAGCAAAAGCGACGATCGTATTCAAATACAATGAAAAAAGACTTTCCCATTGTAGTCAAATTCAGCTCTCCAGCCGAAAGAAACACCGTCCTGCATGCAGTTGCTCTTTACTGCAAAAATCATAGGCAGTTATGTCTCCAAGATGTGGACATCAAAACAGAAAAGAACAGCAACATCTACATGTACGGTAGCCTAACTAGGAAGAACCGCTACCTTTATCAACAAGCTGTGTGCCTTAAGCGCAGTAAACAGCTGTCTTCTGTTTACACACATTTTGGTTCCGTATATGTGAAAGAGAATGCAGAAACTGAAGCGATCTGGTAGAGAATGAGAGAGTAATGGATGCTATTGTCACGAGATGTCAAACGAGGAAGACTTAAGAAGAAGACGCAAAGAACAACAGCTAATCGAAATCGTCATTTATCAACAAGCATCAGTAGATTTTTTATTTTTGTTTTGCTAGTTTTCTTTTTCTTTAATTTTTAATTTTTCTATTTTTTGTCACTTTTTCCTTTTTATTTATTTATTTTTTCTCTTGAAATCTGCCCGATGTAATGAAATGTTGTTGCTCTAGGGAAGAGGTTTCTTGTTTTCAGAATGCGTCGTTAGGTTCTCATACTATTTCACTACTTAAAAATGGATTTGAATGAGAGTGGAGTGGGTTCCATTGATGGTGGTAGTGATGGAGTATTGCGACCTATGATAAGAGTATTTTGTAATCATAGAGAATGTTTTAAGGTTTGTCATTTAAATGCTTAAATCTTAAAGCTTAAATCCTAAATTAGACGAGTTTAGAGATATTTTTGTACATTCAAACGTTGATGCCATCTGCGTGACGGAAATTTGGTTTGTTGACGGTGTGAAAGATGATGTGTATGCATTGAGCGGATACAAACTTTTCGAGCTGATAGATCTGATCGTATTGGTGGTAGAGTGGCGATTTATGTTAAAAATGGTGTGTTTTGTAAACAGAAATGTCGCTCGCCAAATGGGTCACTTGATCAGGATTTTTTTGCACAAATTATACGCGGCGAAAGAAAACTTGACACCCATTTATGAAGTAGTTGGAGAGGTATCGACATGCTCAACCAATATAATTATTTTGGTGATTTTAATAGTAACTTGTTATGTGAAAGTCTCTTAATCGAAAACATGCAATCATTTGATCTACAACCGGTAAATAATGATGTTCCTACTCATTTCACCAGCTACTCCAGCAGCCTATTAGATGTGTTTTTTGTAAATAATACCGACAAGGTATTACTTTACGACCAAGTTGCTGCACCAGTCTTTTCTAAACACGACTTATTGTTTCTTACATACGATTTTGATATCGGTGATTGCGTAGACACATCAAATTACGAGGGGCGTTCAACATATTCTCGGTATCGGGATGAAGCTGTGGTTGTATATATAAATTGACTTATTTATCAAGTAATACTATTATTTTAGTGCATTCATGTAAAATTTCATATAAATGTGATTATTAATTCGCGTTTTATCTCTAGTTAAACAGAATCACAATGGCAACTGAGACGATGATGGTGAAAATTGAGCATCGCGCTGTAATTAAATTTCTCACTAAGCAAGGAAAAAGTCAAAAAACTATTCATGAAGAGATGGTGGCTGTTTACCAGGGTTCCGCACCTTCATTATCAACTGTGCAAAAGTGGTCAAGTGAGTTCAAGAGAGGCAGAGAGAGCATTGAAGACGACCCCTGCTCCGGCGCCCCGGCTACTGCTTGTACGGGAGAAAGCACCAAAGAAGTCGAAAAACTTGTTCTTGAGGATGCCCGAATAAAGGTGAAAATGATGGCAGAGATCACCAAGCTTTCAATTGGTACCATTCACACCATTCTTCATGACCATCTTAACCTTTCAAAGGTCAGTGCAAGGTGGGTGCCAAGAATGCTCACAGCGCCTCAGAAAAAAGTGAGAATCGCATGCTATAGAGAGCTTTTGGAGATGTGTAGTGAGAACGCGGATGGTGTTATGGATCGAATTGTTACATGGGTCCACCACTATGACCCTGAAAACAAACAAGAGTCCATGCAGTGGCATAAAAAAGGAACAGACCCCCCGAAGAAGTTCAAAGTCACTCCGTCTGCCGGGAAGCTCATGGCCACAGTTTTTTGGGACTCAAAGGGAATCTTGCTCATTGAGTACAAAAAGAAAGGTGAAACCATCAACGCCACATCCTACGCTTCCACTTTGCATAATTTGCGGGAGGAAATTAAAAAGAAAAGACGGGGTAAACTCGCAGCGGGTGTGTTGCTTCTTCATGACAAGGCTCCTGTTCACACGGCGCGAGTTTCCAAGGCTGCTGCGCGAGATTGTGGTTTCGAAGAAATCCAACACCCACCCTATAGTCCAGACCTTGCCCCTAGTGATTATTTCCTGTTTCCGGATTTGAAAAAATGTCTTCGTGGAAAAAGATTTTCGGTTGATGAAGAACTCAAGTCGGCAATAAATGGGTATTTTGCAGAGAAAGAGGAAATTTATTTTTTTGAGGGTTTAAAAAAGCTTATCTCAAGATGTAACAAATGCATTGATGTTAGGGTAGATTATATTGAAAAATAAAAACAATTTAAATTGAATTTGCATTTTCCTTCATATCGATACCGAGAATATATTGAACGCCCCCCGTATATGTATAGGGATTTTAAAAATTTTGATAGGCCTTCTCTTGAACAGCATGTTTATTCTATTCCATGGAACCTCATTTATTGTATGCTCTCACCAGATGAACAAATCGATTTCATCAATAAGAACACCAACCTTCTTTTTGATACATACATTCCAATCAGAAGAGGGATTGTAAGAGACAGAACAAAAGTGTGGTTCACGAATGAAATTCGAGAGTTGATGTTGCAACGAGATCAGGCGTATCGACGGTGGAAACGTTTTCGGGTGGAAGAGCTTCATCAAATCTATAAAAACTTGCGTAATAGTGTTATCCGTGAAATAAGAACTGCTAAGATGCAATTTTATTCCACGGTTCTAAAATATGGAATAATATTCGTGAACTAGGAGTCGGTAAACAAAAGTTAAGTTGTCTTACTAATATCGATCGTAATGACCTAAATCGCAAGTTCTTATCAAATCCAAATTCAAGTGCCTTTGTTGATAATTGTGTGTTTGATGGTACTGTTCTACCAACTGCAACGTGTTTTGCTTTCAAAAGGGT
This sequence comes from Volucella bombylans, assembly GCA_949129095.1. Lineage (NCBI taxonomy): Eukaryota > Metazoa > Arthropoda > Insecta > Diptera > Syrphidae > Volucella > Volucella bombylans. Next base: position 12,556,201 of record OX422140.1, read on the forward strand.
AGATGGTACGGACATAGTAGAAAGTTTCCTGTCTGTTAAATCAAATGCTATAGGAATTGATGACATTCATCCGATTTTTGTTAAAGCAATTTTACCATCATTGCTACCATTTATTACGCACGTCATTAATACAGTTTTTATGACTGGCATTTTTCCTTACCAATGGAAATTAGCAAAAATAATTCCTATTCCTAAAAACTTTAGGAGATGAATTCAGGCCAATATCAATCCTGCCTTTTCTTTCAAAAATATGTGAACGGATTATGCATAAACAACTTAATAAGTTTCTTATGAACAATAATTTGCTGCTTCCGGTTCAGTCAGGTTTCCGTGCAAAGCATAGTTGTACTACAGCTTTGGTCAATGTAGTTGAAGACATAAGACATAGACTGGATAATGACAATGTTACGTTCTTATTACTACATGATTTTTCTAAGGCTTTTGACATGGTAGATCACTCTATTCTGATCAATAAATTAAGGCACTACTTTTCCATTTCTCCTTCTTCAATTAAATTAATCTCGTCATATCTTAATGAAAGAAAACAGGCTGTGTCAATAGATGGTGTCCTATCTGATTCTCTTCCCTTGACTAAAGGTGTTCCCCAAGGATCGATCTTAGGGCCTCTCTTATTTTCAGTCTATATTAATGATATAGCTTCTGTAATATTGAATTCATCGAAACACATTTACACTGATAACGTTCAAATTTATCAAAGCTGTCCCTTAGGCCTCATTGAGAATTGCGCTAGTGATTTAAATGAAGAGCTTCAACGAATTTCAAATTGGTCGTCTAAAAGTAGTTTAGTACTAAATCCAGGAAAATGTAAATGTTTAGTTATCTCTGAAACTATTCTTGATCTTTCCTATTTCACACATTTAATGCTAAACGGCTCAAAAGTTGAATTCGTTGACTCTTCGAAAAATCTAGGCGTTGTCTTCAATAGAACACTAACGTGGAACAACCATATAAATTCTATAGTGGGAAAAACATATGGCATTCTTCGAAAACTATGGATGCCCAAAAGTGTACACCAACTAAAACCAGACTGCTACTTGCCAAAGCCTTAGTTATTCCTCTGCTGGTTTATGGATGCGAAATTTTTCAAGAATGTGACGCCGAGAGCAAAAGAAAACTACAAGTTGCATTTAACACCACCATTTGATATGTATATTGTCTCAAAAAATATGATCACGTTTCACACCTAGCCAAAAACTTGGTAAAGATGTCACTTCAAAATTATATAAAATTTCGTGCGCTTTTATTTCTCTTCAGCATTATTAAAAGTAGGCAGCCGACATATCTATACGAAAAAAATCAAGTTTCCGGTGTCTAGCAGATCCGCCTGTTTATTACTTCCGCGATTTTCATGTTTAACATCTGAGACACAGTTTTATATTGCTACTATACGTCTTGGGAACACACTGCCACGTACTATACGAGAGCTAGACGACGCGCGACGATTTAAACACGAACTTCAAAATTTCCTTGAAAATCAGATCAACTAGGTTCACCCAACCCTTTCCCCTCAGCCATATCGGAAAAGGGGAAAAACAAACATTTTTTGGGTTACGCACATTGAAACTCTAAACTAGAGCAATCAACATTGTGCGAGGTATTATTTGGAGCTAAAACTTTGACTTCAGTCTTGAAGGACCAGAATCTGAGCAGGAACGAACGAACGAGCAATTGAGGCTTCTATGTTTGGATTTGATGGTCCTTTGACCTTAATATCCTATAAGCCAATATCGTCTAAAATGGTTTACTTGCTTTCGTCATGCGATGGAAATATGATTCACAGTGATTCACAAGGAAAGTGGAAAACCGAACATGTTGATATTTTATATACAACCAGTCAAAGGGTGGAGTCGACACATTCGTCTAAATGATGTTTATAATGTCTTGCCAATGCACATTTTAAACCGGCTTTTTCGGTGGGTCAAGAAAGGGACAATATCATAAGGATATGGAAGGGCGTCTGTTTGATTTTCCCATGCAGGAATTCAGAGAACTATCGTATGAACTAGCCGAAAAAATTGAGTCAGCCAATGATTTTGACGCTGAAAGACGCATGACTGGAGAATATCAGACATACAATTTTCTAAAACGGAACGCAATGATTTCATTAAGAAAACGGAACGGAACATCCGCAGCTATGGAGTTTAACCACGTCGCTGTCGGAAACTTTTTTCAAGAGTGCATCGAAGGTTTTTTGTCAAATAGAATATTCAACGTTGACGAAACGGGCATCACAGCGGTCGCGAAGTGTGTCGGGAAAATTTCGGCAACAAAAGGAAGGAAACAAGTAGTATCACTTTCTTGATCGGAAAATTTGCATCAGCGCTGATGTAATTGACTTCATATTATGGAGATGAAGTAAAGGAATGGCTTAGGCAACATCCTGGAAGAAGAGTTACCCATTATCAAGTAGGACAGTTGTTTGATAAATCGTATTTAAGACTTGCCACACAGTCGCCATAAACGTCTTTCGAAAGTCTGGAATATGGCCGGTTAATCCAAATGTAAACTTTTTGCCATGCGAAATAAGAAGGAGTCTTTACTTTTAGATGAAACCACTCTTATCGACCCATATTCGGTGCCATCAAATTCATCAACAACCACCGATCCACTGATGTTATCTCCAAACATGTTTCCGAAACGAATCATTCTACAATGTCTTCCCAAAATTCGGTTAATCAGAGACCAATGGATCCACTGATATTATCCCAGAGCCCGTTTTGACAAATAACCATATGCAAACGTCATCAACTTCTTTCCAAAAGTTCTCTCCATCTCATATTATAGCTGTTCCCAAAGCACCAGGAAAAAAAATAGTTTCCAAGCGCCGGGGAAAGACTGCTGTAATCACAAGCTCTCCTTACAAAGCGCAGCTGGAGGCTGAATCCAATAAGTCCAAACCCTTCACTTTGATAAAGAGAAAAAAAAAACAACACAAAAGGAATCAGAAAGCGAGGAGGACGAGGAGTGTCCATCTTGTGGGTACTTGTACTCCCTGTCTGCAGAAGGATGGGTTTCCTGAAGATCCTGTGGTAAGTGGACGCATTGTTCTTGTTCTGGAGAGGACGATATTGAAGATGATTCCACTCAAATTTGCTGGCGCAGTAACCTAGCTCAGCTTTGTGCCCATCATGCCCCACCTATGTCCATTGTGCAATGGGTAAATTAAAAGGAGCCAAAATCTGAGGCAAAAAATACTAAAGGGTCCGCCATCTAACGTTTTTTTTTTTCAACTAGTACTTACGAGTATTTCGTGAACGGTAACACTTAGCTCATATCTGATTTGACAGATAATTAGCTTTATCCTTCCGCTGCACGAATATGGTTGTGTATACGTGTGTATATGTATGTATGTATCGCCTGCGATCGACTTAAAGAAGATGCCGATTTTGCCAAAAAAATCATCTATTCAGATGAAGCTCATTTTGATCTTGGCGGGTATGTAAACAAGCAAAATTGTCGCATTTGGGGCACACAAAACCCGCACGCATACATTGAAAAGCCGATACACCCAAAACGAGTCACTGTTTCGTGCGGATTTTGGTCCAGAGGCATAATTGGGCCATTTTTCTTCGAAAATGAGCAAGGAGTGGCCGTTACAGTCAATGGCGATCGTTATCGGGCCATGTTGAACGAATTTTTGCTCACAAAAATTGTAGAGGAGGATATTGGCAACATTTGGTTTCAACAGGACGGCGCTACGAGCCACACAGCCGAAGTTACACTCGATGTTTTGCGCCCTGTTTTTGAAGATCGCATTATCAGCCGCAGAGCTGATGTCGTTTGGCCACCTCGGAGCTGCGATTTGACACCGTTGGACTATTATTTGTGGGGTGCCGTAACAGATAAGTGTTACGCCGACAAGCCAGAGACAATTGACGCTTTAAAGGACAATATTCGTGAAGCCATTGGTGAAATACAGCTGCACACAATCGATAATGTGCTTAAAAATTGGACCGATCGTGTAGGCTACTGCATGGCCAGCCGAGGCAGCCATTTGAATGAAATTATTTTCCATTATTAACCGGAAGGATAAAACTAATTATCTGTCAAATCAGACATGACCTAAGTGTTACCATTCACGAAATACTCGTAAGTACTAGTTGAAAAAAAAACGTTACATCGCCATGTTTCATAGGTGGTAAACATTTGTGGTCGGTCGTCAAAAACATTAGAGAGTCTGCCTCATCCTCCATTCCAACGCTCATTTACAATGACATTCCAGTTGTCAGCTCTTTGGAAGAGGCTAATCTACTTGTTGCACACCTTACGGCCAGCTCAACATTTCCAGATTGTGCTTTGTCCCCTCCTACACTTGAGTGCATCGAATCTTCAATGAATACATAGGACGAATACATTTTCGCACTCGTGAAGTAGCAAGAGTACTTAAAGATCTTAACACACGCAAATCCGCTGGCTTAGATGATATACCACCTTGTCCCCGGAATTAATTCAGAAGATTAAAAATACAAGTTTATTCATCTAAATCTATATTGTCCCCTTCAAAGTGGCGATGGGGGCCACTTATATGCCTGCACACTTATGCCTGCGCTTGATGCAATCCTCGAAACATTTTTTATATTCGGTTTTCGGTATGTCCATCAGTGCTTCCTGCGATTTTTCCATTACTTCCTCTCGGCTGCTGAAACGCGTTCCCCGTAGTGGTTTTTTAACTCGATTGAACAGAAAGAAGTCACAGGGAGCCAAATCAGGTGAATTCGGTGGCTGTTAGATGGTATTTGTTGCATTTTTCGTCAAAAAATTACGAATAATGATGGGACTGTGCGTCGGTGCGTTATCATGGTGCAAAATCCACGAGTTTTCTGCCCACAATTCTGGTCTTTTTTGGCGAATTGCTTCACGCAAACGTCTCATAACGCCCAAATAATATTCTTTGTTTATTGTATGGCCTTCTGGCAAAAATTCATGATGCACTACACCGTTGTAATCCATGAAAACCGTGAGCATTGCCTTCTTTTTTGACTGAAAACGACGTGGTTTTCGGTCTCATTTGGTGAACGCCATTCACTTGCCTGATGTCTGGATTGCGTGTCGTACTCATAAACCCACGTCTCGTCCCCAGTAGTGTTCCTCTTGATGAATGTGGGATCGGATTCAGCCTCGCAAATCATCTCTTTTGCGACGTCAACACGGTCTCTTTTTTGCATTAAATTGAGGTCTTTTGGCACCAACTTTGCTGCTACACGACGGAAACCCAAATCATTAACCAAAATGTCTTGGACGGATTCATAGGCAATGTTCAAGTCGTCTGCTATCTCTCCGATGGTTAATTGGCGGTTATTGACCAACATTTCTTTTACTCCATCAATGTTTTCGTCGGTTTTCGATGTCGATGGTCTGCCACAGCGTTTACCATCTTCGATTGACTCACGACCACTTTTGAACCGCTCATGCCACTAGTAAACGACCGTTTTCTTTAGAGAATCGCTGCCGAAACACTTTTCCAATATTTCCAACGTTCGCGCAAAATTTAATACAAGTTCGTTATTGCAAATTTAAATTCATTTCTATAATTGTAAAAAATTGCCAACACACACAGATATAGATGGCTATAGATGGATCTTGGCTACGTAACTTTGGCAAATGTCGTCATAGCTTGACGGGAAGATTTAGAGGGAATATCAGCAACAGATTTACCAACTTAAATAAAAACAGAACTCAAACCGGAACAATGAGAGCGCCACACGGTGGTTATTCCGGAACTTTTTGATCAAGATGGTACTTCCCCTGCTTCCAAGCTGAAAAAACCACTTTGCCATCGATTCTCTTCTTTAGGACTCTTTTCGAGCAGATGGAAAACAGCACTTGTCCAGCCCGTTCTTAAAAAATGTGAATCTTCCACTCTTTCCTCCTACAGACCCAATTCATTTACGCCCCTTTTTACAAGGTCATGGGAACGCTGACAAATCGTCAGCTCATGAAATATCTCGAAACACGAAAACTTCTCAATGACCGGCAGTTCACCGACAAGTGGAATCAAAACATACATTAATCTGGCGACAGATAATTCCACTTAATATTTCTAAGGCATTTGACAGAGTTTGGTATCAGGCTCTTTTGTCGAAAATGTGTGCATTTATGATCGACGACTCTCTTCTTCAATGCATTAGAAACTACCTTTCGGAACGTTCAATTCAAGTTGTCTTGGATGGTACCAAATCTAGTATTCACAAAATCAATGCTGGTGTGCCCCAAGGCTCCGTTCTGTCTTTAAATTTTTATCAATGATCTTTTTCCTGCCACTTCTAATCCAATATATTTCTTCACTGACGACTATACCCTCTGCGTTTCTTATTCGTTTCTGGACTCACGTCCCTGCCCTTCGGCAATAGCACTTACTATACATCATCGTAACCGAAAAACTTTCCATTGTCGGTATGTGTGTCAATAACAACTTACTTTGGTGCGCCTAAAAGGTCTTTGCACCTGCTAGATGGAATTCAAAACCGTGCGATAAAACTCATAGGTGATGCTAATAACACCCAGTCAATGGGCATCCGCGAACACCGACGAAATGTATTGTGTCTCACTTTATTTTATCGCTATTTCCACCATCAGTGCTCCATAGAAATCGCCAGTAGCATTCTGCCACTTCAAAACTTCAACCGTAACACCCGTCTCGCTATAAATGCTCATCTGTACCTATACCCTCAAGCCCACTTTCGGACGTACTATGAAATATCGTGATTCGTTTCTAAGCTGAACAACTCGCTTGTGGATTGCCCTTCCGAGCTGTCTATTTCCTAATCATTGTAACATTCAGACATTTAAAACCAACGTAGATCGGTACCTATCTTTCTTTTATCCCTCGTTTTCCCTCGCTCTTGCTGTGTACAAATATTTTAAGGGTACTACCTTAACCCTTTAAGCGCGCGCTACTTTAAAAATAAAATAAAAATTAATTTAACATTCTAAATTATTTATTTTTCTTTTCTATATTGAAAAAATCCTTAAAGGGTCCGTTTTGCCCCGGTGTCCCCTATGACGGCGTAGTTGAGTTACCATAATATGTTGTCACATGTAATTTCGATTTCAAATATCGGAATCGGCGTAATTTGCGGCTAAATAAAGTGCGTCTTTTTGATTTGATGTCCAAAAAAGGAGATGAGAAAGGAAATAGTGAAAACAACGGAATTATTAAATTTTATCAAATATAAGTTGGATCGCTCGCTCTAAGCAAATGGACAAAAATCCGCCGGATAAGTAGCATTTAGTCTCTGCGAAGATCGGATTTTCACTTCAATGGAATAGCCCTTTACCACGAGTGCTTCAAATACAAAATTTGAGTTTGCCCATACAAAACATTTACAGATGCCAATAAACATTTTCTGTTAAGGACCATTTCATTCCATTGAAAGTGGTTAGCAGATAAAGTCCCCTTCTGTTGGTAACAGCTATGTTCATAGGAAAAAAATATCATAGCAAACCGTTTCGAAAATTGAACTCACCACCTTAAAAGTGTTCCCCTATCTCTCCTAACATCTCCATCTCCTTCTCCTAGAACACACATTTTCCAAAAGCACTTAGGTGCTTTCATATTTTTTTTTGTTTTAGGATATTTTCAAAACAATTATCTCAGAAACCTTCAGATGCAAAGCAATTTCTCCTCAAAAAATTCGAACCCCTCATCTGAACGGAAAATGCCTTTGTAGGAGCTTTTTCGAAGATAGTTACTCTCCCTAGAACAATGTTCCCTCTCCCAAAGCTCAACTATCTCACTGGGTATTTGGCTAGGAGTACAGTGTTTTCGTTTCAGTTCCAAAATATTCACATGGTCGTGGTAATTCGATACAGGTCAATTAGCACGATAGCATTTCACATGACAATTTCTGGTAAAAGGTTATAAATAATTGGAGTATCTACTTAATAGGTCTCCTTTACATATAGGCCTAATGTCAATTGAGATTTTATCTCCGATTATTATCATTTCTTTCATAGAAAATGCCCACAATGGAATAAATTTTGTATCAACAGTAAAATCATCCCCTAAAGCCATATGAACTCGTACACCCACATCATCCGTACACCCGTATCTGGAGAGAAGAAAAAAAAAAGTCCACTTTGAAAATATGCCAAATAACTTTCACCCATCTGCGAGTACAATGACATTCCGAGAGGGAAACTTTTGCTCCTCCCTTCCACCCACCAGCCACCACCAGAAACCCACCAGCGACCACAAAACCTTTGCGGACGGAGAAAAAACTTTCATTTCCAGAATTCGCAGGAATTAAACTCAATCTGGCATGAATCTTAAATCTCAACGATACCATGGTATCTGGGCACGAATACTCGTATGTACATCCTGAAGTGATAATGACTGTTGAGATACACTCAAACTCATTCCGGCTCTGCTGTTGTTTAGTTTCGTACAGTGAGGATGGGGAGAAGGATGATAAGTTGCCGTCCTTGCCATTCTCGTCTGTCTGGCATGCTACATGCTAGATGTTCTCAACACACAATGGAATCTCCATAACACATTTAAAAATTCATTGACAAATTTATGAAATGAGCAACATTTTAGGAACTTTTATTTCCATCAGGAATTTCGATATGGGATAAGGGCGCTTAGTTCATGGGGGCCCTCGGGTGGTGAGTTATGGGTGTAAGTGGTGAGAAAAAGTTTTCGCCGTATCCCCAAAAGGGAAAAAAGAAAAAAAAACACACACAAAAACCCAACGACGCCAGCATACAGACAACGATACATTATTTAACTGTGATTCATTTGCGGCTGTATCCTGTTTCAATGAGGACGATTTTTTCCTCCAGCATGATTTATAATGTGTAATCAGAAATGAGTAATTTAAGGCGCTTTTAACATGATGAAAGGGGTTGTGTTCTTACTCTTGAGCATTGCACATTGAACATCCCCTTGAATGCGGGCACACTCAAACACAGTTGAAGGTGACGCTTTATTTTAATCTGACACCTGTCTGTATGGAGTAATGTCCTTAAAGATGTTTATTAACCGTTTCAGATGGTTTTGATGTGAATTGAATTTCGGAGGGCTTTGAGCAAGTTTACCGCAGATTTCGGGAGAAATCTTCCAGTTGTATGTGCTAAGTGAGTTTTTAAGTTTCACTTATTGTGGTAATTAAAAGAAAAGGTTTGGGTAATGTTTTTAATGGCAGGATCAATGTACTTGTAAGACCGCAGGTGCATCGGGGCTCTTCATTTGTGGGCTAACTAGGGTTAACCTTGCTAGTCACAGTGCCGTAACTATGACTTCACATCAATTGTGCATATTTTACCTTCTCTTGATAGTCACCAAATACTGGTTCCGTTCAACTGGACTAGAATTATTTAACTAATGTACGAGTATTTTAAGTAAGAAGAAAATGACAGCACTATAGTAGCCCGTCAGAAATGACTGAGCCTCAGATGGGGGACATAAGTCTTATGAATTCGCTTGATTGAACTAAGGGTGACATGTATGAGCTTAGGCAGCATATTTGGAGCTGAGGTCTAGAATGATTTTTCAGGATATGATGACATTTGAATCCTCAGTGTCCTCATATAACTGAAGTGGGTTAGTTACTGCGGAATATCCGACCGTTTTCGATCATAGAGGACCAGAAATGGGTTCGACCAGAAGGTGGAGAGTATCCGACCATGTGCTAGTTCCAATCCTGATAAAGACTGATTCACTGTTTACGCACCGTGCAAAAGAAATAAGGACAATGAACTCAATATCTGCACTTGGAATGTAAAATCCCTTAGTAGATTTCATGCACCTAAAAGAATTTGCGGCGAGGACGTAAATGACTTGCGATCAAACAAATACCAAACAGATTAATCAAACTGCAATCTTGAATAGCCTGAGCTTAGTTCCAAGAAAACTGCCCTAGCAGTTCAGAACAAGGGAATACTCAAATAGCATTTCTTGTTTTTTCTAAAGCCTTTCACATTACAACATGTAGCGCTAAAAAACCAAGGGATACCAAGAAAACAGTGAGCACACTTAAAAGCCTTCACAAAAATGGAATTTTCGGAATAACATTAGGAAACAAGGAATGGCAGTTTAATTTGAAAAGAGGAGAACAACAAGGGAGCCAACTCTAAACCGCATTCTTTCTGCAATTTTAAGGAGAAATTTTCCGTTAATGAGTTGTGAAAGTGGGGTGGGCGTGGTGTAGTGGTACTAGCAATCGCTTCTCACTCGAAGGGTCAAGGTTCGAATCCTGCCCATGACAAGCTTTTCAAGTTTTTCATTTGTGTAATTGGAACTTAGTCAGAAAAATTCTGCGTGTGAAGGCATAACACTGACACGTAGATTTGGCTGTTGTTGAGTTTCAAGCACGAAAAACTAGTGCGAATTTATAATCTTCGAATCACTCTGAGTGAAGAAAAAACTCTCCTCCGTCCGTCGGACTCCCACCTCTGGAGAGCTAATATCGAATCCAAATACACCTGATTTCAAACCACTACAAAAACAAATTTTCCTTTCTCCTCCTTCTACATTTCCGCCCTCGACGGGGCAACAGTAAAAGGGTGTCTAACCCCTTAGGCGCGCATAAATTATATATATAAAAAAAAAAAGTTGTAAGGTAACCAAAGTTCGACGTTGAAAGTCGTGATCGCGTTTTCCTAAAGTCCATCATAATCCTAGCATCCATAGACAGACCGTAGAGTTTGTTGTCAAGCTCCTTCTGATATTTTTGGTTTCAAAGCACCGCCACTAAGAAATCTTTAGTTTGAAGACGAAAGCTGGCAGGTACATGCAGCTGTATAAAAGGTATGTAAGACCGCATTGTATCAAAGGACAAGAACTACTCTTATGCTCTACGAGCAGAAAAGAATTAAAATTAGCAAACCAGGGTTACAAAACCAAAATGAACATGGACAACTTATTATACAGGCGTAGTCGCTGTTTTTTTTTTCTGTCGGAACAGAGTAATTATATATACAAAGAACTAGTTCAAGGTACAAGATATCACCAGTGTTTTACATAGGTACCTGCAGTGAAGGCCCAAAGTGAAGGTCTTCGTACGAGAGATCAAAAACAATGATCAGCGCCTTTCGGGCAGTACTAGTTACACCACCAGTATCAGATTCGAAGTCAGGTGTTAGGCACGAGCTTCCCCTTTGGTGAATAGTCGAGGACTATCTAAAACCTCTATCATTCGATGGGTCATGACACCTGGTTGCAGTATAACTGCACGTCGAGCAGAGCTATCAGTTCCATTCAAATAGTTGAACACCAGGCGTAGTACGCTGCAACATACTGGTATGCTGAACAATGAGATGTCCACTCTCGAATCGGTCTACAATCACCGCGATTTTGGTTATAATCTACAGTAATCACGGTACTTCCACAATACTCCCTAGGACAGGGCCCTGTTCACCGTGGTAGCAGAATATACCTTACGGTCGAGCTAGGATACCCGAGGACTGGTGGACTTTAGTCCAACCTTAAACTAATCTCTGATCTGTCTTTCAAACGCAGATTTGATGTCAGTGAACTATACTGCGGAGGACCGGTGGAGGGGGCGAAGCATTTATAATACATCTCTAGCTCCGCTTAGAGTCCTGCTGAACCCTCTTACGACTTCCAAGCTAGTGTAAGAATGCAAGAGATCACTGAACGCAGTCGAAAGGCAAAATTTAGTGACCCTTGTCTGGATCCCAGATCACAATGGGATCACGGTTCAGAAGAGAGTTTTTCAGGACCCGAACTTACGTTAGGTCTACCTGCATCCTTGGTTAAGGCTTCCACTGACAGTAGGGTTTCATATAAGCGCAACTGCAGATAGCATAGCTCCCCGGGATACAGGCAGATGAAACAAATGCTTCTCTAGCTCTCGAGTAAGTCAGCGGCCTTTCCGCTATCCTTCAGTAGGAAAGACTGCAGATTGCTTGAGCGGTGACATAGTATTACACTTTTGTAAAGCACTTAAATGTGCTGGCATATGTGACACAACATCCTACATGCTAGCTGTGAAAGTGATGACGATACCGCTGAGCACTATCTCTGTGAATTTCCAGTATACACTCGCATCAGGCTGGAGGTATTCGGAGTTGAAGGGGTGGGTGCTGATTCTGTGTTGACCTTACCACTGAAGCGCTTACTCATCTTTCTTCGTATGACTAAAAGATTTCATTAAAAGAAACTTACAAAGAGTTCAGTGGACTAGTTTTTTGCCTGAGTGCCCTGTTCAGGCAGAAAAAAAAGAAGAAATAAATCTATGATTGCTACCAATGTAGGTACACGGAGTACATGTGCCATACTTTAAGTGAACACCTGCCGTGTAGGCTAAAATTCACTGAATGCCTATATATTCATGGCGGCAAGGATATGCCTTGCCATCGGTCTGCCGCCTGCCTATAATACCAAAGTGGAACTGTTTTGAGGGCACATCTTCACTGTTGGTATGAGTCGAGACTTACCCATTAACCAGTTGCGGTTTTTATGGTCCCAGAACCCAATACTTATTGCAAGTCTACACCGGGTCGAAATCAAATTGAAAACACTTCCTGTGATTTTAGGTCTGAACCACAGCCAGCGTGACGTTGCCACAAGGTAGCCTACCTCTACAAATCAGCCCCGGACCTAAGTCTGGGGTTCTTCTGACTCCCACGGTACCGTGTTTAAAGTCCTGGTATGGACTACCGGTAGTCTTACCACTCAACCGGACTTGCTCAAATCGTAGCAAACTTCAGTGGCTATGAACTGTCATCTGGAAAACATTACCATAAGACCAGTCATTTGCTCTACCATTGCTTTTTATTAGAGAATTTCATTGATAATTGGGAGTACAATTGTCTCTTGTTCTTAACGTAAACGTCTGGTATGTAAATCTACGGTTGCCGGCACAAGTTACACTCTTGGTATAAGTCGAGGCCGACCTAAAACCTCTTACTGCTCTTAGGGTCACAGCATCCAGCAGATATTACAACTCTACATTGGGTCAAAACCAAGAGGAAGACCCTTCCCGCGATTTGGGTTTAAACCACAGCCACCATGACGCTGTCACAAGGGGGCCTACCTCTAACAAGTCAGGCCCTGACCGAGATCTGAGGAGCTCCTGACTCCTATGGTACCGTGATTTAAGTCCTGGTAGGGACTACCGGTTGTCCAGCCGCCAACAAGACCGACAACTTCTAACTGATCAAATCGTAGCAACCTTCGGTAGCGTCATCTGTAGATGTTTACGATAAGACACTGCCCCGAGTTTCTCAGTATCTTACACTTACGAGTAGTGTTTCGATCGTAGAAATCAATTTTGTAAGTTTCTTGCCATATTTTGTTGCAGGAGCAAAATCTGTAACATTCCTGACATATTTTGTATAATCGATTTGATGTTTCGATATGGCCGGGTATGTTTCCGAAGTGTTTAGTTTTTTCGTATGGAGCTATTTCTAGGAGTCTTCTTTACTAACATTGTACCAGTCAGGGACAAATTCTCACACACGTTATCGAGCTACTCGTTACTGAGAAATACTTATTTGGTATTCGTTTGGTATACGTTTTCGTGCTTCGAGTCTCGTAATTTGACATTTTCTAATCCGTGATCGAGTGTCATTCACAATTTTATTAATCAAAATAAAATAAAATTGACAGATTTAAAAATATTGGCACAACTTATTTTGAATCTGTCACACGAACTTTTTTTTGACAAAGGACTGCTAATTATTGTCAGAAATTGATTGCAGTGGACCTATTACAATGTGAGGTTCTTAATCGATACGGTAGCTTTCGTGTGCAGTCATTCCAAATTAATTCGATCACTTATGATATCTACTCAATTCGCGGGAATTGGCCCTCAGACTTGAGGGCATTCGCCGTCGTATTTGCTCCTGTAGCTCTTTAGAATGAGTAATACTTACGAACATCAGCTCCCTACCCGACGTTATAGAATTATTTATAACCTACTTCGACTTGCTTTGCTGGGAGCTTATTCATGATTTCGGTAAGACAACCGCCAGCGTGGCACTTGGAAGGGAACTAATGTTAAAGGAAGCTGTTTATGTTTTGTTTACCGTCGCTCCTTGTGCACAGCCAGCTTCCTAAATTTTTTTCCTACTCATTACGGACATCTGTTTGAGGAAAATTTTAATTTGTACTCGTACATACCACTGGTTTCTATTTCATGACAAGGTAGCTACTCTGATGTAGAAATGGGGGTATCCACATAGTGCAATCGTCTCCCTCCGTACCGAAAATGGAGCTGTGAGAAAGTATTGAGCAGAACCCCGAAACTTCCACCAGGCTCTATTCTCAGCAGTTCGTGATTCCCTATAAGATGCAATTGGTTCAAGATATGCTCGGGGTTTCACGCCTATTTTCACCTAAATGACCACGTGAACAGACGAAACTGCAGAATATGGGGCACTCAAAATCCAAAACCAATTGTTGAAAATCAAATGCACCCAATTATTGCACAGTACGGTGTGATGTAACCGCAAACGACGAAGAAGTTACTGTTAAAATAGATGGCATTCCATACCGGTCAATAAACCATTCAACTTAAATGATGATAGCCAAAACTTCCGTCCACTTGACCAAAACGAAGTAAGGATAGCAATATCTAAAACATTGTAAAATCAGCTGCACTTGACGGCTTTCCCGCCCAAGAATTTAAAGGTGATGGAAGTGACTGTGGAGAGCATGCATCAACTCATTTCTCAGATCTTGTCAGAAGAGTGTATGCCTGATGAATGGAATCTCAGCACCGCATGCCCGACAGCTATAGAGGTATAAGTCTCCTCAACATCAAGATCTACAAGATCTTATCTATCATATTGTGTGAACGACTGAAACCCTTTGTCAAGAACTTGATTGGTCCCTCTCAATGGGGGTTCAGACAAGAAAAGTCCTCTTCGCACTCCGGCAGATCCTGGAAAAAACTCAAGAAGTCTTCATATGACTGCATTTACAGAGACGAGCTATATAGAGCCACGTCTAGTCAGAATGAAGATTGAGAAGGCCGGCTCCATCAAAGTTGGTAACGACTTGACCGAGACCTTTGATCTCAATAAAGGTTTTAGAAAATGACGAACTATACGAGCTGTATAGCGACGTCGATCTAATCAAAAAACTGCACATCAGTCGTCTGAGCAAGGACTTGTAGAGTGAATGGACACCAATGTCCCGGCCCGCAGAATCCTCGAATCTAAGTCCGAGTGACAACGCCTCAAGACAATGCCCAAAAAGACATAATTTTAGGTGGCGATGGGGCAAACGATCAAGTTGCCCAATAACAAGAATAACAAGTTATTCGGCGGAACACGATGAATTGTTTTCGCACCACGTACACTCTACGCATCCCCAAAGTCGATAAGCAGTGAGAACAGAAGAAGTCATTGCCGTTGTGGAGTACAGTGTTGAGGAGAATTCGAATGAGTCGATTCGCCAACGTGCACAACAATTGGAGCTATGCCCATTCACAGTCAATCTCAAGTGAGCTTAGTGCGGCTGAACGTGTTTTTAAATCGCTCTGTGAATTAGTGGTCTTATTACCCATTTTAAAAGATTAAATATCTCTAAACTGATAAGCAATCAACCAAAGACAGTGACTTTTGTATTAACTCAAGTTTCTTTTAAACATAAGATTTTATATTTTTTATTTTTATTTTTTTTTTTTTCTCATTTATATTTGATTTTGCATAATAATATTCCCCTGTAAAGATGTATATGTGCGGGCATTGCGGTGAACACCTCCCCGTCGAAGGCGATTTTGCAGTGTGTTCGTCGTGCAAGCGAAAGCTTCACTTCGAATGCACTACGGTTACGGAAAAGTCGTGGAGAACCATGGGCACGAGAAGAGAGGCATGGAAGTGCCAAACATGCAGGAACGGTGGAGATGTCCAAATTACAGCTGCAGCCAGCAATGCTGTAGTACCTATTCCACAGACTATGCAAGAACAACCGTCAAAGAGAATGCGTGAACTCAGTAGCCCCCGTAAACAGACTAACAGCAGCTCAACTGACAACAACTCAGCTGTTATAGCAGAAATCCGTCTTCTAAGAGGGGAAGTTAAAGAAATTGTGGCAAGTTGCGATTTTCTAGCTGCTAAGTATGATGATCTCAACACTAACATGAGAAAACACAATGACCTTATGGACAACATAATAAAAGAACTAAATGAAATAAAAGAAACCAACAAATTAAAAGACGTCATAATAGAAAATTTGCAAACACAGATCAACACACTTGAACAACAAATGATCAAAAACAATATCGACATAAAAAACATTCCCCCTACTCCTCAAGAAAACCTATTAGAGGTAGTAAAGGGAATAGGAAAAACGGTCGACTGTGAGATCAACGACACCGACATCACAGACATATATCGCACAAAAACAAAAATCCCCGAACGATCGACTATAGTTGCTACATTTGCATCCAGTATGAAAAAAAATCAATTCATAAAACAAACACGCTCCACTCGCTCTATTAAACTAAAAGCGGTGGTACAAAACACCAACAACATCACAAGCGTGAACGCAGCTTTGCCCGATGCCACTGTATACGTTAACAATCAGCTGACAAAACACAACAAACACGTAATGTGGATGGCAAAGGAAAGAGCGAGACAGGAGAACTGGAGATTTGTGTGGGAAAGTGCGGGAAGAATCCTGGCTAGACGAAACGAGAATACGCAGCCGATTCTGATAAGTACTGTTGTCGATGTCGGCAAAATTACTCGCACTTAATTACTGCATCGTGCGTAAACGAAACACAATAAATTTAATACCAAATGGACACAAATGAAGTAATGATAGATTTGAATTGTAGGGTAATAAGTGGATTTAGCGGCATCAATATAAATGAATTCAAAAAAAATAATTATTGCTATTTAAGTTTTAATGTAAGATCTTTGAGAAAGAATTGGAATGATTTCTGCCTTAACATAAGTCACTTCATCAATATGTTAAAAATAATAGTTTTAGTTGAAACTAATATAGATGAAGAAGAAAAAGGACTTTACAGTTTAGATGGTTTCGAACCGGAGTTTCTGTATCGAGATAAACGTAGAGGAGGTGGAATTCTTATGTTAATAAATAATGAAGTAGAATATGAACGATTAACATCTGAAAGTGTGTCATACGAAAGTATCCAAATCAAAATTAGAGAGAATAATAAGCATACGCATGTAATAGGAATATATAGACCACCAGGTAACAGCCGAAAAGCATTTATCGAAGAATACAGACACAACGTTGTACAACTGAGAAAAAAGGACGAGATAATGGTAATGGGTGACATGAACATCAATGTGAATGATTTGGATGCGTATGGTGTGAAAGAATATCTTGATGTGCTGGCGTCACTGGGATTGATTAATGTGATTACGGAGTATACCAGAGTAGACCAAAATACTGGGGCAAAATCAACGATTGACCACATTCTAACTAACGCTACACATAACCAAATCGATTCAGCTGTAATTGAAAGTTGTATCACTGATGTACTTCCCACAAACAAAACAATCTGCTGTTAAAGAAAACTCTGTCAGCCTGTCCTATATATCTGGCGATAAGGTTAATGAGCTAATTGCTAATACAAACTGGGATGAAATCTTGAATGAAAGTGATGTCATCGTACTTTATCAGAAGATTCATGATAAAATGAAGTATATCTATGATGCAGCGACAACTATGAAAAAAATAAAAAAGAGAAGAAAGTTTAGACCATGGATATCTTCTGAATTAAGAGGAAAATGTAAAAAAAGGGACGAACTTTACAGAAAGTGGAAAAACAATAGACTAAACAAATCGTATGAACAAGAATATAAGACTTTCATAAACAGACTGAACAAGGAAATAACGGCTCAAAAATCTATTTTTTATAAATCTAAGTTTAACCAAATAAGATCTGACCCCAGAAAAACATGGAGCTTAGTAAATGAGATTTTGGGAAGGAAAAAGCCTAGTTTGGATGAAACAATAATAAAGAATTTCACGGGTAAAATGTGTCTGAACAATTTAACTAATGCGTGTGCAAACAACTTTAGCACACAAATAAAAGATATTGTGCATCATTGTGACTCGGTTACATCGACACACTCAAAATCAAGATTAGCCAACACAATCTATATTCAAGAAACAGATTTCTTGGAAACTCGAAGAATAATTAATTTATTGAGTGAAAACAAGTCGCCAGGTATTGATGGAATACGAGCTATTGATATAAAAAGGCACATGGACATATTTACCCCATTATTGTGTAAATTAATTAATTTAAGTATTGCACAAGCAAAAATACCTACAGGCTTAAAAACCGCTGTAATCAGACCGATATACAAAGGAGGTACAAAAAGCGACCTTAAAAATTATCGGCCAATATCAATATTGCCAGTAATAGAAAAGTGCATGGAAGAGATAATAACAAACAGGCTGCAAGACTTTATAGCAAAGAATTCGCTGATACACGCAAGTCAGTATGGTTTCCAGAAAAATAAAAGCACTGGTAAGCTGTTAGGAGAATTTACAAATTGCGTTAACGAAAGTCTAAATAAAAGCCATCATGTTTTAGTGCTATTCGTGGACTTCAGTAAAGCTTTCGATACACTGAACCATGATAAACTAGTAGAAGTACTGGAAAATAATGGTATACGAGGACTGAAGGCAGATTGGCTACGTGAATACTTGACGAACAGACAATTTTCCGTCAAAATAAACAATGCTTACAGCCAAAATGAAAACGTTCAATATGGAGTTCCTCAAGGATCAAAATTGGGTCCAATCTTATTCATAGTGTACACCAATGAGATGTTACGAGTTTTCAAGAAGGCCATACCATTTGCATATGCAGACGATACGGCGATAGTGGTGCGTCACAGATTGTTACATACGGCAACACAAATTATGCAGGAGGAGTTCGACAACGCTGTAAAGTGGTGTCACGATCACGGCTTAACGATCAATGCTTCTAAAACAAAAATGATGCATATGCGAAACCCGCAATTCAGGGCTACACAATTGCAAATCCACCTCAAAAATGAATCATGCAATAGTTCAGTTAACTGCCATATCGATACAGTGGAGAGACACAAATATCTGGGAGTTACGATCGACAGCAACTTTTTGTGAGATAAGCACATAGATGAGTTGCGAGTGAGCCTCAGAAGAGCTTTATATGCATTAACACATCTAAAATATCATGCCACAACGGCCGTATTAAGACAAGCTTACTTTGCCCTTGTGGAATCTAAACTCAGGTATGGCATACTTGCATGGGGCAATGCATCAACAACACATATACAGAAAATTCAAAAACTCCAAAACTCGGCACTGAAGAAAATAGGCGTATATAACCAGCTCCATATTCCGGAACAAAGGAGTTTTAAAGTTCTTCGAGTAGAAGATATTTTCAAGATGACAATTTTACTGGAGTACTACGATGACAACAGATTCATAACACCAATTCAACATGGAATCAACACAAGAATATGAGCTCAAGGTATGCTTCACGAACCCCGATTCTACAATAACTACGGGAGAAGACAGCTGAAATGCAGTGTACCGAAAGTTCAAACACAATTCCGCATGAACTAAAAAATATACAAAATATTAAAACTAGAAAGAAAATTATAAAACAATTTTTTCTTGAATTTCGAAGTTAAATAGCTAAATTTCAAACCTAATTTATCTTAATCACTCAATTATTATTAGTTTTTTCTTTAATGATCTAATTATCATTAAAAAGATTGTATTATGTATTATCTAAGCTTGCTTACGAAAAACTAATCACAAAACTATGAAAAACTATCTTCTGCAGAAAAGCCTTCAAGGCTTCGCAGAAATATCTACCCATTGTTAAGTTTTTAATGAATTAATGAACAATAAAAAAAAAATAAAAAAAAAAACTTTGTAGAAGATTTCACGGAAAGATCTTGGCTTAAAAGTTTATAAGATCCACCTTGTGCAAGAGTTGCAACCGCGTGACAATTATATGCGTCGTAGGTTCGGTAAATGTGCCGAAAACATGATTCAGCTTGATCTTCATTTTCAACGCAAAATTTGGTCTCATTTTCAACGCAAATGAGGCCCATTTTTGGTTAAATAGAATTTGGAGTGGAGAAAACCCAGAGGCCTTGTTACGCTAATGATTGTAACATTAGAACTCACTGTTTGGTTTGCTTTATGGGGGAATCATCGCCCAGTATTGATTTAACCCGCCATTGATGACGCAGATTTAACTTTGATCAATGGTGACGCCGCACAGTGGTTTGAGAGGCGAAAATAATTAAAAATTTTAGATTGTTTGGAATACTTAGTGGCTTTGCATTCTTAAAGTATAGGGTTTTCTAATAAGGACTTGATAACTTTTTTTTAAATAAAACGCAAACCATTTGAGATATTTCAAAAACTTTATTATCGGCTTGAAGTACAATCAAAACATTTGTGAATGGAACTCGAGTTCGTTCATATGGCCACCGCGGGCACGTTTGCAGCGGTCGATTCGTTGGACCCAATTTTCAACGACTCGTCCACACATTTCGGCCGCTATTTCGCGTTCAATGTTGGCTCTGAGCTCTTCCAACGGCGTGTTAGCATAAACCAATTACTTAACATAGCCCCACAGAAAATAGTCAAGCGGCGTTAAATCGTACGAACGAGGCGGCCAATCGACTGGCCCATTTCTTGAGATAACACGCTCACCATACTTACTCTCCAATAAATCGATTGTAGCGTGTGCTGTGTGGCTTGTGGCATCATCCTGTTGAAACCACATGTCGTTCAAGTTCATATCTTCTAATTCGGCGCAAAAATAATCGGTGATCATGGCGCGATAACGCTGACTATTCACAGTAACGTGACGATCGTTATCGAAATATAAATCTAAAATATAAATATATAAATCTAAATGACGACGCGGACATGCAATTAGAGATGGTTGTTTCTTTGAGGTAGATTGAAAATGAGTCTCAAGATCTTCACGCAGGTTGTTTACCGATTCGCACAATTTAAGGTTAGAGATGTTTTAGGCGAAACAAACTGCTTTGAGATCATTGATCGCAGTTTTCATCTCGACCAGACTTGCAGATTGTTTATCGATGTTGGTGAGCTTGGACTTAATTATATCGGTTGAAGACAGAATCGAGTTGCCAAATTCATCAACATAACTGATACTACTTTCTAAATTTGACTGATTCGTCGTTATCATTTTTTTGAGATTTTTTTGGAATGAGTCATTAGAGTCACTGAGGCACTTTATAGCAAGCAACACGTGCGAAAGCGAGATTATCTTGCACTCATCACAAAAGAATAGGAGGTTGTCAGAGAAGTCTTTGGTGAATACAATCCAACACAAATTGCATGGAATGATTGCCCTTACAAGTGACAAAGTCAGCATTGACATCAAAGATTGGACAGTTAGTGATTCCGCAAGACATGGCAAATTTATCAAATGTAAACGAAAAGGTAAACAATGAACCTTACGCACTGTTATGCACTGCGAGTGAAATTCAGCAAAATCGGAAAATTGGTCAACACTTGGGGGTAATGCACTAAATATATGCGGAACCGATATCAGAAGTGGCAAAGCGGTCAGAGGTCAGCCAAAAAACAAAACAAACCAAAGAGACAGTCAGCACTTGGGGTAATGTAATAATATCGCGGAACTGATATCAGAAGTAGAGATATGGAAGGGGAAGAAATAAATAATATTTAAAAGTTTAATGCGGAGCAAAACCAAAACACGTCCGAACACGACGAGAATAAGTACTAGACATTAGCAGGGCTGTTGTGCAACTATGTTTAGCACGGAAACCTGACTGAACTGGAAGCAGCAAATTCTTACGAATGAAACTCATTTAGTTGTTTATGCATGATCCTTTCCCATATCTTGGAAAGAAAAGGCAGGATTGATACTGGTCTAAATTCATCACCTATTGAGTTTTTAGGGATCGGAATTATTTTTTCCAATTTCCATTGTTTCGGAAAAATAGCAGTCATTAAAACGGTATTAATGACGTGCGTTATAAATGGTAGCAATGTTGGGCTTAAGAAAAACTGGATGAATCTCAACAACTCTTATAGCATGTGACTTGACCAACAAAAAAACCTTCTACTATATCGTTACCATCGACCCTATTAAAAGAAAAAGACGTTGGAGTTGGAGGAATGGCACCATTCAATAAACAATTAGCAACTGAGGTACTTGAAAGTGGATTTGACAAGAACTTGCGGTTTAGGTCATTGCGAGCAATATTGTTAGAGCAAGTTAACTTTTGTTTACCAATTCCTAATTCACGAATACTATTACATGTTTTCCGACTGTCTAAAGCGGAGCTGAAGTGGTTTGTTAAAATTGCGTCTTAGCAATTCTTATTTCACGGACAACACTATTTCGTAGGTTCTTATATATCGGCTTTTCCAATAAGGGCTTGACAACTTTTTTTTTTTAATAAAACGCAAACCATTTGAGATATTTCAAAAACTTTATTATCGGCTTGAAGTACAATCAAAATATTTGTGAATGGAACTCGAGTTCGTTCATATGGCCACCGCGGGCACGTTTGCAACGGTCGATTTTTTTGACCCAATTTTCAACGACTCGGCTATTTCGCGTTCAATGTTGGCTCTGTTGGATCGTTTGCTACGGACGCCTGAACGGCAGCGATATTTTCGACAATTCGACCAACCCGTAGTCTCACTGACACGGCAACATCACACAACGAATATGTAGACTCAAATTTTTACACTAAACTTGTTATTGCCCCGAATTACGACCGAAAATTGGAGTTAACGCTCTTACGAGGGGCGTTCAACATATTCTCGGTATCGGGGTGAAGTTGTGGTTGTATATATAAATTGTCTTATTTATCAAGTAATACTATTATTTTACTGCATTCATGTAAAATTTCATATAAATGTGATTATTAATTCGCGTTTTATCTGTAGTTAAACAGAATCATAATGGCAACTGAGACGATGATGGTGAAAATTGAGCATCGCGCTGTAATTAAATTTCTCACTAAACAAGGAAAAAGTCAAAAAACTATTCATGAAGAGATGGTGGCTGTTTACCAGGGTTCCGCACCTTCATTATCAACTGTGCAAAAGTGTTCAAGTGAGTTCAAGAGAGGCAGAGAAAGCATTGAAGACGACCCCCGCTCCGGCGCCCCGGCTACTGCTTGTACGGGAGAAAGCATCAAAGAAGTCGAAAAACTTGTTCTTGAGGATGCCCGAATAAAGGTGAAAATGATGGCAGAGATCACCAAGCTTTCAATTGGTACCATTCACACCATTCTTCATGACCATCTTAACCTTTCAAAGGTCAGTGCAAGGTGGGTGCCACGAATGCTCACAGCGCCTCAGAAAAAAGTGAGAATCGCATGCTGTAGAGAGCTTTTGGAGATGTGTAGTGAGAACGCGGACGGTGTTATGGATCGAATTGTTACTGGGGACGAAACATGGGTCCATCACCATGACCCTGAAAGCAAACAAGAGTCCATGCAGTGGCATAAAAAAGGAACAGACCCCCGAAGAAGTTCAAAGTCACTCCGTCTGCTGGGAAGCTCATGGCCACAGTTGTTTGGGACTCAAAGGGAATCTTGCTCATTGAGTACAAAAAAGAAAGGTGAAACCATCAACGCCACATCCTACGCTTCCACTTTGCATAATTTGCGGGAGGAAATTAAAAAGAAAAGACGGGGTAAACTCGCAGCGGGTGTGTTGCTTCTTCATGACAACGCTCCTGTTCACACGGCGCGAGTTTCCAAGGCTGCTGCGCGAGATTGTGGTTTCGAAGAAATCCAACACCCACCCTATAGTCCAGACCTTGCCCCTAGTGATTATTTCCTGTTTCCGGATTTGAAAAAATGTCTTCGTGGAAAAAGATTTTCGGATGATGGAGAACTCAAGTCGGCAATAAATGGGTATTTTGCAGAGAAAGAGGAAATTTATTTTTTTGAGGGTTTAAAAAAGCTTATCTCAAGATGTAACAAATGCATTGATGTTAGGGGAGATTATATTGAAAAATAAAAACAATTTAAATTGAATTCGCATTTTCCTTCATATCGATACCGAGAATATATTGAACTCCCCTCGTAAAGTAGCAGTCACCGACTCCGAATTTCGATAGAAAGTTTTTATAATTTGCAGAAGTTGCTCGTTCGTGTACTTTACCATGATAAAAATGTTGAGTTTACTGAATAAATTGACAGTGACAGTTTGATGATTAGTGAAAGAGTGCGTTCACAGATTAAATTCAAAGGTGTCAAATCCCTATTGGAAAACCCTTTATAACTCACTATGGAAAATTTGCAGTTGACCTGTCGCGAAATAGTAGAAATAATTTTAATCTGTGACCGTGATATTCTAAAGTGCGTGGAGAAAGTGAAAACTGATTTTCCTTATCTAACATCAGATCACTTTGAGGAAATACAAAGTCACTTACGTAAGGTATTTATTCCTCATTTTAATAGAAGACGGAAAGCAGCAAATCGAAACAAAGAGCGTTTCATTAATAAAAAAAGAGGTTTGGCTGACAAATACGTGCTCTATAAATAATATTGATACAATTACCCGTACGCCCGTCAAAGCCTCTTGAAGAGTGTGGTTTAAGAATCCAACAAATTAAAAATAAAAATTTAAAAGAAAACGTTCCTGAGCAATTAATTAAATCAGCTGCCAAGTCAATTCAACTCCTTGGGGACAGGCCTTTTGTATTCAGCGCTGAGAAAGCTTTGGCACTATTTTTTTTTTTCAAAACGTTTTTTTTTTATGCTCAATATATGTTTTAAATTTAATAAAATTTCCAAGTATGTTATATCTGATTTCTCACGAATAAAATTCACAAATATTTTTCTAGAGTAGTCATCCATAAAAACAATGAATTAAAAAGTCTTACTCAGTGATTCGGTTCGCATCAATCCACATATATCCGAATGGATGAGCTCCAAGCACTGCGTTGTTGACTTTTCCTGTTGTTCTATAAACGGCAGCCTTGTTTGTTTCTCTCGTTTGCATGAAGTACATATGAGCTCGTATGAATTGCAAACCGGCAATCCTATCACGTTACCTTCCCTCTGTAGTTGTTTTAATGATTGCCTATTAAGGTGGCCCATTCGGTAATGCTACATTTCGAAACTGTTGGGTGCAGACTTATTTTCCTTTATTTCATAATATGCACCTGTTGTTGGATTTACGATATAAAGTCCCACCTGCTTACTTACGCTCAGTACCAGTACCATTCCGAATTTATTTAGAATATTTGCAAATTCGCCTTCAAATAACACTTTGCCTCCGACTAATACGAGTAATCCCAAAAAATTCGCGCAAATTCATTCATCGATTGTGTGGGACTCATACGAATATTTAGCAGTTTCCTAAGCTCCTTAACCTTCTTCCGTACGTTCTTTCGATTGTAGCTCGACTCAAGAAAGTCTCATACTTCCTTCGATGTGTGTACATTTTTAACCAGCGCTACGATATGTGGTTCCATAGCCAGCAGTAGTTCGCTCCGCGCATCCATGTCCTTGTTTATTTTATTTATTTATTTATATATTTTCAAAGAATCTTTTACATTGGGCTTAAAAGCCTATAATTAATAGTAACAGTTATAAAAAGTATAGTTAGACTTAAATTCAAATTGTAACACGAGACTTTGGCTCTCGCAGGGATCGTAGGAGAGGGCAACGTAGGAACTCTCACTCAAGAAAACGCCGCTTTGTTGGATTCTCTGCCGCGAGTTGTGCTGTTCGAAAACCGCAGCAATACGCTGAACCGGCAACCCAACAAAGGTAGTTGTATAAAAAAAAAAATAGGGAATAAGGAAAACCCAGTTTTTACAAAAGTTAATATTCTATATTTGCTTAAAATTTTATATTTATTCAGTACAAAGTTAAGTAGTATATTTAGTTCCAAAAATTTGTTCAGATTTACTGTAAACTGTAGAAAAAAAAACCTGACCGTCGTACTAAAATCAGCTCAAGTGTGATATTTTTCCTTTCAGTGGATTACCCGACTGTGACAGCGAAATACCAAACCTGAGTGACTTTGGCTTTGATCGTGCTCGGCTTTTATACCCTTCTTCGAAGTGAAGAGGTGAGCTTTTTCGAGAAAAGCTTTTTGTGTTAAAGCTCTCTGGCTGTTTCTTATTTAAGGGTTGCCAATACAATAGGAAATATATATATTATATTACAAATATTTTACAAAAGTTCATTATTGATAAATAAAGATAAATTTTTCATTTTATAACAAAATTCATTACAATTAGGTTAAGGGTTACAATATTCTTTTTATAACAAAATTTTATGAAGTTATGTTTTGTTACAAAATCAATTTTAATTATTATTTATACATTCAGTTATTATTGATTTAAAATGACAAACTAAATTCTTTATTACACTAAATATTAAATTTAATTATTTACTAAGTATCTGAATAAAACCGTCTCAAATTGGGTGGTGCCGCGAAAGCTTCTAATGAAAGAGGGTAAGCTATTCCACTGCTTTATGGCATAAACGAAAAGCTGACGCTCCGAGTTTCTGCAAGTGAACCTTGGTTGCAGTATCATAAAAGAACGAGATGAGTTAGTAAACTGCATTTTTTGAATTAGATACGAAGGTTCTTTGTTTAAAATGATTTTGTTCAATGTTTTAAGGGAAAAATACTTGAAATACGTGTAAAGATTACAGCCTAGTATGTTACTTGTGTAGTTTGAAATATAGTCATATCGTCGGAGATTGTATACATATCGAGTTATATTATTGAACGCCACAGTTAGATTTATTTTCGTTTGTGAGTTGTGGCTAGTAAACAATTGGCACCCATAGAGAAATGCTATTTTAACATCAGCTGCTGACTACCGCAAAGAAAATGCCACTGAACTTCGTCTTCACGACCTTGGTATCGACTCCAACAATAGCTGCTACCTTAACGAGAGCCTTACTAAGGAAACAAGCGCTCTCTTAAACAGTGCTCTGAGCCGGAAAATGGTAAAAGCTTTCCTATTGAAAGCACCGATGATCTGCTTGCTGCTGTTGCTTCTTCTTCAAATGTGTGAATATTGTCTCTCCTTCTTTTTTTATTATTGTTTTCTTTTATTTTTATTATAAAATGCCATTTTCTGTGAATATGTCAATTTTCGTATTCCTGTTAATGTTCGATCCCTCCCCTATCGCTCTCTCACCACCTTATCATCACTTTAACTCGTCTTCTTTTGTTTTCTCTTTATACTGTGGATGTTTTAAGTTCCAGCTCTAACGAAGTAAACAGTATGAATGAAAAATCGACCCACATGTTGACTAATATAATTTCTAAACGATATGAAGGACTCAGAGTTTGTTACCTAAATGCTCGTAGTTTAAATATTAATAAACTGTTCATGTTTATAGATTCTTGTGTTGTGTAAGTGAAACCTGGTTCAATCCTAATATTCCTGATGAAGTCTACGATATACCAAACTATAAGATTCATAGAAATCATAGAATCACTGATACTATAGGTAGTGGAGTGGCAATTTACTGCAGGTCATCTATTAAATCTAGAGTGAACAATAATTACCCGACACGTTTCGTCCCTAATCGTTTACCCAGTCTTTTAGATCTTACTATAGTCTCCGATCCTGCGCTTGTTCTTCTTTTTGACCAAATATCTTTCGGCATTTCTGACCATGACTTACTTTTTTTGACTTATAATGTAAATTTATTTAAACTAACTACCGCTAACTACTTTACTTACAAAGATTTTAGATCTATTAACATTGATGCACTAAAGCTAGCAACTTTATCAGCCCCCTGGTTACAATGTAGACTATTCTCTGACCCTAATGACAAAGTTGATTACTTTCAATCTATTGTAACCCAACTGATTGATCGGCATGTCCCGACTAAAACAATACAAATAAGAAATCAAAAGTGTCCTTGGTTTACTTCTGAAGTTATTAATGCAATTAAGGCTCGATATAAATTGCATAGTAAATGGAAATGTTCATTCAGAAGTATTGATTGGGAAGCATTTAAAAAGGAGCGAAATTTTGCTACTAAAATAATACGTGCATCCAAAAAGAAATATTATGCTTCAAAGCTGAAAACCTCCTTACCTACCAAAAAACTTTGGAGTAATCTTAAAATGATAGGTGTCTCCAAAGGAACTAAACCGGCTTGCGATCTTGACCCAGATAAACTAAATGACGTTTTTGTAGGTGAAAAACCTTCTAACAATAATGATAGTCTATATTTTAATTCAGACGGCACGATTTCTTTGCTAGAAGATTTTGTATTCGTAAGTGAAGAAGATGTTTTTAAATGTGTGATGCTAATCAAGTCTGACGCTACTGGTGAAGATGATATACCCATTCGATTTGTAAAACTTATCTTACCACTGATCTTATGCCACCTGACTTACATTATTAATTTCTGCATTGTGACTTCTACCTTCCCCCAGTCTTGGAAATTCGCAAAGGTCATTCCAATTGCAAAAAAAAGCAAAAAAACTGATTCGCCTGCTGATTTCAGACCCATCAACATACTTCCTTGTTAATCGAAAGTCTTCGAAAAGATATTATAGAAACAAATTTTCGACCATTTAAAAAACAACAACCTTCTCTACCCGAAGCAATCTGGTTTCAGAACTAATCATAGTTGTTTTACAGCGATGGTGAACTTATTATTGGAAATTAGGCAGGTCCTCATCACGTAAGGCGTTATTTCAAGGTATTCCGCAAGGCTCTATCCTCGGTCCCTTATTGTTCGCCATGTTCATCAACGATTTACCTAATGTCTGCACCCACACTTCTGTACATCTTTATGCAGATGATGTACAGCTACACTTAGGTAAACCTCTTCTCTTGCTTGATGAATTAGTCCATCTTATCAACGAGGATCTTCGCCGTATATCTGCTTGGTCCGTCGCTAATAAATCGCTTCTAAACCCGACCAAAGGGATTGCCTTCCTATATGTAAAAGAAAATGTGATCTTATTTTAATTCCAGATATTTGTCTAGATAACACTAAGATTACTGTTGTGGAGCAATGCACTAGCCTTGGTTATATTATTGATCATAATCTTTCTGGATACAGTCACACGAATGCAGCTATCGGCCGTGTCTACGGATGCCTCCGCAATTTGTGGCTTACTTCCTATTTTACCCCTTGGACGCAAGCTAGTGCTTACTTTGATATTGCCTATTATTACCTACGCTATCGCAAGGTAAGCTCTTAGTTGCTTTCAATGATGCTGTACGATATGTATATGGTCTCCGCAGATATAACCATATCTCTGAATTTTCCAATAAATTACTAGATTGCACTCTACAACAGTATCTCAATGCAAGAAATTGTATATTTTTGCACAAAATTATAACTTGCAAGTCTCCGTCCTATTTATTTGACAAACTCGTTTTTAATCGCTCCTTAAGAAATATATCTATTGTCCTTTTTCGTTATAAATTAATTCATCGCGTCTTTTTTATGGAATTCCCTTCCACCGCGAATCAAATTAATACCGAACCGTTCGACGTTTAAAAGTGCAGTCATCCTCTACTTCTCCTCCCTGACTTCTCAACCCTAAATTTGTATCCTCACCCACATAAACTCCACTAATATCTATTGTCATACAATTGTAAATTTATTATTGTAATTTAGTTTTAAGTTAAATATTACTTAATTCGCTAATCGATAATTTCTTAGTACTAAAAAACATGTTTATCTAACTGTACGTAACCGACATTATTAAATAAATAAGTGAAATGAAATGAAATATGTTATCATAGGAAGGATCAAAGTTTTTGCCAACCTAAGTCGAACGTGTTGAGGAGTATAGCATATTTTATCTATATATTCAAAAATTATTGACATTAACTATTATTCAGTAGGAAACACCCTATACTCGATCGAACATTTACATATGTATTCATATAATTTATATATTTACATGTGAGAAAAGAAGAAATTCTAGCATTGCAAAAACGACTTGCGGAGCTCAGTAATCCAAGTGAGTCACTTCCAAATTTTTGTTCATTTAGGGACATAGAAGACTCCTTACAAACATTCTCTGGCGATGACAGTTTTCCTATCACCAAATGGATTCAAAATTTTGAGCATTCTAAGGAAATCTATAACCTTGACGAGTCAAAGTGCTTTATTTTTGCGCAACGACTGTTAAAAGGAACTGCAAAGGTGTTTCTTAGATCAACTTCATGCCGTTCCTGGGAAGAACTAAAAACAGCATTGTCGAACGAGTTTCATCACCATTCATCAGCTGCGGATGTCCACAACACCTTGAGGAACCGAAGGAAGCACAAAGAAGAGAATCTACAACAATACGTTCTCACAATGCTAGAAATTGCAAATTCATCTGATATTGAAGAGAATGATGTTATATCATACATCATAAAAGGTATACCTGATTCGTCTTTTAACAAACAAATCCTTTTCACAGCCAATACTATACCTGAGCTGAAAACTGTTTTAAGAAGATACGAACAAATGAAACTGGACTGTTCATCAGGTGCCACCGGTTTTCATAAAACACCGCAATCAAAAATAACAGTGAATCCAAGTAACAAACTCAACATCAAGTGTTACAACTGTAACGAAGCGGGTCACGTGTCATCGAAGTGTCTAAAACCACAACGTGAGAGAGGCTCATGTTTTCGATGCGGCGAACGAGGACATATTGTCAAAGATTGTCCAAAAACTTTAGCAGTGCATTTTATTCAAGACGTGGATGTTTCTTCAATTTTTAAAGATTTTCATGGTGTTTTGGAGTACCATCTACAAACTAGCAAGTATGGAGCCGTCAGTACAACCATGAGTGCTGTAACGATGATTGACACTGGGAGTCCTATAAGCTTCGTGCAACAAAAATTTATTCCACCTTATCTGGCAGTATCTATAGAAACGCAATCGGAAGACTTCGTGGGTATTAACAACAGCAAATTAATAATCCCTGGTAAGGTGTTTTGTAAAATAAATTTTAATAAAAGTTTTGTAAATCAATGTCTATATGTTGTTATGAATGATACTATGAGAGATGCTATTATTTTAGGAAGAGATTTTTTAAGAAAAACAAATGTTAAATTAAGTTTTGAAAAAGATAACGAACAAAAATCAATTGAACAAAATAGAAATATAATTAAGAATATTTTAGATGACGAACTAAATGAAATTTTAAAAATTGATATGTTTGATGATCGCGATAGTAAATTTAGTTTAAACATAAACGAAAGTTTAACTCATAAAGATAAAATCGAAATTCAAAAGTTAGTTACCAGAAGTGTTTCAGATTGTGATTACGCAAACAACGGTTCAACCAATGATATTGAAATGAAGATAGTTCTTAAAGATACGAACAGTGTTTTTAGTTGCACGCCTAGGAGATTGCCATTTGCTCACAAAATTGAATTGAATAAAATCTTAGATGATCTTTTGAATAGGAAAATTATTCGCGAAAGTAGTTCACCATTTACTTCACCTATAGTCCTAGCAAAAAAGAAAACGGGGGAACTGCGTTTATGCGTTGACTATCGACAGTTAAATAAAATAACAATTAAAGACAATTTTCCTTTACCACTTATTGAGGACATTCTTGACGGGCTACGAAATAAACGGTATTTTACCTTGTTGGATTTAAAGAACGGTTTCCAACATGTTAAAATGGCAGACGATTCAACTCAATTTACCTCTTTTGTGACACCTTCCGGACAATTCGAGTATCTTTTTATGCCATTTGGGCTTAAAAATGGTCCAGCGTTTTTTCAACGATTTAATGAATCAAAATTTAAAAAGTTATTACGATCTGAAAAGTTAAGAATTTATATTGACGACCTGCTTGTTGCGACAGAAACATTAGATGAACATTTTAATATTTTGGAAGAGGTTTTTACGATAGTTAGGGAAAATCATTTGCAGTTGCGTTTCGACAAGTGTTTATTTTTGTATGAGCAAATTACGTACTTAGGGTATGAAATTTCTCTAAGTGGAATACGTCCTAATCTAGATGGTGTTAAAGCAGTAAAAGATTTTCCCGTTCCTAGAAATATAAAATGCTTGCACTCTTTCCTGGGCTTATGCTCATATTTTAGGAAATTCATTAGAGATTTTTCGATTATCGCAAAGCCGTTGTATGACCTTTTGAAAAAGGATTCTCAGTTCGTGTTTTGTGAATAGGAAATGTCCGTGTTTGAAACTTTGAAGCAAAAGCTTTTAGATGCCCCAGTGTTAAGTATTTATAACCCAAACGGAATTACTGAGTTACATTGCGATGCAAGTAGTTTCGGTTTTGGGGCTGTTTTGCTTCAGCAGCAAGACGATAAACTTTTACACCCAGTGTTTTTTTTCTCAAAACGCGCAACGGCCCAAGAGTCAAAATACCATTCATACGAGCTTGAAACATTGGCAATAGTATATGCCCTCAGAAGATTCAGAGTCTATTTGACCGGCATTCATTTTAAAATACTTACTGATTGCAAGTCTCTGACCCTAACTCTCAACAAAAAACTTCTTAATCCAAGAATATCTCGCTGGGCCTTAGAGCTACAGGATTTTAACTACACAATTGAACATAGAGATAGCAAGACAATGGGTCACGTTGACGCACTCAGTAGGTGTCATAATATTTTAATAATATAATCTGAATCTTTTGAGCATGCATTAGCTGCATCTCAACAAAAAGATAAAATAGTAAGGGAATTGGTTCAAATGCTTGAAAAAAGGGAAAGTCATTTGTATGAACTAATTAATGGGCTGGTGTATCGAAAGTCAAATAATCAAGTTTTTTTTTACGTTCCGTCACAAATGGAAAGGAACGTAATCCAGACACAACACGAGGGTCTTTGTCATGTAGGTGCGGAAAAATGTTATGACTTTATAAGAAAAACCTATTTGTTTCCCTTTATGAAGGCCAAAATTAAAAACTACGTTAAGAGTTGTTTGAAATGTTTTCATTTCTCACCTCAAAGTGGTAAAAAAGAGGGTGTGTTACACAGCATTCCTAAAGGTAACAAGCAATTTGAAACAATTCATATTGACCACTATGGTCCTTTGCCATCTTGCGTTCATAATTTGAAAAAAACATGTATTACTGGTCATTGATGGTTTTTCAAAGTTTACGAAACTCTTTGCAGTCAAAACAACAAACACCAAAGAGGTGATAAAGTGCTTGGAGCTTTATTTTGCGGCATACAGCCGACCAACACGTATCGTATCGGACAGAGGCAGTTGTCTCACTGTTGAAGATTTTAGCAATTTTTGTAGTAGCAACAATATACAGGATATTAAGATAGCAACTAGTTCACCTCAATCAAATGGACAGGTTGAAAGGGTTAATAGAACCTTGACATCTATGCTTGCTAAGGAAAGCGAAATAGATCCTGCTGACTGGACATGACATCTGAGCAAAGTAGAGTTTGCTTTAAATAATACCAACAACAAAAGCACAGGTTTCTGTCCAAGTATCTTATTATTTGGTGTTGCTCAGAAAGGTGAGGTTAATGATAAAGTTTGCGAGTATCTTACTGAAAACATAATTAAAGAAAATACAGAAAATTTGGAATCTTTAAGGCAAAAAGCATCTGAAAATATTGTTCGTTGTCAGGAAAAAAACAAGATTTATTTTGATAAATGACACAAGAAACCATATTCGTATAAAGAAGGTGATCTTGTTTTGATAAAAAATACTGATAATACGCCTGGCACTAATAAAAAACTATCTCCTAAGTACAAAGGACCTTATGAAATATCTAAAGTGCTTCCTAACGAAAGGTATTTAATAAAAGACCTAGACAATTTTCAAATTTCGCGGGTACCCTACGAAGGAGTAGCATCTCCAGAAAATATGAAAATTTATTCTATACTAGAATAATTCGTTTTATATCATTGCACATATCAATATTTTCTCTTAAATTTATTACATACAAATAAAAAACGAAAACACAAATATTTTATTGTATTATTGTGTGTAATATATTACACTGCCGTTAATGGTTTGATTTTAAATGAAAATATTATATTTTAATTTGAATAAATGTTTATGTTATTGATATTCTTTTGTCAATGATCGTGGATTTGTTTAACTAGATAAATCGAGGACGATTTATGTTCAGGATGGTCGAGCTATAGCATATTTTATCTATATATTCAAAAATTATTGACATTAACTATTATTCAGTAGGAAACACCCTATACTCGATCGAACATTTACATATGTATTCATATCATTTATATATTTACATGTATGTGCATAACTACTCATGTCTAACTGAAAAATATCAGATCATAGAACAGTTTGTAATAAACCGTCGAGAAGAAAACAGCTCTCCTTTCTTTTATTTTTTTGTTTTTGTGTTTACAATTTTTATGTTTTTCGGCGTCCTACAGGAGTAAATTGCTTCGAAAGTGAGAGACTCCGTAAGGATCCGTATATTTTTCCAACAACAGTTTGAATATGGTCATCCCAGGTAAGGATAGACTTAAACAGAATGCCTAAGTTCATAGCTTTATCGACATATTCAATTTGTTCGTTTCCGAGATAAACTGCAGGAAAATAGCTGTTATCGAGTTTATTTTTATAAATAATTAAGCATTTGGACTTTTGTGGATTGAGTTGAAGACTATTTGTATTGGACCAGTGAAGTATTCTTTTTAAATCAGAGTTCGATTTCACAACACCATCTTCAATCATGCCTAACTTGGAGCTTATACGAACTTGAGCATCATCAGCATACAAATCGATTGAAGAGTATTTGGAGTTAGGACAGGAAGAATGTGGGGTAGGATCATTTTGATGAAGCGTGGATATATTTCATCAAAGCCAGTAGCTGATGATTTTATTTTAAGTACATCACTTAACACATCCGCATCATCCACCCTTTGAAATTGAAAAGAATGTCCACTACCGGCGTCCACAACCCGGTAGGTTGCTTCACCAGTGCTTTGTATAGGGTCAACAACCGTCTAAATCCCATTCAACGATCCACTAAAAGTTTGAGAATCATCATTTTCAGGGTCAACATCCTGAAAAGTTTCATCTACAAGTGAAGGTATTTTGATTACTACTGCTTTGAACTTTGTAGAAATGTTCATTTAAATAGTTGGGACATACATCCAGGGAACAATGTTCTCTTTGTCGACCAACACCATGCTCTCGAATATTTTTCCATAAGGTTTTTGATGGAATGTTTTTGTTTAAGCTTTTTGAATACAGTCTAAATTTTGCTTGTTTTACTTTTTTGCATACATTTTTTCGTAAGACTCGAAAAGTAGAGAGCAATTCAGAAACGCGAAAGCACTTCCATCGCATGTACGCTTGATCCCTTTGTTTAATAGAAATAAGTATGTCAGCCGTAAACCAAGATTTTCTTCGCATTGAAAAAATCATTTGCCAGTTTATTTCGTGAATACTCTTTTCTAGGGCATTTGCATTAACAGCCTTAAAGTCCCTATACTTATAGACTGTTGATTTAACCTGTGGAGTAACTTTAAAAGTCGCAAACAGTAAATCATGCCTTGAGAATGTAGGTGCATCAAGTTGAGAATAAAGCAGAACGTTCCCGATGTTATTGACACAAAATAAATCTAAAAGTGTAGAAGTATTTGATGAAAAATGTGTGGGATTTGCAGTGTTGACTATTGATAAGACAAAACTTTTTATTTTAGTGAGAAAACTAAGTGAGGTATTTGTTAAGAAATAATTATACACTAATTTGCCAAAACAATGGAATACCTTGTTTTGTTTACTTTTAACCAATCAAACATTGTCATTTGTTTTCCTTCGTTAACTTTTTTTTTGCCTTGCTTCCGTCTGTCCAATACACTCTCTTACATTAAAGTAATCTTTTGAACATACAAGATCACGCTTGAGTTTTATTTCTCTAAATTTACAGCCTCACCAAACATCGCCATCCACGAAACTTTTATTTTATAATTTCGCAAAAGCATTTGGAGGCCCCGGCGAGATAAGCTTTCCTTTTTGTTAACGTCCATTGTTCAATCACGTGAAATGTCAGACTGTGAGCGTGATGCAGGCACCAAGCCCACAAAAGAGCCTTCATCCTCTATAGCGCTACGAAGAAGACTAATTTGGATGAAGCTGAATCTACTGCTGGTAAGAAACAAAGGACAAAGTGCTTCAAGCTCGACGTTCTGTGTACGAACAGCAGATCGAGCGCATAGAGGAGTACCTAATACGTGTTCGGACAGATCCACGTTCCACATTGGTGGAATATTCGTGCCGAAGCATTGGATTCAGCATTTGAAACATTTAAAAGTTTGCAAGGTAAAATCGAAGAAAAGGATTTTGACGAAATCTCGAAGCCAAATAGGTCAACGTACGAGGAAACGTATTATCTAGCCGCTTCAGCTCTAAAGGTTCTCATTGCAACGATGGATGCCCAGGAAAACCCTTCAAACAAGGTTAATACTTCATCAACAGATCGGGACGAAAGGTATGCTTCTATTAAACTTCCAAAAATTGAACTTCAGGAATTTACAGGTGATGTGACAACGTGGATAAGCTGGCATGACAAATTTGTCTGTTTGGTTCATAATAACGAAAACCTTACAAAATTTGCTAAACTACGATACTTGATTTCAAAGCTAAGCACAAGGTAATATTGGATAAATTAAAAGAATGTATTGAAAATAAAAAAATTATCGGAAAAGAACATATTGAAAATATTTTTCAACATCCAAAAATTTCTCATGCAAATGCTGCAGACCTTCGAAATCTGATGGATAAGATGAACAACCACCTTACAGGATTGAAATACATCAATCGGCCTGTTGACAGCTGGGACGACCTTACAGTGTACATCATAATCACCAAACTCGATCCAGAAACAGCATTGAAATGGAATGAAAAATCACATGTGGACAGACTACCAACACTTGCCGATCTTATGACTTTCTTGAGAAGAAGGTGCCAAATTATCGAAGGTAATGTTAATTCAAATTCCGTAGTACCTGGTTCAAACAAAATCAATAGTGGTAGCTTAAAAATCAAAAACCAACAAGGTCATTTATAATGGTTAAAAATGCATGGACTTTCTGTAATAAACAAGGTCATTTCATTTATCGATGCATCGCCTTCTTAAATTTGCCTGTAGCAGACAGATTAGATCAGGTGACTTTACTTAAACTCTGTACAAATTGCTTAAAGGTTAACAATCACTCTCTAGCTAACTGTCCGTCCAAGAGCAATTGTCATACCTGTGGCAATAAACACCACTCATTGCTCCACCGTCTTCAGCTTTTGGTAGTTCTTTTTCTTCAAACCTTTTTTTCTTCTCTTCATAACAACTCGGCAGAATACAACATATTAGGAACAGCTATTGTTTACCTTATAGGCGCAAACAACCAATACATTCTTTTTCGTGTTTTATGACTGAACGCATCGTTCGTATTGCCGGTATCAAATTTCATGTATGTAAATGACACTTCAGGCAGCTCAAAATACAACACTAGAAACTTTAGTCATGACTCAAATAACTGGGATGCAGCCTGATATCAAGGTAAACGTTGATGGCTGGAATATTGCAAGTCACATTCAGTTATCAGATATTCACTTAAATTTTCCACAACAAGTTGACTTGCTCATAGGAGCTGATATCTTTTACGACATTTTGGATGTAGGAAAGATTAGACTTGGTCCAAGTTTACCTACTCTTGTTAACACGCTGCTGGGATGGGTCGTGGCTGGAAGGTTGCCAATAACTTCTGCATCAACATGTATCAGCCAATGTCAACTTTGAAGGTTTCAGATATTCCTAATAATGAAACTTTACTCGATCATACATTAAAGGCCTTTTGGGAACTTGAAAATTTTGAGTCAACAGTTGCAAAAGTATCAAGGGAAGGGAAGTATTAGGAAGTTCTTATGATATTGCGCTAAAAAGATTTTTAAGTCTTGAAAGGAAGTTTCTCAAAAACAAAGACCTTAAATTACAATATACCCAGTTCATGGATGAGTTTATTCAACTATCGCACATGGAACGAATAGAATATTTCGACTTTCATCAACCTCACTACATAATACCACATCACTGCGTTTTTAAAATGTCCAGCTCCAGCACAAAGCTTCGGGTGGTTTTTGACGCTTCATCAAACACAAGTACTGGTGTGTCTCTTAATGATATTGTGATGGTAGGAGCTGTAATTCAACCCGATCTTTTTACAATAACACTAAGATTCAGGTTTTACACATATGTTTTTACCTCTGACATCACAAAAATGTATCGTCAGGCGTCCTTACATCCAGATGACCGACGTTTTCACTGCATTCTTTGGAGATCGAACATTAATGACCCTATTAAACTTTATCAACTTACAACGGTTACATATGGCACTGCTCCGGCCGGATTTCTCTCCACTCGAGCACTACAGCAGCTATCCACAGACGAGGGCACACATTTTCCCTTGCTTCTAAGTCAATCAACTCCGACTTTTATGTTGACGATGTATTATCTGGGGCAAATACTTTAGAACAAGCCATCGCTTTACAAAAGCAGTTATCCTTTATCCTGTCGAAGGGTGGATTTAAATTGAAGAAGTCGGGTGGAAATCATCCTAACTTGTTAAAGAACATACCTCAAGAGGATCAGGAAACCTTGTTTAAAATCAAAAGTTCTAATGCAATCAAGGCTTTAGGAATAATTTGGAACCCTTCTTCAGACCGATTTTTATTCGAAGTCAACGATAGATTTCACAAACTGATTACTAAAAGATCCTTTTTGTCCGAAATTGCGCAATTTTTTGATCC
Organism: Volucella bombylans; assembly: GCA_949129095.1. Classification (NCBI taxonomy): domain Eukaryota; kingdom Metazoa; phylum Arthropoda; class Insecta; order Diptera; family Syrphidae; genus Volucella; species Volucella bombylans. Next base: position 12,594,890 of record OX422140.1, read on the forward strand.
TCTGGGTCTTATAAGCCCAGTTATTGTGCTGGCAAAAATATTTATGCAACACTTGTGGTGCTTGAAGTTAAATTGGGATGATCCTCTTCCGCAAGAATATAAAGAGCCGTGGATTAACTTTAGAAACCAATTACAGAAACTAAACGATTTGGAAGTACATCGTTATGCGTTTTCAGCAGATGCTCGCCATGAAATACATGCATTCTCTGATAGTTCTGAAAGGGCATACGTATCCGTAAACCTTAAAAATGAAATAAAGGTTAATCTGCTGTGTGCCAAGTCCAGGGTTGCCCCTGCAAAAAAATGTTCACTACCAAAACTCGAACCTGCGGTGCGGTAATTATCGCACAACTTGTTAAGCGCATTCGAACCATTTTCAATTCTGTTGACATCGAGCAAGCATAACGTTTTGGACAGATTCGAGAATAGTTTTAAGCTGGATAAAGGAGGAATCATGCAACTGGCCAACATTTATTGCAAATAAGGTTTCAATTATTCAAGAAATTTCTACATTTTCCCAGTGGCGACACATACCGACGAAAATCAATCCTGCAGATATTCTTTCTCGAGGTTCGTATCCGTCAGATCTTATTGATTTAAGTCTCTGGTTTCATGGACCACAATTTTTATTACTGCCTTCTAAAAACTGGCCATCATTTCAATTTAATTTCGAAAAGGATGGAAATAAGTTGGAAAGAAAAAGGAATAAAATAGTTCTGCACTATAACACTATAGATATTAATTCGTCTTTCATAACTAACATTAAATACTATAACAATACTATAACTGCATGGAGAGGAATAAAGTTTTACGCATCTTAGGACCCTTAACAGTTGATGAAATCACTGTATCTCTCATAACTATTGTAAAAATAGTACAAAGAACGGCATTGCATCTGCAGAGATCACTGCATTAGAGAGAGGTTGGGCACTTCTACAAAATAGTCATTTTCAATCACTTGCACCTTTTATCGATCAAGATGGTATAATAAGAGTGGGGGGACATTTAAAATTTTCAGTGCTGGACTTCAACAGCAAACATCCAATACTGTTGCCGAAGAACCACTCCTTTACGTACATCTTCCTTCGACGTCTTCACATCGTCAACTATCATGTTGGCCCACAAACATTATTAAGCATTGCTAGGCAGACATTTTGACCAGTTTACGGAAAAATAATATGTCGATCGATATATCGCAAATGCATTACCTGTTTTCGGGCTAGACCCATCAAACAAGAGCTTCTTATGGGAGATATACCCGAGCTTCGAGTTCAGCAATCACGGCCTTTCAGCGTTATAGGCATTGACTTTTGCGGACCCTTTCAAATATATTTCAGTCGTCGAGGGATTTCATCCACGAAGTGTTATGTGTCAGTGTTTGTTTGTTTTTCAACAAAAGCATCACACTTGGAATTAGTGGAGGATCTTACCACAGCAGCATTTTTGGCGCTACTTAAACGTTTTGTTGGTCGTCACGGATTGTGTTCTACTACATATATACAGCGACAAATTTTATAGGTGTCAAGAATGAGCTACATTAATTGTACAAACTGTTTAACAATCATCAACATCTTAATAACTTCTATGGGTATAACATGGAAAACAATTCCTGCACGTTCTCCGCATCATGGCGGCTTATGGGAAGCCGCCGTAAAATCTACCAAGTTTCATCTTAGACGAATTTTACAGAATGCTAAGTTTAAATTCTTTGAATTTAACACACTTATTATCCAAGTTGAGTCTGTTCTTAATTCCAGGGCAATCACACCTGTTCCTGAAAGTTCAAATGATATGCCAGCAATAACACCTGGTCACTTTATAATACGTACAGCAATGAACACCATAACAGAACCAGATCTTAAACTAACAAATGTCAACCGGTTACAACGTTATCAGAAGCTATAGTGGTACTTGCAACAATTTTGGAGTCAGTGGTCAGCAGAGTACCTACAAAGCTAACAGCAACGATCAAAATGGGCAAAACATGGTGAGTCAATATGCATTGATGACATTGTGGTCCTAGATGATGACAACTTACCTCCTCTAAAGTGGCGATTAGGTCGTGTTATAAGCGTACAAACGGGTAAGGATGGCGTCGTAAGAACTGTAACAGTCAAGACCTCCAGTGGTGAAACTCAAAGGGCAGCTGCTAAAGTAAGACGTCTTCCTATTGATCGGTTGTCCTCTCAAGGTGGGGAGTATGTTAAGAAATAATTATACACTAATTTTCCAAAACAATGGAATACCTTGTTTTGTTTACTTTTCATTGTCATTTGTTTTTCTTCGTTAACTTTTTTTTTTGCCTTGCTTCCGTCTGTCAAGTGCACTCTCTCACATTAAAGTAATCTTTTGAACCTACAAGATCACGCTTGAGTTTTATTTCTCTAAATTTAAAGCCTCATCAAACATCGCCATCCACGAAACTTTTATTTTATAATTTCGCAAAAACAGTACTCGTATCTTTCTGAAGTAAGTCACAATTGAAATCTCCACAAAGGATCACTTCTAGGTAAAGAGACGAGAAGCGCTCAAGTTCAAAGTATAACCTGGAAAAGTCAATATGTTTATTGGGGCGATAAATAACTCCAAGCAAACAACTGCTGGATCCATTTGGAATATCAATGAAACAATATTCAAACAAAGATGACGCGTCTGATTTTACAACTAGTTTAAAACGCATGCTGTCTCGAATATAAATTGCTGTACCAACACGATTACATCTATCTGCACGCAGTAATTTGTAACCAGATAAACTGTATACAACATCTTTTATTTCAGTTTGAAACCAGGTTTCAGAAACACATATAACATCTATATTTGAAACCACAAACACATCCCTAAATTCATCAATTTTTGCATGCAAGCTTTCAGCATTTATATGACAAACCTTTAGGCCATCACATTGTTTGCACAAAACTTTAGGAATAACTCGAAGTTTTTCACCTCCATAGTAGGCTAGTGGAGCATTACTTACTATTAATGCTATTACTAGTAATTTCCTTGTCGTCCCAGGACTCCTGTCTCATATCCTCCGGATATTCTTCCTGAACTATCTTGAAATATTTCGATTTGTGAAGTATTTCCGACATCTGTACACTCCAGGTTGGATGGGTGTCACCATTGAAAAGAGGTATACGACCGTGTACTGAGGTTAAACTCGCCATACCGATTGAATTGAAGATTAATATTTTTGTTAAAATATATTTTCTCTAGTAAGAAACACTTTTAATACTATGCTTCTGGGCCCATAACCTGCAGAAAACCAGAATAGATGAGTGGGTGTCCGATGAAAACAAGAAAATGACCACGTTGACTTAAAAGAAGTGAGAAAAATTAGTAGAGCTAATTTTAGACATAGTAGAACATATTTATGTAAGAGGACGTTGAGTGTTATTAGTGTTAACACTAATTTTTAATTGTATTTAAGAACTTTGAGTTACCAATCCCTCACTGATGCCACAACATATATGAGCTAAAATGACAGCACGATCGAAGTGTCATTTATCTTTGAGTGCCGCAATTGAAAAATCTAGGAGAGCTCACATAGGAGTATAATTTATCCTCGGAAAATCTTCTTGTAAGCCGTCAAATTCCGTCAATCAAAGCCGTCAAACTTCTGAATAAGCCGTCAAACATACTCACCCTGCTTTATAGTTCGCTAATTTTTTGTTGCAAAGAAAGCATAACACAGCAAACGCGAGGACATTCAAAAACGACTCAATAAACGTGGATATACTATCTCGATCAAAAAGTTCCAGGGATAATCACCGTGTGGCTCTCCTATTGTTCCGATTTGAGTTCTGTTTGTTTTGTTAAGTTGTTGTACTGTTGTTGACGTTCCCTCTAAATCTTAACGTCATAGCTCACATTTGCAAAAGTTACGTAGCCAAGAGTACATCTATCTCTGTGTGTGCTTGAATTAAACGAACTTGAATTAAATTTTGCGTAAAGAACGGATTTAATGGTGCCCGAACGTTGGAAATGTTGGAAAAATTTTCGACCACGATTCTCTAAAGAAAACGGTCGTTTACTAGAGGCACGAGCGGTTCAAAAGTGGTCGTGAGTCAATCGAAGACGAGAACCAACGACAGTGTCAGACCAAGGGCATCGAAAACCTACGAAAACATTGATGGAGTAAAAGAAATGTTGGTCATAACCGCCAATTAGCCATCGGAGAGATAGCAGAGGACTTGAACATTGCCTATGGATCCGTCCAAGACATTTTGGTTAATGATTTGGGTTTCCGTCGTGTAGCAGCAAAATTTATGCCAAAATACCTCAATTTCAAGCAAAGAAGAGACCGTGTTGAGGTCGCAAAAGATATGATTTGCGAGGCTGAATCCGATCCCACATTCATCAAAAGGATTATCACTGGAGACGAGACGTGGGTTTATGAGTACGACACGCAATCCAGACATCAGGCAAGTGAATGGCGTTCACCAAATGAGGTATAGTGCATCATGAATTTGTGCCAGACAGTAAACAAAGAGCATTATTTGGGCGTTATGAGACGTTTGCGTGAAGCAATTCGCCAAAAGAGACCAGAATTTTGGGCAGAAAACTCGTGCATTTTGCACCATGATAACATCGCACAGTCGCACATCATTATTCGTAATTTTTTGACTAAAAATGCAACAAATACCATCCAATAGCCACCGAATTCGCCAGATTTGGCTCCCTGTGACTTCTTTCTGTTCACTTTAGTTAAAAAACCACTACGGGGAACGCGTTTCAGTAGCCGAGAGGAAGTAATGGAAAAATCGCAGGAAGCACTGATACCGAAAACCGAATATAAAAAATGTTTCGAGGATTGGATCAAGCGCTGGCATAAGTGTGTTGCCGCCGATGGGGATTACATAGAGGTTTAGATGAATATACTTGTGTTTTAATTTTCTGAATAAATTTCATGAACCTTTTGATCAAGGTGGTATTTCACATTTCAGTTCTTCTCCAGAGATACGTCCTAATTAGAAATTTAAACCCAACCCCTAGGTCAGCATACGTACATAAATCAGACAGACTCCTCGTAAAATATTATTGAAACCTTCTCCTCGTTCCACAATATTTTACACGAGCTTTGGCATATCTACTTGTGGCAGTATTATTTCTGGTGACATTCGGACGCGATATCGGTATCGCTATCGCATTTCAGACATCTTAAACTAACACCGCATAAGATGATGAAGTTTTGAAAGTTAATTAATCAAACCCCGTACCACCAACAGCAGTTGCCTTAACTCACACAGCAACGTTTGTTTTGAATATTCTCAGCCCAACTTATTGTTGTTTCTATTTAGGAAACTGGTTTTCTTTCAGTTTAAGGAAGGCTAGCTCAACAGCTATATGTGGGGTGGGGTAGTGTACTCGTATATTGGTGGTGAGTAGCAAGGTCATATTGCGTCAGATTGCATGTCTAGAAGCAGTCAATATAACAGGGTGCCAAATGAGTAGCAGTTAAAATTGTTAACAAAGTCGCAGGGTGAGTACAATTTAAGGAACGTAAGAATCAGCAGGAGCATTCCAAGTGAGTACTGAACTCGGTGTCAGTGATTCATCAAATAAAGTTGGCGCAAAGTAGCACGATTTGCAAGCCAACCGCGGTGGAGGTAAAAAGTTTCGCAAATTAAAGTAAATTCATTTTGGTAAATAATTAGTTACCTAAGTTCGTGGTTAAACTTTAAGACTTTGTTACTTACTTTCTGCTTTAATACGAGTAAGTCAGTGAACTGAGGCACGATTTTAGCTACGCAAAGGTGAAGCTTAAAGGGACATTACAGCGGAAGTTTTAGTTCTGTTAATCAGAAGAAATTCTATCCCTACAATTCAGCAGACAAAAAGGATTAACATTGGATATAAGAACCAGAGCCTTTTGTGGTGAATCCTGTCTCATCATCTCAACTTGAATAGTTCAGCAATTGAGATTTGGTTGCTGTAGATATAATCTACGAAACAAGGGAATAATGGCACAAATTCGTAGTTACGTCGACTTATTTTGCCTTTGGATTGTGTAGGTGTGCTACGAGCAATATACTCAAGAACTCATTAAATATTTTCAGGAAGATGGGACTTATCGTGGTGAGACATTTATATTTAGAATACTTTTTGAGTTCGTAGCCTAGTAAGTCAAGAGCCAATCATCACCTATCATCTGACCTTTTTGTTAATAATGTTGGCTTTCAGGCTTTTACGAAAGAAAGACAGTATAATATCGGCTTCATCCTATCCAAGAGGAATGCTTCAATATCAACCGAAAAGTAGCTCGAAATTAATTTCTGAGGTTTTATTGCCGGACCATCGTATAGTATGGTATAGTAGGTAGGTAGGTAGGTAGGTACATTGAATTCAGAATCGGATGAGAGGTCTCGAATGCTTTAATAAGCAGCGGGACAAGCGCGTCCACCAAATGACATTTCTAACCAAAAAGACCTTCAAGTGAATCCTATCTGTTCCATGGTGGAACGAGCAACTTTCTTTACTTAAAACTGGTTTGGAAGATGCCTGAAATTATCAAGACCAAGGCAATGGGGAGACGGAATATCTAGTAACGCGCCTTGTAGACACAAAATTGGTCAATGAATTCTGATGTGCTAAATGACGAGATGTTGCATCTTCATGACCAGTAGGTTCGATACCACGGCATCCCTTGGGAGTTTCATTAGAAATTGTGAAGCCTGAAATATGACGAATGGCGAGTATGCTGCGCATCTACTCGTATATCAGAAGTATTGGTAACGGTCTGTGGTTCAGTGAGCCACAGCCGTTAAACACAATAAGCTCTGAAACTGACACAATCGCCTTCGAAATGGATGGACACTTTGTTGGCCACCATTTCATTTCATTTCATTTCATTTCATTTATTTCATTTAAATGGTTTGTACGAGCACATTAAGATATTATCTTTTTTAGTACTTAGTGTATTAATTCTATATGTATAAATTTATTACAAATTAAGACTTATATATATAAACATTATGGAGAAATAGGAAGAAGGGGATAGGTTTAGTTTTGTTGTGTGGAGAAATGTAGGAGGATTGCACTTTTAAAATTGCGGGGATTTGATATTGATCTTAAATGTGAGGGCAAGGAGTTCCATAGCCTTACAGTGTGAATGAAAAATAAGCGCGAAGAGTTAAGAAAATTACAGCGGTAGGGTATTAAGCTGGTGGTTCTTGAGGAGCGAGTGAAATTAAGCCTGCTACACAAATAAGACGGACTTTGATTGTTAATAATTTTGTGTAAGAATATACAGTTTCTAGCATTGATATACTGCTGCAAATTACAACCCTAGAGTATTCGGAGATATGCTCATATCTACGAATGCCATAAATGTAACGCACCGCATCATTAAAAGCTATTTGTAATTTACGCTGACATAATGAGTCAAGACTACTATATACGACCTCAGCATATGTTATGAGAGGTACGAGTAATATTAACGTTGATACCAGCTTTCGTCGTGTTTCAATAGGAGTGAAATATGCGCTAAGCCACAGCATGCGAAGGCATCCGTAGATACGACCGATGACCACGTTGGTGTGATTGTGACCAGATAGATCTGCAGTTATTGTAAAGCCAAGACTAGTGGTTGATTCTACGACTTTGATTTTATTATTATTAATATATAAGTCAGGTAGAAGATTTGTATTGAATTTTTTCTTCGATATTGGAATTACTTGAGATTTTGCCGGATTTAGTAGCAACCCATTTGACACTGACCAAGAATATATGCGTTTTAAATCATCATTAATGAGAAAAGCGAGTTCATTAAGGTTGGAGTACGGTTTCGCTAGGTGTAGTTGAACATCATCTGCATATAGGTGTACTGAAGAGTGTCTGCACACTGATGGCAGGTCATTTATGAACATGCAGAAGAGTCCCAATCGGTCCCAATATTGAGCCCTGTGGCACACCTTGTTTGATTTCCACTAATGAAGAACTACGTTCACCCGACACAACCCTTTGCGACCTACCGGAAAGAAAACTACTCAGTAATTTCACTGCCCCTACACTAAATCCAAAATTGTTCTTTAGCTTCCAACACAAAATTTTATGATTTACTTTATCGAAGGCCTTCGAGAAATCTAGCAGACAAAGAAATGAAACATGACCTCTGTCAAAATCTTGTCTTATTTCTTCAAGTAAATTGACCATGGCTGTGGAACAGCTGTGGTTAGCTCTAAAACCTGATTGCTGAGCACTCAGCAACTTGTTGAATGACAGGTGCTTCGTAATTTGTTTTGCTATTATTTTCTCGAAAGCCTTGGACAAGCAGGGTAGGATGCTAATTGGCCTAAAATCGGCAGGAGATGCTGGATAGGTTGTCTTTGCGATTGGCAAAACTCTTGCAATTTTCCAGAACTGAAGAAACGTTGATGTTGTTATGCACCAGTTGATTACATGTGTGAGATGAGGTACAATTTGCGGTAAGATAAGTTTAATAAAGCGTACAGGTACGCCATCTTCACCTATGCAGTCAGATTTGAAAGCTGTTACAGATTGGATAATTTCGTCTTCAGTGACCACTACAAAATCTTCCAGTCTTGGCAGCGAGTGCACTACTTCCTCAGTCTGACTAAAATCATATTCATTTATACTGGAATCATCTCCCAGAAATGCAAGATTTAGTTCATCGGGATCGAGAACACATTTAGAGGTATCGTTACTACAAGATATACCAATTTTACGCAGGTTACTCCAAAGTTTCTTTGCAGGGAGGGATATATTTAGTTTAGATGCGAAATAGTCTTTTTTTGAAGTGCGCACAGTTAAGGTGGCGTAGTTACGTGCCGCTTTGTACGAAGACCATTTATCATTAGATGTTCTATGCTTCCACTTACTATACAATTTGTTTCTTCTTCTAATTGAACAAACCACTTCAGACGTAAACCATGGACATGCTCTGTTTTGTATTTTGACCGTTTTAGTTGGTACATATTGATCAAACAATTGTGATAAAATAGCTTGAAGCAATTTTACTTTTTCATTCGGATCAGCCATTAAGCGGCATTGCTCCCAAGGGGCTGAAAAAGTAGCAATTTGGAGGGCATTTAAGTCGATGGAATTGAAATCTTTAAACGTGAAGGTATCTGGTATAACAGTTTTAGACAAATTCACATCATAGGTACAGAAAAGAAGGTCATGGTCAGAAACATCAAACGATAGTTGGTCAAACAGTAGAACAAACGACAAATTAGAAACAACAAATACATCAAGAAGACTGGGTAAACAATTATCAGCGAAACGTGTAGGGTAAGTAAGTAGTATTTACTATTTCCATCCCTACCGAAGAAACTAAATCCTTCATTTGAAAGGCAAGCGAGTCATTCTTTATTAAGTTGGTGTTATAGTCACCGCAGATGATTGGCTGAGAACCTCGGACAACGATTGGGTTCTTGAGCGTTAAAGCTCCTTCTTGTCTAAAACGGGAAAAAGGTCTTCATAATTGCAGATTCCTCCAGTTTAATATAGAGCTCATGCAATACAAAGTGGACAAGCTTGGAGGTAGCGAGAATGAGGCTTGCGATACTTGATGGCAAGTAGCAGATTTTCCCGAGTAACCTTTTCAGTTCTCCGGTTTCGGTTCGTACCGTACCCACTCGAGCAAGTCCGTTTTTTCTGGGATGTGCGCCAATAATTCGTCCGAGTCGACATTGCAGTGGTGGTAGTCTTTTGTCCTTGAAGAGAACTAAGTCTCCGCACATTGATCCTGGCTTCCGTCTAGTCCACTTCGGGCACTGTTTCATCCTGTACATATATTCTTTGCTCCGCTTGCGACAAAAGTCTCTGGTCATCGTTTGGTAGATCCTTTGCTCAAGGTAACTTAATTCTCCACGGCAGTGTCTCCTTGAGGAATTTTGAATATTCTTGTACCGATTGTGTCTACCTTTAGTGTACCTCTGTCTTTTTTTCCAGCTTATGCCCAGCAGTTTGGTATAAATCGTTTGAAGTACGCAGGACTGCGACGAAGCTTCGTAGTTGTACTTGACGCATTGAATACATGGTGAGGAATAAATAAATGGTGTGGTGTATCATTCATTTAAATACTGGGAATGCTCCTTGTACTGTGTTGGGTTTTCCTGGAATCCTTCCAGTTGATGAAACCTACGTAAGGCACCTAACTTCGAGGCACCGAACCCAGGCTCAGATCCGGTTTTAAATGGTAACAATACCTCATATCGACCATCAATCAATCTTCTTATTGTGTTGATATTATTCTTTTCACAGGTTTTCTCTTCCGCAGTTTCCTTAGAGTTCAAGTCAGGCAAGTCCTCCAGGTCACAGGATCTTCGCAGCTGGTTCGTTATTTTGCGAAATAACCAACCTGTCTCTGATTCCTGTGCAATTGGCGATATTTCATCTTTCATCATCCTCGCGTATAATGGATCCAAGAATAAATTCAGAGTAAACGTCGGCTCCCACGAGAATATCAACAGTCGCAGGCCTATCAAATTGTGGATCAGCTAACTTCAACCCCTGGATATGTTCCCAATTTTTCAGAGATAAAGGTTTGGATGGCAAAAGACCAGTCAAGGACTTGAACACATAGGCTGGGGTATTTGTCTCGAAAGGTGTTACCAGAGACCTAAAGGTAAGACTTACATACCGCTAACATGAACCACTGCTAATTTTTCCCAATCCAGATACCGTAATGAGTTTTCGCCGTTGATGAGGCCCTAGCAATTGAAGAGCTGACTCAGTAATAAAAGTCGCTTCAGATCCTGGATCGACTAATGCCCTCAGATTAAAATAATTGCCATTTGATGACCTGACTCGAACAACTGCTGTTGCCAGAAGAACACTTGGCTAATGTACTTCAGGAGAAGTACCTAGGTGGGTTAAATTTTGATGTTATGTGAAATGTTTGTGCCTGTAGTTGTATTTTTATAATCCCTTGTAGGTTTAGAGCTGATATTATCAACATGCAGCAGAGAATAGTGTGCCTGGTTGCAGTAATAGCAGCGCACACTACTTTGAAAATGGCTAGTCCTATACTAGACAGTTCCGGCAAACCCCGATTCTGTCCACTGCCTTAGATCGTTCGCAGATCTCCATGGCAATAAATTTTTACAAGTCCGAAGGGAGTGCTGATCTCTACCACATACCTGGCATGCAAACTGGTTCTTCTGGACGTGCAACACCGTTTTCTTCTCGACCGCAACAGCCTTGTGTGCAGAAGAACCGCTGACCTTTATGCCACTCGTTCCAGCTACTGCTTCCAAGGTTCGAAAACGTGTTTCCAGGAACTCTGTAAATTGTGTCAGTGTTGGCAACTCCTTCGAACTACCTAACTTCTCCTCCCACAAACGCTTAGTAAAACCAGGTAATTTTTGAACCAGAATATAAATTAATATGTCAGCCCAAGAACTAACCGGCATTCCTAAATTTTCCAGGGTATGGAAACATTCCTGGGACGTGTCCAGTAGAGACTTTATATTACTTGCAGTCTCCTTTGTCAACTGCTGCTGTTCGAAAAAAAGTTGGAAATGAGCGTTTACCAACACTCACTTGTGGTCGTATCTGGCAACAAGTAGTTCCCATGCAACCGCAAATGCTGCAACGCACTAACCACCAGAGAAGAAGAAGCGGCCAGTTGGCGTCATACCAGAACTGTCCTCAATATCACAAAGGAATGTTGAATTCACTGAGTCTTGGTTGGATCCGTGGATATAATGAGGCCGCGGAAAATGAAATTGCCGAGGAACTTGCTAGAAAAGGTTGAAGGAAGAGTTTCTCAAGATCAAATTTCTTGTATGATTAGCTTCATATGTCACTAGGCTTGGTGCCAATACGTATGGACCTGCAGGCTCATCGCACCACCATCAACTTCTCGGTGTACTATACTGGAGATGATAATAGCTACTTACTGACTTGCATACTTAACAGGCTCCCGACTCGTGAAGAGTTTCTGCCTGAGACACAGCCTTGCACTCGTTTCCATCCCGGGCGACCTGCTTCCACCCTCATCATTAAAACGGAGGTACTGTGCATGTATTTCTGGTGAATTTCTCAGACACCAAGACCACTGAGGAATACTGTAAATAGATTTGATGTTGAACGGCTGCTCAACCTTTCTTCTACGCATTTGTAACCTGAATTATTAATTGTTTTGTATTCAGCCTGGATGCGGGCTTGAGTGCCCTTATAACGCTTGCATAAAGCGCGGGCTCAAGATCATAGATGCCGACACTGATGTGTTGGATTTTACCCAACCACGGCAATGAAAACATAAGTTTGGTGTGGGGTGCTACCGAGCACATGAGGTGTGGAAAAACAAGCGGCACTCTAAAGATAGACGGGAGCAGCTCGACGGGTTTGCAAAAACAAGAGGAAGTAAGAACATAGGTTTACCCGAACAAATAGCATATGACAACCGAGCGATTGAGGAGATGGAGAGGTCCTTATCGAGAACAACGTTTGGAGGCTTTACCCAAATCTCGTTTGCAATATTGTCTAAACGCCTGATTAGCCCCTATTAATTTTATTGACGTTGGGCGCTGTGGAAATAGGCTAGGTATTGTGAGTAGTAAACCTGGCGATACATCATCATTTGCTCCAAGTGGTAACCTTGTGGTAACCGTGGTCATCGACCAGTACCATCCGGACTCGACTTGCCGGACTTACCATATAAGCGCGAGTGCTGACCAGCAGACAATAGCAGTAAAATCCCGGAACAAAACTAATGAAACCTTATCCGGGCTACTTCGACATATTGTATTTGGAGCTCAGGCCAGTAAGAATTTCCGAGACAAAGTTAGGGTCTTAATGGACCAACGGCAACGCTCACAAACCGACCCCTCGTCCTACGAGTATCTATTGTGCGCGACGCCGCCTCCGATAGAGGATTCAGGCTAATTGAATTTGCCACTGGGCGAAACATTATCGTAGCTTCTACGCGGTTCCCACATATCGCTATCCAGAAGGGGATTGGAGAACTATTGATAAATCAACCGTCAAATAGTTTGACTACATTGCAATCGACGCAAGGTACTCCTCCAGCATTACGGATGTCCGATCGTTCCGAAAGATCAACATCGACTGGGACCATTATTTTTTTGTAGCCAAGATGCGGTTACGGGTATCCCAAACATTGCAAAGGCAAGGTTATACTGTGAGAATGTTCGACAGCGGACGGCTACGATCGCAAGATTTCGCCAAATTCATTTCCAATCGGGTCTCCCTTAATCTCTTAAGAGGTCCTATTCCGCACGCATCAGGTATCCAAGACCAGTGGCAACATTGCCAAAAAACCGTCAGAATTCGGCCACTACAACGAAACGCCTGGTTTGACGACGAATACCGGTAAGCGTATGTACTCGTAGCTAAGGAAGATGCAGGTAAAGTGGCACTGTATAGAAGGACTATAGCTGCTCACGAGCATAACGAGCAGAAGAGGAGAGACGAACACCGGCCTCTCAGGAAGAAAAAGAAGGAACATGAGAAGTGTGCGGTTGTGGAAATTGAAAGATGATATTTTAGGAATGAGATTCGGAAATTTTAGAAAAAAACACATGCCACGCATACAAACCCCGAATCGAAGTTTGCAGAGAGGAACAAGGGAACATCATAGTAGAGTGGATGCTGCGGATTGAGAAAGAACATTTCTGTAGACTGTATAACGGCACTAACGTACCAAATGCTGCTGTCGGGTAGAATGAACTATTCAACTTGGATGTGTAGATCACCAATTCCATCCACCCGACCTGGATGAAGTGAAGATAGCCATATTTAAGCTTAAGTCCAAGAAAGTCGCTGGTGCCGATGGCCTGGCTACCGAGCTATTCAAAGCGGCGGACTATGACACAACACTGATCTGTGAAATTTGGTCACACGAAAGTATGTCCGCTGAATGGAAACTCAGCATTGCTTATCCGCGGGCCCCCACCCAATTATCAAGGCTTCGCCCATCAATGACGTTGTCTAATAATAAACGAGGGCAGGGCAAAGTACTGGTCGTATCGTAAACATTTTCACATGACGCTTCAAGGTTGCTACGATTGATCAGTCACAAGTTGCCGGTCATAGGTCTTGGCTGGATCACTAGTAGTCTCTACCAGGACTTAAATCACGGTACCATGGTAGTCAGGAACCCCCCGGATTTCATCCGGGCCTGACTTGTGGGAGCGTCATGGTGGCTGTGGTTTAAACCCAAAGTCGCGGGAAGGGCCTTCCTTTGGTTGACTCAATGTAGAGTTGCAATAAGTACTGGGTGCTGCGACCCTAAGAGCAGTAAGAGGTTTTAGGTCGGCGTCGACTCATACCAAGGGTGGAACTTGTGCTGGCAACACAGTCCCGACTTGGTATCTCAGGAAGGCGGCAGAGCGATGGCAAGGCGTATCATTGCCCAATGGATGCGCATCCAGTAAACATAAGTCTACATGACAGGTGGTTTACGTTAAAAATCAGACACTATGTATTGCTTATCAGCTCCTCAAGAAAGGAGACCCTCTGAACTGCGCCAACTACAGAGGCATCAGTCTTCTATCTGCTGTACTGTGTAAATGACCGAAGCCGTTCGTCAACAACCTGATTGATTCACATCAGTGTGTGTGCAGGCCAGTAAAGTCCACCATCGACAAAATATTCACACTACGGCAGATCTTGGAAAAACTCATGAGATCTAAATCGATATAAAGAGACGAGCTATACAGAGCAATGTCTAGTTTTAGCATCTCTGCTCAACTCGTCGGCTTGTGCAGGATGAAGATGCACGCTGCTCCATGAAGGTCGGTAAAGAACCCACCGAGACCCTTTGCCAAAAATACAATTGACTAGCAAAGACCTTTTTAAACAACAAAAATGACCCTAAACTCTTACTCGGATGGATTTTTATCAAAAATGTTGAGGGAGGAAAATTTCTCGAGTGATTTTCGGTCCCGTCTGCATAGACGGTGAGTGGCGGAGGAGATAAAACCAGAAGAGTGAGGGTGCAACGATTGAGATGGCTGGGTCGTGTAGAGCGGATGAGCACCAGTGCTCCGGTCGAAAAGTCTTCGTATCCACCGCCGAGGTACAGAAGAGTAGAGGAAGACCGCGACTCAGGTAGCGCATGCAAGTAGAAGAAGCCAACTTGGCGTGCAAAACTAGCTAAAGATCAAGCTGGCTGGAGCCGATTGTTGGTTGAGGCCCAGGTCCACCCTGGACTATAGTGTCACCTTAAGTAACTAAGTAAGTTTTATTGACCAAATATACAGTTGCGGTAAATTTTCCCGCAACAAGTTTAGCCCTCTTTTTCCTTGCAAGTCCCTTCGGTCCCTCTTTTCGTTGAGTGGGAACACAGAGCTCTCGTGGAGATGGAGGGCAGCCATGGTCCCATCAGTGAGTGGCCCACCCACCCCAGACCTGGGAAAACAGCCCACATAGGTTTCGCGGGCAGCTTTCCCTACAGAGGAGGACGAGGAGATTCGGTCGGTGAAGCCCTAAGGACAGTAGTGAGACTCACGACGAGCCAGGGTGCGACAGGAGGTCCACCAGGATCACCGTTGTCGGAACCCATAGATAGACGGGAGACTCGCAACGGGCTGCATCAGGCAGGATGTCTGAAAGTCGCCGACGGGTGAGGACGGACGGTCATTTCAATTCAGATATCCCAACACGATGATGACGTGTGGGGGTAGACGATCCCTGGAACCTACACCGCAACAAAAGCCAAACAAAAGAGTCTTGATGAACACCCCATACTGCTACCGATGTGGGTACGAGCACCGGCATCACATCCCACAGCTGATGTGGATGCAGTTAGCCAGAGCTAGCCCCGAGAAAAGCGATCGATGAGTGAAGAGACGACGAACTCTTTGATTGCAACACCCCAACGAGGGAGCAACAAAGCAGCAGTGGTTTGCAGGCGGGCAAGACAATCGAGCACACACCAACGACGCACCAGCTGTAAAAGTCAGGTTCGATGGGTGACGGGATGACGACACCTTTTAAGCCAGCACCCCACCGATGGAGCACCGAAGGAGCACCGAAGGAGCAACAGAGGCGTATAGGCGGGCGGCCAAGTAACAAGACAGCCTCCAACGAGGGAACAGACAAACACACAACAACAAACCACAACAACCAATAACGACCACCAACAACGATTGTACAAAGAACAAAAGTACAAATCGTAAAACCGGCCATGGCCCGAGGGCAGAAGGGCCCAATGTAAGGAGTGACACACTATTGGTCAAGTTTTATCGATTCCAATGACGGAAATTCCTATATATATGGGAAAAAGTTATACAGACTTATGTTTAGTCTTGGCATCCCCGAAAATCTCGCCAGATTATATGAAATAAAGTATTTCTCGCTTTTCTGTAAAGGCCGGCCTTTGATGTCAAAAAGGTGTTTAGTCAACACCAGTGGCGAACATTTCCAAATCATTATGCAAGTGCTTGCAAACGCTGATGTCGTTGGCATCGAATATATACAGTCAACAGGAAGGAATGTCCCTCTAGTCGGAAATAACTGCGAATTTGTTAAGAATTTTTTCATATCCGGTTAATGAAACCTCAGGTTAATAGTTGTTTCCTTAGCCTTTCCTTACATGTAAAGGGAATGAATTTTCGAGCTCCGGAAGAGCTGACTTTGGTTTCTATCTAGAGACACAATGTAGTATTAGAAGACTTCATCCAAAGTGTTGCCTCAAGTGGAAGGGGGCTTCACCTTTCTTGGAATGCGCAACTGCAAGCAGTTTTGTAAACACCGCACCAGCTGGATAGATTTATTATTTGAGGCGTAGGTCCTCCCCCGGACTACAAATGCATCGATTATTCTATGGACAAAAATGTGAGGTACTATTTCGAAGTTTTTACGCGGACCTCTATTTAATCAGTGGAACACTGCATAGGAAATATTTTTAGTACCACATTTTTGTACCCGTAAGCAATGCAGTACGAAAAAACGAACAAAGCCAAGATGATTTTACCAGCAATCCAATGATTTTCAACTTTGTTCCACGACACATGACATTACCAGCTTGTCGACATAATTTTTCCAACCGCATCGAAACCAAGTTAAATCTCTTATTTCCTTATCTACAGAGAAAAAGTTACAAAAAAGTACTCATACGCCTCAGAGTATTTCACGTAGAAAGATATGAAAACCACGAACTTTAGCTTTTGAAAAAAAAAACTCAAAAAGTACAAAAAGTGCCATGTCACTTGGCTCACTTTTGCTTGTATGCATGCAAACTTAATTAATAGCATCACAGTTAAACTTCCTCGATCCTGCTGGAGACAGTCGCAGTCACAGTACGAATACTCGTACATAAGCGTATTATCTGATAAGCAGCCTCAGTCTCATCCTTACTGCTAACACATATGCGAAAACGAGTTTAAGAAGTTTCAGTTGTATGGCACTGATTTCCCCTTAGGAGGACGTAGACGAAGGCGACTTTTCCAAAAATTACTGCAGAAATATTGTCAGAGGTAATGAGCTTTTAAAGATCCCAAGGACATGTGCAAGTTATTTTTCTTTAATTTTTTTTTTGCGTTTCCTGCTTTGAATGTAATTTTTGAATGAAATCATGACAGCTGTAGGCGCAGAGGACATAATCTGCTAAATGGGCCTGAGCACGATTATGAAGATTGATGAATCTTAGAAGGGTTTAACGGGGCGGAAAAATTTAAATTCGATCCGAAAATTTCCAGTTTTTCTAGGAGTATTTGAGGTGAAACATGTTCTACAGAGATTTGTTGTTCATTGTTCAATGAACAATTCTAAAGCACCTGAAGTCATGGTGGCTATTCAGAAACTGCCTCAATAAAACAACATTAGAATAATATAAGGTTTCCTATATAGGGCCGTTGGGAGCAGTATGGCTTAGCAATGCGTCCTTTATAGCGAAATGTGGGGAAACTACAGCCACCACAACCAATGGAATAGGAATCTATTGCGAAAAGCTGAAGAAAAACAACGCTGCCTGCTCTGATAGTCTACATTGAGGCGATATTTTGGATGAACGCGTGCACCAAGATCTCAACTATATATGAGTGGACGAAAAATTCTGACGGTCTCTTGCGATTGTAGCTTTTCTACTTGCGGGTATTTCACCACTCCCACTCCTGTTCGTAAGCACTGTTGCTTGCACTCAGTCACTGCCGTTGCTATATTTGTCATACGGAACGGACAGTGGCTGAGTGTAAGCAATATCTGATGAATAGCGGGTTGTGAGTGAAAATTTTGTTGGTGCACTGTTTTCTACAGTTATAAGGGCTTAACACTTACAACAATTTGATTCGATAAAAAAAACTCTGAATTTTTACTTCACAGCTGTGCTTAGTAACGTCGGTGTTCGTGTTTTTTGTGTTTGTCTTTCTTTATAATGACTCGGGAATTTAGAGTGGATATTACAAATATACGCGGGCTAAAAAGTAATCACTTTTCTGCGTACGTCTACGTCTGTAAATACAGACCAGCTGCTTTGGCACTTAGTGAGACACAGTTAGGTCCACGTCCACACCTCTCAGATCACTCTGACCTGAAGCTACCTGGCTACGAACGAGTTCCATTATTTTTCTCTCACCGCGGTCTCGCCATTTACAGACAACACCCGAAGGATGGTGTGTTGAGATCTTCGCTGCAGAAAACAACTTAACGCAGCTTGTAAATGAGCCCACGCGAATACCAGACGTTGATAGTGATACCGCCAACACCCTAGACTTGTTTTTAACTGAGACAAAATTCCTAAAACAACCGTATGGCTATACGAGAAAACTAACTGGAGCGGTCTTAACAGCTTCTTTAGGAATTTTAACTGGTCGTTATGTTTCCTCGATATCGACGTGGATGCTGCTGCTGATATGATCACATACACCATTCTCTTTGGAATGAGACCCTTTATCCCTCATCGGTTGAAGAGTATCAAACCAAAAGAAAAGGCATGGTACGGCTCAAGCTGTAAAAAGGCTATCAGGGTTAGAGAAATATTTTTTCGGTCCTTCAAGACCAACCCGACCGAGGAAAATCGAAACGAGCCAGGAATGACTGCAACGTCTTTCTTAAGCCTGCGAAATTTCAGTACGACCAAAATTTGAGGCAAAAAGGTAGTAACAACTTTTGGTCTTTTGTCAAAAACATAAGAAATTCTGCCTCATCCTCCATCCCAACGCTCATTAACCACGACATTCCAGCTGTCAGCTCTTTAGACAAGGCCAATCTGTTTGCTGCACACTTTGCGGCTAGCTCAACACTCCCGGGTTGTGCTTTGTCTCCGCCTACACTTGAGTGCGTCGAATCTTCAATGGGACGAATATACTTTCGCACTCATGTAGTAGCAAGAGTACTTAAAGATCTCAACATACATAAGCTCGCTGGTCCAGATGGTATATCTTCCCTTGTTCTGAAGAGGTGTTCTTCCACGCTGGCAAAACTTTCATAAATCCTACCCTTTAGGACTCTTCCCGGGCAGATGGAAAACAGCGTTTGTCCAGCCCGTCCCTAAAAAAGGCGAATCATCTTCTTTCTCCTCCTACAAGCCCATTGCACTTACGTGCCTGCTTTCCAAGTCTGCTTTCCAAGTTCATGGAAACGCTGATAAATCGTCAGCTCATGAAATATCTCGAAACACGAAAACTTCTCAATGACCGGCAGTTCGGCTTTCGAAGCAACAGGTCCACTAGTGATTTGATGGCATGTCTCACCGAAAAGTGGAACCAAAGTGTACGTGTACGTCAATCTGGTGTAAGTGAGATAGTTGCAGTTAATAATTCTAAGGCATTTGACAGAGTTTGGCATCAGGCTCTTTCTTCAATAAATTAGAAACTACCTTTCGGAACGTTCAACTAAAGTTGTCTTGGATGGTTTCAAGTCTGATATTCACAAAATAAATCCTGGTGTGCTCCAGGGCTCCGTTCTGTCTCCAACACTCTTTTTAAGTTTTATCAATGATTTCTTGTCTGCCACTTTTAATCCAATATATTCCTTTGCTGACGGCAGTACTCTCTGCTTTTCATATTCGTTCCCTGACTCACGTCCCTGCCTTTCGGATGTAGAACGGGAACGGCAGCGTATGTTAAGCTCATTAAATTCCGATATTAACAGCATAACCAATTGGGGAACTATCAAGAGAGTGGAATTTAATGCTTCCAAAACACAATGCTGTCTGCTGTCTTTAAAGCGAAATTTAAACACCCAGCCATTATCCATGAATGGCACTTACATCTTCGAAACTGAAAAACTTTCCATTCTCGGTATGTGAGTCAATGACAACTTACGTTGGAATGACCACATATTCGATGTCGCCAGAAATGCTGCGAAATGTCTAGGTTTCCTCAAGTTATGTAAAAAATATTTCACCTCCTCTGATCTGGCTTCAATATGTAAGGCGTTAATCCGCCCAAAACTGGAGTATAACGCCCACATCTGGACAGGTGCATCTTAAAACCACTTTGCACTTGACTGACAGGATCCTATATAGTGCGATAAAACTCGCAGGTGATGCTAACATCACCCAGTCAATGGACACCCTCGAACACCAACGAAATGTCTCGTATCTCACTTTGTTTTATCGCTATTTCCACCACCAGCGCTCCACTGAAATCGCCAGCAGCATTCCGCTCATTCACACTTTCAACCGTAACATCAGTCTCGCTATGAATTGTCATCACACTCAAACCTACTTGCGGACGTACTCTAAAATATCGATACTCGTTCCTAAGCCGAACAACTCCCTTGTGGAATTCCCTGCCGAGCTCTCTATTTCCTTAAGACATTTAAGATTAACGTACATCGGTACCTATCTGTCTTTCTTCCCTAATTTTCTGTGTGCTAACATTTTAAGGGTACTTTAACACCTTGGGCGCGCCCTACTTTATGAAAAAAAAACCCTCATTTTGATTCTGTACTTTAGTTTGGTGAAACAAATGGGCTCAAAACTTTTAAGTTGCATGCTCTGGCAAACATTAAACGTGTCAGTTCCACTGTATGGAGCTAAGTTCTGGAGGATAAGCAGAAAAGCAGAGCGAATATTGCAAACCTTCGACGGAAAATCTCTTCGCCAGAGAAATCTCTGGCCGTATGCGAGGAAGAGAAGATACAACAGCCATATCCATCAGTCATATCAAGGTGTGGATGAACTCCAGAAAGCCAAAACGCTTTTACTACACTGACTCAAGAAAATATATAATAATGCTCCAGAAAAGAGGATTCTTGAAGCACAGATCACAGCGTTGAAAAAAGAGTCAATTGAATATGTTTGCAGAACCACAGTTAACATAGAGCTAATCGAATGCGCGTCTGCAGAGGCTTCGATGGGAGCGAAATCCACCTAAAAACTGCAAATATTTGTTTTGTAGAAAGCCACATGACATCGATGTGTAATCCTCCAGTTAAAAAATCAAAAGTTTTACTAACGCCAGCAGCAACCTGTGCACCTACTACTCGCCAAAGAATCCAAACGTGTTTTTGAAAACGACTAGGGGCATTGCTGTAGCTCCTAGCAAAGCCAAATAGTTTTTCATTCGCTTTATTAATGAGTTAGTTAGCACATCTATTTACGTGAGAGCTTTGTGGGATAGTTAAAGCTCTCTACGATCGGATGGGCCAATCTTTCAGTTGTGTCTTTTAGTGATGTTAGCATTCCAGCGACTCTTAGGCTGTATAAAGTGGAGCTTGAAATACTAAGCCAATTTGGAAGTCGTTCTGTTCTTTTAGGAGCGCTCATAGTACCGGATATATATGTGAACGTGTTGCTGACCCCTGATGTCTCTTCATTCAAATGTCTTTGTTTAGCTGACTCTGGCATTGGTATTGTGAACTAGAGAAAGGTATTAGTGTACTTATCGGAGCGGACTTTTACTGGAATCTTGTAACTGGGAAGCAGCAGCAAACGCATTTCCCCTTCTCTGCGAGCTGTAGAAATTAAGTTTTGCTGGACGTTTACATGCTGCCACCGTTTCAAATTATCCACTTCTTCCTTCCCCAGAGATATTTCGCATTTTTCTGGCAATGACACAATTTTAAGTTCATTTTAGACATTGGATTCCATCGGTCTTCGAAGGGAAGAGGAGAATAACCGAATAACCGGTCTTACGAGGCGCCTACCGAGGATTCCTGCTAGATTCGATGAATACGAGGCAGCCATAAGACAACTTATTTCAGATGGTATCTCTGAAGAAGTTGTGGCGACCTCTACTGGTGAACAATAGAACCAGGGATGTTAAAGACAAGTTCCAGCAATTGCCACCACGCTTCGCATCCGTCGCTAATGAGAGACAGGTGTTTCAATTCCTTTTCTTACTCTCCTTTGTGTAAAAAAATTGTTCCTTGTCTTTTCTGGTGCAACCGTCAAAGGCGATAAGTTTTGTATTTTTTAAAAATTAAATAAAGTTTAGAGAATGTGCCAATAGAGCCTATAAGTGGTGACCCCGACGTGATCAAACCGGAAAAAAAAATCACATTTCTTAGTTCTTCAAGAAATTAATGATGCAACACCAGGAGGCAATAAACTCAGACAATGCATCGGGTAGTTCATCTGCCGCTCCATCAGAAGCAGAAGTATTAGCCCTGAAAAATCTGATGATTCCCGCTTTCTGGAAGGCTAATCCAGCGCTGTGGTTTGTGCAAGTTGAGGCACAATTCCAAATTAACCGCATCACCTCAGACAACAGTCGCTACAACGTCATCATAGCAGCATTGGACCCTAAGATCCTTAATGAAGTGTCGGACCTTGTGCAAAGACCTCCAAGTAAGGACATGTATATAGAATTTAAAAAACAAAGGTTCACGGAGTCTAAGGAGAGACAGCTCAATAGGATCATAACATCACTTGAGCTGGGCGACAGACGTCCCTCGAGTCTTCTCAGGGAGATCAGAAGGTTTGGGGGAAGAGAACGTACCAGATGACATGCTTTCCACGCTATGGATGGCGCGTATGTCAAATCACGTGCGTGGGATCCTATCTGCCAGCCTTGGCGTCGACCTCACAGCATTGGCCGAAATAACAGATAAAATCATCGACAATATGTCCGCTAATGCAGTCTTTTCAACCGACAACACTGAGACCATTGACCCTCCAAACGTACTCAACCAACGCCTTAACACCATCGAGTTATCCTTAGCTTCGTTAACTGCACTGGTATAAACATTTTTGACAAAACTTCACAACAGCAGATCGCAAACACGGGTGCATTCAAGATCTAAGAGCCCTGTCTCAAGAAAATCTACCCCCCGAGCCAGCCCACAAAGTTGCTACTTCCACCAGAAATTCGGTAACGCAGCACGTATTTGCAGACAAATTTCCAATTACCAGCAAAAAAAACTGGATTAGCTGTTGTTCACTAAGGCGGTTAGCAACAGTTATGGAATCAAAAAAGAATACCGCCTTTACGTTTTTGATAAGGAGACTAACCAAAAATTCTTGCTTGATTTAGGCTCAACAATAAGCGTTTTGCCTCGGCCAAGCGGCTGGAAATTCAACAGGGGAGAGATTACACTGTTAGCTGCTAACAACACACCTATACCCACCTACGGCGAGAAAACTCTGACCCTCAACCTTGGCTTCCGGCGAGCCATCACTTGGCTTTCATCATTGCCGACGTCAAGACAGCTAAATTTGGGAAGTCTGAAATCACTTACCTGGGTTACTCCATCAGCAAGGCGGGTTGCCGACTGCCAGAAGCCAGAGTCGAAGCTATCGTCAACTATCCGAAGCCAACTACTATCATGGAACTACGTCGCTTCCTCGGAGTCGTCAACTACTACAGACGAAACATACCCAACTGTGATCACATTCAAGCATCCTTGAATACGTTTATCAAAGATTCGAAAAAAAAAACGATAGACGACCTGTTATCTGGAATCCCCAAGCGGAAGAGGCGTTCAGTGCCTGTAAAAGCAGCATACGACAGGCAACACTACTGAACCACATCGATTCGATCCCTTATTCTCACAACAGATGCATCGGGTATAGCAGTCGGTGCCAAGTTGGAACAACTAAAAAACAACAAAGTCCAACCAATCGGCTTATTTTCGGCAAAGTTATCACCTGCACAAAGCCGCTACAGCACATACGACCGAGAACTACTTGCGATTTACCTCGCAGTGAAGTTCTTCAAGCATATCCTTGACGGTCGACACTTCGTTGTGCAGACTGACCACAAGCCATTGATTTACGCCTTTCAACAACACTCGGATAAAGCGCCACAACGACGATTAAGACATCTGGACTATATCACACAATACACAACAGAGATAATCTACTTGCACGGTGAACAAAACTCGGTAGCAGATGCTCTTTCTCGTCTTAACGCCATTACTCTGCGACAGAAATTCGACATGCGAGAACTACACCTTTCGCAATTATTGGATGAAGAACTGCAACAGATCCTGAAGCAGAAGGAATCTGCCTTAAAACTTAAAAAGCTCACTTTGGAACCTGATATTAAAATTTACTGCGACGTTTCGGACAACACATACATACCAACTTCGCTACTTTCTTCTTTCTCATCCCAGTGGAAGAACAACCAGTCGTCAGCTTAGGGCAAAATATATCTGGCCAAACATCAGAAAGAAAGCATTGGAGTGGTCACGAACTTGCATCCAATGCCAACGTTCAAAGGTTCATCAGCACACCAGGCTACAGGCGGAATCGATTACAGTTCCGGAACACCGTTTCCAACACGTCCACATCGACCTGATCGTCTTACCACTCTGCAGAGGTAACAGATATTGCCGAACAATTATAGATCGTTTCAGCAGATGGCCGGAAGCAGTTCCTTTACCAGACATGCAAGCAGAAACTGTTGCAGCAGCTTTCTACATTCACTGGGTAGCTCGTTTTGGTTCACTGACTTCAATCACCACCGACCAAGGTATGCAATTCGAGTCAGCATTATTTAACGCGCTGATCAACTTGCTTGGAACGGTAAGGATTCGCACGTCACCATACCATCTAGCATCGAATGGGCTGATTGAACGTTGGCATCGTTCGTTAAAAGCTGCATTGATGTGACACGAAAAAACAAACTGGGTTGATGCACTTCCGGCTGTTTTGCTGGGATTGAGAACAGCGTACAAAGAGGATATCAAATCCTCCGCAGCAGAGATGCTATACGGAACTTATCTCAGAGTTCCAGGTGAGTTTTTTGACAATAACAACTCTGTCTTTGAACCACAGATTTTTGTCGAGAAACACAGAGAGGCTATGCACAAGTTTCGTCCAACAGCGACTGCGAACCACGCAAATACCAAACAATTTGTGCCACCAGACCTGTACAAGTGCTCGCATGTATTCCTGCGTTGTGATGCTGTAAAAAAAACCATTAGAGCCTGTAAGTGGTGACCCCAACGTGATAGAGCCTATAAAGTAACATCAAATATCACTGCGCAACGGGTATTCTATTTGCCACACCGCCCAGTCTACAAAGCAGAGGCACTACCACCAACCTCAGAATTGTGTTTGATGCTTCCGCCTATTTAGAAAAGGCTCCTTCGCTTAACAGTTAACTTCAAGTGGGAGCAAATCTTCTGCTGGATGTATTATTGATACTACTGAACTTTTACGAAGAGGATCGAGATGGCCATCGTTTCATTTAGATCTCGTCGACCATGCCTGAATTTGGTCAGTTGGTTTTTGTCGATTATCGCATGACGAGGGTGACATCTGGCGTCAACTGCAGCCCATTTCTTTTGGCAGGTACCCTGCGAGTACACATCAGCCGGGAGAAAAAATGATTTCCAATTGCATGTGAAGTGCACGAGAAAGTTTTCTTCGTCGATGATCTTGTGGCGAGCGTCGACGGCTAGGACGAGGCTTTGAGTATTTGTGAGGAAGCAATTTTGATTATGAAGCGTGCATCCATGAAGCTGACAGAGTGGAATTCAAACAGCGTTCGAATTCTGAGGCGTTTTGTTCCAGCGATACTCCACCTGCTGTTCCAAAGGTACTAGGATTGACATTGTTGGTTCCTAGTGATGAAATCGGTGTTTCTCTGCTGTCCGTTGAATCCTTGCTGTCCTCAAATTAAACGAAGCGGACAAAGCGAAATGTCTTCCAAACGTATACGTTCCATTGGTACTTAGACCTGTGTTCATCAGACTAAAAATATTATTTCAACAAGCGTGGAAAAGGAAGCTGTGGTGGGATGAGTTACTTCCATTTGATTTGATGCGTGAATAGGATGATAGTGCGATAAATGTGTTGTTGTTAAAAGATGTGCCACTTCTACACTTCGCTTAACCGTTTTCTTCGAAAAGCGTGATACAGATCCATGTTTTTGCCGATGCTAGCTTGAGGGCTTACGGAGCTGCAGCGTACGTGAAGAGCATAAATTCAGAAGTGTGTGTGTGTCCGGATTATCGAGGGTGTTACTGCTCGCGATTTATTGGCCAAAAAACGCATCAGATGGAGGTTTATCGTTGAACGTGCTCCATGGTGGGGCAGTTCCTGGGAGTGACTTGTACGTAGCATAAAGAACGTCTTGAAGGTGGTGAAGCCAAGTTGAATTTCGAAAAATTCAGGTCAATTATTGTGGAAGCTGAAGGGATGATTAATACTCATCCTATCACCTATGTGAGCAGCTACCCATTGTATAGTACAGTACGCCATTGACACCTGAAAGTTTCCTAACAGGTCATTCGATTCCATCAAGTATGAGCCAACTGAATCATAGTTCTCCTGAGATTCAAGAACTATGGACTCAACGTATGAAGTACACCAGTATGCTGTGGAATACATGCAACTTTTGCAGTCGTTTCATTGTTCACCATCTGTCCAACTTGAGAAAGGCGACGTCGTTCTGGTATTAGACTCTGGGAAACGGAGCATTCACTGGCGACTGACTGTTGAAGATGCTTTCACCGGCCGTGATATAAAAGCTCGAAGACCTATTCAACTGATGTATCTCTTAGAACTTCCTACCCCTTCTCGCGCTGGAGCATGTTGAAAAAGGAGTCAATTGAATAAGTTTGCAGAACCACCCTATTACATTGTACAATATAGTATTCTGACTGAATAAGTATGTAAGTCTTTTACGCTTTAACTTGAAGCAGTTAAGTTCTGCCTAAATAAAATTCTGTTTTGTTTTTTCTATACTCAGGCTCACGAGGACAAGAAATACCTAACTTTTTCAGTTAGATATTTTACGCATTTCGGGAGATCGTTAAAGATCTAGGCATATATAAAAATGAAGAAACGGGGCGGCAGAGACGCAGTAGAGTTATCTAAACTAAAGACCATCAAGCCTGCAAGAATAAATGGATGATAAGTTAGTTATGATTGATGTATTGTATTTGAATTGAATTACAATTTATTTTCTCATATATACACTGGCGATCACTAGGATAAGGTCATACATTATGCTATCGATTTTCACTCTTTATACCTGTTGGAAATTTTGTACCCAGAAACTTTTACTACCTGCGAACAGGTACATATTTTCTCACCAGGTAGTCATAAAATTAAAGGGTAAATAAGAAACGACCGTTGGAATTTCCCAAGATCAAACAATGAACTACTTGAAAAGTTTATAAAAAGACGCGTCACTAGGATGAGGGCATTGCGAATATTTCGTTGCAGGAGTTCATATCAGCGATTTTTTTCAGAGTATTGTTAAGAATATTTAAAAAAGCTTTGAAAAGAACTGCTTTCATTTAGTTAAAAAAAAATGGGTTCGTGGAAGACTTTGACAGCGACGGAAAGAGGAAAAATAGATGCTTTCAATGAGTTAGGACTCTCAGGCCGAGAAATTGCAAGGCGGCTTAATAGAAGTAAGGCTGTTGTAAACAGTTATCTTGCGGATCCACAACACTATCAGAAAAATCAAAAAGGACTCACGGCAGAAGCAACAACATTGCGAGAAAAGCGGTTAATACTAAGGCGTGCCTTAAATACTACTCTACCAGCGACTAAAATAAGGGCCAACAGTGGAGTATCAGCAAGCATAGCAACAGTCCGAAGGATAATACGAAAAAGTGGTACTATACAGAGAAGAAAACTTAAAAAGAAACCTGCTTTAAGCAAGTACACAAGGAGCAATCAATTGTAGAACAATCGAACGCTTAGCTAGGTGGAGTAAATAGCATAAAAATATTAATTTATAAGCTGTGCAAATGCAAAATATTTATAAATATATTCCAAAATTGTAATGGCTTACTGTGCAAAGACTAAGTTAAAAAAAAAAGATGTAAATGTTTTGTAAGTTTTAAAAATATCCCAGGTATTGTTGTTGATTTGAGTGCCAGTGGAAGCCTATTAAATAATCAAGATGAGGAAACAGATTAGAATTTACGGAATACAGTAGTGTGAAAAGAAGGTATAGCGACCATTTTAAAGAAGTTTCTTCGTAAATTATAATTTGATATTAATCGAAAACAAGGGTTGCCTGACTTCATAAAGAACGTTTTTAGCACTTTAAAACAATAAAATTGACGAACAGATCAAGGAACAATGGAAAACAATGGTACCTAAATGGTTTACTACCAATGTATTCAGAAAATTAAAAATACTAGTTTATTCATCTAAATCTATATTGTCACCTTCAAAGTAATCCCCATCGACTGCAACACACTTATGCCAGCGCTTGATAGAATCATTTTTTATACTCGGTTTTCGGTATGTCCATCAGTGCTTCCTGCGATTTTTCCATTACTTCCTCTCGGCTACTGAAACGCGTTCCCCGTAGTGGCTTTTTAACTAAAGTGAACAGAAAGAAGTCACAGGGAGCCAAATCAGGTGAATCCGGTGGCTGTTGAATGGTTTTTGTTGCATTTTTCCTCCAAAAATTACGAATAATTATTGCACTGTGCGACGGTGCGTTGTCATGGTGCAATATCTGGTCTCTTTCGGCGAATTTCTTCACGCAAACGTCTCATAACGCCCAAATAATACTCTTTGTTTACCGTCTGGCCTTCTGGCAAGAAATGATGCACTACACCGTTTTAATCCATAAAAACCGTGAGCATTGCCTTCTTTTTTAACTGAAAACGACGTGTTTTTTTTTTGGTTTCGGCTCTTTTGGTGAACGCCATTTACTTGCCTGATGTCTGGATTGCGTGTCGTACTCATAAATCCACGTCTCTTCTCCAGTAATGCTCCTTTGGATGAATGTGGGATCGGATTGAGCCTCGCAAATCATCTCTTTTGCGACGTGGCCGTGGTGTAGTGGTACTAGCAATCTCTTCTCACTCGGAGGGTCCAGGTTCGAATCCTGCCCATGGCAAGTCAGTTTTTCATTTGTGTAATTGGAACTCAGACAGAAAAATTCTGCGTGTGTAGGCATAACACTGACACCTAGATTTGGCTGTTGTAGAGTTTCAAGTACAGAAAAAATACTGTGAATTATACCTCGAATCACTCTGAGTGAAGAAAAAACTCTCCATTCTATTCGGACTCCCACTCCTGGAGAGCGAATATCGAAACCAAACACACCTGAGTTTCAAACCACTACAAAAACAATTTTCCTTTCCTACATTAAAAGGATATCTAACCCCTTAGGCGCGCGTAAATTATAAAAAAAAAAACGTCAACACGGTTTCTTTTTTGCATGAAATTGAGGTCTTTTGGCACCAACTTTGCTGCTACACGACGGAAACCCAAATCATTAACCAAAATGTCTTGGACGGATTCATAGGCAATGTTCAAGTCGTCTGCTATCTCTCCGATGGTTAATTGGCGGTTATTGACCAACATTTCTTTTACTCCATCAATGTTTTCGTCGGTTTTCGATGTCGATGGTCTGCTACTGCGTCCATCATCTTCGATTGACTCACGACCATATTTGAACTGCTCGTGCCACTGGTAAATAACCGTTTTCTTTAGATCGTTACTGAAACACTTTTCCAACATTTCCAACGTTAAATTGAATCCGTTTTTTACGAAAAATTTAATACAAGTTTAAATCCATATTTTTTAAATCCATTTCTAAAATTGTAAAAAATCCCCAACACACACAGAGATAGATGTACTCGCTACGTAACTTTTGGAATTGCCAAGCTACGATGATAAGATTTAGAGAGAATATCAACAACAGATTTGCTAACTTAACAAAACAAACAGAACTCAAATCGGAACAATGGGAGCGCCACACGTTGGTGGAAACTTTTTGATCAAGGTGATATGTGTTTTTACAAAATTAAAAGGGGTTTCATATCATTAAAATACGAGTACACCCCTCCCCAACAACATATACCATACTGAAGTCTTGAATGGAAAATTCCATAGCAAATTGTTTTTAAAAGAGATGTCGAGCAAATGTTTCGCAAATAAAAGAAATTTTATTTATTTTTTTATTATTTATTTTTTTATTATTTATTTCACTTAAATTACGTATAAATATAATATAAAAACAAATCCATATAAAATTCAGTACGATAAGAATTTACAAAGTAAAGTAAGAAAAAAAATAAATAAATCTGGTGGCATTCGATATTTTATCCTGAGTGAGTTCAAATAGTGTTGAATGCCACTTTAAAAGGAACAATACAATAAGATGGGGTGGGGTGTTGAACAAAAAATAGAGATAAAAGAAAACAAATTTTAGCAATTTAATTGATTTAACATTATGTCAAATATGTTATCACTTCATAAATGATGCAAAATTTATGTAAACAATATACTAATATCAAAAGTTTAAATAAAAAGTTATATCAGAATATTAGAAGTAAGCGAGTTTAAACTATAATAATCATGAGAGAACAGCCAATTTTTTACGCGCTTTAGAAAACATTTGGACATGTGAACACTTCTGATTTCTTCCGGGAGGACATTAAATAAACGATTACATATAACTGAATAAGAATTTCTATATGCGGTGGTTCGATAGTTTGGCACTTGTAACATATTAAGCGAGTTATTACGTAGGTTATAGTTTGAGATTATACGAAAGTTTCGATTACCAGACTTCATAAAGAATGCTTTTAGAACCTTAAAACAGTATAAGTGACGAACAGGAAGAATCCCTAATTGACAAAACAAAGGAAAACTAGGATGCCTACCAGGTTTACGACAAATCTTTCGGACAACATTCTTTTGCAAGAATAGCAAAGGCTGAATTTTGTTTTGATAGCCACCTCCCCAGCAATTTATACCGTATTGCAGCTTAGAATTAAAAAGTGCGTAGTAAATTGTGGTTAGAAGCTTTGTTGAACATGTATTACGGAGGTAATAAAAATGCCTAAGTGTGGAGATAAAGTACTTCTTCAATGCAGTAGCGTGAGATGAAAATTTCATATTAGAGTCAAGTAAGAGACCTAGGTACATAAATTCGTCAACATTCTCTATCAAAAAACAATCATCACTACAATTTTCACTAGCACAAAATAATTGACCAAACACACTGGTTGCACATTTACATTGATACAATTTAAATTGTTTGCAATTCGGTGCATGAAAATATACATCCGGTTTTGGATGAATGGACGGAGATAAATTAAAGAACATTAATTTAGTCTTAGGACTTATAACAAGTTTGTGTTCAGCGAACCATTGTCTTAGAGTATGTACATCGCAATTTATGTTAGCATTTAGATCTAAGGGGCTATTGACGCCATACGATAACCCAACATCGTCAGCAAAAGCTGTAGGTAAGCCTTTTAGATTGAGGTAGAAGAGTGAGTTGATATAAATTAAAAACAAAATGGGACCCAGGACTGAACCTTGTGGTACCCCAAGTCTGATAAATTGCACATCACTTCTCGTCTCATTCAACTTTACTCTTTGTGATCTATTTTTCAGATAAGAATTAAACCATTCAAGCATGAAGCCTCGTACACCCGCATTTTCCAGTTTACTTATCAGAATTTTATGGTCAACCATGTCGAAGGCTTTGGTTATATCAATGAATAATGCAGCTGTACATTTTCTGTTGTCAAGGTTGCATATTATCTGAGTGCAAAACTCAAGAAGAGCGTCCTCGGTTGATTTGCCCTTTTGAAACCCAAATTGAGCAAGATGTAAGAACATCGTCTTGTCTAAGAATTTTACTAACCTAATTTTTATAAGTTTTTCGAAAACTTTACTTATGGTTGGCAGAAGGGAAATCGGCCTATAATATCCTATTTCAGTTGGAGAGCCTTTTTTAAACAAAGGAGTAACATCTGCACACTTTAGATCGTCAGGAAAAATACCAGAAAAAACACTACGATTGAATACATCAGCTAATACATCCATAATGAAACATGCAATATTTTTAAGGACAACATTAGAAATACCATCGACACCACATGACTTTGAGTTATTCAAACTGCCAATCGTACTTAAAATCTCTAAAGGAGTTATAGGGTCAAAAACAAAACTTCTACAATGCACAGAGTTTACATCATTAATAGCAAGACATTGAGAACATAGATTTTGCGTTAGTCCACTATTTAATTTATGTCCGATACTTGAAAAATGTCTATTAAAAGCGTCAGCAATTTCATTTATATTTGTTATTTCCTTATTACTAGTACGTAGGACAATAGTTTTTTGAATGGGAGATTTTTTGTTGAGAATGGTATTTACAACTCTCCACTCTTTCTTAAGATTACCTCTAGCTGAATAAAATATAGCACGGTAATAAGAGTCGCGGCAAATTGGGATTTCCTTTTTTAAATCAGCACATAATTTTTTATATTTCATTTTGAGAAATGAGTTGTAAGGGTATTTTTTGCACTTTACTCTAAGTTTATTTTTAGTTGTTATTTTAATTAATAAAGAATTAGATAACCAAGGCTTAAGTTTATAAATCGATTTTCTTGTGGGCAGGGAACTGCAACTGGCAATATGGCTATTGAGAGTGGTTAAGAAATTAGAATATGCATTCGATACCTCATTACAGTTATAGACATTGTACCAGGACTCAAAACGCAGCCTGTCACGAAGCTTAGTATAATATATTCTTGGCTTTCCTTGGAAACATTTCTGAGTTTTACTATTGTTTTTACATTTTACGTTAAATAGAACGCCAGTCATGCAATGATCCGTGATCAAAAAATCAAGAATGTCTAAGAGTGGATTGGAAGTACTTTCTCAGAGATGGAATATGATTTGAAAAGCTCATTGCTTGAGTCAATAATTAGTCGAAGATATTTCAATTCATGTACTTGTTCAATTAAGAAGCACCTGTCGCTACAACTGAAATTGCCATTGAAACTAGGGTGAAAAGCACAATAATTACAAAAGCAATTAGAGAATCTACATATATCAGGTGCATGATTTTGTTTTTGTTTTTTTTGTAATGTATTCTTTATTCTCATTTTATAACATAACTTATATGTACATACATTTTTATTCAAAACTTAGCTTTAAAAAAATAAAAGGGAGTAAGTTATAGGCATTTTTATTTTATGAAAGCAGAAATAGAGCTAACGCCACTTCAAAGTTAATAATTCATTGTGGGGTGAGCAAATTTAATACAAATATAAAAACAAATTGAATAGTAATTAAAGGAAAAAGTAAAGAAAGTAATTCAGAAATTAATCATTAATAGCAAAATTCATGACAAAAAAAAAAGAAGAAAAACAGAGGTAACTACACAATATAGCGCAACGAAACGTCAATATTATTGTGTTCGAAACCGAGAAGCCAACATTTTATCTTTTTCGAAAAAGAGGATAGGGTTGTTATGATTCGTATGTCAATAGGGAGTTTGTGAAATAACTTGCATGATACAATGGAGTAAGAATTTCTAAAGCTTGTAGTACGAAAGGCAGGGATCGGAACAAATGATTGGGAATTGCTTCATAAGATATATGCGTCAGAGATTGGACTTTGCAGGTATCCAACTCTCATAAAGGAAATTTTATTTTAAGTACCTTGTAATAGAAAAGATGTCGCATTGGGAGAATTCTCGTCGGCCTAAATAACTAGACGAGAAGAGTTACAGACTTTTCTTATTGTATCTCCACATTTAAAATAAACAAATAAAAATATTGCTGAACGATATAAATTTCATTTATCTTTTTCCTCACCACCAAACGGTGGCGCGTTTTTGTAAGGGTATCCCCAGTAGACCTAATCCCTTTTTAGTTTGTTTAAAAACGAAAAAAAATCCGAAAACAGAAAAAGTAACTAAAAAATACGAGTATATGTATTTTCATTTATTCATGATAAATATAGTAAACAAAAATATAATTCATAATAAATATAGTAAAGTATAATGTAAAAATATAAAAGTTCATTAATTTAAAGTAAAAATAACTTCATTAATTTATAATATTAAAATCTATTAGTCTGATGAAAAGTTAATGCTGCTACTATCGTTATTTATATTTATTACTAATCTTTCGACTGCTTCCTCGGAGAAAACGTCCATATCCCACATCTTTGGCTCAACAACCTGTTCAAGGTGTTGCAATCATTGGTGCCATTTCTCACTGTCAACTCTTACAAGTGCTGTTGTTAATAATAATTTAAATTCTGTCATTTTAAATGACTTGTTTTAGCAAATCCTTTTACTGGAGCCCAAACCAATTCTATTGGATTTAGATCGCAGTGATAAGGCGGCAAGCGAAGCACTTTATGTCCTGTAGCTTGACCCATTTCATCCACGACATAGGTTTTATACTTGGTGTTCAAACGCGAGTTTGGATCCTAGGACGACGAAAAATAGAAAAAAAAAAAATAGATTTGGATCTCAAGCAAACCAAAAAGTTAACGACAAAGGTACTATTTATTTCAATATTAGATACTTTACAAAAGCGTGTTTTCACCTTGACGATCCATCAGCGAAAGAGACTGAGGCATAGCAAAAATATGTTACGTTACATGTATGTATGTGCGACATGAGTTCAAGTGGACTGTCCAATTAATTAACTGTTTACATTCTATGATCCATATTCATTTTTTACAAGTTAAATTCAAATAGGGTAAGTATACAATGTTTGGTATGTAAAAGCAGAGAAAACAATTTGGTAATATTAAAAAGTAATGCAAGTGAGTTTATATAAATTAAAAATATGTATAAATCATGAACACTTGGATTAACTCTATTTTAACCATATCATCCTCAAAACATATAGCATTAGATCTCAGCCACTTTTTTATGTCATCTTTTCTAGTAGAAGTGGTTGGTGCTTTATTTTTCTTTCTCGAATGGTAGGAAGTATTGTCCAAAACTATTACGGTGTTGGGTTCCAGACGCGTTAAAATATCTTTGAACCATTTCTCGTACACTTCGGCATTCATGTCTTCGTGGTAGTCTCCAGTTTTTCCTGAAAAAAAACATAGCAGTCCTTCATCTACGAAAGCTGTAGAACTTCGAATATGGGTTATAATTAGTCGCTTTACTTTTCCAGATGGTGATCGCAGTCCAGTTCATTAAAAGCTTGGCGTGGTGTTGTAATGGATGGATCCACCCACACTTTCTCCCGAGTATGTCCCTCGTTGATAAATTAAAATATATGCATTTTTCTTTTCTCTTCTCGAAATTTTTTTATTGCGCGTAAATACCTTCGTCTCCATGAAATAATATCACTTCTTTCCAACAACAACTTTTTACGCTGACGTTTGACGAATTTAAATTTAAGATCTTCTTTTAAGATTGTATGTAAAGTTGGTCTGCTTATTTTTGTAATACTTGCATTTTGTTGGGCTTCATGCAATATCTTATCGAGCGTTGGTAAATCATTATCCATGAACAACTGATGGACTATGCGCCTAACGGCACATTCAAAATCATCGACCCTGCTTTTGCGACCATAATTATTTTTCTTCTTTGAAGGCGAATTATGGCCTTTAATTTCATTTTCCTTTAAAAGCCTATGTACAGTTCTTTCCGTAACAGAAAAGACATCAGCTGTTTTTCTCACGGATTCTGTTTTATTTTTAGGAAGGCCATAAAATGTGTTAGTTGCATTAACAATTTGTTGTTTCTTTTCTGCACCTAATTCCTTTGAAGACTTTGTAGCCATTTTTCTATTTAGCCACAACACAGTTGCTTAAAACTAATTAGTCACTATTAATTTGACACAATATCACTACTAATACTTACGCTGTTACATATGATCACTAATTGCACAGTCAATGAATTCTAATTGTTATTATTCCATTGGAACATGCATTGGAAAGCTACTGTCATTTCAGTATATGTCATTCATTTGAAGCGTAAACAACAATAATTTTTTTTTCACTCAAATATGTCGAACGAACTTGGGTGTCACTCAAGCAGCCATTTCAAAACGTTTAAAAGCAGCTGGATATATTCAAAAGCAAGGAAATTGGGTTCCACATGAACTCAAACCGAGAGACATCGAAAGGCTGCTGGAACGCTACAAAAGGAAGTCATTTTTGCATCGGATTGTTACTGGTGATGAAAAATGGATCCATTACGACAACACCAAGTGCAAAAAATCATATGTGAAACTCGGCCAACCAGCCAAATCAACGGTAAAGCCGAATATCCATGGCGCGAAGGTAATGCTTTATATTTGGTGGGATCAGATGGGTGTGCTGTATTATGAGCTGCTAAAAGCACAGTTAATCCGTTTGAAGAGATCAGTAGCCGAAAAACGCCCGGAATATGCGACCAGACACGAGGCAATAATTTTCCATCATGACAACGCTCGGCCTCACGTTGCTATTCCGGTTAAGAACTATTTGGAAAACAGTGGATGGGAAGTCTTACTCCACCCGCCTTATAGCCCAGACCTTGCCCCTTCTGACTATCATTTGTTCCGGTCGATGCAGAACGGCCTCTCTGAAATACGGTTCACATCAGAGCAGAATATCAAAAATTGGCTTGATTCATTCTTGGCTGCCAAGCCGGCGCAGTTCTTTTGGGATGGGATCCACAAATTGCCAGAAAGATGGTTTCCTTAAATAAACGTTCAAATTTTGAAAAAAAAACCGCACGAATTAAGTTATATACCCAAAATACCGCGAAAATAATACTTTTTTTCTTAAACACAACATTAACATCGACACAACACAGTAATTTGAACCACTATTATTTGACACAATATCACTAAAACGCACATAGTCCAACAATAATATCCTTCATCTCATCCTCAAAAAAAATTACATCCTCTACCCTCGTGTGTAGATTTCTTCACATATGGGATTTTAATGTATTTTCTAAATTCTTTTTTAAAAAAAGCACACAAGTGCTGTGTTTTCGGTAAATGCAAAAGTAGATTCATACAACGGTCTATTTTTGCATTCAAGAAGCTTTGGTGGGATGCTTCTTTTATTTTTTCTCATTGTGCCAACCATTGTAATGCCCTTTGACAAAAATTTTTGCCCAAGCTCATATGAGGAAAAGAAGTTATCCATTGTTATGTTGTGACCTTTCAAGCCATCAACGAGATCCAAAACTACTCGTTCGCCTTGTCTTTTTTCACTCGAACTGGCTCCAATCGCCTTTCCCAAATATGGCTGGATTTTCCAAACATAGCAGGTATAAGAACAAACCAGCAACCAGAATTTTAGTCCGTATTTTACTGGTTTTGATGGCAAATATTGACAAAATTTACATCTTCCACGAAAACCAAGTAATTGCTCGTCAACTGTCACACATTCATGTGGATTGTAGTAGTCACTCAATAAATTGGACCATTTATCAAATATATCCCGAATCGGTGCAAATTTATCTGTAGATTGTTGCTGTTGTGCTAATGACATCATCAAAATGAATAACTCGATTCAAATACTCAAATGTTTTCTTTGACATAATTGCCTCAAACACCGGACGACCGCTAATATCATCAAACAATTCAATTGTAGTTTCGTTTTTTGATCTAAAAGTAAAAACGTCAAGAATCAGTTGAAATAAGAAAGAAAGCAACTACGACTTACCTATAAACACCAGCTAAAATCAAAAAAACAATATGCTTGCAACATATTCGAATTGATTTATTTGAAATCCTTACCATATGTTGCTTGTGCATACGCATTTGAATGCTTCAAATCAGGTATTTTCAATTTGTGGTGGGAAGAAAAGCAAAAAAGCATCTTCGATGCCATCAACACGAGCTTTGGCATATCTTGTTGTTCCAGGATGAAGAGAAATTATATTTTCATTCCGCAATTTACCACTTTGATGCTGAAATGGCTGTAGTTGCCAAACAATACCATCTTTCGAAACAAGCAGTGGATCCACATTTTCAACTTCAGCAATTGATTCGTTGGTTTCATTTGAGCCACTCGCTTGCTCTTTGTCAGAATCGCTATCGTCTGAATATAAGTTATCGTCATCATCAATATTCTCTTCTGACACAAATTCGTCATCACTGTCTACAGAAACATCACTGATATCGCCATCGCCTTCATTCAAAAATGCTTCCATTTTTTCCTCTGTCAGATATCTTGCTTTTGACATTGACATCTTTTATTATTTTTATAAATTTCACTAAATATACCAACGATATTCACTTGCTAAAACACTTAAAGCAAATGACTTTTTATATGACATGCACTTACTGTGCATATGTGTAGAAATCTACACATGAGTGTAGACAACGTAATTAGTGCATTATTAACCGCCTTAAACATTTTTATTATGGGGAGGTACGTTTTGTTTTCGGTAATCAAGGATATAAACAAAGTCTGAAAATTCCGGAAGTTTGCAATTAGTGGTTTTTGAGAAATTAAGAAAACAAAAATTTTTTTGTGTAGTTTTCTACACAAGGATGAGATGAAGGATATGATCACTTATTGCACTGCTTTGTTGCAATGCATTAAAATAGCGCGCAAATAAAATTTAAAATACAAAGTCGAAAAAAATGGTTTGACTACATTTTAACGGTTTCTCAAAAAGAGGAGAAAAAAACGCAAATGACAACACCACCACACATATTATTACACACAAATTCATTCTTGTAACAATAACACTGAAAAATCAGTAATGATGTGCTAACATTTGAGAATGGTAACACTGCTTTGATGAGCTTATTTTCAATGCACAGCTAGCAGTAATGGCGTATTTTATGATCATTCTGCCCAGTGCCCACAGCTATCGGGCAAGCAAGTCATAGGGTGGTTGTGGTTGAATCTGAAAATAATTACAACAACAATTTTACACAAAGTTCAGTGGCTTCCTTTGTATTTCAGTGGTAATGTGCCATTGAGTCCACCTACAGGCACCATTGTTAGAAAAAAATAAGCCATAAGCCCTGTACTGACTTGTTTTGTTGGATAAGGTATAGAAATAAGAATAGCACACGAGTTTCAAAAGGAAAGAAATGGCGTATTGGTCGAATGCAGTGATTTTAAGTTTAAATTACGAGGATCTCTGCAAATAACATCAAATTTTACACGACATCTCCAAGTAAGGCATCACAACATATTCGAGAAATATGAAAATGAGAAAAGTCGCAGTCATTGGAGTAAAAACGATTCACAAGAGGAGTTTAACATTCTTCTTGTGAATTTTTTAGCAAACAGTATGCTTCCTATTCGAATTGTTGAAGATGATTCATGAGTAGGCCAATAGCCTTAAAGGTGACAGTCGTTTCCCATCTCGCATAGAGAACGGTCGGCTTTTCCCTGGTGCACATAAAAGTGAAAGACAATCAAGTAGTAAAATAAGCAAACAAGAGTATGGCTCAGTGGAGCAGTAGTTGACTCGGTACGTGGAAGACCTGGGTTCGTGTCCAGTAGAAATTCGTGGGTAACTTTTTTTAATTTCTTAACATTAAAACCAAAACAAGAAGTGGTAATAGTGCCGATTAACGATGGATACCGGTCAGCCGGAGGTCCCTCAGGTGGAACCGGTATCGAATCGTATAATGACGAGAGCTTGTGAAATGTAGCAGCAGCAAGCAACAACAAGTAAGGCAGCAGCAGTAATGCAAAAATCAGATGATGACACGAAAGTGGAAAAGAGTCGGAGGAAAAACAAGACATCGTCGAAATCCTCCACAACAAAAAAAATCAAAGAAAAGACGAGCACGTTAAAGCGGCCGGAAAGGAGTACTCTTACGAGCCTGAAGGGAGTGAGTGCCGCTTAATTGGAGATGGGAATCCCTTTAAAGGGTTTTCAGACACTGATACCTCAGCAGAAGAGGGAGAAGATGACGAGGCTCAGCTTGAAAAGCTTATAAAAGGGCTCCTGGAGCAGAGAGAGAAGTTGCGGCGGCAAAAGCGACAACAAAAACTACAACAACAGAAGACAGAAGCTATGAAAGAAATGTCAATGCAAAAAGAAAAGAAATTAATAAGCCAAAAACAGCAGCAGCAACAACAACAAGAACAAAGACTGCAACAGAAGACGAACCCGCAAAAACGACAAAAACAACAACAACAACAGCAAATACCACAGAAAATGCAACAGCGATCATCGCAGAAACAACAACAGAAGCTGCAACAACAACGGCAACAACAACAACATCAGCATCAACAACAGCAGCAGCAACAACAGCGGCAGCAGCAACAGCAGCAACAACATCAGCAGCAGAAGCAACAGTAACAACAACAACAACAACATCAAGAACAAAGCCAACGGCTTGAAAACAAGGGGAGGGAAAGAGTGCCCCCAATTAATGTAAGTAATTTATAAATTAATGATAGTATTAGGTTATGTAAGTTAGTAACTAAGAATCTTTATTTTAAGAGATTAAGTGCAAATAAGCACATTATTATGTGTTGTAATATTGAGGATTACCGGAAAGTACCGCCCTAGGAAAAGCAGATACTGAATACTATACATATACTCCTAATGGTGAAAAACTTCAGACGATGCTATTAAAAGGCATCTATCTTGCAATAAAGACGGAGGAGCTCGAAGAAGAGCTTAAAAGGTTAGAGAGCGACGACCTTAAATTCGTGGGGGTCAAGCCGTTTACCACGGCCGTGGCAAGGGAGGGTAACCATAAATTACCATTCTTCTTAGTGCAGTTAACACCCAACAGCAAAATCGATAGTCTGCGAAAGATCAAATTCCTGTATTATCATGCTGTGAGTTGGGAAAAATTAAAGAGGGCAGATCGTGTACTGCAATGTATGCGCTGTCAGAGGTTCGGGCACGCCGCAGCTAATTGCAATATGCAATTTAGATGCGTTAAGTGCGATAAGGACCACAAATATGGAGAATGTCCTCTAGGAAACGATAGAGTAGTGGATAGGGGTCAACTCTTTTGCGTACTCTGCAGGAACTCGGGGCATCCTGCCAATTTCAGGGGTTGTCCTAGGTTCCAGGAGCTGAAAAAGAAAGTTCAGGCTCGAAAACAGTTGATCGAAGAAGAGAAGCGTCAAAAGAGTCGTGCTTTCTCTAATTTTGTAGCACCCAGTGTATCCTTTGCCCAAATGGTATCCGGATAGGGTAAGGCCACAATTACAGCAAAAAATACGCCAAAGGTAGCCGAAAAAGCACCGGAAGTGGATCTGGATTTGAAAGCGATCCTTCTGTCCTTGCACGGAAAAATCGATCATTTGCAGAAACAATTAAATGAACAAGCGGCTCGAATTGACGTCATCTATTCGACCCTGTTTGACAAGTCTGGCACGCCGATATAATGTCTGCTACGTTGAATGAGGTTAATCTGAAGATTCTTGCGTTAAATGTTAACTCACTAATCAGGATCGAGAGAAGGGCTAACCTAGAAAATCTGTTGTTAAGTGAATGCCCAGATGTGCTTTTGTTAAGCGAAACTAAGCTTAACCAAAATCACAAAATTGGCTACAGTGGCTACAATATATATAGAAGGGACCGTCCACACTCCTCACAAGGGGGTGGGGTTGGTATCTTATTACGCAAAGGTGTGCGCCATAGGGTCATATATAGCGGGGATTTAATGAGGTTCCGGGTGTTGGAAGCCTGCATCTTATGCATTCCTGTTCATAGTCGAAGGCGAGTGTATGTGGTGTCGCTTTATGCACCCGAAGCACCTAATCCCATTCAATTTATAGCTGAGCTCGAATTACTTTTTCGTTGCCTTCAGCTCCAATCGGAGGAAAATTATTATATTTTGGCCGGAGATCTTAATGCTAGACATGCGGTATGGGGAAATAATCCGCCAAACACTAGAGGCAACCAGTTATACTACTGGTGGGGTCAAAATATGATTGAGTACAGGCTTGAACTGTACGCGACGAATATCCCATCCTTCCCTTCAGCCGGTTCTATCCTGGACTTGGCATTAATAGACAGTAGACTAGAACTGACTAACGTGGATCGAAACACAAGGAACTGTTTGCGTGCGTTCGAGTACGATAGTGATCACTACGGACTTGCCGCCACAATACGGATCCCAAACGAGCAAACGCAGCTGGAGCAGTACGATCAAGTGTACCCATACGACTACCGTAAGGTACGGTGGCCGTGTTTCTCCAGAATCTTAAAGCGTAATTTACGTTTGAATGGAATTGATCCCCCGACTAACAGAAACTTGACAAATGAAGAAATCGACCGTAGTTTACTGACAATGCAAGACGTTATCAAACGAACTATGGAGCAGACTATCCCTCGGATAGAATATTCCGACGAAAGCCAGGTGGAAAAATACAGAACTCCAACAATCAACGCATTGAACGCACACAAAAGTAGACTGCTCTCGAGGCTTAAGCAGTTGTACAGACAGTTTACTGTCGTAATCACGACATTGAGAACAGGGCCTACGTAAATCACTATTACCTGCGCAACAAACTTCAAAATTGGCAATCCGAGAATCACGGTTTCACCGTATTCAGTGAAGAAAACGCTGCAAACTTTATCATCGCCAATGAGCGAGCTTCCTCGCATTTGTTCGTGCGAAAAGATGAACTCCTATGCATCTTCGAGTCTCTGAAAAACAAAAAGTCGTCGGGAGTAGACGGTATTACAAACGTCGTATTAAGACACTTGCCCTTGGAAGCAGTGGATATATTTACTACGCTGTTTAACAATGCGCTGAATAATGCATATTATCCGACGCATTGGAAAACAGCAGTGGTACATCCCATCCCGAAAAGGGATAAAGTTAGAACTAACCCTGTAAATCTCCGGTTAATTAGTTTGCTTCCGAATATTAGCAAGGTATTCAAGAACGTGGTTAATAGAGCGCTGTTAAGGTGGGTTGGGGAAAATAATATAATTCCGAGGCGAGGCATGACACTATTCATGCTGCGTCAAAGCTGGTCTCCGACATACACTGTAATAAAAGCAATAACCAGTGTACGGGTGCCTGCCTCGTTGACTTTGAGAAGGCCTTCGACACCGTATGGTTAGAGGGGCTTTTCTATAAGTTGACGAGAATGGGTATGCCGAAACCTCTGCTATATATGATTTACGACATGCTTATGGAAAAGAAGTTCGTTGTTAAATGTTATTTCGAGCAAGATCTTTGACATTAAAAACGGCTTACAACAGGGGCTGTGATTTCTCCGATACTGTTTAACATTTACACAAGTGATCTAGTAGGTTCCCTCAATCATTCCATAGCGTACGCAGACGATGTAGTGGTGTACAGATCAGGTCCAAAAATCGTAGTCATCAATACTCTGCTGCAGCGTGATTTCGATCATATTAAGGCGTATCGCGATAATTGGAAATTGAAAATCAATTTTCAAAAGTCGGAAACAATCTTGTTCAGGACTCCAGGGCTTCTAGGGATACCAGACATAACTGGCGAAATTTGGCCATCATTGGACAGCACGGACTGCCATTAGCGGTGAGAAACGTAGTGAGATACCTTGGTATTTGGCTCGATAAGTATTTGTATTTTGAAAAACATATAGATGCTTGTCTTGCTGGAGCCAAGAAGGCTTTAGCCCTGACAAGAAGGCTGTTTCACAGCAGTCAACTTGTCTCCAGGGTGAAAGTCATACGCTGTGTGGCCCTAATTAGGCCAGTCATCGCGTATAGTTGTCCCGTGTGGTTCAATGTAGCGCCGTATCAGATGGAAAGGATTCGGGTGTTTGAAAGGCAGTGTCTTAGGACTTGCCTTGGCTTGTACAGAACACCAGAATCAGAGTACAAAAAATATTATCCCAACAAAGTGCTTTACGATGGGGCTAATCTGAATAGGATTGACAATTTCCTGATTAAGGTGGTTCGAAGACACGTTGCAAGGGCAATTACCAACGATAATGGCCTGATCTTTGGGGCTTATTACCCCAATAAAATGTACCACGAGAGCTCACTCTTATCGGGCTTTATTCCACCAGAGGCTTTTCTCCATATTGATGCTAAAGGGTTAATACAAAGTAGGGATGGTATCCCGGTAATATACCACCGCCACTGCAGTGCGAGGGACAAGCGGCTCATCTACGACGGGTATGTCG
Source organism: Volucella bombylans (assembly GCA_949129095.1). Classification (NCBI taxonomy): domain Eukaryota; kingdom Metazoa; phylum Arthropoda; class Insecta; order Diptera; family Syrphidae; genus Volucella; species Volucella bombylans. Next base: position 12,638,982 of record OX422140.1, read on the forward strand.
CCATTGCTCAGGAGCTCCTCCGTTTTAGTCCCGCGATTGCGGACAGGGATCGGATCGATGCCGAAAAACAATACACCGAATTCTGGTGGCTTCTAGAAGGGGAGAGGGTTGGCTCGCACTCCTAGGTCGGTTCGTTACTAAGGTAATATACTCCTCCTAGTTTTAAGTTAGGTTAAGGATATTTAGGGGGGTCTCGTGGAAAGGCCGCGTTCGTTAACATGAGGCAGCGCCTCTGAGAAGTGACCGATGCTTTATGGTATTGGTTAAGTCTCGGTGATGCTTGGGCACGATGTTAACGAATATCAGGCACCCGAAATCGCAATTGGGATGGTGACCACCCGGTGCGAGAGACTACGAGTGCTCACCACCCCGATTATAGTTAAGTTAGGTTAAGTAGCTTAGGTAGGTTAAGTAGAATAGGGCCATAGTTTTAAGTTTTATACAAAATTATAAAAAGATATGGTATCTAACTTTTTTCCAAAAATTATTTTCTTAGAAATTGCATATAATGTATATTTGATAGATAAGATTAATCGTAAGATAGTTTTAAGGTCGAAAGGCAAACTTCAAATTAAATTGTTAAGTTTAAAGCGCTCGGTAAGAGCCAGTAAGTAACCATCATTGTCAAACTAGATTTAAGCATTTTTGTCTAGAATTTAAGTAATAGCGATAGAAACAATAAAAATGAATTTAGAAGTAAAAGTAAGCCTTAAAGGTGGTTGACAAGGTCTACAATTCAATGTTTGACAAAACAAAAAAACACAATTTCCAAAAACAAACATTTTTGGACAACTGCCGATGTGTGGTCCACAAAACATCGCAGTTTTTGCGCACACATGTCACTGGATTAATGAAGACTTCGAACGAAAATCGCTGTAAGCGTTTTTATGGGTCACACTAATATGATCGAATCAATGATACAAGAAATTCATTCCGAATTCGGCTTAAATTGTGGAAACATAGTGGCTTGTGGCAATTGGGCGAATTTTTTAAAAGCTTTCAATGATTTTGGAATGGACAGCAATATTACGTGTCTAAAAATGTCCACAGCCGAAAATGTACAAGAGAGCTCTGACGAAGAAGAATTTCAATCCTTGGAGTTTAATAATCAAGTTTTGAAAACACTCTTCCAAAACACATTAGATGCGCATAGCATACCCTGAATCTTATTGCTTCCACTGATTTTAATCAAATCGATCAAAATTCATCGATTCTCAGGAAACATTAAAGTGTAAGTCTAAGACACAATTAAGAGCTCGGTATTGTCGAACAGAATTTGATGTAATCTTAGACAATGCAAAAGAATGTATGAATTCCCAAAAGATTGCATTCAATGGACTGCCGTGAGATGAATAAAAAGAAAATGATTGCAATCTATTTATTGTCAAATGAATGATGATTGCATAATTTTTTTTTAAGTCTCAAAGTCAAGTCAGTCAATGCAATCTTTAAGCTGTATTCATCAAAAATTGTATTCGCAAAATATTGCATTCTTTTACAAGCCTGCAACTTAACCCAAGATGTGGTCAGATGAACTCATGGAACAGATGGAATCCCAGCAGCAGTTTTCTGAAGAAATACTCTCTGTACAGTCCAATGATTGAGTCTACTTACCAGAATAACTTCATTTCTTATCATTCTTTCGATATTCACTTGAAGACCTCTGTACGAGATTCCTATACTTCCAATTAGCACTACAATACTCAAGACTGAAGGACAGATGTAAATATTTTAACTAAGTATTCAGATGTATCAGTCTAACCAACGCTTGTTTAGAATTCCCTTCTCTGATTTGTTTTAGAACAATAGAACATACGTGTACCTTCCCCAAATAATGTGTCATATTTATCATCGCATTTAATTGGCTATCATTTATTGATTCAAAAACGAACGAAGAAAACCGAAGAGGCCTTCATCTAAATTCGATACTCATAGTTAAGCTGGCTTACTTTCCAAGTCAATGTAATCGAGTAACGATTTATTATCCTGTCAACATGGTCAATAACACATTGAGCCTACACTTCAATTAAAACCTAACCCAATCCAAAGACAATGGAATTCCCATAGCCAACACTTCTTCTTTCATATTCATGTCATGGCATCCGTAGTATATCCTGGAATTCAATTGATTATAAAACTTACACATGCATGCAATTTAGCCAAATGAATTCTCTAAAGGATCTTCTAACTGCTCTCTTTCCAAAATTACCAGGAAAATTAATGGGATAATTTTTAATAAGCCCTTTGTCTCGTATTATTTCCTTTTCCAGCACTGCAGGCTACTCAGGCAGATCCTTTCTCATGTTAGTAATTCACTTATTAGAATAGCATCTCTGCAGCTCTTATTGGGGTCATGTGCAAACATGCCCATAGGACTCTCGACTGGAAGAAAGTTCAAAAATTCAACAGGAAAACAACATAACGCTCGACCGCCTGACTATGAGTCCTTTTTAGATCCTGATATTGAGAGTATGCATTACTGTATGCTCTTGTGCGTGTTGGTTCTGTTGTTATTGAATGTAGCTTTTTACCTCTTCCTATGTACGGGTGTTTTGAATTTTTGTTTTAATGTCAGTGTTGCCAGTTTTTTAAAAGATATCTCTGTTACGGAGTAAGTTCATTTATTTCTTTCGTATTATATTAACAGCGACAGCAGAACAAAGGAATCCTGGAAGAGGAAAACCTTCTTTGACCTAAGGACGGACCATGGTTTTAATTTGAGTTAATTTGATCCGAAAGATACTACGACGAAGAAACAAAGGACAGATTCTACAGTCAAATTACCATCGTCATATATGAACAATGGCGACATTGCGATTCATAACTGAGTTGACTCGTCACGTTAATAGACGAAAAATGGTCACCGCCCAGAGAATTGGAATGGTATGAGTTGAGAGACCTCGACTCTTGCATTGCAAGCCATTCTGTCATTTGAGAATTTTTTTTGAGTTTCCTTTAGCCGGTCAAGACCAAATTGAAACAGGAAAGATGATTACAGCGGATGAAAATATGATTAAAGCCATAGCTTACTGGGAGCTAAGTCTGTCCTCCGCTTAATGGGTAGTTAATAAACCCAAAAGGCCACACCTCGATCCTTACAAGTGAACTGGGTTCATGCTCTAATTCGGACTACATAATACCCCATCATGACTTCGGAACACCATTCGCCTGTATTTTGCAAAGAAAGGGAATCCAATGGTACCAGAAGCGATATCCATTTTTATTGATGGTGAAAATATAGAGACAGACGCCGACACTGGGATGACTTGCAACAATATCCCGCGAGGATATTACTATATTTATTGACAGCCAGGCTGCGATCAAGGCCATCGCGGCATTCGAAATCAAATTGAGGCTTGTCTTGTTTAAGGCTCTTTGCGTTTAGCGAAAGGTTACGCTATGCTCGGTTCCTATAGACAAAGGAGTGCCAAGCATTGATCATGTAGTCGAGCTAGATCGAAAAGAATCCTCCCTACAAAGATAACTAGCATATCAAAGTATCAAACGTCCACTCTTCACTTTGAGAATACAAGTGGAGACAACGATACAAATAAAATCCAATGGAAAGACTCTCCAATCTGTAAGACCTCTAGACAATTATGTTCCAAACTCAGAAAATCCGAAATATGTAAGACTCTCTTAAAAAATAGAGCTAAGCTATCTATGCTTGTTGGATTGCTCACAGACAATAATCTTCTAGAGGTGCACGCAATAAAGCTGCGCCTTGCCGACGACGATCTCTGAAGAGGCTGTGAGGACATAGGCTCACGGAAGAACACTCTCCACTTTTATTGACACCCTCCCAGCTTCATTAATTTGAGACAAAAAACTTTAGGAAGTTATTTTTTCCAAGATCTCTCAGATTCGCGGATCCAATGGAATCATTTAGGGTCAAAACGACAACCAAGGCGAGACGGAAAGCGGAAAGCGGTAACCGGAACTAAGAACCGCGATCAAATCCCTATTCATTTCCAATTCCCCCACCCGGCGATCACAATGGGTCTACACAGATCTAAGTGTGATGAGGTATGAAATGGTCTCTGCGCCAGATACCTCATCTACTCGCTAACCTAAGCAAACCTAACCTAGAGCTAGTCCACTATTCTGATTTCTCAAATTCCTAGAAAGAAATGTAAACTCATCAGTGACTCAGTTCCAGTATCGAGTACCTGCAGCCTGATCCGAATGTACACCGAACACCCACATGGGAAGATCCTACGTACCGTCATAGCTCTCACAGTAAGCATCACATAATGTTTTGTCAAGTAAACACTCTAAGCTGCTCAGCAAAAGTGTAGCACCCCACTACAACAAGAATTAATTGCCTACAGACTTTGGAAAATTTGACGGCTCCCCAAAGAAAAACGCCACCCGCAGTTATGGTTTCTTGTAATCCAACTGTCAATGGAAGCCCTTATCGAGGACGTAGGCACTACTAGCGCCAGTTCGCGTCCTTAGAAGCTTTCCTCTGAGCCATACCTAGTAGCTTATGGAGCATGGTCGTGTAAATCCAGAGGATCCTTCTCACTGACAAGCTCCATGTATTGTCAGAATTTTACTTTACGCTGTCAAAAGGCTGACAGTGCCTTGGAGGTTTCAGAGTGTTTCAGCCCACCCTCAATGTCGGAGGCTCTTCGCTACGAGAATTCATTTTTTCATTCATTCATTTCCTTCGGTGGCTGTGTTACATATTGGACAGAGCAGGTATTTGCATTCGCACATGGAGACCGACTATAATTCTATCCTCTATGAAGGAAGTCAGAATGGTGGGTGTAATTTTTTCCGACTTTCGCGAAAGTTTCAGTATATTAGCCATTGAAGCCATTAAATGATACAAAGCGTATTTAATGCTCTCATTCGTCTCCACAACTGAAGACTGTTACTCACCATCGGTGGATTGTGGTACTCAGCTCACTTGCAGCATCGGTAAAAGGAGCTCGCTGTAAGCTGGTTCCATCCAGGTGACCTAAGAAGTTAATCTCTAGCATGAGACAAAAATCTCTGCCTTGGACTCAGTTCAGATGCCATCAGATCAGAGCGTTTTCGAGTTCAGCTGATTTGCTCCTTTTACGGACTTTGACCGGTCTTCTGGTTTTACTGAGTGCTTCGATCTTTTCGCAGCTCTTTGTGGCAGGCACTTTTGCAATTCAAATTAGTTCTTATATCCTTTTTGCTTCGAGGATTCCACCCTTCCCTTGAATTTGTCTTAAGTGAACTCTGTAGAAACGATCTGAAGGCAGTTCTTAATGGCTAGATACATCAGCTCAAAACATTTGCTGAGGGCACCCTTCAGGTTCTGTACGTTCTGTTTCGTTTCGTCCAGCCCTGTAGTTCGCATTCTACTCTGAATTAGCTGAGTGTTAGCTGAGTGCCAATATGATTGACGACGAAATCAGGAGATGGTTGCCTCTCATGCATATGATACGAATATGTTCCATCTTCTAGGGATCACAGTATACAATGACGATTCGTGCCATTTTGCATTCGTTTCGTAGCTTCGTCTGCAGTAGATAACAAAATGTTGGTTGAAAAATTGTCCAATTTAAGATAGTGAGAGTGAATTCGGCTCAAATAGATGCGTTTTCTGATCGCTTGGCGTAGCTCCAGTCTTATGGATAGGTATCTAGGCAGGACCTCGAATTGCTGATTGTGAAGAGTTATCAGCGAACCCTCAAATGAGCACCAGCTTCAGCTTCTCAAAGACGGATTCTTTTAAGAGCGTTTTCCACAAAACGCTCGTATTCTTCAAAGAAACCAGTATCCCGGGCTACCAGGAATCACGATTCGCTATCCTGATAGCTCGATCCCAGGAATAAAACTAGTCGTACGTACTAAACCACAGCCTACGCACTTCGACCACTCTCCCCGCGGGACTACTTCGTGGGGCTGGTAAGCAATCTATGCTATATATTCTACATTTGTTGTATCTGCACGTCTCTTATTCGTTTGAAATATTTATCCAATATTCTTCTGATCGCAACATTTGATCAATTATTGACTGTGGGCTTGGTATGTCAGTTCTCCATCCCAGAAGGCGTATGCAATGAAATATTGCATGCTCTGTGTCTTCCTTCTGATTTGGGCAGTCTGGGCAAAAAGGTGAACTTTCGGGACCGAAGATAGGTGGTAGTTATAGTTCCCGTGTCTTCGACTTATCCAGTCTTGGATTGTCGGTATTAATTTAAACGTCCGTCTGCCTTTTATTGTATTAGTCCAAGGAGCCTACCAAATAGTTATTGACGTTGCCTTTTCTTCAGTGTTAATCATCTTGATCCCGTTGGCGTCGTGCTGGCTCAAGATTTTTCTATTGTATAATATATTTCGACTATCTGCTCTGCAGATCATTCTAGCTATAAAAGAGGTTATATAACGTCTGAGATGATTCGAAATCCTCTAATTGGCCTTAGCGCGCAGAGCCTGTATGTTGACAATACAGTTCACTCGTTCCTAGTGCTTCTGTCCAGACTGGGGTGGGATGGTTGATGTTGTTATTTTGGAAAGTAGAATTCTTCCTTATTCGGCAATATTCGCGATAGAGCTCCCTGTACTTTCGAGGCTTTTTCACATATAAGCGTACCTATAACCCAAGTGCTTGTTGTACTACAGTTTGCCCTCCAACATAACTCCAAGGTACTTAACTGTTTCGTTGGACGTGATGGTTTGGTTACCGATCAGAAAATTTGTGAATTCAATCGTTTCCCAGCCTGTTATGAGGACAGCTTCGGTTTTATATTGGCCAGCTCAAATTCGGCGGAGATAAAACTCAATCTGAGCGATTACTTCATTTGTGGCTCATTCTACTTCATGAATCGTTTTGGCTACTGTTACAATGGCAATATCGTCAGTGAATTCAATCCAATTATCGTTACTCATCTGGGCAGCGTTAGCCGTAAGTCTACGTCATACATTATGTTTCATAACAACGACCCTGTGGACCCCGCCGTGACTTTGTAGTATTTTACCCCTTTGTCCGTGCAATTAGTCACTGTCCTCAGCAAGAAGTATGGTGGATCAAGTGGCCTTCTATTGGATCACCAGCTCGCAGAGTTAAAAGCGTTATCTAACGCCCTGCGTAACTACTACGCAGTACCTCTTTGTCCCGTAGAGCCATCTTTTTCCCTCGTTCAACAGTTGAACGCCCTTTTCTGAGGCCAAATTGGGCTCCTTTCCCTTTTGCTACTGCTAGCAGTCTATTATAAATTTCCCTCTCGAGAATCTTTCCTATGGTGACCAAGAGGCTTATGGGGCGAAAGGAAAATGGCTCATCAAGGGGTTTCTTTCCTTTTGGTAGCTGAATCAAATACTGTGTTATCCATCTTTCGGGAAAAGTACCTTCGCCTAGACCGTTGTTGCTATGACTAGGTCTGCTTTCCTTTTGAAAGCTGCCTTTATTTGGGATGCCATCTGGTCAAGGGGCTTTGCTGTCGCATATCCTGCCACATGCCCTTAGCAACTCCTCCAGAGTGATTAGTGGGATTTACTCTAGACTGATTTCTCTTTCATATAGTGGCTGATGTTTGCGGGAAAAGATGTTCTACTATTGATCTCAGCATTTTCGAACATACTATTGATGGGTCGCCTTTTAGTTTCGCCATCAACGTTGTATATGCTGAACGCCATATGACGGCTTTTTGATAGAGAACTTTTGAATCATGTGGTTTTGCTTTGTTTGATGGCTCTAGTTAGGTTGAGTCTCGCCATTCTAAGAGTGTCCAACCGTTGTTGGAAATCTGGTCCCCTTCTTGCACACTAAACTTTGGCCGAGCCTGTTAGCATTTTGCTCGAAGTGCCTTTAATTCATCGGTCCACCAGTAACACGGTGAGACATTCCTGCTATATGCTCTTCCATGTATTTATTGATGCATCGCACGCTGCTTTGATGATAGCTGTGAAATAAGACAGACGGGTTTCCGCTGTTTCACTCAGGGTCAAATCACTGTTTAACATCTCTTCGAAAGAATTGCAATCAAACGATCCATCATCCCATTTTGGACCCGTAAGTTTTGGGAGATGGGGCGGTTTTATTTCTCTAATTTCCATTAATATCGCCTGATTGTTGCTATGAAAATATTTCTCAGTGACCCTCCATTTGATGGTACCTAGAATGGAGTTGCTCGCAAAGGTGATGTTAAAGATGAAGCCTACTTCCGCTTTCCGATAAGTGTTAGCCATACCCACACTAGCGGCATTTATTGTTAGGGGCTCGAATGTTTGCAGTAGGGTCTGTATATTAGGGAGTCTGCTGCCCCATTCTGTGGCTCATGCATAAAAGTCGACTCCTATAACCACTTTGGATCTGTGGAGCGCATCTGCAGATTGTCCAGCACCAGTTGATATTCACTGGTCGTGGGTCTGGGTCTTTCATAGCAACTGTAAAACTGGACCCTATTTATTTTCGCCCGCGCACGAAATCTTCTCTTTGTTCCCTTGCTTCTAGAAATGTAAAGCGTCCACGTGTCCAAATCGCTTGGTGATGTCTTGCCTTGTCACAGATCAAGTTAATGTGGCTCGATGATCATGATAACGTTCGCCTTTCGTCCTTTGCTGTTTGTTGAGGTTCTGTGTATGTTGCGCGTGCTTGCGACTTTTATTCTTATATGTGTTAGTGTCTATATTTGCGGGTATTCATGTTTACCACTCTTCACGCGAACCTTACCTATTTCGTGGGGCTGGTTAGCAGTTTCTTTTTTGTCTACATCTGCTGTCTCTGGCAATATTGTTTTCTTCGTCATTTTGCCTTCTTTGACGCTCGAGTCTTCTCAGTTCTATTAGGATGGCCGCCACTAAATGGCCAACTTTATTCCATTTTTCCTCTGAGAGGAACAATCACGCTTGCATATGAAAAGTTGCTATCTGGTCTCCTGAAAGGTAGGCAGTGGGCATTTGCCTGCCAGCTCTTTTCCCATTCAAGGTTATATGTTGGGGATAAGGTGGTATGTCCATCTTCCTTTGGTGCTATTGCCTCATCAGTTTTGCCACTTTTGAACTGAGACATTCCTTTCCTCGTTATGGATTTCACCAATTGATCCTAGATTCTTTTATTGCTACCTAGTACGCCCGCAGATGCTGCAGACGCGTACAGTATAACTGAGCTAAATAATTTCGTGAGCATCGGAGAACCAACGTAGACCATGCGAGCCTTGAAGGTAAGACCATTATCAATCATAACACCTAGGTATCATACTTTAATGTTCGTTTTGATCTTATTACTTAGTCTCCTACGCGTACAGTACCTACATGTTGTATTTAACGGCCTTACGGTTAGTGATAAGAACTGTTTTATGTTCTGCTAAATTTAGGCTTGCTGTCTGAAGCCTCTTGACTCAGGAGATCAGATCACTTCGTTGTTGGGCCACGGTTACGATGGAGATATCGCCCGCTAAACCTATTATCTTCACGCCTGGCGACACCTTTATACATAATATTAAACAACAAGGGGCCTATGGTGGATCCTTGTGGCACACATATTATACAATTCTAGTGTTTGATACCCTCATCAGTATCTAGCTTAGCTTTCTGTTCTTAAAGTAGCTAGATATGATCCTGAGGATTTAGTTTGGAATGTCCATTCCAGGAAGAGCATTCATTATAAAGGTCCAATTTGCTGAATAGAAAGCTTTTATGAAATCTAATGTAACCACAGCACAGTACTCTTTTGTTCCCCATCGCCATGGACGCCCCTCAATAGCTGCGCTTGCTATGTCAATCACTGTGTTGATTGCGTCTACTGTGGAGCGGGATTTTCGGAAACCAAACTCATATTCTGACATTACACTACTTTTTTCTCCTAGTGCCATGAGCCTGTTGTAAATGATTATGTAAATAATTTGTCCTATGGCGTCCAGAGGGCAATTCTGGGCGAAACGAGAGGGAAGTACTGGAGGTTTATTTCCTTTGGGTAGAACCACTAAATGCTGTAGTTTCCAGTGATATAGGAATATCCGCTCTTTACGACAGCTGTAAATTACTTCCACGAAGATATCCGGTCTCGATATAATTTAAATTAAAAAGTTCTGATGAAATGGACAGGACATAGGAAACATGCAAAACAATGACGCCTTCTACGGCGATGGTTATAAGGGCACTTATTACGGTGAATGTTTGTCATCATAGGAAGACTTAGAACTGTGAGTAAATGCTTCACAACAGCCTAAATTCTCCAACATAAGATATGCGCCCAAGTTCTACCAGAAGACAAGGCAGGTTTGTGAAAAATAACACCACAATCTCAAGAGACTGTTCTAATCAAGTCTCTGAAAACATCTAGAGGAATACAATATTGCTGTCAAACCATCTTTGGCTTTACGTTGCATGTAATAGGTTTTGTATGACCATGATTGGGAAACCCTTGGTTTGATGAAGAGTGTCAAGAAGCGCAGCAAGCAAAGCATCATGCATAAAAGCGGCGCTACAAAGAAAGAAAGAAAACTATGCAATAAGAGTGACAGAATAACAATAGAGTAGCAGCCAACTCCTTATATTCATGGATTTTAGTGCACGGATGCGTTCCTCTTGATCAATTTCAACTAGCCGACCAGACTATATGAGGATATCAGCGATTCCATTGCTGACAGCCAAAGCGCTAACTTCATTTCTTGGCACATGCATGTCTTGCCGTATAATCTTGTCATGTTTCGTGGCGATTAAAGTTGACGAGTATCAGTAGAATGAGCATCCAAAAGCTCTAAATGTTTATCTTTTTGACGAAAAGTCTTACAGAAAACCGTACTGAAGTTGGCAGCTCTGTTTTAAGACTCTTTTAAGGGGCAGTCCTCTTTTTCTTCTCACCCTGCCTCCTTGATAGAATAATTTCATATTTCAGTTTTACAAATTCCTAAATAATATCCAATTTACCTTTATTAAGCAAACCGTTGGAGAGGTTCCTTTGGCAAGTGAACATGCAGTATCTATAGTACAACTTCCTTCAGACGTGGGTACATGAGATTTCAAGGGCTTGTATCTGGTCTGTGTGTATCCTTACATCGTTCATTATCAACGACAAACTAATTTAATTCAAACAGACCCTGCATCAACAAAGATTACGTTGATGATGATAATGCTGTTGATGGCCAGGATAGAGAGCCCCGTGCTCTACACAATGTACACGTATTATTACGGCCACTGGTAGAATAATTAAATTACAGGTACACCTGTAAGGACGCAAACCATTTACGGTACATCAAATTAATTGGAATTGGATTTATTACTGACTCACTATCACAACTTCACTCTCAGTGACTGGTGTCCCACTAGGGCAATAGGTTATTTTAGTTAATAGAGTTTTCAACAAGTCATCGAAGGTTGACTGGGCTAGCTTATATCGGTTAGGATAGCAGGCCACAGTCATGCTGCATTATTGATGACTGCACTGAGTCAATATGGTTTCTTTTTACAAAGCCATTTCAGGTAATTTCACACATCATTTACGTCCGGTCTTCGACAATTTTCATAAATAGCCAAGCAAATATGTAGGTTTCGTGTGCGAGACGATATGCCGGTGGTGTGTGTGTGCCAGTCATATCGAACCAAGGATAACCATCATTACTTATCGCCAACCCCATCGATTGTGATGCGGTTTACCAAACACTTTGGTGACCAATGATCCTTGAAATTCTCGCATACGGCTCTACTGGGCTACGAGTGTGTTGGGGAAAATTCCAATTTATCGAAGCAAACAAAAACGTCAAATGAACTCGAATGCATGTGGCGTGTAAGCAGCATGACCGTTTCACAAGGCTTCGCATATAAATACATCTATGTGTGCATATGAGTCTAATTAAGGTAGTTGAATCTGTCAGATACGATTAGTAGAATTAAGAGAGTATTCGGTTTAATTTAGTTGCAGGATAATTGAGCGGCAGTTGAAGTTGGATTTCAGTATTTTTTGAGTTAACTTTCTCGTGGTGGTTTTGTGATTTGTAAATGGTTTTATTGGAAATCTTATTATCGGAATTTTGCAGTGAAATTACTGCTGTTTGGTTCTAAATCAACTATATATGACTTAATCTTTATTCATAGAGCTTTTAGGAGTCGTAGAAACCGTTTCCAACTTAATGCAAAGCGACGAACAAGCCCGGCAATTACAATGCTTATCCTGAATATATCCACAATAACTTGGCACTCCTAGTTTATCCATGTTAACAAGCGAATTCAGGTACTTTACAGGTCATACTGTTGAGATCGTTCTCCCGCTAAACCCAATCGTATATCCACCACATCGATGACATAATTTTGGAGACAAATATTAGTTGATTATCTTTCTGTTTAGGTCAACAATGACTCTAACGCCAAGTCCTACCACGCTTTCACAGAAAAAATGCCTCGTGACGGCACCAGCGTACAAACCACACCATAGCTTTAGCTCTGAACATAAATTTGGGATAAGCTAGTGCGGTATTTTACCAGATGCCTCTAGTTTTGCATACTAAGTTGGCTCAGGTCCCATTCCATTTCTGTCACCTTAAAAGAAGTCGTCATCTACTGCTTTGTCCTTCCGGATTGGAGTGGAACACTCTGATGTCCATAAGTTAGGATTATCAAAGCTTCTCTGACAAAGTTGGCATTGCTGAACAATCCATTCTTTCAAAGTGTCAGGGAGCATTTCCATCTACTTTCGTCGGTGGCTAGGCTTCTACGTCGTGAAGCAAGAAGCAAGACTGTGTAAAGTCTTATTTGGTTGCCTTCTAGTCCCAAAGTAGCAGCGATTGGCAAGAGTGGTTTTTCACATGATTTCCTCTGAGCCGAGGTAGATAAAGTCCTTTAGTACTCGTGCCTCAAACTTGTAGTTGACTTTGGTGACGTTTTGTCTTAGGCGTCTTTGTTTCGTATTTTTTTTTTTTTTATTAGAACAAACTAAGAAAATGGAATGGAGTTCACCTTTAGTAGAACTCGTGATAGCCCAGCCATGCTTACGTTATTAGACACCTTCCTTCAAATAATGATGGACGGTGATACGAGTACTTTATGTAAAGGGTTCTCTTTATGTAAAGCGGCATTGTAGTATTCCATTGATTTCAATGGATCAGCAACCATTGTCTTGCTGCTTCCATTTGGCTGGACAGACTTCACCATGTTTATCGGTGAATTGAAAAGCATGCACCAAACGTAGAGTTTCATAGAAATTACGACTAACTGACTAACAAATTCTGCTTGTCCTCGATTATGAAAAGTCCACGGAATGGCACACCACAATCATCGTCCAGAACGCCATAACCATGGCTGATTTTCATCGATTTATTTATTTATCACCCTGCTTGCGTGGGATATTAATCCATGCCAAATGGGTGAAGTGAGAATCTGTCGAGGGGGCAATCCCTTCAGCGCCAATGCTGCGGAATTCCTTTACACGGTCAGAGAAGGCGTACTCTACTTACACAAGTGTAGACTACTGTCGAGACTAAAAACCTTATACAGGCAGTTTACTCACAGGTACAACCCGGAGGTCATGACACTGTTGTCTTCTATCCAAAACCTGCAAAAATTAATAAAAGAAAATTACAGGGCTTCTATGAGTTTGTATTACAGAACCCAACCCGAATATGTTCCCGTAAATAAATCAAATATTTCGTAGCATATTCCATAACGATATCATTGGCTTGAACCACAAACTGGCGATATTGTTGGTGAACAACTTATGTTGTTAGAATCCGTGCAAAAGATTCTGCGTAATTTTAAAAAGGATTCTACGTCGAAGAAAACCCCAGTATACCACAATGTGCGTCTCTCGACCATAGTCTTCTTGCTAAACAATCAAAAAGTGAGTTTATAAAAAGACGCGGAAATAGGTGATAAATTTGAAGAAATGTACACAGAGGCGGTCATGATCATATGGGACTCCCTCGCAACCAAGTTTGGAACACATTGTAAGGAAGATAGCCTGAATACCACTGCTCCTCCACCGTTTAGCCAATACTTCCCTACCGGAAGTTAAACTACCTACATTTACAGGAAACTACATTGATTGGCTAGACTTTAAGGAAATATACCAGGATCGAGTACACAGCAATGAAAGCTTGAGTAGTTTGCAACAATTCCACTATCTCAAATCGACGCTTTGAAGGACATTCAACATATTAGGTTTGTTGGTAAAAATTATATCGTAGCGTGGGAAATGCTATGCTCACAATATGATAACAAGCGGATTCTTTCCACCCACTACATGGATGTGTTAGATCAACAACCAGACGTGCCACGCTACCATTCTGGCGCTTTGAAACGTTACACACAAATGCGTCGTTTATGCGTCAGTTCAATTAAAAGTCATGGGGTCAATCTGGACGAATAAAATCAAATATTCGTGTATTACTTGATAAAGAAGTTGCCAAATAATATTCGTAGTGAGTGGGATCATTCCCTTCGGAAACAGTAGGATATCCCGATGTTCTCCCAATTGTTGTTGCTTTTAGATGAGCAATATTTAATGTTGGGTGACATCTTCTAAGGGTAAAACAGCAAACCAGCGAAAACTAGCAGGGCCGAGAGCTACACCGAAAAAGGAGGTTAAGGCAATGCACATTTATAGGAAAACCATCACATGCCCAATATGCGAGAAGGCAGAACATCCAGTTCGGGAATGCCCGCAATTCTTAGACATGAACACCAATGACAAACGAACACCGGTGGAAAAATTTAAACTATGCTTTAACTGTCTGGGATATAACCATCGCTCCACAAAGTGCAGCAGCCGTCGAACATGCAGGACATGCGGAAAAAAACACCACACCTTAATTCACCTTGAGCGGGAGCTTCTCACTAAAGCGGCAACACACATGGCGACACATGGAGAGCGGGAGGACAATCGGTCTTCGGACATCACATCGTATGACGTGCTTCTTCATCGGGATAGGGCTAACATTAATGTTAATGGATTATCAGGATCTACGATCACGGCAAGTAACTACAGTGTTAAACTATCAATCGGTTCTGGGGTAGATCCTCAAATAAATTATGATGTTGTTGCGTATGTGCTGCCAAAGGTAGCTGGTGTTTTGCCCATAAAGAAAGTGAACGTCTCAACTTGTAGTCATCTTCACCGTATATTTCTAGCGGATCCAAAATATTTCGAGTCACAAATTATCGATGTATTACCGGGCAGAGATGTATACAACAAGTGTCTAGAACGACACGCGTAGAGGGGGATATGGATTGAAAATTGCCCAGAAGACAACAGCGGGGTACATCGTCTCGGGAAAGAAAGCGGAGCAATCTTCATCACGTACTTTGACATCTCTATAACCAATTTCGAAATAGATTATCTATTAACGAAATTTTTGGAATCGGAGGAAATAATCGAACCAATTAAACAATCAGAGAAAGATCATTGGTGTGAAGAACTCTATAGAGACACAACTGAGCACCTGGAATCTGGCAAATATCGGGTGCGATTGCCAATAAAGACTGAAGTCGTACCTACAGAGTTCATAGGAAGATCGAGGGCAACAGCTTTAAGGCGATTCGAACATTTAGAAAGACGATTTTTAAGAGACAAGGCTCTGAAAGAAGAATACATGGAATCCATTAAAGAATACATAGAGCTGGGACAAATGAAACCTGTCACGACCAACGAAGATCAACATTGTATTACTGCGCAGACCGATGCATCACGTTTTACGTGTTGCTACCTCCCTCACCACCCAGTCTTAAAAGAATCATCAGTGAGCACAAAATTGAGAATCGTATTCGATGCGTCTATGAAACCCACAAACGGTAAGTCTCTAAATAGCATTCTTGCCACCAAGCCTGCTCTACAGAAAGAATTAAGCACCGTCTTAACGAATTGGCTTTTATTTAGATATGTCTTTATGGCAGATATTTAAAAAATATTTAGACGTATTGATATGCATGAACAAGACGCGCAAAACCAAGGCATCCTTTGGAGAGATAATCTTTCACTACAAATACGGGAATACTATTGTTCAACAGTAATGTTTGGAACGGCGCCTGCTCCGTACTTAGCAATACGCACGATGGATCAGTTGGCGCATGATGAGAAAAATCGTTTTCCTTTGGCTGCGGAAATAATAAGCCAACAGATGTAGGTGGATGATATTTTATCGGGATCCAACACCATTAAAGGAGGATTAGAAAAGCAGAAGCAAACTATCCTCATATTACGAAGTGCGTCCTTTGAACTAAGGAAAGCGAACCCCATAAAGGCATTAGGTCTGTATTGGGATCCCAACTCTGATCAATTTAAGAGTTGTGCGAAGCAGTCTTGGGTACAAAATTGTTAAAGATCGTAGAGCAAAATCTATGTATCGTCGTTCCCATTTCAGAGGTTTTCATGGGGACTGACTCATCGATAGTATTAAACTGGATTCGTGGGGATGCAAGTAAATGGAAACCCTTCACTGCGAACCGGATAAGAAAACTCACGGAGGAAACCACAGCAAATCAGTGGCGCCACATAACCTCAGAAAATAACCCCGCCGATATTTCCAGCCGTGGAATAAGTCCATCCAAACTAATCAACTGCGATTTATGGTGGCATGGTGAACCCTTTCTTAAGTTGCAATTCAGTAAGTGGCCAGAATTTCTCCCAAGCTGAGTACATTAATCAGGTGCAAAACCTTGGAATAACCTTTAACAATAAGCTAACTTTGGATGTTCACATAAATTCCATAATCAATGAAATATATGCATCTCTACGTGGATTGTCCATTACAAAAACAATTTTAACTACTCATGTCAAACGCAAATTGATAAAGGCAATAATAATACCGATAATATCATATGGCTGTGAACTGTTTACGGATTCTGACTCGTACTCGTTTCAAAAACTAAAAGTAGCTTTCAACTTTTTTTTTTTTTTTTTTTTTATTATTATTTCAATTTCTTAAATGCTAGTTGGTACAAGTTATTATAAATATAATTCACAATAAAGATACTTGTATAAAATACAATAGCATAATATAATTTTACTATGATTTTAAGAAACCGAATAGTGGTCATTCTGTAGCACTTAAGTGACTAGAGGCGAATGATCCTTTAATTCAATACAATTTTTAGATTTCATGTGGGGTAAATTCAAGAATAAGATAAATAAAACAAGAATAATAACGAAAAGCAGTTAATATTACTTTACAAACATTTTAGATATACTATTTATATAATTAACAAATTAAGCGGTTGTATTTACAAATCTTTTGACTGTAGAACTATCCATACTAAAAAGAAATTTTTTTACTTCGCTAAAAAATAAAGTGGGTTCTACTATAAATCTAACTTCGATTGGTAATTTATTAAAAAGCCTTGGTGCTGTCGCAGTGTAAAATTTCAAGCAATGAGTTTTACTAGAAATTGGAATGTTAACGATTGCCATATGATTTACTCTTAGTCCGTATATATTCGAGCTTCTTAGTGTAGCACTGTAGCCGCTTCGCATGAAAAAAAACTTTAAGAACCTTAAAGATGTATAGATGTATGCGTAGGCTAGAAAATAATGGCCAGGTATGAGTTAGACGATTTTTATTGCAAATGATTCTAATTATGTGTTTTTGGGCAATATTTAGTATTTCGATGGTGCTGTTGTAAGTTCCACCCCAACTCGCAATACCATATTGAAGTTTAGAGTGTACAAGTCCATAATAAAACATTAGTAGAATTTTTCTTGAACAATGTTCTTTTAAGAGATACATTTTGCGAGTGACAGATAGCATATAATTTTTTAGTTCTTCGACATGTAACTTCCAAGACAGGTTGTTGTCTATTAGGACACCAAGATACTTATAACTCTTAACACCTTCTATATGAAAACAATTTGAACAGCAAACTAAATCCTTGTGGAAGTTGGTATTGCCACACGTATGAACAGATAAGGAAATTTTTTTACAAGAGCTAGAGTGTAAGATAACATCACAATTAAGTGGGCAAGGACCTCTTAAGTTGCATATCATAAGTTTTGTTTTATTACTTATAAGTAGCTTATAGTTTTAAGTTTTAAAGCATTTTATTTTCTTAATCATTAACTCTTACTTACTAACAAAAAATGCTTAAATGCTAGCTTAAAATTACTTAACAATCTTATACTAACTTACTGGCCCCACACAGGCACTCTAAGCTACTCTAAATTCTTATAACTATGTCTTTCGACTTTATTTACATTTGCTTTACTCTATTTATTTTCTGTAATTAAGGCTAAGAAAAAAATTTTGTTTACAAAAAACTTAGCATATGGAGTTTTTTTTTTATTTTTATATAAAAACTTAATATCTAACTTAAAATAAACCTTAGCCTACTTAACCTACATACAAAATACTCACATACAAACACATAGACATTATACACAATTATATACATATATTAGTATATACCTTTATATATACTAACACATGTATATATTTCTTAAATGCTAACCTAAACCTATGTAAGCTGGCCATCGCTATTAACAAAGCAAATATATTGGTCAGCTCTGCCTCATTAGTGAGGCTGGTCCGTAATTGACGGAAACGACGACGAAACATCTTCTCCATCATTCAACCACCAGAAATGCTGGTGCTGCCGAACGACATCCCTCTTATCGCGATTCCCCACCGCCCTACTGAACCTGAGACGATCCACACTGCCGTGTGCGACGTCTCTGTTGTAGTTGAGTCGCCTGTCCCCAGCTGTCCGAGCGACATGGAAGATTAACGGGACCGCTGATCTATCCTGGATCAACCCTATCTGATCAAGGTAGAGGAATGCTTCCGGTGGAACGAAGCCGTCAGAGCGCACACTCTCGTGGTAAAGGTAATTGGGGTAGTAAGCCCCAGATATTAGGTTATTCGTCGAGGTCATTGCTCTTGCAATGTGCCTTCGAGTCAGCTTAACTACGAAATTGTCCACTCGTATTAGGTTCGCCCTGTTGTAAAGGACCTCATTAGGATAAAATTTTTTGTACTCCGACTCTGGTGTTCTGTACAAGCGAAGGCAAGCCCTAAGGCAAGCCCTCTCAAACACCCGAATCTTTTCCATTAAGCTTGCTCGTACATTGAACCACACGGGACAACCAAATACCAGCATGGGCCTAATAAGGGCCATGTAGCAGATTACCTTTACCCTCGCATCGAGTTGGCTGCTATAAAACAGTCTCTTTGTAAGGGCAAAAGCGCCTTTAGCTCTGGCCAGAGCAACATCTACATTTTTGCCAAAATACAGAAACTGATCTAGCCAGATCCCAAGGTATCTTGCTACATTTCGACAGGCAAGAGGCTGTCCGTGCTGTCCAATGATTGAGAACTTTCGCCAATTTTTTCTGGTATCCCTAGAGGCTCCAGACAACGGCGTCCTAAAGAGAATGGTTTCCGACTTCTGAAAGTTGATTTTCAACTTCCAGTCATCGCAAAATCGTCTTATCTTATCGAAGTCACGCTGCAAGAGAGTATTAATGACCTCGATTTTTGGACCTGTTCTGTACGCTATCAAATCGTCTGCGTACGCAATAGTATGGGGAAGTGAACTTATCAAGTCGCTTGTAAAAATGTTGAATAGGATCGGCGAATTGACCGCGCCTTGCTGAAGACCATTTTTAATTTGAAATATTCCAACAGAAGTCACATCACCATTCTTCACGATGAACTGTCTGTTAGTTAGCATATTATAAAGAATGTACAAGAGTGGTTTACTGATCCCCAGCCCAGTTAGTTTATAGAAAAGACCCTCTAACCATACGGTGTCGAAGGCCTTCTCCAAGTCAACAAGGCAGGCACCAGTGCATTGTTTTTTGCATTTATTCCATTGGATATCGGACACCAGTTTAGACGCGGCATGTGAGATATCATGTCCCGCCTTAAAACCGAATTGATTATCCGGAACTATATGTTTGTCCTCAACCCACCTAGACAGAGCTCTATTGATTACCTTTTCAAAAACCTTACTGATATTCGGAAGGAGACTTATATAAGTAGCTTATGTTTGGCGAACCATTGTCGCAGGATACTTAAATCCCTATGTAGTTTAACAACTGAGTCATAGACACTTTTGTTATCATATGTCAACGCCATATCATCAGCAAATGCAGTGATACGACTACTGAAGTTCTGGTAAAACATTAAATTGACATATATTAAGAATAAGATTGGTCCAAAAACTGAACCTTGCGGTACACCAATTGTGGTTTTTAGCTGACTGCTAAAGATCCCTTCTATTTTTACTCGTTGAGTTCTCTCTGATAGGTACGTTGAAAACCACTTATGAATCGCACCTCTTAGTCCAGCTCTATACAATTTATCCAAAAGTATATCGTGATTGACCATATCAAATGCTTTTGGCAAATCGATATAAAGTACTAGAATTGTGTTATTATAATTAAAGCTTTCATAAATTTCACTACACAACTTTAGAATAGCGTCTTCAGTAGATCTCCCTTCGCGAAAACCAAATTGGTCTTTGCTAAAAAACTTGTTTTTATTTAAAAATGATACTATGCGTATTTTTATTAGTTTTTCAAAAAGTTTGCAAAATGTTGGGAGTATAGAGATAGGCCTATATTGAGTCATTGAACCTCGATTTCCTTTTTTGAATAGAGGAATGACTTCAGCACATTTTAAGGACGCAGGGAAAATACCACAATCAACACTTAAGTTGAACAAGTAACTTAAGACATCAACAATAAATAAAGAAATACGTTTTAAAAGACGGTTAGTTATGCCATCGGATGTGCAAGAATTTTTGTTGTCAAGAGACATTATACATTTGTGGATTTCTATCGGTGTGAAAGGTTGAAAAACAAAACTGTTGTGTTGAGAGGTATTTTCGACTATATCTGAATACATATTACAATTGCAAGGGTATTGCGGCGGATATGGGTCCGATTCTGTTGCGATAGTAGCAAAAAATTTATTAAATTGATTGGCAATATCTACTGGGTCTGATATTTCTATACCATCCACATTGATTTTAAGAATTTTTTCTTTTTCCTTTCTATTGTTAAGGATGTTATTGAGCACATTCCACTCATATTTCACATTACCCTTACAGTCTTGCAGTTTATTTGCGTAATATTTATTCTGAGTTAATTCTACTTGCTTCTTAATCTCTTCACTTAGTTTCAGATAGTATTTTTTCAACTTTTGGTTACAAGGATGCCGCTTGCATTTTTTCCTTAACGTGTTTTTTTTGTTTATTTTTTTAATCAAACCTCTGTCAATCCATGGCCTAATGCGTTTTAAATGTGAATTTTCTAGTTTTTTTTAATATTGGTGCAACTTACAATATGAGCCTTTAGAGTGTTCAAAAACATATCGTAAGCTACTGAGGGATTACTGTCCTCATAAACAGACTCCCAGAATTCAAACATTAAGCACTCAACTAGTTTATTATAATCAATTCTGTGGTGTTCCTTGAAAGGAACATATTTATCGGAACTATTTGATTGAACGGTTTCTATGTTTACATTAGTCATGCAATGATCAGTAATTTTGTAGTCAAGTACTTCACCCGTTAATTTATGTGTAAATTGCGAATTTAATCTTACAAAAATATGATCAATGCATGATTGTGTTTTTTCCGTGATTCGCGTGGGTTCCATAATAAGACATTTCAAGCCAAATGATGACATTAAAGCCAGACAATTATCCGAGTCGTTACTAATTTTTAAAATATCAGCGCTCATCAGACTTATTTTTTCCACTGTACAGTCGCTTTCGTATTCTTTTTTAATATATGCTATGACACCACCTGCGCTATATGAATTATTGCAATTGGGATAGGGTTCATAACCGGGCTTACTGTAATTGGATATTTCATAGTCGTACAACCAGATTTCAGTAAGTATAATAAAAACTGGATTTGAATTATAAGCGTTTAAATGAGCTAAGAATACATTGAAATTTTTTCTTATACTACGAATATTTTGATGGATGATTAGTTTATTCATGGGAAGAGCGGCATACTTTCTTGCGCTCGGTGAGCTATTTTGTTTCATTTGATTTTAAGCTGTTATAATTGATTGAGGTCTTCGAAGCACCTCACTTTAAAAACAATATCTCCCTCATCCTTGCCCAAGAATATTATGCTGTTCCTCATCCATATATATTTAAATTTCTTCTCTATTTTAATTTGTTTTGTTGCATTAAATAATGCTCTCATGCGCAACTTAATTGCGCGGTATGTTTTCAATGGTCGTAGACTTGAGCATATTTCATCTGATGCTCGTCAACTCCTTGGCTGTAACTTAGAGACTTTTTTAAAATATCTTTGCTGTGCTTTGCTCTTCAAAACTATTCACGTGAAGGAACTTATCTACCTGTCGATTCAAGAACTCAGACTTCACTGAATTCAGAGACGGGAGTGTTGGGGTATGGAGTGTCCCCGGCTGGTGCTCGTTGTTGTAGAGGTGTTGAACCAGAAAAAAAAAATTAAAAATCGGGTTGATATCTTCTACAATACTTTATTGGTTGAAACACGTCTTACCTCGTTGAGGTCGGTAACAAGAAGACCGGAAATATTTAAAAAAAAAGTATGGATGAGTGGTTTCCGAATAAGTCGCAGATATGCTATTGCAGCGACATCTAAATTTTGCAACTAGATAAACTACAATAATTTCTACAGCTCTGTTCAATTACATTTTGATCTGAACATTGCCGGCCGCCTTGCAGCCTTGTCTGCAAATTGATATAATTTATAAACGGTTACAGTTAATGTTTAAATAATAAAGTAATTAAAGTTTCGGTAAACCACTCCTAACAAATTTGCATTAACATTTTTTTAAAAGTCAACAATAGTTAAATAAGTATATGACTAACAAAATATTTAGCGAACAATAATACTTCAAATAGATAAGTGCAATGTAAGTGATACGTCTAATTAACTAGGTAAATAGTGAGATTGCCGAATTTATCTCTTCAAAGTTAGAAAGCCTTGTTTATGCTTGAGGTAAAATGCAAAGCTTGGCTATTGGGCGCGTTATTACTCCATTTTGAGTTCGAATATCTGCAACGCGAATACGATAATCAGATCCCGGAAAAACTTTAACAATACGACCAAGACGCCATTCATTTGGGGGAAGATTCTCATCTACTCGTATAATGACAATCAAGTCGTTAAAAGAAATATTTCTCTGAGGATGCTTCCATTTGTATCTCTTATTCAGTTCCTTGAGGTATTTATCCTTCCATCGGCGACAAAATTGATGATACAAAATCTTAACCCTTTCCCATCGTTTACCATAACTTAGGGATTTTTCTTCAACAGCGGGTTCTAGGGGAGCTAACAGCGGGCCACCGCAAAGAAAGTGAACTGGGGTCAGTGGAGAAATGTCAGATGCATTTTCGTATATGGGAGATATTGGTCGAGATTTAAGACAACAACCCATTATCAGAGAATAGAGTTTTAGGCATTCCCCGTCGGGCGACGAATCTACTTAAGGCTGCTAAAAAGCATTGGGTTGTCAAATCACTCGTTGCCTCCAAATGTATTGCCTTAGTGGCAATGCATACGAAAAAACAGACGTATCCCTTAGTGATCCGATAGTGTCTACCTGAAAAGCTTTTTATTGCAAATGGACCAGCAAAATCTATACCAGCGGTAGTAAATGGAGAAGAAATACGGGTTCTTTCAATTGGTAAAGCCCCCCATGATCTGAGTTTGAATCTTCAGTTTTTTTTTTTCAGTTTTAAAGCATTTTATTTTCTTAATCATTAACTCTTACATTCTAACAAAAAATGCTTAAATGCTAGCTTAAAATTACTTAACAATCTTATGCTAACTTACTGGCCCCACACAGGCGCTCTAAGCTACTCTAAATTCTTATAACTATGTCTTTCGACTTTATTTACATTTTACTTAGAACTATTTATTTTGAATACTTAAGGCTAAGAAAAAATATTTGTTAAGAAAAACTTAGCATATGGACTTTTTTTTTTTAATAAAAACTTAGTATCTAACTTAAAATAAACCTTAGCCTACCTAACCTACATACACAATACTCACATACACACACATAGACATTATACACAATTATATACATATATGTATATATTTCTTAAATGCTAACCTAAACCTATGTAAGCGGCCATCGCTATCCGCAGAGAAAATAGATTGGTCAGCTCTGCCTCATTATTGAGGCTGGTCCGTAATTGACGACGGAACATCTTCTCCATCATTCAACCACCAGAAATGCTGGTGCTGCCGAACGACATCCCTCTTATCGCGATTCCCCACCGCCCTACTGAACCTGAGACGATTCACACTGCCGTGTGCGACGTCTCTGTTGTAGTTGAGTCGCCTGTCCCCAGCTGTCCGAGCGACATGGAAGATTAACGGGACCGCTGATCTATCCTGGATCAACCCTTTCTGATCTAGGTAGAGGAATGCTTGCGGTGGAACGAAGCCGTCAGAGCGCACACTCTCGTGGTAAAGGTAATTGGGGTAGTAAGCCCCAGATATTAGGTTATTCGTATTGCTCTTGCAATGTGCCTTCGAGTCAGCTTAATTACGAAGTTGTCCACTCTTATTAGGTTCGCCCTGTTGTAAAGGACCTCATTAGGATAAAATTTCTTGTACTCCGACACTGGTGTTCTGTACCAGCGAAGACAAGCCCTAAGGCAAGCCCTCTCAAACACCCGAATCTTTTCCATTAAGCTTGCTCGTACATTGAACCACACGGGACAACCAAATACCAGCATGGGCCTAATAAGGGCCATGTAGCAGATTACCTTTACCCACGCATCGAGTTGGCTGCTATAAAACAGTCTCTTTGTAAGGGCAAAAGCGCCTTTAGCTCTGGTCAGAGAAGCATCTACATTTTTGCCAAAATACAGAAACTGATCTAGCCAGATCCCAAGGTATCTGACTACATTTCGACAGGCAAGAGGCTGTCCGTGCTGTCCAATGATTGAGAACTTTCGCCATTTTTTTCTGGTATGCCTAGAGGCTCCAGACAACGGCGTCCTAGAGAGAATGGTTTCCGACTTCTGAAAGTTGATTTTCAACTTCCAGTCATCGCAAAATCGTCTTATCTTATCGAAGTCACGCTGCAAAAGAGTATTAATGACCTCGATTTTTGGACCTGTTCTGTACGCTATCAAATGTACAAGAGTGGTTTACTGATCTCCAGCCTAGTCAGCTTATAGAAAAGACCCTCTAACCATATGGTGTCGAAGACCTTCTCCAAGTCAACAAGGCAGGCACCAATGCATTGCTTTTTGCCTTTATTCCATTGGATATCAGAAACCAGTTTAGACGCGGCGTGTGAGATATCATGTCCCGCCTTAAAACCGAATTGATTATCCGGTACTATATGTTTGTCCTCAACCCACCTAGACAGAGCTCTATTGATTACCTTTTCAAAAACCTTACTGATATTCGGAAGGAGACTTATCGAACGGAGATTCGCCGGATTGGATATATCCTTCTCCTTTTTGGGGATAGGTTGAACCACCGCCGTTTTAAAATGCGCAGGATAATGTGCATTATTCATTGCATTATTAAACAGGGTGGTGTAAATGTCCACCGCTTCTAGAGGAAGATGTCGAAGAACGATGTTCGGAATACCATCGATCCCCACTGATTTCTTAGCCCTGATTGTGTCGAAGATCTTATGGAGTTCTTCCTTCGAAATGAACGGGGGTAGGTCACCCTCTCTGGCAATGACTTTATTGGCCGTATTTTCGTCGGTGAACCGGGTGAAACCAGAGCCCTCGGATCGCCAGTTACCTATTTCATTTCGAATGCAGAAGTCGTGCACCAAGACGCGATTGTCCAGGTCGTAATTAGGGCCAATGGTATCAGTGGCCTTGCATACTTCCTGGACAGTCCCTCCTATGGTTCCAACCTTCTCCTGTGGATCCTCGATCACAAAGAAGTTGCCATCATCAGCGGCCTCATTTGGATCAATACCTGCTATTGTCAGTAACCGTTCGTTGTCTGTTGTCCTGGCTATTTTAAGACACTGAAGGTCGTTTTGTTTTTTTCTCCGAAATAGTTTATTGACTTGCGTAAACATGTTCGGGTTGCTGGTGTTTACAGCCCGAACCTTGTTGTTCCAATATGAGCTTACAGCAATTCTGTAATTTTCTTTTATTAATTTTTGCACATTTTTAATCGACGATTTCAGTGTCCTAATCTCCGGGTCTTGTCTGTACAAGTTTTTGGGTCTTGGCAGAAGTCTACTTTTCTGTCGGTGCAGTGCGTCAATAGTAGGATTGCGGAACAGGTCTTCGTTAGTTGTACGTCGATACCGCGGTATTGTGGTGTCCCTAGTTTGTTTAATTGTCTCGTCCATCTGTTTTAGGTAATTTTCGATCTCCTCGTTTGGCAAATTCCTATTGGACGGTGGGTGGAGCGTGTTCGAGGAGAGCGCTCTTGTCAAGGTTGCGGAGAAGCGTGTCCATCGAGTCTTACTGTAGTTGTAAGAATATCTTTGGGCAAACTCCTCCAATTCCGCAATTTCGTTGGGAACTGTAATTTCGGTGCTAAAACCGCAATGGTCGCTGTCATACACGAATGTGCACAGACAGTTTGGCGTTTTTAAATTCGTACCTGTCAGTCGTATACGTTCGTCGTACAGCAGTAGATCCAAATAAGACCCGCCTCTGGGAAACCGAGTCTGTACATGACATCGTGCTGACCCCACCAATCGAGTAGTAGGTTCCCTCTAGTATTTGGCAAATTATTTCCCCAATCACTGTGTCTAGCGTTGAAATCCCCGCCGATTATAAAATAATTCTCCCCCGATTCCAGCCTCAGAAGTCGAAAAAGCGTGTCGAGCTCTGTAATGAATAGGGTGGATTGTGAAGCCTCAGGTGCATAAACAGAGGCCAAGTACAGCCGCTTTCCACTGCGGAGCGGGATGTAAACGACGACTGCTTCCAACACCCGGAACCTGCGCAACACGCCCTTGTACACTCTGTGAAATTTTATACCTTCTTTAATGAAGATCGCGACACCGCCTCCACGTTTGGATCTGGGCCGATTTCTTCTTCTAATAATATAATTATTGTACTCCAGTTTGTGATTATCGGTTAGCTTGGTTTCGCTAGCGAAAAGCACATCAGGAGTTTGGTCTTGTAGCAATTTAAACATCGCGGCTCTTCGTTCGATCCTAATCAGTGAATTAACATTCACCGCAAGGACCTTCAAAGTTTGCTCCACCATGTGCGTACCCATTACGACATGTGTTGCGTTAGGCCCGGCAGCAGCGCGTAAATCTGGTCCACCCGCTTGGCCTGTTCTTGCACCTGCTTTTGCAATTGAGCCATCTGCCCTTGGATTGCGAGCAAGATGGCTAGCATATTAGGTGCAGCTTCCGTTGTTCTCGGCATTGGCGCCGGCGAAGCAACAGTCGCTTGCTGTACCGTAGCCCCCCTACCTGACGCCATTTGGGCGTAGGAAATTTGGGACGTGACGGCTGGTGTTTGAAATCTAAGAGGTGAACATTTGACCTCCACCTTCTGCTGCCGAGCCAGTTTTGCTTTCTTAATGTCAGCGAACTTAGGACAACCCCGATAGTTTGCGGTGTGTCCCACGTTTCCACATAACACGCACGAGAGCTTCGATCTATCGGATGCTCCGTCAACACCCAGAGCACACTCCTCGGAACTGTGGTTCTTAGCGCACTTCACGCATCGAGGCTGCATTTGGCAGTTCTGGCAGCGAACGCATTGTATAACGCCTTCGCTCCTTTTTAATTTTTCCCAGTGAACCACCTGGTAGTCTAGGACATTGATACTCCTTAGACTATCCAGACGGCTTTCGGGACTGAGCTGCACCAAGAAGAACGGCAGACTCCGTTTCTCCCACCTAGCTCTGGCTGTGGTAAACGGCTTTACCCCCACAAACTTGAGTCCTTCGCACTCCTTCTCTTTGAGCAGTGCCAGGATCTCCCCAGGATCAGAAGACGGTTCCAACCCCTTCAGCAGCATCGATTGCCGCTTTTCACACTTCGATGTGTATGAGTAGTGCTCCGTCGTCGTTTCCTTTAGGAGCTCTTTCACTTTCGCGTAGCCCTCCACTGTATTACAGTGGATGGCATGGCGATCGTTTCCCAATCGCTTAATATTAAAATTACTTCCAATGACCAACTTACACAGGTCCTTGGTTGCATTTACCTCCAATTTATAGGTGTTGTTAGGCGGCACCTTCACCTTCTTCTTCGTCTGCTGCTGCTGTTGTTGTTGTTGTTGTTTTTTGTTGTTGTTGTTGTTGTCGCTGCTGCTGCTGTTTTTGTGGCTGCTGTTGTTTTTGCTGATGCCGTTGTTGTGGCATGTGCTCTTTTTGTTGTTCTTGGTGTTTTTTATGTTTTTGTTGGTGTTGTTGTTGGCTCTGCTTTGGAGCAAGCAGCGTCTGCTGTTGTTGCTGGGATTTTTCTTCCTTATCCCTCTTCCTTCTAACCATTTGCCTTTCTTTGATGGTCAGTACCCTTTCTTGTAGCATTTTGATGCTGCTACTTATGGCCATCATCTCTTCCTCTTCATCTTCTGACTCGCTCGTTTGAATCTTCCTTTTGTGGATGATGCATGTCTTACACAAGCGAATGCATTTCTTTACCAAGTTTTTAACTTTTGGTATACAAAACTCGCACCTAATCAGACGAATTACTAATTGGTTTCCACCATGAATCGATATATCATGAATGAATTTTACAAGTAAAGTTGATATATTCCCTTGGTAGGGAAGGAGAATTGGGTATCTTTCGTTGTAAGAGAAAGTGGAATCAGCGAGTTGACGGAAGAAGGAACGAAGGATATCCATATTCGTCTCGTAAATAAAACGCTTGAGTCAAACGAATAACTCTATATTTAGTGTTGGCTATTTCTTCCGCAGATATTAGTTTGGACGAATAGGAAGATTGTTGTCTAAAACGAGGATGGGTTCTGTAAAAGAAGTGCAAAATGTAACAAATCACATGTAAGGCTTTAGACCACTAGGAAAATCTCTCTACAATCTGCTCAAGCAGAATATTATCAGTGCCTTGTAAAATAGTTTAAGGCCATGATGATAGAGCTTGACAAAGCCAAGTCGGACCATGCCATTGGCGTAAGGCCTCTCGTTGCCAAATCGGCTGGGTTGTCCCCAGATCGAACATGGTATTATTTGCTGGCAGATACAGGTGATTGTATCTGCGAGACACGGTTGCCTACAAACGTTTTCCACGTATATGGAGGCTTACTCAACCAAGCCAAAAGGATAGAACTATCTGTCCAAAAAAATAATTCATAGGGCGGGCACTTAAAGTGTGTTATGACTTTATTAAATAGTTTTGATAACAAAACAGCACCACAAAGTTCAAGTCTGGGTAGCGCAAGCTGTTTTATCGGAGCTACCTTGCTACCTTTTTGCGCATAAAAGATGACAAGACCAGTCGCTGTCACTGTGCTGAATTCGCGATTAAAATCTTGCCGCATAAGCTAGCTCTGAGGCATCACAAAACCCATGTATTTGGATTGAATCACTTGGAGTATAGTTGATCCATTGAGGAACTTGGATATGCTTTGCTGTATGCAAAGAAAGTTTTCCAGCGGTGGCACGTTAGCGGCACAAGGTTTGTGTCCCGGGACGTCCCATCACGCCAAATTTGCTGCATTATAATTTTTGCAGTAATGACAACTGGAGCTAGCCATCCAGCAGGATCGAAGAGCCCAGCAATTACCGAGAAAACTGCTCTTTTTGTTAATAAATGATCTTCTTCAAAAATTTTAAAAAAGAAGTGAAAGGAATCCAACTTAGCATTCCACTGTATCCCAAGAGATTTGGAGATACTTTTATCATCCAATCTTAGAAAGTCTTGATCATAGAGATGCGAAGAAGGAAATTCGTTAATCAGATCGACGCAGTTTGATGTCCACTTACGTAACGACCTGTCAAGATCCTCGTTAGACAGATTCCTATTGGACGGTGAGTAGAGCGAATGCGAGGAGAGTGCCCTTGTCAAGGTTCTGGAGAGGCGTGTCCAGCGAGTCTTACTGTAATTGTAAGAATACTTAGGAACAAACTCCTCCAACGCAATTTCGTTAGGAATTGTTATTTCGGTACTAAAACCGCAATGGTCACTGTCGTACAGTTTAACGTTTGTAGATTACTCCTCGTCAGTTGTATCCGTACGTCGTACAGCAATAGATCCAAATAAGAGCCGTATCTGGGAAACGACGGACTGTCCGTCGCGTTCAAACCAAGTCTATACATAACACTGTGCTGAGCCCACCAATTGAGTAGTAGGTTCCTTCTAGTATTTGGTACGTGATTTCCTCAATCTCTATGTTTGGCATTAAAATCCCCTCCGATTATGTAATAATTCTCCTCCGATTTCAGTCTAAGGAGTCGAAAAAGTCTATCGAGCTCTGAGAGGAACAACGTGGATTAAGAAGCATCAGGCGCGTAGACAGAGACCGTGAACAGCCACTTTCCGCAACGGAGAGGGATGCGCACGACACATGCCTCTAGCACCCGGAACCCATATAAAACGCCCTTGAACATTCTTCTAAATTTCAATTTTTTTCTAATAAAGTAGTTGGGTCGGTTTCTTCTTCTACTATTAAATTTACTGTGCTCCAGATTGTGCTTATCGGAAAGTTTAGTTTCGCTGGCGAAAAGCACATCAGGAGCCTGGTCTTCTAGCAACTTAAACAGCGCGGCTCTTCGCTCGATCCGAATCAATGAATTGACATTCACTGCAAGGACCTGCAGGGTTTGCTCCACCATGTGCGTACCCATTACGACATGATGTGCGTTAGACCCGGCAGTAGCGCGTAGATTTGATCCACCCGCTTAGCCTGTTCCTGTACTTGACGTTGAAGGTGAGCCATCTGCCCTTGAATAGAGAGCAAGATAGCCAACATGTCAGGTGCAGCTTACGGTGCTCTTGGCGCTGGGGCCGAGGAAGCAACCGTGGCTTTTTGTACCATTCTACCCCTACCTGCAGCCATTTGGGCGAAGGTAATTCGGGGCGCGAAGGCTGCAGTTTGAAGCTGAGTGGATGGCCGCTTAACCTCCGCTTTTTGCTGACGAGCCATAATTGCTTTCTTTATATCTTGGAACTTAGGACAACTGCTATAGTTAGCGCTGTGTCCCGAGCTCTTGCATAAAGCGCATGAGAGTTGGCTTTTGTCTGATTCTTTCTCCTGACCCAAACCACATTCCTAAGAATTGTGGTTCTTCCCACACTTACCACATCGAGGTTGCATTTGGCAGTTCGATGCTGCGTGGCCGAACCTTTGGCAGCGAACACATTGTATAATGTTATCGCTCCTTTTTAATTTCTCCCAGTGAACAACCTGGTAGTCCAGGACTTTGATACTCCTTAGACTATCCAGTTTGCTATTGGAAGTGAGCTGCACTAGGAAGAACGGTAGTTTCCACTTCTCTCTTTTCGCTCTTGCAGTGGTAAAAAGCTTAACCCCCACAAATTTGAGAACATCGCACTCTTTCCCTTGAATCAGTTTTAAGAGCTCCTCGGGATCAGTGGACGGTTCCAGTCCTTCCAATAGGACCGTTTTAAATTTATCACCTTTCAGTGTGTACGTGAAGTACTCCGTCGTCGTTTCCTTCAACAGGTTTTGCTTTTTTTTGTAGCCATCCACTGAATTACAGTGGATGACGTGCCTGTTTAAGCCTAATCTTTTAATGCTAAAGTGCTTACTTATGGCCGACTTACACAAGTTCTTGATGTCCTGGACCTCCATGTTATAGGTGGTGATTGGAGGAATCTTTTCTTTATTTGTTTTCTGCTGCAGTTGCTGTTGTTATTTCTGCTGATGCTGCTGTTTCTGTAGTTTTTGATGACATTTTTGCTGCTGCGATTGTTGCTTTTGCTGCTGCGATTGTTGCTTTTGCTGCTGCGGTTGTTGATTTTGCTGCGTTTGCACTTGTGTTTGTGCTTTCTGTTGTTTCTGCATACTTTTTTCCTGCAGTTGCTGATGCTGTTGGGAACTTGTCTTAGCTTTCTGCTTCCTTTGCCTTCGGGCGATTTGCTTAGCTTTAATAGCAACCCCCTTTTTTCGTCTTCCGACTCAGAAGTTGCCAACGAGGCAAAGCTATTATTACTCCCTTTGTGATGTGCCACTCTGTCAGAGACATATGAAGATTCGGCTACCGACTCGTGACGTCTTTGCTTTTGCGCTGTTATTGCTGCCGCAGACGTTGACGCCCCCCCACCAATTCCCTACTTAGCAGCATTTCGTTAGAGGTGAATAGAGAGGGGCGTTTAGCTAAGTTTGATGTTCCACTTTTTTTTCTCCGTTTAATAGCTTTTTCATTAACCACTGCTGTTGGGCGGGCAGCTTCAATAATATTTGTGCCGTCCACTAATCCCACAATGGGGATAATGGGACGGTCTTTGCCACTCATCAATTGGTTGTTTGTGTCCGCGTCACTAATTTATTATTTATTTTAAATATATTTTTTAATTTCGCGTCCGCGCACTATCGCACTACATGCCTTTGATAATTTGTATGTTAATTATGCTCGTATATATGTATATATGCTCGTATGATGTGTACACTACCGTGATCTGTGAACAACTGAGTGTAGTATATCTTCTCCAGCTGATGTTCATAGTTCGATTGCCGAAAGTGTCCTTTAATTACCACATCTACGAAAAATATTTACTCCCTTAATTTTGTATTTAAAAAACTCATCGAAGTCCCACCAAAGAGGGAACATGGCAGCTGCAACACGGCACTGATATACTTCACGTTTCTCAGAAAATCAAGAATGTGTCCAACTATTAGCGTTCTTCCTGTCCTACCGAGTTTGTTGTTTCCTTCTATCATATATAATAAAAGGTCAATTCTAAAGTGTTCTTTTTATTGTCTGAAGTAAAATACTTGCTTGGGATTACAAGCAGTTACAAACAATATACTTGATTTACGAGATTGAGGAACCAGAATTACCTAGGTACCTTAAACCCAGCGCTGAGAGCCGTCCATTAAATCTTTTACTTAAATTACTTTCAATAATTTGTGTGCAAGGGTTTATAGTCTTTCCCAAAAAAAAATTGGTAATCCAAAAGATTTAAAGTCATAATACTTTGTAGGATTTACAACGCCGATGAAACCTTCTTTTGAAGAAAACCAATGTCCTTAACCCGAAAAAGTGTTCGCCATTTCACCTTTTATGGTAAAAAACCATAAATCCTTCTTGATGACGTTATAAACGTCGTTTTCTTACATCGTTCATTTAAATTTAAGTGCCTCCGATATTTATTTTAATTTCCTTTCTCTTAAGCTCCCAATTTGGAAACCATTTCCCGAACCGCACTCGAAATCCGCAAATTACAGAAGCACGTGAAATGTTTACCTCCAAAGAAGACCATAAAAAAACAAAACAAACACGACGTGTACAAGAAAATATATATAAAAAAAATGAATCAACTAATTAAAGGTCATTTGGGGCACCTTCCTGTTTATCATTCATGATTTACGTGTACAAGTCGTCCCGGCCGGGAGAAACTCACCCACTCACCGACTCAACAACGGCCAAACCACGCATACCCTCTTAATGCCACCGTTCTGGGGGAATGACACAAGTTTAATTACGGTTTTCATCGCGTGTAATAAATTTCCTACATTTTAAATGATGACACAAAATTGAGTGGAAGTTCCAGGGAATGAACATTGAACGTCCCGTCCCCAGAAACAGCACAGTCAGTATTCTTAAACTGTTGCCAAAAATGTTTACTTAGGCAACTGAGTCGTAGTCGGGTAAAAATCGCTACTCTGACATAAATTTGACAGATGAAATGCAAACAACTTCACGCCAATTACGACTACCTAAAGCCGGATACTGTAAAGCATACGAGTACATAAATTGAATTTGACTGACTACTCGCACGAGTATATGCGGAAAGTCGTTGCTCTGACCAAGTTCGAGTTCATACAAAAAATTTAAGTAGACATGGACGTCACATAACTTTGTAATTTCGAGATGTAACTGTATAATGTCACTTGTTGACATATTTTTGACATTTGGCATTTTAAAAATATGACATTTACAAAGCGTTGCAAAGTGAAGGGTTTAGTGTGATGTATCATTGTGACAAATGCTTCACGGAAAAGTGTCACCACCTTTTCAAGAGACTGAAAAGTAGTTTTTTGATTGATGGAATCAAACAATTGACATTCGATGACACTTCGTGACAGCTATTTGGTAAATATTTATGACTGATAGATGGCTTTACCTTCCACAGCATTCTTTGGTAGATAATTTAGAGAAAAAAGAGGGTATTAAATTAAAGGCTTCGAAGAATCTTAAACAGAAGAGCTTAAATGTATTAGGACATTGTTTGAGGATTGACTTGTGAACAGAAATGCCTCTAAAAGTGATGAACACTTTTATGTAGCATGCCAAATTACAAATTACATAAATGTTTGCTTAAATGTATTAGTTCCAATATACAATAGAATTATCTTGAAGAGCTGATTTAGCCTGGAGGATATACAGCTCAGTACTACACTAAAATAATAATCGGTGACCAGATACGAATGATAGTTTTTCCAATTGTTATGCTTCAGCAGTTGTCAAGGTTACCAATTACGTCCACCTGACAAAATATTCAGTAAGGCTTGGCATTTCATCATGCATCGTTGTAAATGCGCAACGCGAATTTCGTCGTGTGGTCGGAGGTTATCATGGCTTCAGTATGCAGGCAATTCGTAGCACCGTGGAAAAGTTTGAGCGTGAATACACTCACTGTTAGTTCTTAATCCACCAGCCAGACAGAGATTGGTGCGAAATGAAGAAAACATAGCCGCCGTAGCGGAAACCCAGAAATGCCCATTCGACGCTGACCAGCTGAATCGCCTTATCTTGCGATTGGATTTAGGGGCCTATATCCGTATAAGATTGTGCTGACGCAAGAATTGAAGCTGGACCCCCCGTGAGTTTGTTAATTGAGCGCTGTAAATGTTTGACGGAGATCCGGATTTTGGCCAAAAAATCATCTTTTCGTACGAGATCCATTTTTAGCTCAGCGGCTATGTCAACAAGTGTTCGGCCAAGCACCAACGCATCCACAAAGATTGACTGTTTGGTGCGGTTTATGGCATGGCGGCATCATCGGATCTTATTTCCTTCGAAATGAGGAAGGAGACAGCGTTACCGTCAATGGTCTCAGGTACAGAGCAATGCAAACCGACTTTCAGTGGTCAGAGTACGACAACATCGATATATTGAATCTGTAGTTCTAACAAGACGGCACTATATGCCATACAAGTGACGCAACGCTCGAAGCTCTGAAGGAAAAATTTGACGACTGGGTCATCTCACAGCGAGCCTTCATCAATTGGCCGTTAACAAGCGAACCACTTTGGACCAGCTCAAGGTCAACATTCAATACACTGTTGTCGGAATAACGTCGCACATATTGGACCGAGTTATCAAAAATTGGACTGACCGCTTGACGTACTGAATGATGGTATACTGCAGTTGAATGCATTGTCTAAGGCCATCCACCAGACAACCACGCCGTAGGTGAGTATCAGTCTTGTAACCGAGATATATAGCCACTGAGTTATGCAAGGTTGAAGGCCGCATTTGTTCCCAATGGCTTTTTTGCAATAGAATAAAACTACTGTAGCTTTCTTGACTCTTTCTTGAACGCTAGGTTTCCAGTTTGGTTTCCTGTCAAAAATGAGACCCAGATATTTTGCTGTATCGGAAAAGACTAAACTGGTACCGTTCAGTGAATGGAATTTTGTATTTCCTGGAAAAGCGGACAAGATTTGTTCCATGTTGGTTTACTGCCAATCCACAGCGATCCGCCCAATGGGTTAAACGTGCTTAACTGAAACCTGGGGGATCGTTCGATGTGGTTGAATGCAGAGCCGTTTCCAAGGAATTTACTTTACAGTACGCATGTTGAGCCGTCGACAAAAGTCGTTGATCAATTTTGGCTCTAGAGTTTTGAGAAGGAAAGATGATAGACTTATAGGTTTGAGGTCCTTTGAAACAACATGAATGACAACTTCATGAGAGTGAAAGATAAGTGGAAGATCAGTTCTACACAGCTTCTCATGATGTTCTCTAGCGTAGCCAGTATAATATCTGAGGACCTTATTACATATTATACCGTTCGGACTAGCAGACAAACAAAACAGCTTGTTTGTTGTAATCAGACCATGAATTTTGGTCACGTTGGTAGTAGTCCTCTTTAGGTGGCTACTGGCCGCGTACAGGGACCTGGAAAGTGGGTGTCCAGTAGCAGTTTGAGTGATGCATCACTTGAGGTTCTCCAAGAGCCATCGGTTTTTTTTCAAACAGCTAGGCATCATAGGATCTGTAGAGAGGATTTTTCTTATCCGCGATGACTAAGAGGTTTCTATGATTTTGTCACAGAATGACCTCCAGGATTGTCGCTTCGCCTTCCTCAGTTCTTTTTTGTATAATTTGAGGGATTCTTTGTATGAGTCCCAGTCAGTCACTTTTCTTGTGCTTTTTGCTACGTTGAAAAGTTTTCTACAAGAGTTTCTGAGCAGTCCCAGTGCCGATGTCCACCAATGTGGCTTTTTCTTGCCTCTTGGTTGAATAAGAGGGCAGGAAGCGGCCATAGCCTGATTGAGAGCCAGAGTAAATTCCTTGACTTTTTTGTCAAGCTCATTGGTGGACTTGAGAATTCACAGGATAGTCTTTCTGACAGTATTTTAGCCAATCAGTTTTCCGATATCTCTGGAATACTGGTTGGCTGGGAAGAGTATCACTCAGGCGGAATTGGATGTCCTTGTGGTCTGAAAATGAGTGTTCAGATGATGCCATCCAGTTCGTTAGCATTTGAGTAATGCTCTCTCGATGATGAGGTCAGTTTTTAGCACTCCGGCTTCCAGTACCTCCCTTTCTAGGTTATCACCATTGAGAGGGCCCTCTGGCAACGGCTACGTCGGAGTCGCTGAGATTAGGAAGTAAAAATGCATTGAAACTACGTTTCACGAATATACAAGTTCTAATCTTACCGTTGTCTCTTGTATAGGGCGGATCGTATACAGGTGTCGCAAGTCCACTAACCACTCCTTCTACGATTCATCTGGAGTTTAATCTAGAGAAATCGTGTCATTGCTACAATTTCCGAGAGTAGCCTCCACCACGGTACTGTTCGAGTCCTCCGACTCTGAACATGTGCTGAAGAGCTCATCTTCTTCCTCTGATCGTTTTAGTTCGTCATCGGTTTGTATTTCCGACAGAATCTCAGAAGAGGAGACCGACGGCTTAGTACGAGTAGTCGGCTCGGATAAATTGGAGTCATTTCTATACATATTTGGAAAGGATATCGATGCTGCAAAATCTAAGGTTATATTTAAAATTTCAGTTAAAGTATCAGGGGTTACTTATCAGCATCCTTCTTGTAGACCCTTAGGTGAATTAAATCGAAATCGAACTGGATCATGCATTTAGTCTGCGCTAAAGGGTTAAGGGATTCCTTATTGATCACACTTAACGCGCATATATAGGCCTCTTAGCCCTTTGAATTTCGCAACTTTCCAACCGTGGGTTGGAAAGGTCTGGTTGCTGAGATGAGATAGATCGTTTGAGATGGGAGTTGGTCGGGGTTTACCCGCATTATGGCGATCTCTGCCGCTTGGAGGAGTCTTTAAGAGTTTTGGGAGCAGCGGAAGCAGTGGGTAATCCGTTTTTTAGGATGTTGTTAGCCCACTCAATCTTGATATTTATGCCTGCACTTCTTTCAACTTCTCTCAAGGTTTTGATAGTGCGTAAAGGATTTTGGCGTCTTATGTAGAGCGCTTTAGATGGAGCTTGCCGATGCGGCTGAACCCCTGATTCCTCCTTAGGGGGAGGAGTTTTAGTAGCAGTGCCAAGTCTATGGCCTGTCGTAAACTTTTTAGGCTCGTTGCGTTTGCATTTAAAGAATGGTGCACCACGGCCTGCCACAGTTTTACCTTCGCTCGACAATGTAGGAGTATTGCCGGTAGTCGGTGCAGTCTCCGTTCTACCCTCCGGTATTAAAGGAGTACCGGCCTCGGGTTTTTTTTTTTTGAGATTTTGTCCATTAATAGATAGATCCCACTAATCTGGAGGTTTCCTGGCATCCGGATACTCCCTTCGCGACTGATCTAAGGTTGATCTTTGGCACGGATCCTGTGATACCTTGATCCAGCTCAGGAGAAAAAAGAGTGACTTGTCTGGAGAACTTCTCGAGATTCATTGACCTTACTCAGCCTCTACTACTCGACAAGTTCGATGCTCAGGGTAGAGGTTTATTATTGTAGCAGACAATAGTTTTTTTATCTTGGAATTACAGTATGAGTATTCGATGAGTTCGGCTACTGCTTTTCTAAGGGAATATTTTGAGACCAAACTCAAATCGTGGTGTCTATGTACTCGTAAGGTTTTATTTAAGAGAAAAGCAATCCTTGGAGTCCAATATTAGAAAAAAAATCCTTCTTAAATCTGTTCTAACTTAATTCTGCCCATTGTCCTTGTGTTTCATTTAATCTTATCCTTACCGAGCTAAGCGCATTGGAACAAACAGTTTTGGTCTGCAGACGGCACCCGCTTACAACTAAAAATCCGTAAAGGGCTTTTAGCAACAACTTTGCGTTAAAAATTACTAAAAAAAGAATAAAATTGAGTTGCTTGCTTCTTTAACAAAGAGGGACACAGTGGTGGGGAAAATGAGAATTCCTAGAGCAAGTAAATGTGCTGCTACATTTTGAAAAGAAGTTTTATCTACAAGCCTTGAAAGTAATTTATGTACACGGATTATTCCTTATTGTGTATCTCTAGCTTGAATTTTCCTTTTTTTTTAAAGAGAGAGAAATAGTTTTCTTTTACTTAACTTTTGATAAGGGACAATACAATCAGCTTTGGATTAAAATTAAAGAAGAAAAGGATTTAGGATCATCTTTAGATAGAAGAACTTGATTTCGTAATATGCATGAGTGGCAATAATTTGCATACTATCTTCTGAAATCAGTACAAGGATATGAGCTTTTACTCACGGAGAAGAAACTAATTCTGTTAAAAAAAAGAGTTAAGCTTAGTAGGGAAGAATTGCTACAAGTGCGTTGATTTTCAGTCATTGCTAGTCTTTTGGGAAAATCTCCATAATTCCACAACAGCTAAAGGTTCAGATTAAACGGTTTTCTTAAAGATTTTAACACGAGCCAGAGGAGGGAATGGCAGTTTTGAGTGACTTTTTTGGTGGCCCTCGCTCAATGACTGCGAAAAATTGTGCAAGGTATGCTTTCATGAATGCGCAAGTCGTTGTAAATATTCATAGAAAGGAGGAACTCCAAGACCTAGTCGCCTTAAGGCAGCTGTAACCCAGAATTATTTACATCGAGTTCAGTTTCTTTTCGCTTCACATATCAATTTAATTATTTTTTTTCGATTTCTGCTTAACCCAGTTCTGTATCCATACAATAGCGTGTCGATTTTGCCAATGCGCTATTTCTTTTTTTTGAATCTACGACACACATTACCACCCTAACGCTTGTATAGTGCATCATCACCCATTTCAAATCCAAATCATGCCTTGCAGATTTGCCAATTATTTAATCGATCAGAGGAACGCTGACTGGGTAGCTTGCAAGGGCATCTGTGGTAAAGCCTTTCATGAAGTTTGTGTCGGGTTAAACAAAAGAAATACAATATTTACTAAGAATTCTCCAATAACATCTTTTTGTTTCCCGATGAGTGCAAGAGCATTTCATTCTTGTTGTTTCCCAGAGGCGGGTCTTATTTGGATCTACTGCTGTACGACTGACAGGTAGGAATTTACAAACGCTAAACTGTCTGCGCACATTCGCGTATGACAGCGACCATTGCGGTTTTAGCACCGAAATTACAGTTCCCAACGAAATTGCGGAATTGGAGGAGTTTGTCCAAAGATATTCTTACAACTACAGTAAGACTCGATGGACACGCTTCTCCGCAACCTTGACAAGAGCGCTCTCCTCGAACACGCTCCACCCACCGTCCAATAGGAATTTGTCAAACGAGGAGATCGACAATTATCTAAAACAAATGGACGAGACAATTAAACAAACTATGGACACTACAATACTGCGGTATCGACATGATTAACGAAGACCTGTTCCGCAATCCTACTATTGACGCACTGCACCGACAGAAAAGTAGACTTCTGACAAGACTCAAAAACTTGTACAGACAGTTAACTGACCGACAAGACCCGGAGATTAGGACACTGAAGTCGTCGATTAAAAATATTCAAACGCTAATAAAAGAGAATTACAGAATTTCGGTAAGTTTGTATTGGAACAACAAGGTTCGGGCTGTAAACACCAGCAACCCGAATATGTTTCCCCAAATAAATAAACTATTTCGGAGAAAAAATCAAAACGACCTTCAGTGTCTTAAAATATCCCGGACAACAGACAACGAACGGTTACTGACAATAGCAGGTATTGATCCAAATGAGGCCGCTGATGATGACGACTTCTTTGTGATCGAGGATCCACAGGAGAAGGTTGAGACCATAGGGGCGACTTTCCAGGAAGTATACAAGGCCATTGATATCATTGGCCCTAATTATGACCTGGACAGTCGCGTCTTGGTGCACAACGGCTACATTCGAAATGAAATAGAGAATTGGCGATCCAACGGCTCTGGTTTCACCCGGGTTAGCGACAAAAATATGGCAAATAATGTCATTAACAGAAAGAGTGACCTACCCCTGTTCATTTCGAGGGAAGAACTCCAAAAGATCTTCGACACAAACAGGGCTAAGAAATCAGTGGGGACCGATGGTATTCCGAACATTGTGCCTCGACATCTTCCTCTAGAAGCGGTGGACATCTACACCACCCTGTTTAATAATGCAATGAATAATGCACATTATCCAGCGCATCGGAAAACGGCGGTGGTTCAACCTATCGCCAAAAAGGGAAAGGATAGATCCAATCCGGCGAATCTCCGGTCGATAAGTCTCCTTCCAAATATCAGTAAGGTTTTTGAAAGGGTAATCAATAGAGCTCTATCTAGGTGGGTTGAGGACAAACATATAGTTCCGGATAATCAATTCGGTTTTGAGGTGGGACAAGATATCTCATATGCCGCGTCTAAACTGGTGTCCGATATCCAATGGAATAAAGGCAAAAAACAATGTACTGGTGCCTGCCTTGTTGACTTAGAGAAGGCCTTCAACACCGTATGGTTGGAGGGTCTTTTCTATAAGCTGACTAGGCTGGGGAGTGGACAACTTCGTAATTAAGCTGACTTGAAGGCACATTGTAAGAGCAATGACTCGACGAATAACCTGATATCTGGGGCTTACTACCCCAATTACCTTTACCACGAGAGTGTGCACTCTGACGGCTTCGTTCCACCGGAAGCATTCCTCTACCTAGATCATATAGGGTTGAACCAGGATAGATCAGCGGTGCTGTTAATCTTTCATGTCGCTTGGACAGCTGGGGACAGGCGATTCAACTACATCAGAGACGTCGCACACGGCAGTGTGGATCGCCTCAGGTTCAGTAGGGCGGTGGGGAATCGCGACAAGATGAGGGATGTCGTTCGGCAGCACCAGCATTTCTTGTGGTTGAATGATGGAAAAGATGTTTCGTCGTCGTTTCCGTCAATTACGGACCAGCCTCACTAATGAGGCAGAGCTGACCTATTTGTTTGCTCTGTGAATAGCGGTGGCCAGCTTACATAGGTTCAGGTTAGCATTTAAGAAACATATACATATATCAGTGTATACAAAGGTGTATACTGACATATTCATATGATTGTGTATAACGTCTATGTGTGTTTACATATGTGTGTATTGTACATTTAGGTTAGGTAGGCTAAGGTTTATTTTAAGTTAGATATTAAGTTTTTAGAAAAAATAAAAAAATGTCCATATGCTAAGTTTTTGTAAACAAATTTTTTTCTTAGCCTTAAGTGTTCAAAATAAATACTCGTAGTTCTAAGTAAAATGTAAATAAAGTCGAAAGACATAGTTATAAGAATTTAGAGTAGCTTAGAGCGCCTGTGTGGGGCCAGTAAATTAGTATAAGATTGTTAAGTAATTGTAAGCTAGCATTTAAGCATTTTTTGTTAGAATGTAAGAGTTAGTGTTAAGAAAGTAAAATGCATTTATAACTGAAAAAAAACTGTTTGGATGAAATTCGAGCCATATGGTCGTGAATAAGTAGATAATTTTTTGTTATTAGTTATTTAGTTATTTTATTTGTGATCAAAACTTAAATTTGTATAACAATATTTATGATTCTACACATATACGGTTTTATATATACCTTACTACTGAAAAATTATTACAATAATACAATTAGACAGAGAAAAAATAACAATAGATTTGAAGGAAAATTCTACAGTTAAAAAACCTTCTTTAGAATGAGTACGCCGGTTGGACAGAGAAGAGAGAAGAGCTTCGGTGAGAAGCAAAAACACAAGGCTTGATTTCAGCTTATTAAAAGAATAAATAAGTAAATAGATAAATAAATAAATAAATATATAAATAAATAAGAAAAAAATAAATAAATAAGTAAAGAATAGATAAATAAATAAATAACATGTAAATAAGTACATAACACAAATAAATAATTTAAAGGAAAACAATCAAAGCAATAATTAAGTTAGTTTACATTTAAACACTGAGTTATTTGGATAACAATTAGAGGCTCAGTATTACAAAGGTAAGTTTGAAATCAAGTCGTTGTCCGATGTTAAACATGAAGTGTTATATTTTTCATGCAGTCTAGCGATTCTGTCGATGACTTTTTCCAATTTAGTTAGTTTATGTAGTTCTTCAGTAGTGAAAAACCATGGAAGATTTAACATGGTTTTGACTTTTGGCACCTTTCCCTAGACCGGACACCCATAAATGATTATAGATTGAAAAATGGCCTTATAAATTAAAATCTTGTTTTCGTTGCTCATTTTAGAGTTCCTACAGATAAACGGATATAGTGTTCTGGTGGTAATGTTAATTTTTTTTATTGTTTCTTGAATATGTAGCTTAAAAGTCAGCTGTGTATCTAAATAGATCCCAATATACTTGGCACTCGATCTCCACTCAATGGATTTGACAGACAGAGTGTGTACCGTATGATTTGGCTTCTCCAGTAAAATTTATATTTAAATCTCGTTTAATATGTTAAAAGTGTATGCCAATCGATAAGTTTCTGCCCAAGTGTTTCTCTTAAGTGTTTAGTTAATAAATTCAACATATAAAATAATAGAGATTTAATTTTAAGAAACGAATAACGTCAAGCAAAATGAACTCTCATGGTGCCACGGTAACTCTCCGCTCAAAAAGGCAGGGAGCTTCATCAGATACCGCCGTAGTTACAGCAAATGGAACCC
The DNA here is from genome assembly GCA_949129095.1 of Volucella bombylans. Taxonomy (NCBI): domain Eukaryota; kingdom Metazoa; phylum Arthropoda; class Insecta; order Diptera; family Syrphidae; genus Volucella; species Volucella bombylans. Next base: position 12,682,182 of record OX422140.1, read on the forward strand.
CAAAGCAAGTAAGCACACCAACATCAAAGAGTGTACCGTCTTGCCCCTCAGTAGCTGTTACTCTTTCTGAGCTAGATGAGCGTTTCAAAAAGCACTCAGAGGCCATAATCAATCGTTTTACAGAAGAACTAACAAATTTAAGATGCGACATAATGGACCAAATTTCACACATCGAACAAAAATGGGCTGCCCACGAACAAAAAAATTGATAAGTCCATTAAAGAAATCCAATCGCGTGTGGACAAACTAGAGAAGCACACAAATCAGTCTACCTTTCTGAATGATGAACTTGTGGATCTTGTGAAGAGATGTGACCCATTGGAGAGGAGAGAACTAGCAGCTGACGCAATTCTTTTTGGAGTTCCACAGTTGCAAGATGAAAACATCAAATCGATTTTCAATTGCATATGTCATACAATTGATTGTAAGCCACCGACTTTAAAAGCTGCATTCCGATCTCAACGTCGCGATAACACGAATGACCCACCTGTCATTTATAAATTCAACACAACTCAAGATCGCAACTATGTGTTAAGAGCAATCGCCGAGTACCGGAAGAAAGAGAAAAGGCAGCTTTGGCTACATGACGTCGGTCTAGACTCCAACGTACCAATATACCTGAATGAAAGCCTTACAAAAAGAAATCGATCTCTTCTTCAACAGGCTGTGCGCATGAAAAATCGAAAAGAGATATTTTCCGCTACCACCAGATCCGGATTGATTTTCATAAAAAAACACAAAGAAGAAAGAAACATTTATGTAGAGAACGAAGACGCACTTAACGAAATTTCCCTGAGATGTCAAGCTGCGAAATCTGCCGATGCAACAGAATCCTCTTAAATGTTAAAAATGTACTCGTAAATTCTCCTTTGCTTCATTTAATTTTTATAGTAGTTTTATTTCAAAATATATATTTGTATAAGTTTCTATTGAATTCCGGTTTACCATTTCTTTTTGATCTTCTTCCATTTCTCTTTACTTTTCCTGTAATATTCTCTTTTACAATCTCTTTCAATCCCTCCCACACAGCTTTTTCATTATCATTCATTTTTCTCTTCATTTCAAAAGTAAGTCATGTCTTCCACACATATTGTAATTGTTTGTGTTGCTTGTCCATTCAATTTTTGTTGCTTATATATGAGTAGTAGTCGATGCATTCAGGGTGGGCACATGGATAAGACGAAAATTATGTTAAATGTTCTTTGTAAACAAAAAAAGGTTTTAGTATGTGCCATTTAAATATTCAAAGTATAAATAACAAAATAGATGAGTTGCGTTTATTATTTGATAACAATATGGTTGATGTTATCTGTTTGTCAGAAACTTGGTTGCATCCAAATATAAATGGTGACCTATTCAAAATAAAAGATTATCACAAACCTGTGCGTGCAGATAGGCACAATAAGATTGGAGGGGGTGTGGCAATATATGTTAAAAAACGTTACGGATTTAACATTGTAAAAAAATCGAAACCGTGCGAGGCACTAGAATATATCTTTATAGAAATAACACTTGGTTGTGAAAAACTACTTATAGGGTGGATATATATGGCTCCTAACATAGCCAACTATATACACATTAGAGATCTGTTAGAAGAGCTGTCTGCGCTGTATGCAAAAATTGTTCTTTGTGGAGATTGGAACTTAAATATATTGGAGGGCAATAACAAGCAATTAATTAGTACGGTAGAGTCTTTTAACCTCTATTTTACAAATTTTACCCAACCAACTCACTTCATGCCCAACAGAAAGCCTTCGCTTTTAGATGTGTTCTTAGTCTCTAGTACTGATTCGGTAATGCACTACGATCAAATTCCCGCTCCGGGTTTTTCACATCACGATTTGATTTTCTTAACAATTAATGCCTTTCCTACTTGTGTGGAAGAAAATGAAATAAAATCATACAATTTTTCGAAAATTAATTTAGAGGCTTTGTTTTATGATATCCGAATTGTGGACTGGTCGCCGATATATGCTACAAGCAATGTAAATACTCAGGTGGACTATTTTCAAAATATTAGCCTTTCTTTATTTCATAAACATGTACCTCTAAAACACCATAGAAATAGAGTCAACATTCCATGGTTGACTCCGGAAGTTTTTAGGCTTATAAAAAAGCGCAATCTCCTTTACTCCAGATGGAGGAGATACAAATGTACAGCTATTTATAAAGAATATGCCATTGTACGAAACGCGGTAACTCTTCTAATACGATCAAATAAAAAGACTTTTTATCAAAATAAATTCAACCCGAGGGATTCGAGTTCTAAATTCTGGAGTAATATTCTCGATATCGGGCTTAAGCCTGCAAAAGATCCACTTCCCGATAATATCGACCTCAATGAACTAAATACGAAGTTTGTTCAAAGCAATCATAACACTTTGAACCACAAAAATATCCCTACCTTCTTCGATAACCAACGAGAAGGGACTTTTTCGCTCTCTGGAATTGATGAAATATGTGTATGTCAAACAATCTTAAGGATAAAATCAAAAGCTGTTGGCTCTGATGATATATACCCGACTTTTATACAAACTCTTCTTCCCGCTTTTCTTCTGCATATAACGCATATATTCAATACTATCATTACAACGTCTGTTTTTCCCAACCAGTGGAAAGTTGCCAAAATTCTTCCATTGCCTAAACCAAATAGTAATGAATATCGACCCATAGCTATCCTTCCGTTTTTAAGTAAAGTCTTCGAAGCAATAATAAGTAACCAAATTAAGTCTTATCTAAATAGTAAAAATCTTGTCACCAAATTTCAGTCGGGCTTTCGTGCTAAACGTAGCTGCACTACCGCGTTGCTAAAGGTGTGCGAAGATATTCGTGCCGGTTTGGATTGCGATATGTGGGGTCTCATAATTTTCTTAGACTTCTCAAAGGCATTTGACAGCGTAAATCATTCCATACTAATAAATAAACTGCATACGCAATTTTCCTTCGAAAGCTCCGCGTGCAAATTAGTAACTTCATATTTATCTGGTCGCATACAATATGTGTCTAATGGTACCAAATGCTCCTCATTTCTTCAAGTCTCAATGGGCGTTCCTCAAGGCTCCGTACTAGGCCCTCTTCTTTTTTTATGTTTCATAAATGATATATCTGAATGTTTCACGACCTCCGCGTACCATATATATGCCGACGATGTACAAATATATTCTTTGTTTCCGAAATACCATAAAAACCAGGCGTTAATTAATATTAATGAAGATCTTAAAAGAATTCATGATTGGTCAACAATAAATGAGCTCAGTCTTAATCCAGTCAAATCAAAAGCTATGTTCATTAATAGAGGTAGACAAACAGAATTTTCCGCTCCAATATTTCTCAATCACACTCCTGTAGAGTATGTGGATAAGATAAAAAATCTTGGAGTCTACTTTAGTAGTACATTCACTTGGAACTTACACGTAAACAGAGTAATATCGCAAGTGTATAGCGCTCTTCGTGGTCTAAGTCCCACGAAAAACTACCTTCCGATAGGTGTTAAACTGAAATTGGTTAAATCTTTTATCTTGCCAATATTGCTTTACGGATGCGAAATATACGGGGACTTGGACTATGTGTCGAAAAGAAAATTAACTGTGGCATATAATAGTTGCGCCAGGTATATTTATGATATCAGACGGTCAGAGCACGTTGCGCACTTGACTAAAAGTATTACCGGCTGTTCCCTAATAGCCTTATTGAATTACAGAACCATACTATTCCTTCATAAAATAATTACTACCAAAGAACCAGACTATTTATTTGAAATGCTAAAATTTGCAAGTAATCAAAGATCTATGCAAATAATTTTACCCAGACATAAGTATCTTACAACTAGCCGAAATTTTTTTATCCATGCGACTCATCTTTGGAATCGTCTACCAATAGATATCAAACGATCAAGCAACACAAATATATTTACAAAGGAGGTTTTTAAATACTTTGCTCAAACTTACTGATGGAATATCTCAACCTTTATACTCCTTCCCCAAATCTTTTTTCCAAACTATTTTAGTCTTCCACATACCCTATTTCTTCTCCTCTTTTTTTTCCCATTTTCTTTTTATATTTATATACAATATTTATAAGTTTCCTAATGTTTTATCGGTACAATTTAACTGTGTTTTTTTATTTTATTTTTAATGTATAATTACCTAGCTTGCACAATGTAAAAAGATTTAATCTTAATGTACAAGAATTTTTGAATTAAATAAATAAATAAAATAAAATAAATAAATGTGATTGCCATTAAGGGAAAGTTTGTGGCTTGGAAGGAAACAGGCTTTTCTTTTACGTATAGTATTCTTGGACTATGTTTAATGAGGATTGCAAATTGGTTACAATATTATAACCAATTGCATCAGACGAGTAGATGCATATATCGTCCGCGAATAAGGCAAAATTTGAGTTGGTAAGTGTAGGAAAGACAGAGGTGTATAAATTAAATAAAATTAGGCCAAGTACTGTTCCTTGCGGTACTCCAGCTTTCACTTGGTTTGCCCTTTATAGTGACCCATTTACGGAGACCCTAAAGCTACGACACGTCAAAAAGGACTGCACCTTTTTTACAATGGTCAGAGGGAAGATATATCTTTTCATTTTATGCAACCAAGCTTGATGCCAAACAGAGTCAAATGCTTTTTCGACATCTAGTAATATTAAGCCAGTGCTTTTTCCTGTTGTAAATTCATTTTTTATATTTTTCGTAATGCGATGTACTTGATGAACTGTGCTACAAAAAGGCCTGATACCAAATTGTTCTCTGGGTAGAATGATGTTCGCATCCACGAAGGCAACGATTTTATTTTTAATTATTTTTTCAAAACATTTACTAAGACAACTTAACATACTTTATGGGCTATAGCTAGAAGTGACATTCGGGTCTTCACCAGGTTTTAAGACGGGTACAACTTTGGCATTTCTCCAAGCATTCCGAAAATACCCAAGCAGAAAGCAATCATTAAATAGACGTTGGAGATATTTAATTCCCGCGTCAGGAAGATGTTTGAGACATTCATTTTTAATCCCATCGAAGTCAGAAGCTTTGCGTGTTTTTAAATTTTCTACAACAATTTTAACTTAATTTTTGGATACAAAATTAGAGTTCCTGTTGCAAGTGTACGAATTGAGAATACCCATAGACTGTCCAACTGTAGATTTAATACTGGGTGAAGATGTGATATTATTGGTGATCAAATGGTTATCAGCAAATTCTATGGCCTTCTCTTCATCCGTATTTGAGATCAATATTAAATTCCCTATTTCAAATGCTTTATAACTTTAATTATAATTAATTTTTATAACTTTAATTATGTTCCAGAATAGCTTACTGCTTTTTTCCAGAACCTGTAGCTTTTGGTTCCAACATTTATTTCTAAAGCTATCAATCGAATTTTTTACAATCTCGTTCCATAACTTAAGCGATGTGAGAAATATTTCGTTCCTCGTTCGCATCCATAGCGATCTCTGTGAATTTCTAATTTTTATGAATTTTATAATATAGAAAGGGAGAGTTGTAAAGCTTTTATTGGGAAGAGATCTTTTAGGCACAGGTCTACAGAATCAGAGATCAGTTTGGTAAATTTTTCAACGGACTTATCTATTTGCGAATGATTTGTGGCTAAGTCATCTCTGCTGGGAAGATTATCTCGTACATGTCTATTAAATTTTACCCAAATTGCATTTAGAAAGTCATAAACCAGATTAGTTGTATGAATAGGGGAATGACGGACACTGCATAAAACTGGAAGATGATCTGAGCTAAGGTCATTGATTGCAACAGGCTGTGTAAATAGTTCAGTCCTGTCGGTAAAGGATAGATCCAAAGTAGATGGATTGTTCCTTTTACTTGATGGGAAATAAGTTGGATGGGGAGGGAAAATAATATCAAAAGGGTGGCTGGAATTGAGGTCAACAAGAGTATTACCCCAAGAGTTCGCACTAAGGCATTCCCAGTTTCTATGCCGACAATTAAAATCCCCCTTACTAATTAAGTATCGTTGGTACTGATCAATTTCCTTATATCGTGATGAAGGTTTTCGCGTCTCTGTCGTGAAGAAGACCCACCCGGAAAAGAAGCACTGTAGCAACCCCATAACACAAACAACACCTTTTAACACACGTTTTATATCACAATAATCACAAAATCAAAACATTTGTATTTATAATTTAAATTTGATACTAGGCAATGCCACTTAATAAATAAATGTAGTACTGGCAATGCTGCCTCTTTAATGTTGAATTATAAAAGCTCTTAAAGCTAAACAAAAAGCTCTTCAAGCTAAACGAAGGAACAGCTCTCCTAGCTAAATATGAAAACTCTGTGAAAATGTATAAAAGACAAGCTCATGAAATAAATGATCACTCTTGAGTTGGCCACGGATCAGTTCGGCAGAGTTCCTCAGCCTCTGATTAACCTTAGAAAGAGTTTTTTCAAGTATCCGTTGTGCCTTTTTTTCCCTTTTCGTTTACCCGCAGCGAACCTTACCCTGCCTGAAAACCATTTTAGCTCTCGTAAGTCTCGTAGCAATTTCGACAGATCAGACCATTGCCAGTTGTCTAGCTCGGTAGAGTTCCTCCGCCTCTGTACAACTCACTGGCGGCATTATCGTCAACGAGACTACCAGCGTTACAGCACTGTATATTTTTAATGACGAACCATTTACAAAAGTATTCTCAATTCCGATGTTTTCAATGCTCTTGGTTCCAATAATTGGTGAGAACTTTATGTTGGATTGAACGCTTGACTATAACTGCAACCCCACCTCCTCTTCTCTCTTCTCTGTCAAGGCGATAACAAATATACATAGGGTTCGATATATTAATATTTGAATCTAGCCAAGTTTCCGTTATTAATCCTATATCAATATTATATTTGACAAAAAGCATATAATTCCAATTTTTTACTTCGAATGCCTCTAGCATTCCAACAAATTATTTTTAGACTACGATTACTCATTTTGACTAATATATATAAAGGGTCCGCCATCTAACGTTTTTTTTTTCAACTTGTGCTTATTTCGTGAATGGTAACACTTAGCTCATGTCTGATGTGACAGATAATTATTTTTATCCTTCCGGTTAATAATGGAAAATAATTTCGTTCAAATGGCTGCCTCGGCTGGCCATGCAGTAGCCTACACGATCGGTCCAATTTGTAAGCACATTATCGATTGTGTGCAGCTGTATTTCACCAATGGCTTCACGAATATTGTCCTTTAAAGCGTCAATTGTCTCTGGCTTGTCGGCGTAACACTTATCTTTTACGGTACCCCACAAATAATAGTCCAACGGTGTCAAATCGCAGCTCCGAGGTGGCCAAACGACATCAGCTCTGCGGCTGATAATGCGATCTTCAAAAACAGGTCGCAAAACATCGAGTGTAGCTTCGGCTGTGTGGCACGTAGCGCCGTCCTGTTGAAACCAAATGTTGCCAATATCCTCCTCTTCAATTTTTGTGAACAAAAATTCGTTCAACATGGCCCGATAACGATCGCCATTGACTGTAACGGCCACTCCTTTCTCATTTTCGAAGAAAAATGGCCAAATTATGCCTCTGGACCAAAATCCGCACCAAACAGTGACTCGTTTTGGGTGTGTCGGCTTTTCAATGTATGCGTGCGGGTTTTCTGTGCCCCAAATGCGACAATTTTGCTTGTTTACATACCCGCCAAGATCAAAATGAGCTTCATCTGAAAAGATGATTTTTTTGGCAAAATCGGCATCTTCTCTAAGTCGATCGCAGGCCCACTTAGCGAAGCGAAAACGCATTGGATGGTCAGTTGGCTTCAACTCCTGAACCAATTGGACTTTGTATGGCGTCATACCAAGGTCTTTATGCAAAATTCGTCTCAATGATGTCTCCGAAAAGTTAAATTGTTGAGAACGACGGTGAATTGATGTTGATGGCGCTTCATGCACACTTTCTACCACAGCAGCAATATTCTCGGGTGTACGCACTTTTTTTGGCTTTTCACGCTTTGGTTTATCAATGAGGATGCCAGTTTCTTTCACTTTTTTCACAAGATAACGAACATACGGAGCTGACGGTGCTTCTCTTCTTCCGTACGCAATTTTCGCACACATTCTGCAACATTACCATGATTTTCAAAGTAATGTCGCAATATTTCCCAGCGTTGTTCAAGCGTATACACAACCATATTCGTAGAGCGGAAGGATAAAACTAATTATCTGTCAAATCAGACATGCTAAGTGTTACCATTCACGAAATAAGCACTAGTTGAAAAAAAAACGTTAGATAGCGGACCCTTTACTTAATAACTAATTGGGTTATAACACTAAATTGCTCAGCCTTAGTTGTGAATTTACCAAGTAGCGTTAACATCTCTGTCGTGAGTGCATTAATTTCATCTATAGAAAAAAGCAGCTCGCTTGTCTTATTACCGATAAGGTTATTGTTTGACCAAACCATGACGGATCGTTGGATTTATGATTTCCCTTACGGTTTGCGCAAAGAATGGTGTTGGAATCACACTCACTCGTCTTGTGACTCCCCGCGCATTTGGCACAATGGGTTTTACGTGGCAATTCTTCTCGCCATGCCCGTACATTTGACTATTATAACATTGTGTTAACCTGTTGCGCTGTCTGCGTCCCACTTTGACTTGAGTCTTAAAAATTGTCTTAATTTTTGTTTTGAGGTCAAATAGTTTCACAGAGCCAATTTCAAGAAACACTAGAAAGAGGACCTCAGTAAAATGCTCATGTTTGACCTTTATCATTTTTATATTCTGGCATTTAAGACCAAGCTTTAAAAGTTCTCATCTAGTTCATACAACACCACCTTAAGTGACCTTGATGCAGGAAGGTCATGAGTAAAAAATTGCCAGTTCTTAGAGCTAAGCATTGCACATAATTCATTGTATGATTCAATACTTTCACAATTTGTTTTGATTCTAATAGATATTTTTTTATGTAATAATTATCAATTAATGTATCGCGAAGGAGAGAATGGACTTCGGTGGTCGATTTATGTAGAACACATACAGGTGGAATTTTCATTTTTTTCCAGGACGATGAATTTATTACCACGTCATCATATTTGATTTCCTCATTTTCAGAATCTGGTAGACAATGTTGGGGCACGAAATAGTTATCTCGAGAATTTTTGTCTATAGTTACCATTTTGCGGAACTTATTAATTGAAGACTGAGGATCTTCAACATAAGTCAATCGTACGCGTTTGGGAATTTTGTTTGTTTTTAACTTTTCTTTTCTCGTTAGGACCGTACACTGAAACAACTTCCGTGCATAAAGTTCCGAACGTGACTGATAATTTTTTGTTGCATTTAAAATTTGCTCAATAAACAAAATTGTTGTCAAATAAGCAAATTGTATGATAACTGTTAGTCGTAATTTAAGTTATGCTAAGTAAGCAATAAATTTGTATAAATTTGATTAAGTTTGAAGCAATAAAGCACTGATTTTTCAACACTAAGAAGAAGAAGTTTAGTATTTTAGTTGTTCCCCCACCCGAGGTAAGATAACTAAATATCATTCAAAAATATACTGATATATTGGTACAAGAACTGAATATATCCACTACAGGATCAAGGTACATGCACCCTGATCATGCCGCCGGAGCAAAAGATTTCTGACGTTAACAATAATAGTTGGGGCCTTCAGAACCCTGCCCGCTGTTGCGAATTCTATCTGTAGATGGATGTCTTTGATTGGAATGTTTTAGAGGACATACGCGTACAAGTGAAGGACAACATTCTATTGCAAATATTCCGACCCAATGTCGATAAGTGAGATGTCGGTTCAAAAAATCCTAAAATATTGGAAAGAATCTCCTCTAATTATCATCTGTCTGAGAACCATCAGGTAAAAGAAGGTTTAATATTTAATGACACACACTGTTACTCAGATTTTCAATTTCGAACCCATACTGTACTTTCTTTAAAAGTGACCTAAGCAGTTGAATGGTTAAAGTGGAGTAAATTGAATGAGAACACTGAATTCATGATAGATCTGCAAGTTGTCACACGTCCGTCGTGACAGAATATTTTCCTTTCTAAATTCCTCCCAAACTGCAACTAGCCATAAACTAAAATAAAGCCCTTGGAATCGTTACCCGTCCATTACTAATGCATCACCTTTTAGTGCTCTTCAAATAGCTTTTTGTGTAATTTCGTTTCCCCGTTTACACATTTCTGTTTTAGCTTGCCTCGTCATTCTAAAACATATCCACTGAAGCTACAATATAAACTATTCCATACATATGTATGTATATGTCGTCCATGTGATACTCGTAAATCTATGGATTTCTGCTGAAGTAAAAATTCAAAGGAAATCGACAACAACATCGTCAGTTAATTAAGTTTCATTCAATGAAACCCATAGTGGCGGCGTCAACGTCGTCGTCGTCGGTTGGCGAATGACTACGGTCCTTCATTTGCATTTTACGGCTCCGAAGATGAAATACGAATACTATTTCACTTAGACTAATTAAGGACCTTTTTTGTGTGTTGTTCAGTATTTCCGATTCTGCTAGCAAATGAATATATAACTACAGATACCCGAAAATGGTAATTATATTCCTTCGAATAATTGAAACTTTCCATTCTTCTGCGGATGGGTGACGTAAGCAACCAGAAGCGGATATCTCCCTCCTGGTTCGAATTTATATCTTTATAGTGGGCGGACTTTGTGTGTGTTTTTTTTTTATCTTATTATTTTAAGCAAATATTGTAGATATTTTTGGGCAAGTGATTGCCATTAATTGAAGTCTCATGGCCAAAGGCAATAGGGGGACGGGATCTGATATATAATCTGCTGGTAGTTAGAGAAATACGTATACTGCAAGCGACTGGTTTATGTTTTTATATACCTAGGGAACGTAACATATCTGTGTGCCTACTCACTTTGGCATAATCATTAAAGGGAAAAGTTCAAGAGAAAAAACGCTGAATAAGGTAGTTGGGATTCTAAGAATTGAATAAGCACTATGGTTATGCTTCATTTGAGCAGAAATAAACAGGAACAAAATTGGCTTTCTTAGAACTAGCTTCAGAAGATGTCGACTCGTGTCTCATGTAATACAATACAGTACAATCTTAAGAAAATTACTTTCAGAAGATACGACTACTAGTATAGTTGGTTTAAGGAGAAACTCTATGGTGATCTAAGGGCTTCGGTTAAACCAATGCGTGTGGTCTTAAATAAGATACATTTAGACAAGTATAGGGTTTTCCAATAAGGACTTGAGAATTTTTTTTAAATAAAACGCAAACCATTTGAGATATTTCAAAAACTTTATTAACGGCTTGAAGTACAATCAAAACATTTATGAATGGAACTCGACTTCGTTCATATGGCCACCGCGGGCACGTTTGCAGCGGTCGATTCGTTGGACCCGATTTTCAACGACTCGGCCACATATTTCGGCCGAAACGGCCGCTATTTCGAGTTCAATGTTGGCTCTGAGCTCTTCCAACGTCATCGGCGTGTTGACATAAACCAATGACTTAGCGTAACCCCACAAAAAATAGTCAAGCGGCGTTAAATCGCACGAACGAGGCGTCCAATCGACTGGCCCATTTCTTGAGATAACACGCTCACCACACTTACTCTTCAATAAATCGATTGTAGCGTCTGCTGTGTGGCTTGTGGCATCATCCTGTTAAAACCACATGTCGTCCAAGTCCATATCTTCCAATTCGAGCCAAAAATAATCGGTGATCATGGCGCGATAACGCTGACCATTCACAGTAACGTGACGATCGTTATCGTCGACGAAAAAATATGGCCCATAACGCCGCCGGCATGCAAACCGCACCACACAGTTATTTTTTGTATATGAAGCGGTGATTCATGAAGCACGTGTGGATTTTCACCCGACCAATAACGCATATTTTGCTTATTGACGAACCCATTGAGCCAAAAATGAGCTTCGTCACTGAAGATAATTGTGCGATGAAATTCATCATCTTGGCGCATCTTCTCCAGAACCCAATCGGAGAACGTACGTCGCTTCAAATGGTCCATCGGCTTTAATTCTTGAGTCTGCTTGATCTTGTATGGGTGTAAACCAAGATCCTTACGCAAAATACGACATAATGTGGTCTGAACGATGCCCAATTCTTGAGAACGCCGTGGAATTGACTGATTTGGATAGTTTGCTACGGACGCCTGAACAGCAGCGATATTTTCGACACTTCGACCAACCCGTTGTCTCACTGACGCGGCAACATCACACAACGAATATGTAGACTTTAATTTTTGCACTAAACTTGTTATTGCCTGGGCGAGAATTACGACAGAAAATTGGAGTTAACGCTCGTAAAGTTGCAGTCACCGACTCCGAATTTCGGTAGAAAATTTTTATAATTTGCAGACGTTGCTCGTTCGTGTACTTTACCATGGTGAGAATGTTGAGTTTACTTAATAAATTGACAGTGACAGTTTAATGATTAGTAAAAGAGTGCGTTCACAAATTAAATTCAAAGTTGTCAAGTCCCTATTGGAAAACCCTTTACAAGGGCTCTTAAGAAGGCTACTTGAGGCGTATGGTGACATCTATGGAGGATATCCACTGGCACAATTTCGACTTCCGACTCCACATACGCCCACCAATATGGCAACTAATCGGAAATATGTACCGGAAACAGGTTTTGATCGGGCAGCACTCGCAACTCTAGCAGCTCAAAGCGAACAACAACTTATTGCTGAACAGTGGCAGATTTATTTATTTACAAGTATTTTCTCTAATGAAAATAAAATGTTTTTTTTTTTTGTTTTGATGACCCAGGAGGCACTGGAAAATTTTCCCTCGTAAGCTTGCTCCTAAAGTGTGATGAAAGAAAAATCGCTTTGACTGTGGCGCCATCGGGTATCGTGGACACTTTGCCTCCGCGTAGCAAAATGGCACATTCCTCAAAAAATCATCATCTCGGACGAGGCATATTCTTAGCTCAGCGGCTATGTCAACAAGCAAAATTTCCGTTTTTGAGCAAACACAATCCACAAGTGTTCGGCCAAGCATGAATGTATCCACAAAGATTCACTGTTTGGTGATGTTTATGGCATCGTCGGACCTTATTTCTTTCAAAATGAGGAAGGAGACACTGCTACCGTCATCGGTCTCAGGTATAAAATGATGTTAACTACTTTTCTGTGGTCAAAACTCGACAACATCGATATATCCGAGCTGTGGCTCCAATGATGCCATAAAAGCTACCTAACGTTCGAAGTTGTGAAGGAGAAATTTGGCGACAGGGCCATCTCACAGGAAGCGTTCATCAATTACCGCCGAGATCATGCGATTTGAGACCAATCGATTATTTTTTTCAGGGGCTCCGTCAGTCAAAGCTAAAAAGCCAACGACTTTGGATGAGCTCGAGGCCAACATTCGACACGCTATTGCCACAATAATGCAGCAGATATTGGACAGTGTCATTAAATATTGAATGATATTCTACTCCGCACATAATGGCCTGAAAGTAGCTTCAAAATAAAATCAGAATCAATTACATATCTCACACCGTTGTTATTTTATTTAAATTTGTTTTCGTATCTTGTCACCTTTTAGATATGCTAGAGGCGGAAGCAATGACCTACCCTAACTCGGTAATAGATATTATCTAATCTGGCCTGTATGCACATGGGGTGAAGTTAAAAGTTAGTGCCTTAACTATAACGCTCATGCGAAACTTTGATCCCGGAAACTATGCAATGGGAGCAGACTCCGCGTCAAAAAACTACTAAGGAACGTCATAGAAGCCAGAATCTTAACCGGATGTGGCCGTGGATAGAATGTTTTCATCCTTTTCAGTTCAAACGTCGCCCCGTCGCCCTCTTCTTCATCATGACCGTCAGCAATTCGTAGGCCCACACGCTAAATACGGTCGGCGTAGACCTTCGAATGCCTTGTTTTTCCCATGGCCAACTCTACGTCACCTACGAGTATTCGAGGATTATAGATAGATAGATAGATATTTTTATTTTTGCATAATATAACTTACATTTGGTATTGCACATTTTACATTTAGAGATTTGGTACATTTGTTACCTTACTACTAAAAAAAAGGATACAGTTTTTGATACAGAAGGAAAAGAATAAGCATAAAGAGTACAAGCGGAGGAAACCTGCTACTAAAACCTCCATGCAAAAAAAAAACAAAAAAATATATACGAGTATATACAATATATTTATTGGTACATAGCATATATTTATGTATATATATTATTATATACTAAGAAATTTTTGAAAAAGTGTGCATAGATGCATAATCACAGAAACGTACATAATTATATTAATATTCACATAAGAAAGTAGAGAAATAAATAAATTAACAAATAAATTAATAACAAAAAATTGTTAAGTAGATATATACATGTATAAATGTATAAATAAATAAATAAATAAATAAATAAATAAATAAAGAAAGAAAGAAAGAAACAAACAAACAAACAAAAAGACATGTATAAAAATAAGTAAGTAAACAAATAAATAGAGCAGTTATATTACCTTTATTTTTAAGTATAAAGACTGTTTACAGGAGGATTGTCAGCAAAAGAACAACGAGTGATAAATTTTTCGTTTAACTTGTAAATACGTTCGCATATCAGTTCAACATCCGCCCTTAAGTGCAGATCTCTAGTTGAAAAACGCCAGGGTAAGTTAAGAATCATTTCCAAAGTTTTGTTTTGTGACACTTGCAGCCTTTTTAGGTGACATTTGGCTGCGCCACCCCCAGGACAACCATAGGTCAATATCGCTTGGAATATAACTTTAAAAATAATTATTTTATTAACGTTAGATAGCTGTGATTTCCTGTTAATAAATGGGTATAATAAGGCAGTCGCAATGTTTATCTTTCTCAAAGTCTGTGTGATGTGTTCACTAAATGTCAGTTTTGAATCTAAGTGTATGCCAAGATATTTCACTGAAGGGTCCCAACTTATTTCATTTCCATAAATAAGAATCGGATGTTGTGGAAGGAAGCAAGTTTTTCTTTTTCTACTGAAAAAGATGGCTTGGGTTTTCTCACTATTAATTTTTATTTTCCATTTACTGCAAAACATTCCTACTATCTCACTAGCATCTATAAGTGTCCACTCGATGTTAAGAGCGAACGTATGCGATGTGTAAATTGCAGTATCGTCAGCGAAGATTGCAGCTTGACAATCTGGCAGACTAGGAAAGCCAGATGTAAATATATTATATAAGATAGGACCCAATACTGACCCTTGTGGGACGCCCATGTTGAAATTAGTGGACTTAGACAAACAGGTATTAATATGGACTAGAAAACTACGACTTTAGAAAACTACGATTAGATTTAATATGGTTACATATTCTAAGAGCTTGATGCGATGTAGTATGAAATTGCCTAAATCCAAACTGAATATTAGGGAATACATAATTATCACTACTAAACTCTAGAATATGATTTTTTATTACCTTTTCCAAGATTTTGCTTAGGCTGCTGAGTAAACTTATTGGTCTATAACTGGTGACAGACTCTGCAGGCTTTCCAGCTTTTAATATAGGGACAACTTTAGCCATTTTCCATTTTTGCGGAAAATATTGCAATTTTAGACACGCGTTGACTAGAAAAGTTAAATGTCTTACACCCAAAAAGGATAAATGCTTCAGGTAATTGTTTCTTACTCCATCTAACCCACCCGTTTTATTAACTTTAAGAGATTTTATGATGTTTGTAACAGTGGCTACAGAAACAAAGGCGTTTGTTGGGGTGTTACAAATATTGTTGTTAAAAGTCATAATTTTTTTTTCAACCAAGGTGTTGGTTTCATTATCTCCTAAATTTTGAGATAAAGAATGACTTTTAGAGAAAAATTCAGAGAGAGAAAATCTGCTTTCTCTTTGTCAGTAAAAATATATTCATCATCATTTCTGAGTGTTGGTATTAGTCTATTTTTATTCTTGATCACTTTGACTATATTCCAAAAAGGCTTACAATTTTTGTCTAAAGATTCTAGTTTTTGATTCCATCTGTGGTTACGAAACTGTAGAATAAGTTTTTTGATCAAAATGTTTAAGTAATGGAGCTGTAATTTGAGATTAGGCTGACGGTATCTTTGCCAATTGCGTCTTAAGGTATTACGAATTTTTATGTGTTCAAGGATATAATTTGGAAGCTGAACTGGAGAATTACATCTTGTTATTTTTGGAACATTTTTTTCAATAGCATCATTGATAAGTTTTGTGAACTTATCAACGATAGCATCAACATCATCTTTGCTTGAAACTGAATCCAAATTTCCTGTAATACTTCTAAGCCCCGAATTAATATTTGAACTGAATCTACGCCAGTTTGCATTTTTAAAATCATAGGACGAGGCTTGGTTAATCTTTTTTGAAAAATACAGCTTACAAAAAACAGGATAGTGATGAGAATATAGATCATTGACAGCGACGGGTTGAGACAGTAAACTCACACGATTGGTAATAAAAACGTCAAGAACAGAAGGACTTTTACGCATATCTGCAGGTACATAGGTAGGGTTTGGGGGAAAAAGAATGGAATACACTGAATAAGATAACATACTAGAGAGTATATTACCCCATGTATTTGCGCGTATACATCCCCATTCACGATGACGACAGTTAAAATCACCAGCAAGAATGACATCATCGCCTGTTAATAGAAGGCAATGCAAGTCCCTTTTAAAGAGCCTTTTATTTTCGGCCGATGAACTTGCGCCAGGAATATATACGCAGTAGATTTTAACTGTTCTATTATTATATTTGAGTTCTATACCCACATTTTCAATAAGACGAGTTCGAATGACTGGTAGCAGCGAATGTTGAACTGATCTACGAACAAGAATAGCAACTCCTCCTCCCCTTCTATTAATTCTGTCAATACGATAACTTATGTAAACAGAGTTAGATAAATTATTACTATTTGATTTAAGGCCAGTTTCAGTAATAAGGCCGATATCAATATTATTATCAAATAAAAAGTTCAAAAATTCAATTCTTTTGCTGTTAATACCCCTAGCATTCCAATTAATAATTCTGAGATTGGTATTAGTCATATTATTTAACATTAGTATAAAGATACTTAGTAGCTAAATGTGCAATAACCCTGAATTGATCAGTTCTCGAAGTACATTTGGATAGATCAGACAATAAGTCCATAATTAAATCGTTGATTTCCTCAAAAGAAAAAAAGATTGCTGCTGGAATCATTGATGAAGTTGCTGCTTACGACCGACGCCACTGTGCGTTTCTTCAGAGGAACTGACGTAGACAAAATTTGTTCATTTTCACTCATTGCTACGTGCCGCGGCAAGGGGGGAAACTCCGTCATGGAACTTATTGAAACGTTTGGCCCGTTAGTTTGAGCCGTGCGTGGCGTTGTTGTAAAAGCTTTGAACTTTTGGGAACTTTCCATAGATGAGATTTTCGAGAAGCTTTTACGTGTGAACAATGTAGAAGTTTCTCGCTTAAGGGATTTTTCTCTAATTTCCATATATTTGGTTCTTGAAGAGCATCTTAGATCGGTAGATTTGTGATCTCCATTGCAGTTTGCACACTTTATGGTGAGTGAGTTTTGACATTCACTCGTTTTGTGAGAGCCGGCGCAATTAGCGCAGTAGGTCTTAACCTGGCAATTTTTTTCCCCGTGGCCAAACATTTGGCAATTATAGCATTGAGTGAGTTTACCTTTCAATTTTCTTTGGAAGCTCCAACTTATCTGTGTAAAGAACAATGATCGGTAATTTTTCTTAAGCTCGGCTAACTTAACAGAAACATTTTCTAGTGACACCAGATAGATAGTGTCAACGTAGTGATCGTATTTTTTTATAATTTTCTTTACTTCAACACATTTTAAGCCGCGAGTACAAAGTTCATTTTTAAGAGTATCAATTTCAATATTTTCTAGCCCAAATAAGACCACTTTAAATAGTTTTACACTCTTAACGTCATGCGAAAAATATTGGCAATTCCTTTGCTTTAAAGAGTTTAACACTTCTCTATATGACTCTAACGATTCACAGGCAATTTTGATACCGATAGAAAGTTTTTTAATAGAGTAGTCACTAATGTTAGATGATTTCATCAAAGTATGCACAAACTCGGGATTTTTGTGTAATAGCTTGATGGTGGGAACATGAATTTTTTTTTTAGAGTCATTATCCGGGTCGATAACAATATCACTCGAGTCAATGTCGTCCATATCACTGCCTGGATGACATTGAAGTGTACTCCAATAATTTGCACGTGAATTCTTTTTAAATTTAGCACTCCGAGAAGCCGAGTCGGCGCGGGGTTTCTTGATGGAAGACATGTTGATGTCCTCAGGGTCGAGAGATCTAACGCGTTTAATAGTTCTAAGTACGTTAAACTTTATAGGCGAAAAGATAATACTCGAGACCGTCGACTTTGAAAGCTCGCAGAGAACTGATTCGAGGATTAAAGGCTCCCCGAATATTTAAATTTACGCTCCTGAGAAAGAAGCAAGTAATGTAGTACACAGAGAGGTGTGGATTTAAAGTTAACTATATATCGTTCTGTTTGATTTGATAAAGTGAATAAAGTTTAGGGGCACTCCGTTATATAACGACAGGAAATTCGTGCAAACCATTTAATCTTATTTCTTTATTTGTTCCGCAAAAAGATATTTATATTGTTCCGGAGTCCAGAAATCTAGAAAGGCGATGGGATGTTCTCGTATAAAGAATACCAGAAGAATTCCAGTCTCGGTGATCCCATGTTTACAAATGAAAATGACAATGAAAGGTAGTGTTCGATTCAATGAACGACACGAAGGCAATACAACGAGGCATTGGTTTATACCAGTCAGCGAAGGGACCCATCTTATGGATGATCAAAGAAATTGGCGGAGAAGTCGTTACTGCCGGTACTACAATAAAAATAACGCGTACGCCAGTAACATGTAAAAATAATTTTCTGCGCTAAGAAGCACTTTAAACAAAATTACAGAAATAAACATATCAACAACTCATTGACGCTTTTTTTGCGATTTGACATCTGACGACATCTAGATAGTTCTCGGCTGTTTCAACTATGGTTCTGTTTGAAAATTTTAATCTATCCAACCAATCCAGCCCTTGGTTTGAGAAACATGAAAACTTTGTAATTGACCTTAAACCGGTAAGTACAACCCTGTTGTTGACTCAGAAAAAATTTTAATCGAATCAAGTTTCTAGCCAGGATGTAAAATCGTTCAAAATATCAATTTCCAAGATCGCTGTCGATTTGTTCAGGAATCCGAATCTTGCAAGGAATCTGTCCAGATATTCGACTACATCAGCTTCCTCTATTGCAGGGTTGAAACAGGGAATAATTACGCTCATGTGTGTGGCATTTTCCTTTTGTTCCTCATGGGCTACTACATTTGCCTTTTCGTCGAAGCCTGCACAGAAAAGTTGTAAGTTTGGCCTTCCATATAAAAATCCTTCATTTTGCACAAATTTTTCTTTCTTTTAAATATCCCTCTTAAGCTTCTTACCACCGCTCAAGATCATCACATTCAAGCTCGGGATAAGTGAAAGTTTTGCAGGGGTTACCATCCTGGCATTTGGCAACAGTACACCAGACTTGGTCGGTAGTTTGGTGACTGGTATAAGTGGTGAAGCAGGAACAGCATTTTCAGATTTAATGGGATCAGCAATGTTTGTGACGACATTGGTAACTGGAACAATCATCTGGTTAAAGCCATTGAAAGTGGAAGCAGCTACTTTTACGAGAGACATAGCTTTTCACATTCTAGCGATTTTATTCATTGACTATGCGATCAAGAGTGACAGACACGTCACTATCTCTGAAAGTATCTGTATGTCTAAAAAATATACTTGAATCAGGGCAACACTAAAGAAAATATTTTCAGTGATAGTCAGTATATATTTTGCCTACCTTGTCATTGTTATAGCCGACGAGATGCTTCTAGCGCACACACTAAAGGGTGAGTTGTATCTCTTGAATCTCCAGTTTATGGCTGTTTGTTTTCTCTTTGACAGGCCTTCGAAAAGCAGTCAAAGATGATGCAACTGGTAGGTTATATGAAGATGAAAAGGTATTAAAATCACATGAGATTCCTTACAGGACCACAGGCTTTAAGACTAAAGCAACTTGAAGAGGAAGCAAAAATGGAAATACGTCGTAAATCAAAGGTGGAGGTGGACATGGAAAGATATTCTAAGAAGAATTTGCTCTTCGTTCAGTTTTGGCATTCCTGCAATCCAGTGGAAATGAAAGAATGGCACGAAGGTGGAATTTTAACCAAATTTTGTATAATTTGCAAAATTCCTATTCATTTGATCCTGTTTGTTCTGCTGCCTCAGACTGATGTGGATCTTCATTTGAATGGATGGTCAAGGCTTATGAATTGCATGCAAATTATTAGCTTGCCGCTGGCATCGCTTTCTGTTCATGGTAATTGTTGTAATTGGTATTGCGTTAAAAGTTTGCTTAGTATAGTTGGGTTGGTAAAAATTTATTACAATAACATCTGACAGACTACCATGCTTTTCAAGTGTCAAAGAAAACAAACAAAAGCAGAGAGCTAACATGTCTTAATTTTTCTGCAATCGTAATACGAGTATGTATGTGGTGTCCTACCATTAAACCAGTAGTGCCAATGTAGCAGTATTATGGAATAGATAGATAGATTCATGCCTCAATGTTCAAGAAACAGATTAATCATATAATCACGTATCTTTTATCCTTTGGCTTTAAAGGATCATTAGAATACAAATATGATAACGTGCACTTGAAGTCTGATCGACTGGTTTCCGGAAGAGTTAGTGCAATAAATTTACGGCCAACTCGATCCGTAGCGCGGTAGCCTCCACTGACGCAGGACCAAAAGCAGCAGCATACTTTATATTAGGTGGGGTGTTTCCTTCAGCTCATTCGAGTTGGAACGCGGATGCATATTCGCAGTAAATAACGTATCTACTCCATTCACTATAAGCTCAGGTTTCTTACTAGATGCATGTCATTCCGACCATGTAGACCCGGTATAGTTCTTCATCAAAAGAAGGAACTTCCTCTCAAAACACACAAGAAAGCAGATATCCGTTCTGAAAACTCTCATTTTCTCTCCCACTTATAACAGGAGTCTCGTTTAATATTATAGTTATTACCTTCTTAGCCCAGCAACCTCTCGCCAAGAGCTGTTTTTCGCTGCTGGCCGTTGTCACCATTATGACTGACATACCCATTTTGCTCCTTTGGCCTTATTATTCATACGTAAATGCACTGACTATGCATTATTTATCCTAATTGTGTCAATGCCTTCTATGTACATATGCAAGAAGTTGGACAGATTGTTTGAATATGTTGGCTATGGTGTTTCGAGAGTTTTTCACAATTCCTTCAATCACTATGTTAAACAGACATATGATCACGCCTCATCGAATCTAAGAGCTATTTTAACATCAAGGTGATGTTTCTTCCAATTTTGATATAGCAACCACATCCAGGCATAGCACTGTGTAACTTGTTTCTACAGATGCTGTCACAATCAACTTCAAAGTTGATGAAGAAGTAGTGGGTGTCCTCAAGAATTTGGCCTTAAGCAATTATTTCGTCGGTGGTAGGCTTATGAAGTTAGAGCAGCTTAGAGAATGTTCGTTCTTTTGTATGGGACAAATTTCGCAAAGTCCTTTGGGTTCACTGGCTAGATTTTGCAGATGAGCTGGTTTGAGCCTATGCATTTTTTTAAATTTCCTGTCCTTACTTCGACTTTTTTGGATGGGCAGTAGTTTCTGCTGTCATTGTACGGATTGAACGCGCGTTTCGTCTGACTTAATTACTTATTTGGTATTATAGACCGATGTAAAGCAGGGCTGCGATCTATCTAACTGCCTCCCATTGCGGGCTCCAACTTAGTAAAGTTTTCTTGGGCTGGAGCGTTGGTGTTTTACATGTCCTAGCCATATTATGTGTATTTTTCTGACCAGATCATTATACATTGTAGTTATATTTGGCGGTGTTATTTATATATTTCATAAAATTCGTAAGTAGTAAAAAAAAACAGTTCGTCAATCCCATGTGCTTGTCAAGAATCATCTTTCAAAAGAACGCACACAAATTTTCAGACAGATCTGTCAAATAGTTTTGTTGTGAGAGCCATTTGAAATAGACGCCTACTAAAATTTTCGTAAAAATAGAAAAAAGTGAATTTCATGTGCTCATTAAACATTATTTTCTGCGCAAAAAAAAACATCACGCTAACCAAACAAAAGCTTGAAAAGTATTATCGAGACTCTTCACCATCGATTGGAACCATTCCTAACTGGCTTACTAAATTTCAGTGCGGTCGTACCAGCACATGTGACGACAAAAATTCTGGTTGCCCAGGTGAGGGCACCACACCAGAAATGGTCGATAAAATCCAATGTATGGTGCGCGAACTTGAAAAGGCTACAGGCTTATCACATGGATCAGTGATTTCATTTTCACAAGTGTATCGCGATATTTAATCACAATCCGAACTAGTTTTTGCGCCGTTTCGTAACCGTGGATTCATCGTAACACACCAGAGACCAATGAACAGTGGAGACAGTTCACTTCTACTGGTGAATCGAAGCCGAAGTTGCCATGGTGTGTATGTTGGCCGACAAGTTGACGGGTGGCATTCACAGCGATTACCTTGAAAAGGTAAAATGATCACCGGCGGCGCCTATTATGTACAGCTGTTGGATCTGTTCGATGCCAATTTGAAGCAAAAATTACCGTATTTGGCGAGGAAAGAAGTTCTTTCCACCAGGATAATGCACTGGCGCACAAGTCCGCAGTCACTATGGCAAAATGGCATGAATTAGGTTACGAATTGCTGCCTCAATCAGCATATTCTCCAGATTTAGCCCCCTGCAACTAATTCCTGTTTCCGAACATGAAGAAATGGCTCGGCGGTATGAGATTTTGGTCGAATGAAGAGCTCATCGATGAAAAAAACGCCTATTTTGATGGCCTCGAGAAATCGTATTAGGTGCGCAACTAAGTTTTCGCTGTTTGCCAATAGATGGCTCCAGCAGTAAGTAATGGCTGATTTTGACATATCCAAAACGTTGCGAACCAAGCTTAGACATACTGTAAACAAACCGTTTTGACACATTAGTGATTTTATTTTGGCGTCAACGTGACTTTTGATTGTGTGAAAATGTCTGATTTTGTGCCAAATAATCGTCATTTGCTGGAAGTGTTGATTTTCTTCTTTCATTCGATGAAAACGGCGGCTGAAGCGCATTGAGAGCTCCAAAAAACTTACGGAGATGCTGCTTTAAGTCAAACAACGTGCCATTGATTTCGATGTTGACGACCGTCCGCATGATGAAAGGCCAAAATGCTTCGAAGACGTTGAATTGGAGGCATTGATCGATAAGGATCCGTGCCAAACGCAAGAAGAGCTTGGTTCAGCATTAGGGGTTACCCGCCAAACCATTTCCAAGCGATTGCATGCGTTGGGAATAATTCAAAAACAATAAACTTGGGTTCCTTATGATTTGAAGCAAAGGAACGTTGAGCGTCGTTTTTTCGCCTATGAACAACTGCTCCAGCAGCAAAAAAGGAAGGGTTTTCTTCATCACTCATTCATTTCAACAACTCAAAGGGGAGAAGGTCGTGGGGACTGCCCGGTCATGGTTCTATGTCATCGACTTGGCCGAATATTCATGCTGTGAAGGTTATGCTTTGTATTTGGGTGACAATACGAGCAAAGGCACGAAAAAGTGATTCTACAGCTTGACAACGCCTCACCTTGCCAAAACCGTTAATACCTACCTGGAAATGCTCAAATGAGAAGTCTTAACCTACCTGCCATATTCTCCAGACATTGCGCCGTCCGATTATTACTTGTTCCGTTCGATGGCACATGGTCTGGCTTCATATGAAGACATAAGAAAATGGCTTGATTCGTGGATAGCCTCAAAAGATGATTTTTTAACTGCAGCAGGTGAAGAATGAATACAGAGAATATATCAACTTAAATCTAAAATTTGTGTCGACGAGAGTATGCTCGACGAATGGAACCTCGGTGTTGTTTGCCCGATCCTAAAGAAACGACGCTGAGGTATCCCAACTATTGGAGAATAAGTCTCCTCAACATCCCATATAAAATCCTGTCTGTTGTTGTATGGCGGAAACCCTTCGTCTATAGTCTGTCCAACTTCAGTGTGGTTTTATGTCAGGAAAGTGTACCATAGATCATGTTTCGATTAGGAATTCCAAATGGATACACACCACTGTCTTATCGATTTCAAATCCGCATATAACAACATCTGTAAGGACGAACTATACAAAATCATGCGTAGTTTAGGCATCCCTGTCAAGGTTATTCAACTGTGCAGATGAAGTAGGTCGGTAATGACGAAATCGATACCTTAAATTTCAGAAAAGGACTTAAACAAGGCGATGCGTGGCAATGTGATTTTTTCAACAGCGTTTTTGAGAGAATTGTGCGAAACTCATAAGTCAACTCCAGAGGCACCATCTTTCAAAAGTCTCGCAGATGCAGACGATATTGACAAAATGGAAAGAACACAGCGAGCTATCAATGGAGCGTTTGCGACTATTGAAGCAGAAGCGGCAAAGATGAGTGTGGCTGTCAACAAAGGGATAGCTAGGTATATGCTATCAAGACCATCGACGGCTTGGGCAAAGAGTTACGACAGGCAGCAACAAATTTAAGGTAGGGAGGGACTTCATCTATCTCAAATTTGCTATCGAATTTGAATTCGATACTCGATCACTCTTGCTAATCGCTGCTTCTTTGCGCTTGGAAGGAAGTTGAGTAATAAAGCCATCTTCCGAGCAACCACAAAGATATTATAAATATAGGCACTGACCATTCCAATCCTACTTTACGTCGCAAAAGCTTGCATACTGACAACAGCGGATGAAAATGCTGTCGAAATTTCGAGGGAACAATTCTTCGGGTAATTTTCGCACCCGTTTGCATCAATGGAGAATGGAGGAGACGTTTCATCAGCGAACTCTACGGGCTGTACAGCTATACTCTCTTCGTTAAAAATGCTCTAATGACCCGGATTAGTTGACTAGGTCAATTTAAGCGAAAGTATCCGGCAAAAGTCCACACTAACTGAAGAGGCATGTTAGCTGAGGCTCAGATCCCCCGCGGACTGAGGGCCATATAAGTTGGCAGTCAAGACGGCCAATGAAGCCTTGTAAGGTTTACTGGTACTAATAGTGAAACATCGCAACGCTTCGAATGATCTGCAAACCGTTTTCTCATTCGAAGGAGTTCCCAAAATTCCTATCTAAATGTCTCCAATGTCTCAAAATAACATTCGATATGTACGAGCAGGATAATGTTTAAACCAAAATTGTATAGACAGTGGGAATAACCTTATATTTCGTAGTTAAAATTGGAGTAGGCCAAGAAAAGATACGGAATCCATTGCTTTGGAACTTTGTGCAAGATTTTCTCTTAAAACTGTACATTATAGGTCTGAAACGACTTCTCTTCTTTTGTTCAGTCCTTTAGTGTAATTAATTAGTGGTTAAAAACTGCATTGCCGCTTTCCCAGACCCGTAAATCAGACTCTGTCATTTATCATCAATGACATTTGCAATGACTCGCAGGGGTATAGCCACTTGTCAGGGTCGAAAAAATCGAAACTTTTTTAATTGCATATTCGTTAATAATAAACCTTCAAAAATATACTCACAAAATTTTATAATGATCGGAGTCTTAGAACCGGAGTTATAAGCATTCACAGTCCGCATTACGACTGCTGTGGTACGCGCGGAGAGGGCTACAAGAGAGGATAGAATGCTTCGAAGACAGCAGCAAATCGACGCTCTCGAGGCTGCAGAAGATGCAGAAGGACCACTGTATCGCCCTGCAATCGATGACTTGGTGTGAGTGTACAAACAAGTTTTAGTATACAAAAAATGTGAAAAATCTACAATCAAAACTTTAAACACGATTTTCTCAGAATTGTGCTTTTCAAAAAACACCTTTGGGCTGGACACGATTTCTCAAAATCTGGACATCGATGGACACCAATTTTTTTTCTGGTTGTATGTTATAATAACAGCTTGTGCATGAATGAAGGATTTTCATTTTCTGTGGGAAATTTTCTTAGAACGAAAAAGCCGAAAATTGAGATCTTGGAAAATGTACATTTTTGTAAAAACTGCAGCCATTTATCCAAAAATCATAATTTTGACAGATCCTTCGTTCAAGCACAAGCCAATAGAATATACTAACCAAATCTTTTTGAAATGTTGATTTTAGATGAGTTGTTCCTGAGTTGTAGTGTCCACCCCAGCTGCAGCTCCGCCATTTTGAAATCTTTTTTTATGAAATTTTTTTACAAATACTTGGAAACATGTACTAATCGACAGTGTTAATCAATTTCAAATAAATATTTACTATGCTGCCGAAAAAAAATCGACAAAATCTAGTCCTTCCGCTCGCCACAAGTGACTGTAACCACTTAAAGGTTTGTCGGATACGACCTTTGTTCGACCAAGTTTAACATGCGCATTGAAATGTTTGAGATGTGTTTATGTGTTTATTTTTGTGACCCGTGACAGTTCTTTGACATTCAAGTATTATTTGAAAATCATCGTTAATAGACTCACATCAAAGGAAGGTTTCTGTATCATACAAGCTTGTTTTGTACATCGGTTGAAATTCGCGGCACGTTTGGATGATTAGCCATTTGTCGTGTTGTTGATTAATTTGATACCACTTATGCTCAGCATGACACAGTGCCAACAAAGCGTTTGATATTTGCCCTTTTATTTTGTGGAAAACTTTTCGAAAAGATCTCTGCCTTCACCCGATAACAGCCACCTGGTGCAGAAACTAAAGCTACGAGACCATACCTCGAGACGGAAGTTATGTGATCGGAATATATGTAGTTCTAAACGGTTGACTACATATACCATTATTGCCATGACCAACATTAATTTGATTCAACGAGAACATTATATCGCGAAACGGACTAATGAATTTGCCACTGAGGTAGTGCTTGTAGGGACTTTTATTGTCTTTCGTGTATGTTTGCGGGTGTGGCAAAACGTGATCTAGTACGCTCATTTTCGGAAAAAGGAAAACCCTCAGACTGGGAAAATCAGCTGGTATTACCATGTTTAATAAAGGTCGTAAAGAAATCCGATTCAAAAAGTATCAGCAAATTCAGCAACAAGGTGATCCAAAATATATATCCTGCTGAATGGTTTTAAGGTCCACTTACCAATGAGCAGTAGCAGTAGCAATAAAGATACGACGGAGAAACATAAAGCATTATATGTTATTATACGCTATACATTTTTCAGCGGTTAAGAGACATAACCTTTATCGAAGAAAAGTTACAAAATCTCAATGATGAATTTGTATCCGGTCCAGATGGGCTCCCAGCAATATATCTCAAAAAGTGTGCCTCCAATCTTTCGCGCCCACTTTCCTCCCTCTTTCATCTGTCCCTCACACAAGGGGAATTTCCCCAAGTTTGGAAGACCTCTTTCATAACACCTATTCACAAAAAGGGATCAAAGAATGAAGTAACCAACTACCGTCCCATTGCTAAGCTTTCTCACATATTCTCACATAGTCAGCACGGGTTTCTACTACAAACTTAGTTGAATTCGTATCCTTTACGCTTTCAGCTCTAGAAAATGGCAACGAAATTGACGTTATTGCTATAGATTTTGCTAAGGCCTTCGATAAAATATCACATCAAGTGATCCTTTTCAAATTGTCTTCCCTCGGCTTTGACCCCATATTGTTAAAATGGATATCTTCTTATCTGGAGAACCGTTACTATAGAGTTCGCTTTACGTCAGCCTTCTCAACCCCGCTTTTAGCCACTTCTGGTGTCCCACAAAGATTATCAAACACTAAACACTGCTCCGTATCTATTTACGCCGATGACACTAAGTTCTCCAAAACTATTTTTTCACCCCAAGACTCTTGGTTCAATCCCTTCGCGACCTTGAAATTTTATACGATAGAGAGTTAAACTTCCGTTCGCATAATGATGGGACAATCTTTAAAGCCAACTCATCGCTCGGTTTTATTAAACGTTGGTCTAAAGAATTTTGCAACCCGTATGTGGCAAGGTCACTTTACATTACCCTTGTCCAGCCCCTCATATATCCCGAATCGAGAACATTCAAAGTCGTTTTCTTCGATTTGCTCTTCGTGGACTACCCTGGAGTGACCCATTTATCTTACCTCTCTATCGCGACCGCCTCAAACTTCTTAACCAGAGTACCCTCGAAAAACGCACAGACGTAGCTGACACTCCCTTCATTCATCGACTGCTCTCCGGTTCTGTTGACTGCGCTTCCCTTTACAATTCTATTTCCTTCAACACTAACCCTTGTAATTTACGCTGTCCTCGTCTCTTCTAAAGAGTCCGCCATCTAACATTTTTTTTTTTCAACTAGTACTTATTTCGTGAATGGTAACACTTAGCTCATGTCTGATCTGACAGATAATTAGTTTTATCCTTCCGCTAAACGAATATGGTTGTGTATACGCTTGAACAACGCTGGGAAATATTGCGACATTACTTTGAAAATCATGGTAATGTTGCAGAATGTGTGCGAAAATTGCGTACGGATTTTGGAAGCAGAGAAGCACCGTCAGCTCCGTATGTTCGTTATCTTGTGAAAAAAGTGAAAGAAACTGGCATCCTCATTGATAAACCAAAGCGTGAAAAGCCAAAAAAAGTGCGTACACCCGAGAATATTGCTGCTGTGGTAGAAAGTGTGCATGAAGCGCCATCAACATCAATTCACCGTCGTTCTCAACAATTGAACTTTTCGGAGACATCATTGAGACGAATTTTGCATAAAGACCTTGGTATGACGCCATACAAAGTCCAATTGGTTCAGGAGTTGAAGCCAACTGACCATCCAATGCGTTTTCGCTTCGCTAAGTGGCCTGCGATCGACTTAGAGAAGATGCCGATTTTGCCAAAAAAATCATCTTTTCAGATGAAGCTCATTTTGATCTTGGCGGGTATGTAAAGAAGCAAAATTGTCGCATTTGGGACACAGAAAACCCGCACGCATACATTGAAAAGCCGATACACCCAACACGAGTCACTATTTGGTGCGGATTTTGGTCCAGAGGCATAATTGGGCCATTTTTCTTTTTTTTGGCCGTTACAGTCAATGGGCCATGTTGAACGAACCCTTACTCTTGTTAGTTTTTAAGTTAGTTTAAGCTTGTATTAAGCGAAATAAATGGGGGTGTTAGCTCCCACTAAATTAAGAGATCGTGCAAAATGCTTAGTGATAGGTAAAGACTACTCCAAAGCGTGAATATATTTTGCATGGAAGACGGAAATATTTAGAGTAGAATAAATATGTGAAATAGATATGATAGATTAACCACGATTCTTGATGTTGTGTTAATGAATCTATCATATAATTCCGTCTTCTTTCAGACATCCACTATAGAATGTTCGGAATGCCTTTCTGGCAACTCATCCTTCTTGTCACAGTTCCTTTGGCTGTTACAGTGTTTTTCGTGACGGAAACTGATACCTGTCCCAAATTCCATTTGGTGAGTATACCCAAAGAAATTGTAAAAAACCTCATTTTCTAAATCTGGAATTTTGTAGATGTTTTCAATATTTTCAATTGTTGGTTCCATATTCATCATCAAGATTCTGGCAGGAGAACTTTTGAGTATAATTGATGTCGTTGGGATTGTCACATATTTAAGCACATCATTTTTGGGCTGCACAATACTGTCATGGGGAAAATGCTTTGGCAATTTGGTGGCGTCTATAGAGCTCGCTCAGCAAGGTTACCAGAAAATGGGTTTGACCTCATGTATCGCCGGACCATTGTTTTGTAAAATCCATAAACTTATTCATATATTCGATTAATAGAAAGAAAAAACTAATACTTGCAGACTTGACGTTGGGACTGGGATTCACCTATCTCTACAAATCTCTGAAGGACGAGCATCATGTTTTTGAGGTTTGAATTTTTTGAATGTTTTCGGATTTGGACGAGTTTATATTTTGTTATGTTTTCATTTCTTTTAAGGCATCTCAAGGGTCAATGGGAGAAAACTGTACGGTTTTTGTTATGTTGAACTTGATTTTGATGTTAATTGGTGTTTCGACAACGAATTTTTACCTTCGGCGGTCCTTAGGAATATTTTTGATAATCACTTACCTACTGTTTTGTTTCTATTGCTTGCTTGGGGAATATCAGTTGATACATCCTTTCGGCACTGATCATGCCGAGGATGCTGATGTTGATATTTTGTAAGCATTCGTTCATAACGTTTTGTTAACTCTTTTATTTAAATATTTCAAAATAAAGACTTGTTTAGGTTATAATGGAAATAACAACAAGCGTATTCGTTTTAGATAAGCTCAGTCAAGTAGAAAATATTATAGTAAAGATTTAACATCGAATTTTACTCTATATTTTTGTCAAATGGACTCTATAATGAATCTCTATCCTTGGCATGCCCAAACTGCTTACTGCTCACAAAAGAAAGACCTGAAAAGATATCCATATAGAAATTACTGCAGCTCGGATGCATTTTTATTTAAGTTTGGGATATTGTTAGGTTGACAGGTAAGTGAGTTCAGTTTGTATGTATTTTTATTTATACACCTTAAATTACTCTTACACGCTAGACAAAAAAATGCTTAAAAATTAGCTTAAACAACTTAAAATTATCTTATACTAACTTACGGGCCCATTCCGGGCACTCTAAGTTAAACCTAACACTTAAACTATGTCTTTTGACGAACCTTACAGCCTAATTTTATTTCTATTTTTACATACTAAAACTAAGAAAATAAATTTTAAGCAAAAACTTAGTAAGCGTACATTTTTTTAATTTTTTATAAAATTTAAAACTAAAAGCGTACAAACTACCTAAAAATAAATCTTAATCTACTTAACCTACTTACATCTAACACAAACATAGACATAAATAAATATATATATACACAATATGTATATACTTCATATATAAATATATGTATATATATATATTTTTTTTTTCATTTTATATATTTTGTTTTTTGTTTTTTGGTTTTATTTTTTTTTTTCTTAAAACTAACTTAATCCTACCTAGAACTATGTAAGCCGGCCATGGCTAAAAAAAACAAAAATTAGGCTGACCCACTTTGCCTCAGATGAAGCTATGTATTACTGGAGGCATTCGACGACGAAGCATCCTCCCCTTCAACTAGCCACCAAAATTGCTGGTGCTGCTGAGCAACATCCCTCATGTCGCGACTCCCTACCGCCCTACTGAACCGGAGACGCTCCGTACTGCCATGTGCGACGTCTCTGTCGTAGTTGAGTCGCCTGTCCGCAGCTGTTCGAGCGACGTGGAAGATTAGCGGCACCGCCAATCTGTCCTGGATCAGACCTTTGCTATCTAAATATAGGAACGCTTCTGGAGGAATAAAGCCGTCAAAGCGAACTCTCTCGTGATACATATAATTGGGGTAGTAAGCCCCGGAGATCAGGTTGTTTGATGAGGCCATTGCTCTTGCAACGTGCCTTCGAGTCAACTTAATGGCGAAAGTGTACACTCTTATTAGGTTCGCCCTATTGTACAAGACCTCATTGGGATAGAATTTTATGTACTGAGACTCTGGTGTTCTGTACAAGCGAAGACAAGTCCTAAGACAAGCCCTCTCAAACACCTGAATCTTTTAAAATAAACTAGCTCTCACGTTGAATCACACGGGACATCCAAATACAAGCATGGGCCTGACAAGGGCCATGTAGCAGATTACCTTCACCCTCGCATCGAGTTGGCTGTTGTAAAACAGTCTCTTTGTAAGGGCAAAAGCACCTTTGGCTCTGGCCAGAGCAACCTCTATATGTTTGTTAAAATACAGAAATTGATTGCCCGTGGTGCTGCCTCACGATCGAGAACTTTCGCCAATTCTTTCTGGTGTCCCTAGAGGCCCCAGACAAAGGCGTCCTAAACAGGAAGGTTTCCGACTTCTGAAAGTTGATTTTCAACTTCCAGTCGTCGCAATATCGCTTAATTTTGTCGAAGTCACGCTGCAAAAGCATATTAATGACCTCAATCGTTGGACCTGATCTGTACGCGATTATGTCGTCTGCGTACGCTATGGCATGGTGAAGTGAACCTATCAGATCACTCGTGTAAATGTTGAACAGGATCGGCGAATGTTGGTTCCCAACACAATTTAAAAAACAAGGCACCACATTACGCCGACGAAGAAAACAAATATAAACTAAAATTTATTATTGGCATTAAAATGCAATTGTCAAACCATTTGCAAAATTGACTGTTGCATTCATTGTGCATATTGGGCTAGTCACTGAGATATGGAAATGAGAAATACATATCCCAGATGACTAGCATATAGTACGCACAATGAAATAAACCCGATCGCGTCAATTTTTTCGCGTATTTTATTAAATTAAAAAATGTTTGAATAAAAATAAAACCGATCGACCGAACCGAGAAAACAAACGAAATGTCAAATTTGCAACATGGTGGTAATGGCCAATAAAATAATATAAACAGAAAGAGAAAGGAGATCATTCACTATATGATCATCCCATTCCCACCCCCCAACATCAAATATGGGGCATTAATGTAAAAAGTAGAACACTAATGTAAATGTAATACATGTAATTATTCATACAGTTCCCATAAAGGCAAATGATAATGTAAATGTATTAATGGATTTGTAGGTATATAAGAATTTCAAGTTCAAGATCAAGTTCAATGACCATATAATGTATAATAAAATAAAATTTGTATGTAAAGCACAGTAGCGACTAAAAGCAAGGCTTCATGGGAACTAAAATGCAAATCTTACGGACACTTGTCAGTTAGCAGTAGACTAGATCGGTACTATTAAAAGATTGTAACGTCATACGAGCAAGTTTTGTTTCATTTTCTATTTCGAGCAAGTTACCCATTTTTGGTGCAAGACATCCTTCTTGCAATTCAAATTATTTCTAAGTTCGACTCAGCTTAGAACATGGTCCTTCGAGAATAAGAACCGCGTATAAAGTGAACGATAGTTTAATTTAAATACAATTAATACACAAAGTGTATAGTGCATAAAGTGTAAAAGTACATTATCACTAACGTACAAAAGTGCATAATTAGAACGCCAATCTAAATCAGAAGCCCGATCAACGACGGACAGTCTATCGGCTACAGTATCCAACGAGTTGACGATATCCCGTACAGCAGCAGCAGCAGCAGCAAGCCTTAAGCAACTGTAACTGATAGTTCATATACTGAAGTTGCAGTTGCAAAAGCAATCCAAGGTAGGAATTCTTTTCCGTTTTAATCCTTTGAGTGCTCCATTTAACAAACACATATTTCTATGTTCAATTGCTCAATACTCGAACATACCGAGTGAACGAATCCTGAAACCAAAGGATTTATAGTGATATAGTGGCTACAAGAGGCACAACGGTCTTGAAGCGGCACAACGGTCTTGAGGCGGTAAAACCATCTTGAAGCGGTACAACGGTCTACAAGCGGAACAGCGGTCTGCAAGCGGAACAACTGTAGTTATTCACAGCAAGGAACTGTGCAACACAAGTCTTCTGCAACTGTAACTGTCAAGGAGACTCAAGTTACAGTTGCAAAAGCAAATTAAGGTAGGAATTTTATTCCTCTTTTCTAAAGCCTTTTTGCAATATACATTATATACCAACATTCATATTATACATAAGTGCATGAACCCAATTCTACCTAAGATAATACATATATTAAACTTAAAACACAAAAGTTGAATCAATCAGTGAAATAATACAACATACATAATCATGAGTAAACTCCAAAAATCGATCGAAAAGCAAGAACGTATTCATGAGGAATTGTCTAGTGATTTCGAAGAATACCAAAAGCAAATCGAATCGCGCAAATCAAAGGGTTATGTAAAAGCGTGTTTAGCTGATGTCGATGAAGTCTTTAAATGTGCTAAGGGCATACACACTTCAATAATCAACAGTGCGGCGGATCCGCAAAAAGACAAATATCTCGTAGATGAAACATATGCCAAAATCAAGCATATGTATTTCAAATTCAGTGGCATGATTAACGATGACATTGATAAATTTCCGCACGACCACAGTGCCAATCTCGATATCTCACGATTAAATACCACTAGATCTGGGGTATCGGATATTCGTCTTCCGCGAATTAATATAAAGCCATTTTCAGGCAAACCCGAAGACTGGAGTGAATTCCACAACGTTTTCGAAAGTTTAATAGATCAAAACGCTGATCTGTCTGATATCCAGAAGCTACAATTTCTAAAATCTTCTTTGGGTGAAAAACCTGGAGAGTTAATCTCACATCTTCCAATCGATAGCAAAAGCTACGCATCGGCTTGGGAAATCATCACCGAAAGGTTTCAAAACAAAAGAAAACTAGTCAACACACAGTTGAAAATTTTGTTAGAGCAACAAAAAATTACATTTGAATCAGCCGATCTCTTAAGGGCCTTGCATGATACCAGTAATCAGTGTATCCATGCTCTTTCAAATCTGGGAATGGAGGTGGATTCATGGGATCCCATACTAATATACCTCATATATCACAAACTCCCAAAAATCACACAAAAAGATTGGGAAACGAAATTAGGGACTTCAAGAAGTATTCCCGATTGGAAAACCTTCTTATCTTTCATTGAGGGTAGATTCAGCTCACTTGAAAATTTCATGGAGTCGAACACACAATCGAAACAACCGTTGCCATCAACATCCTTTCGAAAATCTATTTCCAACACATATCATGTAAAAACGGAGGGGGTAGACAAACAGTTTCGTTGTAGGCTCTGCAAAGGCGCGCACAGTTTACGCCATTGTAAGAAATTTTTAAAAATGAGTATCAAATCCCGTATAGAGGCAACCAAACGAAATTCCGTTTGCTCTAATTGCCTTGGTTATGACCATCATATGAACAATTGCACAAGCACGAATCGATGTTTCAAGTGTAATTTAAAACATCACACTCTTCTTCATATGGAAAGGTCTCAATAAAACAATCCACAAAATAATCAACAACATACACAACAATATGCTCAGCAAAACGTTCAAAATCACTTTTGTCAACAATCGATCCCCAACAAGTCCACAGAGATGACAAGTACCACTAATACTTTGTCAGTAAACCAAAATCAAGCCAATACCAATCCGTTAAACCAGAATTCGAACTTATATATTCCAAATAAACCACAGGACTACATGAAATGTGGTCCTTCAACATCACAACAAGCAATAAATGCTCAAGCGTACGCACAATCTCCAAATCAACCTTATGCGTGTCAACAATGTAGCATAAACTCTCACCTTATTAGAGACACAAATGTCCAAAATATAAACACAACAAAAATGGTATCTAACCATCAGCAAACATGTTGTAATCTATCCAATCAAATGCATTCAAAGGCATTGCTAGCGACAGCATTGGTCAAAGTTTCTGCAACCAATGGAAAACAGCACATTCTAAGGGCATTAATCGACCCCGGTTCGGAAGCAACATTTGTCACCGAAAATGTCGCTCAACTACTCAATCTAAAAAAGAAAAAGACTTCAGCACAAGTCACAGGTTTAGGGCAGACGTCAACTGGCGTATCAAATCACCAAGTTGAGCTTACAATCCGTTCCTTGACTAAGACATCATTTGTTCTACATGTCAAGGCACTTGTCTTCGAACAACTGACGTCACTGCTACCAGCACACCAGTTGACCACAAAAGCGTGGACGCATTTGCACAATCTACCACTGGCCGATCCGTCGTACAGTTTGCCAGGAAAAATTGACCTTCTCCTAGGTGCTGATGCATATTCATCAATTATTCTGGAAGGTCTTGTAAAAGGTGAAAACGGAGCCCCTGTTGCCCAATGCACGGAGTTAGGCTGGATTCTAACTGGGAACACAACCAGTTCAGGTCAATCCAACACAATAACTATTCGAAACCATTTCAACTCCTTGGACGCTCAATTAAAAAGGTTTTGGGAGTTAGAAGAGGACCTAGATGTTAGGAAATTTACTGAGGAAGAGAAGAAATGCGAAGAACACTATAAAAGTACCTGCAAAATAAGAGACGATGGCAGATACGAAGTTCAGTTACCATTTAAAAATAATAGTCGCCCAATTCTTGGTGACTCTAAAAGAGCAGCCTTAGCGAGGTTTTTTCAAATTGAGAAACGACTCGAATCAAACACGAATCTAAAGGAGGCATACACAGCATGTATTGAAGAGTACATCACACTCGGGCATATGCAGGAAACAACCTCAGACAGGTTCTCCACAGGAGAACACTACTTTCTTCCACACCACGCAGTGTTTAAAGAGTCGAGCACAACTACAAGGTTGCGAGTGGTCTTTGATGCTTCATGTAAAACATCGAACGGAGAATCCTTAAACGACAATTTAATGGTGGGACCATGCATACAGTCAGATATCATCGAATTGATCGCAAAATGGAGAAAGTTTAAAGTGGCATTTGTGGCTAACATCAGTAAAATGTACAGGCAGATTTGGATGGCACCTAACGATACTCCCTACCAAATGATTTTGTGGAGAAAAAACAGCTCAGAGTCCATAATAACATTTGCGCTCAAAACAGTCACCTTCGGCACTGCATCAGCACCTTTTCTGGCAGTGCGCACATTGCATCAGCTAGCGTCTGAAGTAAAAAATTCGCATCCGCATGTCACCAAGGCACTTACCGAAGGATTCTACGTGGACGACCTTATCTATGGGTCAAATAACGAATCCGATGCAATCAAACTCCAAGGGGACATGTTGGATATCTTGAAGTCGGCAGGATTTCCGCTCAGAAAGTGGGCAAGTAATTCCTCTAAGGTTCTAAGTCGAGTACCTGAAACGGAAAGAGAGATAGATCTTCCCCTAAATTTCGACTCAGCTGATTCCATTAAAACACTCGGAATTCAATGGCATCCAGCACAAGACGTGTTTAAATTCAAAATAAACTTACCCCTAGTGAAGGGACACACAAAACGCTCAGTCCTAGCAGACATCGCCCGTCTTTTTGACCCTCTTGGGTGGATCTCGCCCTGCATTATTAAGGCGAAACTCATCCTGCAGCAGCTATGGCTTCAAGAGCTAGCATGGGACAACCAAATTTCCAAAGAGACAGAAGATCTTTGGGTGCCGCTGCGAAATGGCTTCACATCCCTTGAAGACATCCAAATACCGCGATGGATCCAATATGAAGATTCGGATCAGGTACAACTACATGGCTTCAGTGACGCCTCTGAGAAGGCATATGCAGCAGTAGTGTACGTTCGCATCATTGAAAACGGCAAAGAACACATACAGCTCCTAGCGTCAAAAACAAGAGTGGCGCCGGTAAGGTGCATTTCCTTACCGCGTTTGGAGTTATGTGCAGCTCTGCTCTTAGCGAAACTGTTACGTCTCATATCACGGGCAATGCAATTCCACAATCCTGAAGTCTTTGCGTGGTGTGATTCCATGATCGCACTAGCTTGGATCAAAGGGAGCCCGTTAACACGAACAACCTTTGTAGCTAATAGAGTGGCTGAAATCCAGACCCTTACTAGCCCCACAATTTGGAGACACGTCGCTTCAAAAGAAAATCCTGCGGACATCGGCTCAAGAGGAATTTCACCAGAGGAGCTCATCGACAACCAATTGTGGTGGCATGGGCCCCAGTTTTTAGAAAATTTTACTCTTTCGGAATCTCCAACAGCAATCCCAATCCAGACTGATCTGGAATCAAAAGAAAAAATTAATCGAACAGATATTCATGTAGGATTCTATCAAACAAAACTATCCGACAATTGTAGAATACCCAAATTCGCAGAGGTAGTAGCTCACTGCATTATTGACCAGACGTTCTTTGAACAATATTCAACATTACGGCGATTGGTTCGCAACGTTGCCATATGGCGAAGGTATTTCGCAAATTTAAAAAACCCACAAAACAAGAAAACACTTAACACACATCCCATTACGCCCGAAGAACTTACCTCAGCTCACAACCAGCTCATAAAAATAGTACAAGAAGAGCTATTCTTGGAAGATATCAAAAAATTGAAGGGCAGTAACACTGTTAGTAAAGGGAGCAAAATCATTAACTTAAACCCGTTCCTCGACGCGGAAGGACTACTGCGTGTCGGAGGTCGACTAACAAACTCGTCACTTCCATTTAATCAACGACATCCTTTAATACTCAAGGATTCGCACCACTTCTCCAAACTAATTGTGAGCGATATCCATCAGCGGACTCTGCACGGCGGCGCACAAATGATGATGGCAGAAAT
The DNA here is from genome assembly GCA_949129095.1 of Volucella bombylans. Classification (NCBI taxonomy): domain Eukaryota; kingdom Metazoa; phylum Arthropoda; class Insecta; order Diptera; family Syrphidae; genus Volucella; species Volucella bombylans. The sequence continues at coordinate 12,720,426 of OX422140.1, forward strand.
ACGGAATACATATTGGATAACGAATATAAAGAGACTCATAAAAACCACAATACACAAATGCGTTCGATGCCATCGTTACAAGGCAAAAATGCAGCATCAACTAATGGGAAGCCTCCCAGCTGAGCGAGTCATGTGCTGCAGACCCTTCACAAATACCGGAGTAGATTATGCCGGGCCTATAGAAATAAAGGCGTGGAAGGGCAGATGTAACAAATTCTCCAAAGGTTATATAGCGGTATTTGTATGCCTCTCAACGAAGGCCATTCACATTGAACTGGTGAACGATTTGAGTACGGCTTCCTTCATAGCCGCTTTTCGAAGATTTGTCGCAAGAAGAGGCACATGTGCTAACATATTTAGCGATTGTGGGACGAACTTCCAAGGAGCGCACAACGAAATAAAAAGGGACAACAAATTCATCTCATCCGAATGGTCATCAGAAGTGGCCAAAGAACTCGCGGCCATAAATACAACATGGCATTTCAACCCCCCTTCCTCTCCACATTTCGGAGGACTATGGGAGGCGGGAGTTAAATCTATCAAGCACCACATCAAACGAACCATTGGAAATTCCAAATTGACATTTGAGGAGTACTCGACATTGCTCACTCAAATTGAAGCATGCCTCAATTCGAGGCCACTATGTCCAATGTCTTCGGATCCCGAGGATTTAACATTCTTGACTCCTGGACACTTCCTTATAGGAGGATCAATGCATACTGTTCCCGAAAGAAACCTGTGCGACGTTAACATTAACAGCCTGAAAAAATGGCGATACATTCAGCGGCTTATGCAAGACTTTTGGAAGCAATGGAGCATATCATATCTGCATCTGCTCCAACAACGACCAAAATGGCTCCAAAGGCAGCCTAACATCAACATTGGAGATATCGTCATAGTCAAGGAGGACAATTTACCACCCTCATCGTGGTCACTCGCGCGTATAATACAACTACATCCGGGATCTGACGGTCTCACGCGCGTCGCGACAATAAAAACCAACACATCAACACTTAAAAGGCCAATCGTAAAACTATCTCCCTTACCGATCTCTGAACCTATAAACAATTTAAAATAATCATAAACAAAAGGGTTGTTTTCCCCCTGCCACAACCCATTCATTATCTAAGAACATGAACTAACTATAAAACACCCCAATGAAGTAACAAAAAAAAAAAACAAATATTAATCGCGAACATGAACTATTCCCATAATACAAACCAATGAACTTAAATAAATCAAAAATAACTCACCCCATGCTAATATAGCCGATTATCCCTTGAAACTAATAGGGAACCAGGTCCAAAAAAGACAATCAATATTAAACATCTCTGTCACCTTGCACATTATGTATATTTACACACACAAAAAAACATTACTAATGCTTTTGTTTGTTTTTTTATCATTTTGCAAACCACACGTCGTACCGAGAGCAAAACAGCCATCCGGCCAAGGAACACAACAACAACAAATTAGCGGCAGGACTAGCCGCATGCAAAAGGAGGCTATGGTGAAATGTGAAATGACCAGGATGTCTTGAACTCTGTCCCCGAAGGCCGGGAGCATGTTGGTTCCCAACACAATTTAAAAAACAAGGCACCACATTACGCCGACGAAGAAAACAAATATAAACTAAAATTTATTATTGGCATTAAAATGCAATTGTCAAACCATTTGCAAAATTGACTGTTGCATTCATTGTGCATATTGGGCTAGTCACTGAGATATGGAAATGAGAAATACATATCCCAGATGACTAGCATATAGTACGCACAATGAAATAAACCCGATCGCGTCAATTTTTTCGCGTATTTTATTAAATTAAAAAATGTTTGAATAAAAATAAAACCGATCGACCGAACCGAGAAAACAAACGAAATGTCAAATTTGCAACATGGTGGTAATGGCCAATAAAATAATATAAACAGAAAGAGAAAGGAGATCATTCACTATATGATCATCCCATTCCCACCCCCCAACATCAAATATGGGGCATTAATGTAAAAAGTAGAACACTAATGTAAATGTAATACATGTAATTATTCATACAGTTCCCATAAAGGCAAATGATAATGTAAATGTATTAATGGATTTGTAGGTATATAAGAATTTCAAGTTCAAGATCAAGTTCAATGACCATATAATGTATAATAAAATAAAATTTGTATGTAAAGCACAGTAGCGACTAAAAGCAAGGCTTCATGGGAACTAAAATGCAAATCTTACGGACACTTGTCAGTTAGCAGTAGACTAGATCGGTACTATTAAAAGATTGTAACGTCATACGAGCAAGTTTTGTTTCATTTTCTATTTCGAGCAAGTTACCCATTTTTGGTGCAAGACATCCTTCTTGCAATTCAAATTATTTCTAAGTTCGACTCAGCTTAGAACAGCGAATTTACCGCACCTTGTTGCAGACCGTTTTTAATGTTAAATGTTCCAGCAGAAGTCACATCGCCATTCTTCACGATGAACTGTCTACTGGATATCATGTCAAAAATAATATACAGCAGTGGTTTACTAATGCCCAACCTGTCCAGCTTGAAAAAGAGTCCCTCTAACCATACGGTATCGAAGGCCTTCTCCAAGTCAATCAAGCAGGCACCAGTGCACTGGTTCTTGGCTTTGTTCCATTGGATATCAGAAACCAGTTTCGACGCAGCATGAATGATATCATGCCCCGCCTTTACACCGAACTGATTTTCCGGAACTATATGTTTGTCCTCAACCCACTTAGTCAGGACTCTATTGATCACCTTCTCGAAAACCTTACTGATGTTTGGAAGAAGACTGATCGAGCGGAGATTCGCCGGATTGGAAGTGTCTTTATTCCTTTTGGGTATGGGATGTGCCACCGCAGTTTTCCAATGCGCTGGATAATGTGCATTATTCATTGCATTATTAAACAGGGTGGTATAAATGTTCACCGCTTCTAGAGGGAGATGTCGAAGCACAATGTTCGGTATTTCATCGGTTCCCGCTGATTTCTTACTTCTAACTGAATCGAAGATCATTTGGAGCTCTTCCTTCTAAATGAACGGGCGTAGTACCCTATCGTTGGTGATGACATTATTTGCTATATTCTCGTCACTGAACTGGGTGAAACCCGAGCTGACTGGTAAGTGAGTTCCAAACTAGATGAACCAAAACTGTTTAAGGTACTAAAATGAGTTTCTATTGAACCTGATGGCTGGAGAATATGTGTATATGAGGGGCGTTCAATATATTCTCGGTATGGATATGAAGGAAAATGCGAATTCAATTTAAATTGTTTTTATTTTTCAATATAATCTCCCCTAACATCAATGCATTTGTTACATCTTGAGATAAGCATTTTTAAACCCTCAAAAAAATAAATTTCCTCTTTCTCTGCAAAATACCCATTTATTGCCGACTTGAGTTCTTCATCATCCGAAAATCTTTTTCCACGAAGACATTTTTTCAAATCCGGAAACAGGAAATAATCACTAGGGGCAAGGTTTGGGCTATAGGGTGGGTGTTGGATTTCTTCGAAACCACAATCTCGCGCAGCAGCCTTGTGAACAGGAGCGTTGTCATGAAGAAGCAACACACCCGCTGCGAGTTTAGCCCGTCTTTTCTTTTTAATTTCCTCCCGCAAATTATGCAAAGTGGAAGCGTAGGATGTGGCGTTGATGGTTTCACCTTTTTTTCTGTACTCAATGAGCACGATTCCCTTTGAGTTCCAAAAAACTGTGGCCATGAGCTTCCCGGCAGACGCAGTGACTTTGAACTTCCAATGCATGGACTCTTGTTTGCTTTCAGGGTCATAGTGGTGGACCCATGTTTCGTCCCCAGTAACAATTCGATCCATAACACCGTTCGCGTTCTCACTACACATCTCCAAAAGCTCTCTATAACATGCGATTCTCACTTTTTTCTGAGGCGCTGTGAGCATTCGTGGCACCCACCTTGCACTGACCTTTGAAAGGTTAACATGGTCATGAAGAATGGTGTGAATGGTACCAATTGAAAGCTTGGTGATCTCTGCCATCATTTTCACCTTTATTCGGGCATCCTCAAGAAAAAGTTTTTCGACTTCTTTGATGCTTTCTCCCGTACAAGCAGTAGCCGGGGCGCCGGAGCGGGGGTCGTCTTCAATGCTCTCTCTGCCTCTCTTGAACTCACTTGACCACTTTTGCACAGTTGATAATGAAGGTGCGGAACCCTGGTAAACAGCCACCATCTCCTCATGAATAGTTTTTTGACTTTTTCCTTGCTTAGTGAGAAATTTAATTACTGCGCGATGCTCAATTTTCACCATCATCGTCTCAGTTGCCATTATGATTCTGTTTAACTAGAGATAAAACGCGAATTAATAATCACATTTATATGAAATTTTACATGAATGCACTAAAATAATAGTATTACTTGATAAATAAGTCAATTTATATATACAACCACAGCTTCACCCCGATACCGAGAATATGTTGAACGCCCCTCGTAAATCCTGAATTTTTGAAGATCAATCGCCAATACACCATTATCACATTCGTGGACGATGGATTCGCCCTCTGGAAGTTCCGCTCCATCATGGTCCGCTTGGTTGCAAAATATGGCAAGACAGATCCTTTCTACCCCAAGTATTTTTATTAAATCATTAGGACATTGCATTATTAAATTTCTAAAACAAAATGAAGTTGTTAATGAGTTGTTAATTGTTTTCACTTTTAGCACAAGGCTCAGTTAAAGAGAAGAATACAATAGAAACCAAAAAGGCATAAACAAAATGCAATGGTAAAATTAAGAACAAAAACGAACAAATAATAAATACACAATTTAATATGTAAAAATGCATAATGTATAACAGTTGTTTCATGAAATACTTAAACTTCTCTTGTATAAATAAATTGGATGTACTTTGTGTTTGTAACTTAATTTATGAAATTAAATTTCTCTTTAGGTGATTGTTGTTTTGTTTTTTGCTTTTTTTTTTTGTTGAAACTTAAGAAAAGCAAGAATACTACCTGAGGAAGGTCAAATAATATACGTACGTGTGGGGGTGGTAGGAAAAAATAAATTATTCATTAGTTTGGTTTGGTTGAAAGTATAAATTTGAAATAAATCAAAAACACAACGCGTAATTTACTGAGTAATTAAGAGTAGATAGTTTGTGTTTCCTTTTTAATAAACTTCGTTGGTTGGGATATTTGTATTTTTTTTTTAGATAGTTTCGACCTCCCAAATTTTTGTGTTGCAATCCTGTCCAGTTGAGATCACAGTATTGTTGTCCAACCACACTAAGCGGGTAATTTGTGACTGTGGGTGGGCATTTTTGATAATAGTGTGTTTCGATGGGTTTGCTACAGACCAAATGATGATGGTTGTTTCTAGGGATCCACTGGCGACTAGAAGTGAATTTGGTGAAAATGTCACAGTGTTGACACTTGCATTATGGAAGCCCCATTCTTTGTTGTGAGCAGGCTTATATTCGGGAACAGAATACAGCACAACTTTACGATGGGCATCACAAGCCACAAGCAACTTGTTGCCTTGGATATATGCACTCTGTCACAGCACCGAGATGTTCCAGCTCGGCTTTCAACTCCAAAGTGGTTCCGCTAAGCGTGTATATTCTTAGTTTTTGATCATCACCTCCTACGGCCAGTTCTAATATTTCCGAATTGCCACTAATCGAACTTGCTTCGTATTTGATTGGAAGTGAAAAGACCTTCTTATTGTCCTGTACAAGTGTGATTTCCTTAACACATGCAAGCGCGATGATCTTTTCATTACGGAAGATTGTAATACCAGGCGGTTGACAATTTAGTTTTACTACATAGTCCGTGTAAGTATTACCCTCGATGCTAATCTTTCGCAGAGAGTCATCAATGTATAAACGAAATCCTCCCAAGCTGCAATACCATTGATCTGATTGCCATGTCCAGCACCGATCGTTAACTCCGCTTCCGGAGTTCCAATTTGTGACCACACCATCGTGGCTGCCAGTGTAGATATACGATCATCACTCAGTCCCAAAACAGTAATCGGCTTATTGTGACACTTGATTACTCGCAGTGGTTTCGACGGATCATTAACATCCAAGTAACTAATGTTACCCGACAGAGAAACAGTAAGTAAATGCTCTCCTTGCCACAAGCAGGAAACTTGCTGATCGTCCACAGTCGTTCCCATAACAAACTCCGAGATTAACTCACGAGTTCCGACATTCCACAAACGACAAGTTTTGTCATCAGAACAAGTCAGCAATTGTGTACCATCTGGTTTCCATGCAACAGCATACACACCACCTTTATGTGCGGGACTACCAACCTCACCAACAAGCTCAAATGTGGCACCATCATAGATGAATACTTTTCCATCAAAACCTGCCGAAGCAAAGAGATGACCACTGGGTGAATAACGAACTGCTTGCACGAATCGTGAGTGTTCCGTCTTGGTCATTTTGAATTTGAAAGGTGGGCCTTCGAAAATACAAATTGTGTTTTCTTCACTTCCTGTAAAAATTCTAAATGGTCTAGCTGGTCGGAAGTCACACAAGTTGATTGGTTTCGATTGACCACTTATTTCACCAACTGAAGTTCCTGTTTCGTCCATGAAAACATGACCAAAACGTTCACGTCCTTCGCCTATTATGACGATTCTTTGGTTAACTTGGGACCATGCTATGTCCTTGATTGGTCCGCCAATGGTTTGAAACTCATTCTTTAGCAGATGTTCCTTATTGACAGTGTCCCAGATGCGGATCTTTCCTGATTGATCGCCCGAAGCGATATAAAATCCACTTGGCGAATACTTGGCAACATTTACGGCACATGAATGTTCAGTATAAACATCGGCAATCGCTGGATTCTCTATGTTGCGAATAATTACAGAATTGCCATTTGTGTAGAGGAAATTCTTGCCCTTTGGATCGCCACCCAAAACAATCGGTTGTCCCCTCTGGGTTCTTGGTAGGGTGGCATAAACGAACTTATTTGAATAGGTCATGATGGGTAAACTGTGAGGATTTGTGGTGAGTTTACTTGGTAAATCGATTTACAGACAAAGGATCTGTGTAGAGATGTGTCTTAAAGGAAACAAATAATTATTTTTGCTATTATTTGGTACCAAAATGAACGTAAAAGGAAAAACTTTGACGACACCAAGAAACTCCGTCCGACCAATGTACTGCACGCCCTGGTCAACCAGCGTCTGTACTTCAATATGGGTATCTTGTATCAGCGTTTTGCCGACTACTACTACCCAGAAATCTTTGCTGACCTCAAGAAAATGAGCGATGCTTTCGAATTCTTGAACACCTTTCTAGAGAATCAACAGTATGCCTTGGGGGATAGCCTTATATTGGCTGGTATTGGTTTGGTTGCCATTGCTTCCACCTATAATGTTGCTGGTTTCAACATCAGCAAGTACCTCAATGTTCAAAATTGGTACAAACTTGTACAGAGTTTCATACTTGGTTATAACCTCAATCAAAAGGGAAGAGTTCAGAAAGTTCTTCAACTAGATATTTAAGTAATTTGTAAGCTGTTTTGTGTTTACAAAAGAATAGGAAAGAAAAAACAAGAAACTGGTGCTCCACTCCAGTCATCCCAGGGCTTTCGCCTAAGCAGGTCATTTAACTTGTCTCTCGCCCTGGTTTATCTGGACTTGTGTCCAGAACAAACACACAAAAAACAAAAAAAAGTAGATAAATAAAAAAAAAATAAAAATTCCCAAACGCGTAAGATCCCCTGAAAACTGCAAGTGCTCGTAAGGACTCCAGAGCGAATTACTGGAGTCCACTACAATGCCATCCGGACGGTGATATTGATGATATGGATGATGTAATTGTGTCCAGTGTGTCATCCAAAAAAGTGTTTATTCCCCCCATTAAACTATTGCAGAAGTCAGGTGATTACGTGCATAATATGTCTAAGGCCTTGAAGATCACTGACTATTGTATTAAAAAAATATCAATCGGTGTTAAAATCGTGTGTGAAGGCGGAAAAATGTCAATTTTTTTCATATGACATTAAAGGTACTAGTGTTTTTAAAGTAATTCTCCACGACTTGGACGATATGGAAACACAATTACTTAAAGACGAACTTATAAAACTTCGTCTTAAATGCACTGATGTAAAAAAAGTTAAAAGAAATTTCGAACAATACTGTGACACTATTTACATTGTTTCGTTTGAAAATGGCTCGGTAAAGTTGGCTGATTTAAAAAAACGCTATCGTGCTATATTTCGTACACAGGTAAATTGGAGTTAACAGAAAAAATTAAAAGGTAAGCTTACTCAGTGCCGAATGTTTGGCCATGGGGAGAGAAATTGCCACATTAGGACTTACTGTGCCATCTGCACCGGTTTACATAAGACTGCTGAGTGTGAAAATACTGCCCCACATAAATGCGCAAATTGCGGAGGATCTCACAAGTCTACAGATCCAACATGTGGTAGCAGAACTAAATATGTGGAGCTAAAAGAAAAATCCACGAAGCTTAAAAGCTCTTTGCAACCAAAAGCTTTTCATACATCACGTGTTTCTGCAAAACCCGCACCAACACAAGTCTCATTCGCGTCTATTACAGATTTTCCTGAACTCTCGCGGCAAAGTAATGAAATCAGCAACAAAAGCGAAATTCAGGCGGAATACCAACAAACAAGTACGAGGGAAAGCTACGCGAGCGCATGCAAAAACATATACCGTGGTCATACCGTGGCAACACTTTAGACAACAATTCCAATACATTGTTTACGGCAGAAGAGATAAATTCCCTTTGTATGGAGATGATAACAAAATTATCAGCATGCAAAAATAAAATTGACCAATTCAATGTTATCGCACATTTAGCGACTAAGTTTTTATACTCTAATGATACATAATATGTTAAGTAGAAATCTAAGAATTATAAATTGGAATGCAAGAGGTATACGCGGGAAAATTGTCGAATTTATTTTTTTTTTAAACAGTAGCAACATTGACATTGCCTTGGTCACTGAAACCATATTACAAAATGATCTCAAACTATCCACACCTAACTATAAATGCTATCGATACGATAGAATAAACAGCGGTTAAACAAGTCAAGTTTACCCAAGATTTGAAAAATGCGAACTGGATTCGTTTCAGATCTGAGATCAATAACATATTTCGAGGTACAATTGACAACGTAGAAGCTATTTCCAGTAAAGAAAATCTCGATGCTATTTTAAAACAGTTTTCAGAAATAATATAAAATGCTGCTGAAAATAGTATTCCAAAGAAAACTATAAGTGAAGTTAACATAAAACTTCCCCCCTATATTTCAGATCTAATAAAAATAAGAAACGTTTACCGAAAAAACTGGCAGAGATATCGAGACCCTCTTGTCTGTAACATGCGGTATCAAATATCAATAAGATCATTGCCCTAAGAATATCACAGGCTCATAATAAAAACTGGAACAGCAAGCTGAAATCATTAGAAAAAAATACTAGACCATAAAGGTCTAAACATTATGAAGGTAATAAAAAATAGAAAAAGGGAGTTACCATTTTTAAAAGATACTGTTAGCACCTATATTTCGGATGTGGACAAAGCAAATGCCCTTGCACTGAACTTTGCGAGAAATAACAACATCTCCAGATTTATTGGTGATGCTAATACAGATAATATTGTGAACACCGCAGTTCAAGAGTATTTCTTAAATAGAAGCGCACCAATATCTTCTGTAAATTTCGCATCAGAGAAAGATATTCAATTTATAGTCAATGATTTAAAAACAAGAAAAGCAGGCGGTATTGACTGCATACCTAGTATCTATATAAAGCAGTTGCCCAAATCTGGAATAAAATATTTAACTTTCCTCATAAATGCCTGCCTGAAGATAGGGTACTTTCCAGAGGCTTGGAAATTAGCCAAAATTGTACCGGTGCTTAAAGCTGGTAAGCCACCTGAAAGTGTAGAAAGTTATAGGCCAATAAGTTGTTAAGAAAAAGTTACTCAAACATATCTGTGATAATAATATTTATCCTAAAGAACAATTTGGCTTCAGGCAACATCATAATACTTCACATCAAGTAGTTAGAATTTGCAACTTTGTGAAAGCAAATCGCTCCGCAGGTAAATCAACTGGAATGCTTTTACTAGATATCAAAAAAGCATTTGATACTGTCTGGCACGATGGTCTTATTTACAAAATGATACAATTTAATTTTCCGTCCTATATTTGTAAGTTAGTTCAAAGTTTCTTATCTAGTCGTTGTTTTTAGGTCTATGTTAATAGTGGAGTCTCAAACTTAATAACTTATGATTTTGGTGTTCCTCAAGGTTCTGTATTAGGCCCAATTTTGTATAATATCTACACGTCCGATTTTCCTGTTTTGCACGATTGCCATGTAGCCATTTTTGCTGATGATACTGCAGTATTTTCGTCGCATGAATTTGCTTTCAATATTGAAAGCAATCTCAATAATGCGATGGAAGTATTAAAAAAGTATTACACAAAATGGAAAATAAAATGGAATGAAGCGAAAATGAAAGCTATCTTTTTCACTAGAAAAAGAAAACATTGCTTTCTGCCTTCTAACCCGTTACAAATTAATGGAGTAAATATCCCTTGGGAGCCCCATGTCAGATATCTAGGTATCCAGCTTGATTCAAAGTTGTTATTTAACGAACACATAACTAGAACGGTCAAGAAAGTAGGGGTGGCTATTAAAATGTTATATCCATTTATTAATAGAAAATCAGCGCTCTCAACAGAAAAAAAGATCATAATTTTCAAAGTTATTTTTCAGGCTATTCTTTTGTATGGATGCCAAGTTTGGGGGGATTGCGCAAAATGCCACAGAAAAACACTGCAGACATGTCAAAAGGAGAGAAGAAGGGAGAGAAGAATCATAGGTACCGATGTACGTTGATTTTAAATGATTGAAAGTTATAATGATTAGGAAATAGAGAGCTCGGCAGGGCATTCCACAAGGGTGTTGTTCGGCTTAGGAAAGTTGGCTTGATGGTATACTGATGAGCATTCATTGCGAGACGGGTGAGACACAAGACATTACGTCGGTGTTCGAGGGTTTTCATTAGTGCTCTTGATTTTACCAGGTTATGCGGGTAGTACCCAAATTTACGGGTACCCGACAATATAGGGTAATGGTTACTCAAGGGCCACAAAAACTCTAATTTAATAAAATTGGTAATGTTCACCTTTGGTGAGTATGGGGAACATATTCCACAGAGACAACTATGCTTGCATGAGCTAAAATTAATTCAAAGTTGCCCTGCAATATGGAATACATCTTATTTAGTGTGTGAAAGGCTCTTAGCAAATCGAAGTGCTTTTATTGCGGTTTCGGTACATAGAGGTATTACATCTCCAACATTGGCTCTGAAACTTGAAGCAAGCGAAAGGGAATGGTCACAAACAGAAGCGATGGTTAAAATCTTGAAGCCATTCCAAGTTGCAACATCATTACTCTGCGAAGAAAATATAACAATTTCCATTCTACGGTCGATTATATGTGGACTAATTAATAAACACCTAAAAACAAACATCTGAGATAATGAAAATATTGTCAGATTCATTGGAATCATGAAAGAAAGCTTGCAGAGCAGGTTCAAAATGGATAGGCAGGAATTCAAAGAAGTTCTCACAGAACAAGTTTCCTCTTTTTTGGATCCAAGACATAAAAACTTGGAAGTTGAAGTTGAAGAAGTGAGAGTACTTTTTAGAAAACATGTGCGGAACTTGGTAGAAAACTCCGTGTCCATCGAGAGTAGAGAAGTTTTGAGTTAAAAAATGTAATTCCACCATTAAAATGGTGGAAAAATAATGCAGAAAAATATCCAAATCTGGCATTGCTGGCCAAAATATATTTATGCGTACCAGCGACATCGGTGTCGTCACAACGTGGTTTCTCCACTGAAGAAAGCATTGTATTGGTTTGTACAATGTACATAAAATGTCCGATTTTCGCTGATTCGGAAATATGAAGTTCTGGAGTAAACATTCGTGCCAGAAGGTTAAATTTTAGTTTTTTATAAAATAAAGTGGTACATGGCCGTGTGAGAATTTTAGGGTTCGTTACAAGTACCGTTATTTTTTTTTTTTTCTAGGAATTATTTACCATTCTGTCGGGAGTTGAAATTCGAACCCACTATACGACGTTGGTTTGGAAAGTTCCGTTCAGGAGATGTCAGCCTCGAAAATGAACCACGCGGGAAGCTGGAAACGTTAGTTGATGACAATGTCTTAAGAGCAACGGTATATGCGGACCCAACGAAATCGGTGCGGGAGATTGAATAAAGCATGGGAATATCCCCAATGACAATAAGTCGAAACCTTTCTCTCTTAGGAAGGTAAAGAAACTCGATAAGTGGGTACCCCATGAACTGAATGAATTCCAAAAACTACGGCGCCTGAAAGTTAGCGCATCGCTTACACAAAAAAACCAAACTGAACCGTTTTTGCACCGAATAGTCACCTGTGATGAAAAGTGGATACCGTAAGGTAATCGTAAAAGATCTGGGCAGTGTTTGGATTCAGATGAAAAACCAAAACACACCCCCAAGACCGATCTTCACCCAAAAAAGGTTATGGTGACAATCTGGTGGACCTCGAAAGGACCAATCCACTTTTCATTTCTTCAACCAGGGGAAACAATAATGCATATGAAACTGGCTAAAAAGCAGCCTGCGTTGGCAAATAGGCATGGTGCTAGACCTCGTACATTAATCCTCAGTTCCGACCACTAAACGAAGTGTAATAAAATTTATTGTTCCAAATAATTTATAGACAAAATACAGATGTTTTCCAAATAGAAAAGTTCACTTACTTTGTAATATAATAATTTGTCTGGTCTTGATATACGAGTAGATATGGGAAACATGAGAAATAACGCGGGTACCCGAAATATAATGGGTACACAAATCCTTATGGGTACCTGGGTGATACCCGAAAATATGGGTACCCGGGTATCAAGAGCTCTAGTTTCCATTGATTGGGTGATGTTAGCATCACCTATGAGTTTTATTACACGGTTCTGAATCTTATCCAGCGGGTTCAGAGATGTTTTAGGCGCACCTAACCAGATGTGTGCATTGTACTCCGGATGAATCCCTTATATATTGAAGCCAGGTCAGAGGGGGTGAAATATTTCTTACATCGCTTGAGAAAACTTAGACATTTCGCAGCATTTTTTCCAACATCGAATATGTGGTCATTGCAACGTAAGTTGTCGTTGACTCACATACTGAGAATGGAAAGTTTTTCGGTTTCGACGATGCAAGTGCCATTCATGGATAACGGTTGGGTGTTTAAATTTCGTTTTAACGACAGCAGACAGAATTGTGTTTTGGAAGCATTAAATTCCACTCTATTTATAGTTCCCCAATTAGTTATGCTATTAATATTGGAATTTAATGAGCTTAACATACGCTGCCGTTCTACAGCTGAAAAGCAAGGACGTGAGTTCGGAAACGAATATGAAAAGCGGAGAGTACTGTTGTCAGCAAAGGAATATATTGGATTAGAAGTAGCAAACAAGAGAAAGGTAGTTTCTAATCAATTAAACGTTCGCTGGCATGAGGACGCCGGCGGTCTCAATATGTGATACCCCCAGGTGCCATGAGGATGCCGGCTGTCTCAGCACACTTGGTTTTTGTATTGGTTCTTTTTCGTGATGGCTTTGTGGTGAAACATTAAAATCTTGCTGCTGGCTAACAAATATTCTGCATGGTTTTGAGGTGGTAACATTGCACTCGATCCAGTGACAGTTCTTTTCATCACACAGCCTTGCACTGAAAATCACCGTGGCGTATGGGGAGTCCAAAATTAATTTCCACTGTGGCAGCGAACGTGTTAAAGAAGAGAGTCGTCGATCCCTAATGCACTCATTTTCGCCAAAAGAGCCTGATGCCCAAACTCCGTAAAATGCCTTAGAAATATCAAGTGCAACTATCTTGCTTTCGGCAGATTGATGTACGCTTTGGTTCCACTTTTCGGGGAGACATGCCATCAAATCACCAGTGGACATGTTGCTACGAAAACCGTATTGCCGGTCATTGAGAAGTTTTCGTGTTTCGAGATATTTCATGAGCTGACGGCTTATCAGCATTTCCATGACCTTGCAAAGAAGGGACGTAAGTGCAATGGGTTTGTAGGAGGAGAGAGAAGATGATTCGCCTTTTTTAGGGACGGGCTGGAGAAATGCTGTTTTCCATCTGCTCGGGAAGAGTCCTAAAGAGTAGGATTGATGAAAAAGATTACGCAGTCGTTTTGTTAGCGTGGAAGAACACCTCTTCAGAAGAAGGAGAGATATACCATTTGTATCAGCGGATTTGTGAATATTAAGATCTTTAAGTACCCTTGCTACTACACGGGTGCGAAAGTGGATTCGTTCCATTGACGAAGTCAAGTGGGGGCAAAACACAATCTGCAAGTAGATTGGCATTGTCTTTCGAGCTGACAGCTGGAATGTTATTGTGAATGAGCGTTGGGGTGGAGGATGAGGCAGAATTTCTGATGTTTCTGACATACGACCAAAAGCTTTTACTACCGTTGGGATATTGTAGTATTTGTTGCCTAAACTTTTGGTCGTATAGAAATTTTACACGCTTAAGAAAGACGTTGCAGTCATTCCTGGCTCGTTTAAACTTTTTACGGTTTTCCTCGGTCGGGTTGATCTTGAAGGACCGAAAAAACATTTCTCTAACCTTGATAGCCTCTTTACAGCTTAAGCCGTACCATGCCTTTTCTTTTGGTTTGATGCTCTTCATCCGATGAGGGATAAAGGGTCGCATTCCAAATATAATAGTGTCAGTAAATATATCAGCAGCAGCATCCACGTCGTTATCGAAGAAACATAACGACCAGTTAAAATTCCTAGAGAAGCTGTTAAGACCGCTCCAATTGGCTTTCTCGTTGCCATACGGTTCTTTTAGGAATTTTCTCTAACTGTATAGTCGGTGAGAAATTAGCTGATATGACACAGTGGTCCGACGAGCCTAAAGAGGAGAGCACATCAATGGTGTACTTATCATCAGTGAAGATCTCAACACACCGTCCTTCGGGTGTTGTCTGTCCAGAATGTCGAAGTCACCCAGAATTGTGTATATTGAAATCGGACGTAATTATGGTTTCAGTTTGAGGATACAGGAATACAGTGCATTGTATGGAGTCAGACATCGCATCAACCTTGTTAAAGGTTGAATTGCTGTCCAATGTGGGGCTTCTGTAAAGAAAGCAGTAGTGGATAATTTGCTAGCGGAGATGGAATTTAAACCACATGAAATGTAAATCCAGATTGGAACAGGGACTACATTGTGGTGGAGTTTGGTTAGCTACATCACTACGCACGTAGATGGCGAGACCGCGGTGAGAGAAGAATAATGACACTACGAGTAATGTCGCGAAAAATAGAGAAAAACCCAGAATCCGACGTTAATGGAGAGGATAAACTGTCAAAACTTCAGTAAAGAAAGAGGTAGGTTCTGGTTGTGAGAAGGGCACATTAGGGCCCTGCGCCAAGTGAAATAATGTAACGCTCAGGTTTTCAGGAATTGTAGTGCAAAAATTATGTTTCAAGAGATCAGATCCGCATAAGTGAAGAAACGACAAAACGAAAGTACGTTAAAGGACAAGAAGCAAGCTTTTCAAGTAGGAACTCAGTATACTGAAAACTGCGAAAACGTTCTCGTTGTTCGATCCAATAACGGAAATTTTACAGTCACAGCCGCTGAGCCAACAACGGACTTCGTCTGAGAAGATGTCCGGTTCTCCGGCCACAATTCCCAGCGCCCAATTTGCGAACTCACGGCTATGGTCTATAGTCGTCTGGCTTCAATCCTTATCCTTATACGGATGTAGGACCAAATCTAACCGCAATATAAACCGGATTGATTCTCTGACGATGCCCAATTCAGCTGATCGGCGTCTTCTTCGATACTAACCGCTACGACGCGGCGGCTTTGTTTTCTTCATTTCCCATCAATCTCTGTCTGGCTAGTGGGCTAAGATCCAAAAGAGAGTACTCACGCTCAAACTTTTCCATGATGGCGACCGACCTCACGACGAAATTTAATCCCGTACTAAGCAAAAGTGACAGGGTGCTCTAAAATGTTTGATTTGATAGTGAAGACGACACAGCGGAGCACAACAACAATTTTGAGATTCTGATGCGTAAAACTAAGTGAAAAGAATAATTGTTACATTTTTAGGAATTTGCCCGACCTTATATTTAGGGGGCCTAATTAATTTGATGTTTTTCATTTCAAATTCATCCATGTTACCCCATGACTCGAGCTAAATTTTATGTGGTAAATCTCCCCATCCTCGTGTCACTATTGATCCAAGAGAATGTATCCTGAGTAGCAAGTGTCGGAGTGCTCGCCGTTATTTAAATCGGTTCATTCAATAATACC
Organism: Volucella bombylans; assembly: GCA_949129095.1. NCBI lineage: Eukaryota > Metazoa > Arthropoda > Insecta > Diptera > Syrphidae > Volucella > Volucella bombylans. The sequence goes on from OX422140.1 coordinate 12,736,797, forward strand.
AAAAAAAGTCCTATATACTAAGGCAAATCTGACAAAAAAAAAATACATCTGGTAGCTCCACAGGCACTTTTAGCCACATGTCTATTGGGTTATGCCGCGCTATCTTCGGTTAAGATAATGTTTCTTCTTATTGTAAGACAATAAGACTTCAATACTTTTTAGTGTCGACAGCAATATCGAAATCGATTTGCGTTATCATTGCTTAAAATACGAGGTCGTGAGTCCTGTAAACCACACGAGTTAACATGGAAATCTTGAATGGATAAAGGTATTTCAAGCCATGCATTATCCTTTCTTTCTCGTATTTAATTCAAAACAAGAACTTATTGATGCCGATGCTCCTGGAGAGGTATCCTTTCCTATCATGAGAAGCCCATTTATACTTCAAAGTGAAAGGATAAATGCGATAGACGAAAGGTTTGCCAACTACACTTTGTGCTGTTGAAAAATAAATATTGTGTCTGGCCAGTGTAGAAAAAAGGATTGGAGGGGTTTTTTCACTCAAAGTTACCGCAAATATTTATCATTCAGTTCAGAGGAAGTAAGTCTATTTTGGTTTCATCCCCTCGGCGTCCAACTCTGTCGATATCTCACCCTTCTCTGGTGTGAGTTGGAAAACTTTTTCTCAACTACAAACAAAAACTCTTTCCGCAAAAAAAAAGACAGAAAAAAACAGTAAAACAAGAGTAAAAGGAAAACATCAGCATTTTTCTACACAAAAAAAAAGGATTAGAGTGGAAGAAGGCTACAAAAAAAAATAAAAATAAAAAGATAAAGGCGAACAACTTTTGTTTACAATTAATAGGTGCACAGCTACGAAAACAACGACAATGGAAGTGGATGCTGCTCGAGGAAGCCTTAAACAGACAACTCTCTGTGAGTCAATAGTTTACTGGCTTTTGTCAGTTAGCGGTGTCTTCCGGCAGGAGGCAGTCATTGGACTGGACACTGACCCCTGAGCCATAGCAGATTACTGGGTTTGTTTTTGTTTCTTATTACAAGTACATAAGTACAAGAGAGGATGAACGTTTATTTGTATGTCAGACGGTACCATCCGAAATACTCGTACTATTGAACAATTGGATTTGATAAAGAGGATGAATGAATCAAAGTTTCGTTGTAGCAGCATGTACTTTGTTTCGAAGGATCTTGTAAAAGGATTTCAGTTTCGCTACAAGGTTTCCAGTTACTTTTTCAGTTTTATTCTTCTCTTTTTCCTGGGGATTTGCTAGGACTTTGTACTTGATGTAAAGTTTGTTAAAAAAAATAAAAATAAAACACGTGAAGGGGTGTTAAGGAAATATTAGTTCTGGAAAATGTCTGGAACGCCTCCGGCTTTTATTTTCTAAAGGTTAACTGAAGAGGGATTCAAGAAACCATTGAATTATTGTGTAAGAGACGTAATGAGGCTTTATAGGCAGTGGTGAAAACGTGTTTAATTAACGCTTTACTTTCTCTTCCAAAAACTCGATTCTTTATTGAGTATTCCTCCAGGATTTGGGTGGAACTACTGACTTGGACGTTTACAAAATATTTCTTCCTGTCAACATTGGCTATTTAATCTGGCAAGCTCAAGTTCGATTTTTGTTTCTCGAACCTGGCAGATGGAATTCAAATCTTTATTACTTCGGGAACTCTTGTCCATCCACCACTGCAGTGCATCCTTTTAAATATCTAAGTTTACTGTTGCGTCTCTTTATCTAAAGATTTTTTCACAACTGCTTCATATATTCGTAGCTCAGCTTCCTTTCTTATGGAACCTTATTATGGGACCGAGCAAGACTGGCAATATTAGTGTTATTCATAACCAAATTCAAATCAAAGGCTGAAGTTTTAGCTCTCGATGGTAATATTTTACCAAACACAGTGTGCAAAAATTCAGAGGTTCTGATTCAGAGTATCAAGGAGCATCTGGCGCAACCGATTCAAGACGGTTTTTCTTTTGTTGTGCAGGCTGCGATTAAGGCTGTCCAGTGTTGCCTGAAATTCGTGAAAATGGTTTTTTCAAGCTTTGAGGTTTTTCAATTTTCAAACACAAACAGGGGCAGACACTGACATTGACTGACTTATGAGGTGAAGGACAGTGAAAATTTACAAGAGTTTTTGGAAATTTATAAAAAAATAGCTCTTACTAGAGCTAACTTTGATTTTAAAAAAGTGACGAGCTGTGATGAGAAACAAAAACGGAAAGGGCTTCAGACTTCAATTGCCTTTGGGAAAAATCGCCAGCTTAATTATTGGTCGTATCACAATCCCGAGTCGGGTTTTGACGAAGACAACCCTAATCTTTCTATCCTGCCCTGCGATGGTAGTCACGACTCTTCCTGTTGTCCATTGCTGTGCAAATGAGTTGTCTTCGTGGATTACGACGAGCTTTGGTACTTGTTCCGATGGAACTGCTGGCAACGGACTGCCTATCAGTAGATGTGCGGCCGTTTGAGCTTCGCCGTCATTGGGATCTGTGCTTAGGGGGGCCTTGAATTGAGAATGGGTTTGACCTCGACCAGAACGGTCAGAAGCTCCTCTGTTTTTAGAAAGTGCTCCCATAGTCCTCCGAAATGTGGAGCCCTCGGTGGTATGAAGGCGAAAGTGACTCTTCCTCTGCTTCATACTGGTCAACGGCTCGTGAACTGCTCGTGAACTTCTTCAAGTTTTCTATGAGCTCACACGAAGTTCGTCCTGTTGTCGCAGTACATCTTCTTCGGCAACCTATAAACCTTTTAAGGGCGAGAACAAAGCAATTGGAAGATTCGAAATGTACAGCTTTGGAGGTAAAACAAATAAAAATGGCGATATACGGTTTGACGGGTTGTCGACCGCGAATTTTTAAAGAAGTATATACGGGACCACAAAAATCTACGCCGCATATTAGGAAGGGTCGTTGTGCTCTAAGTCGATAAGGGAAATTACCCATGATTTCCGTCAGCAACTTTGGCTTGTATCTAAAGCAGTGTATGCAGTGTTGTACAGTTTTTCTACATAGTTCTTAGGCATTTACCAGCTACAATTTTTTGTGAGTAATACCGGAAACTTGGCATCGTACTCAATCGATCGAAGGAACAATTGTCTTCTTGAAAGGCATGCATAAATGGATTAAGCCTTTGGATATTAGACGAAAGTGTGACTCCTCGTATAAGCTTTCGGAAAATTCATGATTTTGAATAATCTCGACTGTTTTAAAAAAATGCTAATTGCAATACTTTAGTCGGGGCTATTGTTTCAAAAGTTACTTGTTTATTCTTCAATTTTCGGAAAAATCGCAGAATGTATGCAAATATCCTAACTAATTTTGGATACTACTAGAACCACATGAGTTTTGCGTTTCTCTAAGTTATTGGCCAAGCAGTTGGGTCTTCTTGGAGGAACTCTGGGCCCATAAACCAAATTGAACTTTTTAATTCATCCACATTACAGCCCCTTGAGACAATATCCGCAGGATTTTGTTTCGTTGGGACATGTTTCCGTAATACATATTGTGTCCACTCTTGGATTTCTGACACTCGATTTCCAAGGAAAGATGTCAGCGTTGATGGATGTGTTTTTATCCAATGCAAAGTTATTTCAAATTCAAATAGACTCAACATTGCATCCACAATTTGGAGTGAGTATGCGCTGCGCAAAGTTCAGTTGGTTTTCAAACGGGCCACCTTGGACTTTGTAGTTAATAACGTCGACTTGATACCCTCTTCGGTTTGGCTGCGTATATAAATACGGCAACCATAGGCTCTCATCGAAACCGTGAATCCGCATTTTCGCAGTCGAATGTGTTTGCACAAACCGGGGTATTTTCTCCTCGCGAAGTTGACTCAAATTCCCTTTGAAATTCTGTGAACTAGTATCAAGGCGCAGCTCATCCCAAACAAGTTTTGCAAGCCAAAGCTCTTGTAATAAGATTTTTGTTTTGATAACTATGGGGCATAACAATCCAAGAGGATCAAATAGTCGAGCTGACACTGATAAAATGTTCCTCTTCGTAGCACGTAGATCGTTGAAATTCTCTTCTAAGTTGAAGTGAAATGGTTTGAATACCATTTTGCCAACTGAAAACCGCCCTTTCTCAAACTTGTTTGCACATCAATTTTTGATTGTTTCGAGTTCATCAGCACCAGTTAAAAGATCATCAACGTAGAAATCTCTTCGAACGACTCTCGGCCTCATTGGATGAGAGGGTTGATGTGCATCGCTTAGCATTTTCAAACACCGTATAGCTAAGAATGGCGCTGGCGAAGTGCCATATGTGACAGTGTTTAACCGAAAATGTTGTAGTGGTTGAGAGGGATGTTACCTCCACAATACGAGCTGGTAAATCGAGTGCTCTTCAGCAAGAAGCACTTGATGGTACATTTTCGTAATATCTGCCGTCATGGCATATTTATGAGTTCGAAAACGAAGCAACGGCGAAAACTACTCCTCTTGAATGGTTGACCCAATCATCAATATATCATTCAATGATTTTTGAGTCGAAGTGCGGCACGATGCATCAAATACCACTCGCAGTTTGGTGCTCGCGCTCTGTGGTCTGATGATGAAAACTGATGTTGAATGAAATAGGGCGGGCTATTGTTGATTTCATTATTTTTCGATGACATATGACCCAAAGTAAGGTATTCCTTAATGAATTCTATGTACATTTAATCAGTTTTCGCTCAAGTGTGAGAAACCGGCGTTTTGCAGTCTCAAGCGATGATCCGAGAGAACTAGTAGTTTCTTTAAATGTCAACTTGACCTGGAAGCGACCTATCGGCAACAGTTGCGTATTTTCAACAAAGTGGTTTTCACACTGCTGTTGTTCTGGTGTGAGAATCTTATTTGATTCTGCGGAAACTTCCTCCAACCACCAACATTTTTGAATAATTTTGTCCAGAGGAGGCAATTCATCTGACTGGCATATCATGTTGCAAATTTTTTCATTTGAACCTGAACACTTAGAATGTCTCCCAGATGCTATCCAACCAAGAAGGGTTTTTCGAATCGTTGGATATTTTGGGCCTTGTTTAATTTGGCCTACGGACAACAATTTGAAAAATATTTCTGCTCTCAACAACAATCACCTTTTTGTGTTTTGTTAAAATTTGGATCGGCCAACTTGATATTGCATTGAATTTTCCAACTCGCAGTATTTATCGCATTATCAGTTTGAAACACTGATATTGAGCTCATGACCCGGGGAATAGTCATCCAATCGTGATTTTACTACTGCGTGCAATTTTTTGCCAACTTTAGTGTTTGCTTTCCCAATGTCAGGTAGATTTAAAGACCTTTCATCTTTTCGAATATTCACTCTTCAAGCTCTTCAGTTATAAAGTTGATTTGCGAACCAGAATCTAGTAGGGCTCTAGTTAAATAATACTCGCCTCAGTTGTTTTCAATTATCAGTCGAAGCAGAGGTATGCATGGCCTGGGGAGTTGAAGGTTGTGGCTCATTACTGAATGGAGTTGCAGTATATTGACGCAACAGAGTATGATGTGAGCGGTTGCAAACAATGGAACGACTTAATTTGCATTTTGAAACTGTATGTCCCTTTAGAAGGCAATAGAAATTATGCAGATCGGAACACTTTTAGTAAGCTCAAACCTCTGAGAAACAGGGAGTGCAGCAAATGATTGACATCCGGTTATAAAATACTCACTTGCTTTGCAGAACAAGCATTTAGATTTATTTTGCCTTTGCTGCTGCTGTTGTTGGGTGCTTGCACACGAAAACTAGGAGCGTTGATTATTTTGGCGACCAATTTCAAATTTCATGTTTCGGTTCGACTCCATTGCCAACGTGGATGTTGCTCTGATTGATCCCAGAATTGTAATGTAAGCTATCCACCCGATGTTGGTGAAGTGTAGAAGATGCTTGTGCTGCCTTAAGTCTTTTCACCAGAACAGCGAGTTGTATGTAACCACTTTACAGCTTAATATTCCAAAGCCGATAAAATTGAATGCCTTTTTGAAAGAGTAGAAAACTACACTTGATCTTGTGATGCATTTTCTAAATTAGTTATCGTGTTAACCTAAATAGATAGTTTTAGCTCAGTTTCTGAGATCTATTGGCGAGATTTCAAGAATTCCATCCACCCGACTAAAATGAAGTGAGGATAGCGATATCTAAGCTGATGTCCAAAAAAGCTGCCGGGCCGGACATTCTACCGGCCGAACTATTTAAGGCTATTAACTTATTTCCAATATTTGGTCGGGTGAATGTATACCTGATTAATGAAACCTCAGCATTGCTTGCCCGGTTCACAAGAAAGGAAACCCTCTAAACTGAGCCAGCTGTAGAGGTATCAGTTTCCTACTCATCGCATATAAGATCTTGTCTGCCGTATTATGCGAGCACCTGAAACCATTTGTCAACGATCTGATTGGACCCTATCAGTGCAGTTGAGGTCCGGTAAGTCCATAATTGACCACATATTCACACTACGGCAGATTCTGGAGAAAAACCAAGAAGTTCAGATAGATACTCACCACCTTTTTATTGATTTTAAAGCCGCATATGAGAGCATCTATGAGAGCTATGCAGAACCATATCTAGTTTTGGCATCCCTGGCAAACTCGTCCGTTTGTGCAGGATGACGATGGAGAAAGCTCGCTGCTGCATCAAGGTCGGTAACGACCTAACCGTGAACTTTAATTTCAAAAAAAATAATTTGGGCAAGGCGACGCGCTGTCATGTGACTTCTTTAACATCATACTTGAAAGAATTGTGCAAAACTCACAAGCTAACACACGAGGTATGATCTTTCAAAAGTCTGTTCCATTGCTTGTATATCCCGACGATATTGATATTATTGGTAAAACACAGCGAGTTGTAACTGGTGCATGTGCGAGTATAGGAACAGAAGCGGAGAAGATGGGTCTGACGGTAAACGAAGGCAAAACAAAGTATATGCTGTCAATAAGCAGGGACACGAAACATCGACGAATCGAATGTCACAATCGACAGCTATAACTTTGAGATAGCAAGGGACTTTGTCTACTTTGGCACTGCTATCACATCTGAAAACGACATCTCTTCAGAAATCAAACAAAGAATAACGCTTGCCAATCGCTGTTTCTTTGGACTGAGAAGGAAACAAGGAGACTCTATATAAGACCCTTGTAATCTGGGTCCTGCTCTATGGCTCCGAAGCATGGACACTTTCTAAAGCGGACGAATATATCCTTGGTCGTTTTGAGAGAAAAATTCTTCGATATTCGATCGCGTATGCGTTGACGGTTTCTGGGGGAGACGATTCAACGATGAACTCTACGAGCTGTACAGCGACATCGACCTGGTCAAAAAACTGCGCATTAGGCGTTTGAGATGTCTGGGACATGTAGATCGAATGAGAAACAATGCTCCAGCCCGCAGAAACTTCGACCCTAATCCAGAGGGACATCGCAGTAGAGTAAGGCCTCGCCTTAGGGGGAGTGCGCATGAAGGGGGACCTCAATCACCTTGGAGTGCGCAACTGGAGGCAGTTAGCCAAAGACCTCGCTAATTGAAGAGGCTTATTGGTTGAAGCCAATGTCCACCCTGGATTGTAGCACCGCCTAAGTAAGTATGTAAGTAAGTAAGTAAGACTCTTATAGGAACAGGCTTCAATGCATGCAATGTAGATTTGAGCCTTGGATTATTAGTTTCCGCAGACTTTACAACATCACTGGTCGGATGTTAAATATTTTTGGTGCTTGAGGTGTCGCAAATGATTTCTTGATCACAATGTCTTGTACTCTTCAATTATAACTGGTGATTCATTTAGACTTGTTTTTTTTTAATAGGCTTTTTGACAGATGATCACGGGTAACGGGACTTATGGTGTCGTGTTATTCTTATTCACCATTGTTTGATAAATCATCATAGAAAGGCTCACACCTCAACAACGTTTCCGAATTATTCAGTTGTATTATCAAAATCAGCGTTCTCTGAAAAATGCTTTTTCGTGCGCTTCGAGCAACATATGGTGTGCATAATCGACCTTCCGAGTCCGTTATTTCCCTTATCATCCGCAAATTCGAGTCTCAGTGTACGTTATTGGATAATACGCGACCGAATAGACCATATCCAGCCCGTAGTGAGGAGAACATTGCGGCTGAAGACCATGAGCAATAGATTCGAAGCCGATCTCAACATATAGGCTTATCGTATTCGACAACTTGGCGAATTTTAAAAGGGGATCTTGGATTAAAGGCTTACAAAATCCAACTTGTTCAAGAATTGAAGCCGCTAGACTTGAATTTACGCTTAAATTTCAGTCAATGGACTCTGCAACAGCTCAATGAAGATACGCGGTTTTCGCATCGAATTTTGGCTCAACGGTTATGTAAATGAACAAAATTGCCATATTTGGGCAGCTGAACAACCTGAAGAGTATGTCGAAAAGTGCACTGTTGGGTGTGGTTTATAGGCTGGTGGAACCATCGGTCCGTATTTCTTTTAAAATGAGGCTGGACAGAACTGTTGACTGTTATCAATAGTGACCGCTACCGCACCATGTTAATTAACCTTTTGCCACTGGAAATTGAAGACCGTGATGTCGGCAATATTTGGTTCCAACAAGACGGGGCTACGGCAGACATAGCGCGCGAACCAATTCCTATATTAGGAAATAACTTTGGTGGACAGCTAATTTTGCGTTTCGGACCTGTAAATTGGCCACTTAGATCGTGTGATATCACATATTTATACTTTTTTTTTTTTGGGGTTATGTAAAGTCAAAAGTCTTCGCCGATAAGCCAGTTACTATTCAGGACTTGGAGGCCAACATTACTCGCGTAATTCATATACGGCGTAGTCACGGGCAACATTTACATGAAATAACATTTAAAATGTAAACGTCAGACACTGTTCTTTCAGGTCATAATAACATTTCTACACCATTCAAAATGAATTTTATGTATTTTATTTTAAATTAACAAAAAAAAACAGTCTTAATGAATCACCCATTACAAATTATCTTACAAAAGTTTCACCTAGATGTCAGTAGTGAATAATTTCTTGTGGAGTACCGCACAACCATCTGTCAGAGAATGTTCTACTACATTCAAATACACCAAACATATACGTTTCTTTCGCTCGCACATCACAGTCATCTTTCTCCCACTAAATCACTGGCATTAAGTACCCATCACTTTGGCATTTTAGTTCTTCACCGTTAAACAAGCCTTACTCAACCGTTTTTCAATTTCAGAAGAACAGACGTTTCGAAGGTTAATTTCTGCGATTCAACTCGGCGACCGCAAACCTTCCACATTGTTAGCTGACATGCAATTACTCAATCAAGGTAAATTAGATGATGGCACCGTCCGAATTTTGTGGCTCGATTATATACCGCAACAATTACAAGTTACCTTGACCGCATGCAGCTCACTAGACCGTATTTGGGAAATTAGCCAATCGTCGGGCATACGCGTAATGGATATTCGCCAACAAAGTGCATTCAACAACGTTTGGGAAGAAAAAGTAAACAACTTCGAACAGCAAATGGGTCTGATAATGAAAGAACTCAAAGCTCTTCGAACTCGATCAAGGCAATAAGCACTGTTTCTACCACCAACGGTTCGGCGTCAGCGCAAAGAAGTGTTCACCGCAGTGCCAATTCAAACAACAGACGGAAAACTAGCTGTTCCATCAGCACAAGCGGCAAATGCTGATGGTATGGCGGCATTACGCCGCTTATTCTTAAACGATCACATCACCGGACAACGCTTCCTTGTCGACAATGGGGCTGACTTGTCTGTGATCCCACTTTCACGTCTTGACAGGTCTTCCGCATCCAACATTGATCTCTACGCAGCAAATGGTAGCCGAGTTCCAACTTACGGCCAACGATTACTAACCCTCAACCTGGGTCTAAGACGACCAATTAAGTGGATCTTCCAGATTGCTGAAGTTCCATATGGCATCAGCGGCGTCGACCTACTTCACCGTTACCATCTTACAGACTGGTATCCAGGTAATCGGCATCCTAGGCTCCGCATCACTTGTAGGCCTTTCGAAGCTGGATAGAGCAAACCCATATTCGGGCCTACTTCGATCTTTCCAGTTCCACCACCACCAGTTCACGAAAGAGCTCGTCGCCTCCCTGCTGAACTATTAGCCACAGCGAAAAACGAATTTCAGTACATGGTCGAACAGGGACATTGCCGTCCATCAAAGAGCCCGTGGGCTATCGCCCTACATATTGTACGCAAGAAATCTGGTGATTGGAGACCCTGCGGCGATTATCGCCGATTAAACGCGCAAACCGTTCCGTATCGCTACCCTATGGCACACATTCTCAACCACACATCAATCACTCACGGAAACACAATATTTAGACCGCGCCTACCATCAGATCCCAGTCAATCCAGCAGACATCCCAAAGACTAGTTATGCCGTTTGGCCTGAGTACTCGTACTATAGTGCTTCGCAAACTTTTCAAAATTTCATCCGAGAAGTACTAAGGAATCTTGACTTCGTACACGCATACTCGGACGACCTCCTTATCGCTTCGAAATCCGAAGAAGAACACAGAGAGCATCTGAAGACTGTCTTAACACTCCTGCGGAATTACGGCCTTACCATCAATCAAGATAAATGCAGATTTGGTGCAAAAAGTGTCGAATACCTGGGATACCTGATTTCAGCTGAAGGTTCACAACCACTTCCCGAGAAAGCCAGAGCCATAGTCGAATTTAAACCACCTGAGACGCTAGATCAACTCGTCGTTTCCTCGGAATGGTCAATTTTTACCGACGGCATATCAAGAGCGCTGCAGACACGCAAACAGTACTTCACACACCGCTCAAAGACGCACGCAAGAAAGACCAAAGACTGGTGATATGGACAAAAACCACGGTAACAGCTTTCGAGCGATGTAAGGAAGACCTAGCCAATACCGTTCTCTTAGTACATCCAGCAGCAGCCGCCGAACTTCGCCTAACCGCCGATGCATCCGATAGGGCAGCAGGCGCAGGAACAACGCACTGGCAGCGACTGGGAACCATTTCAAGAAGTTTACATCAGCAGGGACAAACTACAGTGTCTACGATAAGGAACTTATCGAAGGATCGAAGGCAAAAGCTTCTGCATATAAACTGATCATGCTCCACTAATACACGCGTTCAAAAAACGTTCAGACAAGGCATCACCGCGTCAAATACGGCAACTGAACTTCATTAGCGAGTATTCAACGCAAATTACATCTGTAGAAGGACCAGAAAACATCATCGCCGATACTTTCTCGAGAATAGGCCAACTCTCAAGCTAGATCGACCTTACAGGCCTGGCTGAAGCGCAAATCACCGACCAGGAATTACAATGCTTGCTTAAAGACAATACCACATCGCTTAAGCTCCAAAAGCTAACCCTAGGACGATAGGGAAGAGAAATTTATTGGGACATTTCGCTGCAACACATCTGCCTATTCCACAACCTCACCCTCAGTGGCAAGGCTACATGCCAAATCATCTGCCGACGATACATCTATCCTTGCATGAATAGGAACATTATCTAATAGTCGCGAAATTGCATAGCTTGCCAACTTTCGAAAGTAGGACGTTATGTCCACACGCAACAAGCAACTTTACTGGAACCTGACATAGTCGGACCACTTCCAGGAACTGAAGGATTTCGCTATTGCCTAACAATGATCGACAGGTTCTCGAAATGTCCCGAAGCTATACCTATCTTAAACCTTCTTCGCACATTGGATAGCTCGCTACGGCTGCCCTAAATAGATCACAACAGACCAAGGAACTTAGTTTGAGTCTATGCTATTTATAGCGATGACTCAACTGGTAGGGTCCAAGAGGATATGCCAAGAGGACTACAGCATTCCACCTTGCGTCGAATGGGTTACTAGAAAGATGGCAGAGAGTTCTTAAATCTGCAATACGTTGCCACCAAATGAAAAACTCGGTAGAAATCCTTCCCACGGTATTACTTGGTCTACGCACATGCAGCAAGGATGACATGAAGGCATAAACCGCAGAATACTTGTACAGCATGACAATAAGGACCCCAACATCTTTCTGGAGGAATTTAGAACACACATGTGCAATCTATAGCCAGCACCCGCAAGTTATCATTGTAATAACAAAACATTTTACCATAAAGATTTATTTACTTGCAGCCACGTTTTCCTACGACGAGATGTCTCAAAGCAAGGTCTGGAGCCACCCTACTCAGCCCCACACAAAGTCCTTGACCGACCCAACGACAAAGTGCTTACAATCGATATCAATGGGAAACCATCAAATGTAAAGGCTGAAACCCGCACACTTAGCAAACGACAAGACGTAAGAAGATATCACAGAACCAGCAAGCGTATCCCCACCAGAACCAGTTGTCCGAGAAGAAAAAAAAAAACCGGGAAACACTACTCCATCCTGAGCACCTATCCAGGACCGAAAACCTACCCCAGAAGCTAGGCAAAGAATCAAAAGCTGTAACATTTTTCGCAACCGATTTGCTATTTATTTCTCAAAAGTCAACATAATCATTCTACTCGGAGGGGAGCACCACTGTGGAGTACCGCACAACCATCTGTCAGAGAAAGTTCTACTACATTCAAATACACCAAACATATACTCGTACGTATCTCTGGCTCGCACATCACAGTCATCTTTCTCCCACTAAATCCCTGGCATTACTCGCAAGTACCCATCACATTGACGTTTTCGTTCTTCTGCTTTATCCTTCCGGCGTGCTAACATCTCCAGGTCAGATCCGATCTCTTACTTTAAGTCGTGAATTCCTATGAAATTAATTGAAGTAATTGGTTTGTTATAAAGGGTTTTCCAATAGGGACTTGACAACTTTTAATTTAATTGTGAACGCACTCTTTAACTAATCATCAAGCTGTCACTGTCAATTTATTCAGTAAACTCAACATTTTCATCGTGGTAAAGTACACGAACGAGCAACGTCTGCAAATTATAAAAATTTTCTACCGAAATTCGGAGTCGGTGACTGCAACTTTAAGAGCGATAACTCCAATTTTAGGTTTTTGAGAAGATGCGCCAAGATGATGAATTTCATCGCAAAATCATCTTCAGTGACGAAGCTCATTTTTGGCTCAATGGGTTCGTCAATAAGCAAAGTATGCGTTATTGGCCGGGCGAAAATCCACATGTGCTTCATGAATCAGCACTTCATCCACAAAAAATAACTGTTTGGTGCGGTTTGCATGCCGGCGGCGTTATTGGGCCATATTTTTTCGTAGACGATAACGATCGTCACGTTACTGTGAATGGTAAGCGTTATCACGCTATGATCGCCGATTATTTTTGGGCCGAATTGGAAGATATGGGCTTGGGCGACATGTGGTTTCAGCAGAATGATGCCACAAGCCACACAACACACGCTACAATCGATTTATTGAAGAGTTAGTATGGTGAGCGTGTTATCTCAAAAAATGGGCCAGTTGATTGGCCGCCCCGTTCGTGCGATTTAACGCCGCTTGACTATTTTCTGGGGGGCTACGTTAAGTCATTGGTTTATGCCAACACGCCAACGACGTTTCAGTTTCAGTTTTAAATGCATTTTATTTTCTTAACACTAACTCTTACATTCTAACAAAAAATGCTTAAATGCTAGCTTACAATTACATAATAATCTTATGCTAACTTACTGGCCCCACACAGGCGCTCTAAGCTACTCTAAATTCTTATAACTATGTCTTTCGACTTTATTTACATTTTACTTAAAACTATTTATTTTGAATACTTAAGGCTAAGAAAAAATATTTGTTAAGAAAAACTTAGCATATGGACATAATTTTTTATTTTTTATAAAAACTTAATATCTAACTCAGAATAAACCTTAACCTACCTAACCTATATACACAATACAAACATACACACACATATACATTACACACAATTACATACATATATTAGTATATACGTTTGTATATACTAATATATATATATATTTCTTAAATGCTACCTAAACCTATGCAAGCTGGCCATCGCTATTCACAGAGAAGACAGATTGGTCAGCTCTGCCTCATTAGTGAGGCTGGTCCGTAATTGACGGAAACGACGACGAAACATCTTCTTCATTCAACCACCAGAAATGCTGGTGCTGCCGAACGACATCCCTCTTATCGCGATTCCCCACCGCCCTACTGAACCTGAGGCGATCCGCACTGCCGTGTGCGACGTCTCTGTTGTAGTTGAGTCGCCTGTCCGAGCGACATGGAAGATTAACGGCACCGCTGATCTATCCTGGATCAACCCTATCTGATCAAGGTAGAGGAATGCTTCTGGTGGAACGAAGCCGTCAAAGCGCACACTCTCGTGGTAAAGGTAATTGGGGTAGTAAGCCCCAGATATCAGGTTATTCGTCGAGGTCATTGCTCTTGCAATGTGCCTTCGAGTCAGCTTAATTACGAAGTTGTCCACTCGTATTAGGTTCGCCCTGTTGTAAAGGACCTCATTAGGATAAAATTTCTTGTACTCCGACTCTGGTGTTCTGTACAAGCGAAGACAAGCCCTAAGGCAAGCCCTCTCAAACACCCGAATCTTTTCCATTAAGCTTGCTCGTACATTGAACCACACGGGACAACCAAATACCAGCATGGGCCTGATAAGGGCCATGTAGCAGATTACCTTTACCCTCGTATCGTGTTGGCTGCTATAAAACCGTCTCTTTGTAAGGGCAAAAGCACCTTTAGCTCTGGCCAGAGCAGCGTCTAGATTTTTGCCAAAATACAGAAACTGATCTAGCCAGATTCCAAGGTATCTGACTACATTTTGACAGGCAAGAGGCTGTCCGTGTTGTCCAATGATCGAGAACTTACGCCAGTTTTTTCTGGTATCCCTAGAGGCTCCAGACAACGGCGTCCTAAAGAGAATGGTTTCCGATTTCTGAAAATTGATTTTCAACTTGCAGTCATCGCAAAATCGTCTTATCTTATCGAAGTCACTCTGCAAGAGAGTATTAATGACCTCGATTTTTGGACCTGTTCTGTACGCTACCAAATCGTCTGCGTACGCAATAGTATGGGGAAGTGAACCTATCAAGTCGCTTGTAAAAATGTTGAATAGGATCGGCGAATTGACCGCGCCTTGCTGAAGACCATTTTTAATTTGAAATAGTCCAACAGAAGTCACATCACCATTTTTCACGATGAACTGTCTGTTGGTTAGCATATTATAAAGAATGTACAAAAGTGGTTTACTGATCCCCAGCCTAGTCAGCTTATAGAAAAGACCCTCTAACCATACGGTGTCGAAGGCCTTCTCCAAGTCAACAAGGCAGGCACCAGTGCACTGTTTCTTGCCTTTATTCCATTGGATATCGGACACCAGTTTAGACGCGGCATATGAGATATCATGTCCCGCCTTAAAACCGAATTGATTATCCGGAACTATATGTTTGTCTTCAACCCACCTAGACAGAGCTCTATTGATTACCTTTTCAAAAACCTTACTGATATTCGGAAGGAGACTTATCGACCGGAGATTCGCCGGATTGGATATATCCTTTCCCTTTTTGGGGATAGGATGAACCACCGCCATTTTCCAATGCGCTGGATAATGTGCATTATTCATTGCATTATTAAACAGGGTGGTGTAAATGTCCCCCGCTTCTAGAGGAAGATGTCGAAGAACGATATTCGGAATACCATCGGTCCCCACTGATATCTTAGCCCTGATTGTGTCGAAGATCTCATGGAGTTCTTCCTTCGAAATGAACGGGGGTAGGTCACCCTCTCTGGCAATGACATTATTTGCCATATTTTCGTCGCTAAACCGGGTGAAACCAGAGCCAGTTCCCTATTTCATTTCGAATGCAGAAGTCGTGCACCAAGACGCGATTGTCCAGGTCATAATTAGGGCCAATGGTATCAGTGGCCTTGTATACTTCCTGGAAAGTCGCCCCTATGGTCTCAACCTTCTCCACCGGATGCTCGATCACAAAGAAATCGTAATCGTCAGCGGCCTCATTTGGATCAATACCTGCTATTGTCAGTAACCGTTCGTTGTCTGTTGTCTGGTCTATTTTAAGACACTGAAGGTCGTTTTGATTTTTTCTCCGAAATAGTTTATTGATTTGCGGAAACATATTTGGGCTGCTGGTGTTTACAGCCCGAACCTTGTTGTTCCAATATGAGCTTACAGAAATTCTGTAATTCTCTTTTATTAGGTCAGTTAACTGTCTGTACAAGTTTTTAAGTCTTGTCAGAAGTCTACTTTTCTGTCGGTGCAGTGAGTCAATAGTAGAATTGCGGAACAGGTCTTCGTTAGTCGTACGTCGATACCGCGGTATTGTAGTGTCCATAGTTTGTTTAATTGTCTCGTCCATCTGTTTTAGGTAATTGTCGATCTCCTCGTTTGACAAATTCCTATTGGACGGTGGGTGGAGCGTGTTCGAGGAGAGCGCTCTGTTCAAGGTTGCGGAGAAGCGCGTCCATCGAGTCTTACTGTAGTTGTAAGAATATCTTTGGACAAACTCCTCCAATTCCGCAATTTCGTTGGGAACTGTAATTTCGGTGCTAAAACCGCAATGGTCGCTGTCATACACGAATGTGCGCAGACAGTTTAGCGTTTGTAAATTCATACCTGTCAGTCGTATACGTTCGTCGTACAGCAGTAGATCCAAATAAGACCCGCCTCTGGGAAACGACGGGTTATCCGTCGCTTTAAGACCGAGTCTGTACATGACATCGTGCTGACCCCACCAATCGAGTAGTAGGTTCCCCCTAGTATTTGGCAAATTATTTCCCCAATCTCTGTGTCTAGCGTTGAAATCCCCGCCGATTATAAAATAATTCTCCCCCGATTCCAGCCTCAGAAGTCGAAAAAGCGTGTCGAGCTCTGTAATGAATAGGTTGGATTGTGAAGCCTCAGGTGCATAAACAGAGGCCAAGTACAGCCGCTTTCCACTGCGAAGCGGGATGTAAATGACAACTGCCTCCAACACCCGGAACCTGCGCAACACTCCCTTGTACACTCTGTGAAATTTTATACCTTCTTTAATGAAGATCGCGACACCACCTCCACGTTTGGATCTGGGCCGGTTTCTTCTTCTAACAATATAATTATTGTACTCCAGTTTGTGATTATCGGTTAGCTTGGTTTCGCTAGCGAAAAGCACATCAGGAGTTTGGTCTTGTAGCAATTTAAACATCGCGGCTCTTCGTTCGATCCTAATCAGTGAATTAACATTCACCGCAAGGACCTTCAAAGTTTGCTCCACCATGTGCGTACCCATTACGACATGTGTTGCGTTAGGCCCGGCAGCAGCGCGTAAATCTGGTCCACCCGCTTGGCCTGTTCTTGCACCTGCTTTTGCAGCTGAGCCATCTGCCCTTGGATTGCGAGCAAGATGGCTAGCATGTTAGGTGCAGCTTCCGTTGTTCTCGGCATTGGCGCCGGAGAGGCAACAGTCGCTTGCTGTACCGTAGCCCCCCTACCTGACGCCATTTGGGCGTAGGAAATTTGGGACGTGACGGCTGGTGTTTGAAATCTAAGAGGTGAATATTTGACCTCCACCTTCTGCTGCCGAGCCAGTTTTGCTTTCTTAATGTCCGCGAACTTAGGACAACCCCGAGAGTTTGCGGTGTGTCCCATGTTTCCACATAACACGCACGAGAGCTTCGATCTATCGGATGCTCCGTCAACACCCAGAGCACACTTCTCGGAACTGTGGTTCTTTGTGCACTTCACGCATCGAGGCTGCATTTGGCAGTTCGACGCGGCGTGCCCGAACCTCTGGGAGCGAACGCATTGTATAATGCCTTCGTTCCTTTTTAGTTTTTCCCAGTGAACCACCTGGTAGTCTAGGACATTGATACTCCTTAGACTATCCAGATGGCTTTCGTGACTAAGCTGCACCAGGAGGAACGGCAGACTCCGTTTCTCCCGCCTGGCTCTAGCTGTGGTAAATGGCTTTACCCCCACAAACTTGAATCCTTCGCACTCCTTCTCTTTGAGCAGTGCAAGGATCTCCTCAGGATCAGAAGACGGTTCCAACCCCTTCAGCATCATCGATTGCCGCTTTTCACACTTCGGTGTGAATGAGTAGTGCTCCGTCGTCGTTTCCTTTAGGAGCTCTTTAACTTTCGTGTAGCCCTCCACTGTATTACAGTGGATGACATGGCGATCGTTCCCCAATCTCTTGATATTAAAATTATTACCAATGACCAACTTACACAGGTCCTTGGTTGCATGCATTTACCTCTAGTTTATAGGTGTTGATAGGAGGCACCTTCTCTTTCTTCTTCTGCTGCTGTTGTTGTTGCTGTTGCTGCTGTTTTTTCAGCTGTTGTTGTTTTTGCGGCTGTTGCTGTTTCTGCTGCTGCTGTTGTTTCTGCTGCTGCTGTTGTTTCTGCTGCTGCTGTTTTGTCAGCTGCAGTGGTTGTTTCTGCTGCTGCTTGTTTTGTTGTTGCTGCAGTTGTTGTTTCTGCTCGTGTTGCTTTTTTTGTTGGGCGCTTTCTGCCTCTAATTTCTCCCTCTGCCTGCGTGCAGTTTGTTTTAGCTTAACAGCAAGCATTTTTCTCTTGCAGCTTTTTTATGCTGCTGCTAATGTCTTCCAACATTTCATCCTCATCTTCCGATTCGGATGCCGCTAGAGAAGCAAAGTTGTTATTGCCCCCTTCGTAATATTCATCATCCTCAGATACAACGGCATTTATTCTTTTTTTTGTTACTTTAGGAGGGGATTTTAAACTCCTCCTCCTTTTAATGGCTTTCGCCACGGCACCGGCAACACTGTTGTTGTCTTTTGTAACTTCCACTATGGGAAGAGCGGAACGCTCTCCACCATCCATCACGTGATTTTTTATTTCCTTTTATTTGTTGGTTTTGTTTTGAAACCACACAATTTGAGTAAAAAAGAAAAAGTTCTTAGTTTGGTCCGGGATTCGTACCCGTGTCCCAAAATTCGATGACAAACACTGCGCCGCTAACCGCCGGGCCACTGATTCAATTAACCGTATTGCAACTAATTTAGCTTAAGAACACGGAATCACTATTTTTATTTTTCTATAAGAAAAGCCGAATCACATCAATTCTCGGCGAAGATCTGCGAACGACTCCTATAATAAATATTTGAAGTAGTTAATTCTTCGTATTTTTATTTTTAGATTGTGGGGTCTCATTCCCCACATTCTGAACGCTACCTTTTTTATGTAATCTTTGACATTTCTGAAGTAGACATGGATAGTTACACGCCAACAGATCATAATCAACATAGAACTGGTTTTTCACGCAAACTAATCATTATGGACGAAGCTCATTTCACATTGGATGGGTTCGGCAACAAACAAAATTGTCATATCTGGGGAGAAGAAAATCCTCGAATAATTTCAGAAAAATCATTACATTCACAATAATGTACAATTTG
Organism: Volucella bombylans; assembly: GCA_949129095.1. Classification (NCBI taxonomy): domain Eukaryota; kingdom Metazoa; phylum Arthropoda; class Insecta; order Diptera; family Syrphidae; genus Volucella; species Volucella bombylans. Next base: position 12,756,109 of record OX422140.1, read on the forward strand.
GTGTGGAGTTTGGGCTGATGGAATCAGTCTTCGAAGATGCAAAGATGAAAGATGAAAGAAATGTTTCTGTCGATGAAAAGCGGTATAGACAAATGATTGAAGACTTTTTGTGACCTCAAATTGATTATTATTTTCAAAATGATGAAGCTACGAGGCACACAACACTTGCAAACATTGAACTATTGCGGTCTACGTTTCTAGGTCGATTAATTTCGTGTAATGGTGACATACTCGTAAAGTGGCTACCTAAATAGATCATTTGATTTAACACCATTCGATTACTTTCTTTGGGATAAGCCAACATCAATTTTGTCCTTGAAAATGTTGATGTTTTGTATGAGACGTGCTCGTGGTAGATACGTAAATGATATTAAACATCTATTCGCGACTTTCGAAAGACCCAAAATATGATCTCAACATCCTCCTTATTATAAGGCCACTTAAGGGCTTATACCTTAGCGAGATTCCACATTGCTCCTGAGTAAATACTTCCTGATTTCCCTCAATTCGTCCTACTGGCCGGACTTGATATTTCAAAGAAAATACATCAAAACATTCTAAACAAGTTTTGTTCTAACCCAGATTTTGTTTGGAAAGATTTGTGAACAAGATGAAATTATTTTACCCTTTATTTGCTGTAGAAAATAAAGTCACCATTCATAGCAGTACTCGTAAAAGAACTTCAAATCTTCATTCAAACTGAAGCAGAGAAGTATTTCCGAATTGTCCATTAAAGGAAGATTTCCATTTTATGTACTCGTAATTCGGAATATTTCTCTAAAAACATGAACCTACTCGTAAGAACATTGTTGACACAATTGGAGTTTCAATAATTTTTAAAGCATCATCTACCTTATTGCTCATCGTGGCAACAGAATCGGAATTGTCTATCCCTGTTTGCCTCCAGTTTCAAAGAAAAACAATTTTTATTTTTTCTTATAAGTTTGTTTGTTTGTTTGTTTTTAAAAATACTTGTATCTACTCTGAAGGATCATATAATGTGCTTTATTGAGTTAAATAATAAATCAGTGTTTAGTCGCCGACACACTTCAAACGAAACTTTATGTCTATTTGTATTGGCAGACTGTCTACTTGTTGTCGAGAAGTTAAATTAAATGTCATATCTATCTCACAACAAATAGTATCTGACGGCTTCATTTCTCCTTTTAAATATAGTGAGGGGATAGCTGTGATGATAAAAACATAACTCCCACTGGAAATGTTCAACTTTTAAGTCAACGCAACGTAATTTATTGGAGAATGAACAAAATGTTCGTAAATAAATAAATCCGACTTCGGTTTTGACGGCTTTTCAAATAATGTCTATGAATTATAAATTTAAGCATTGTAACATATGTCAACGTGACAATACAATTTGTAGGTACGTTTAATTTAAAACTTTTTTTCGAACATACATATACTGTCACTGTACACGAAATTAACAAACAGATTTCAAATGAATAAACAGCGAACCGAAGATTTTTCAACGAAAATACCTTTTTTAGAAAGTGTGATCTGCAAAAGAGCATTTAAGTAAATTCTAACTATAATGACGACCGATACTTACTTACGGGGCGGTTGTCTGGTGGACGGCCTTGGAAAATGCAGTCAACCGCATTAAATTAAGCAGAGTCCAAAGAACAGCATGTCTATGCACAAGCGGAGCCTTGCGGTCTACCCCCTCTGCGGCATTAGATATTCTGCTTCACTTGACACCCCTCGACATTTTTAGCAAGCAAGTAGCTGCGACTGCAGCTATTCGCCTTAAAGCGACTAAATAGTGGACAAATAATTCATCTGGCCACGCCAATATTCTTAATACATTAGGAATCCTCACAGAGAACATCGATTACACCATACCTGAACTTCGGTTTGACAAAAACTTCCATGTAAGCTTCTACTCTAGATCATTCTGGAAGGAAGATGCTTTCATAGAGAACAAGTCAATCCATCTCTAAACAGATGGATCTAAAACCGACAGCGGAGTTGGTGGCGGTGTTTTCTCAGATAAGCTAAATCTAAGCCTCTCTTTCCGCCTTCCAAATCACTGTAGCGTGTTCCAGGCGGAAATTTTAGCGATTAAAGAAGCTCTGTCCTGGCTGAAGAAAAACGTGATATCTGCAAAGGATATCCGCATATTTTCGGATATTCAGGCCGCCATCAAGTCCCTGGACTCGGTCTCATTGTGTTCTAAAACTGCCCTTGAATGCCGATCATCTCTCATGGAGATGGCAGAGCAGTTCAACATTCACCTCTGTTGGGTGCCGGGCCACAGAGACATTCCAGGGAACTGCAGAGCCGATGAACTCACCAAAATTGGAACCACTCTACCTATCCTACCGGACAAAGGTAGTATAGGTATACCAATCGCTACGTGCAAACTAACACTAAAGCTAGATGCCAATAAAAGAACGGACCTTAGGTGGACTGCTGGACAAACATGTCTAGCGACCAAACAGATCTGGCCAAGGCTGAATCTGAGTCGATCTAAGTGTCTGATCCATTTAGATAGGAAACATCTCAGCGCCATAATAGGTGTCATTACCGGACACTGCCTCATAGGCAAGCACGCTTGGCGCTTTTACTAACGATTTCTGTAGAAGCTGCATGGACGAGGAAGAGGAGGAGACAATCCCCCACCTACTCTGCACATGCCCAGCTCTCCCTCAGAGAAGGAAGCTTCATCTAGGAGCTTTCTTCTACAACGACCTAAACGATCTAGAAAAAATAGACGTTAACAGTCTCCTACGCTTTATTATAAGCTCAAACTGGTTCCAGTAGTAAGAAGATCATAGATCCACGTGGCATCACAATGGGCCAATAGGCCTAAGTGGGTTGGTATTTCTAACAGCCACTCTTACCTAACCTAACCTAACTATAATGACGAATTCTCAGAATTGTAACCCTTGAAAGCAAGATTGCAAAGGTTTGGATGTATTAGGTGTCAAATTGTTTGCCTTTCAAAAATATATTCCAAACTGGCACGTGGAAAATGTATCTATTTGTAAGGGCAAGTTGGCTGAGTTGGATATTTTATTTAGTCAGCAATAGAAAATATGAACAATCAGCGGAAACAGGCATCAGTTGAGAAAATAAACTGGCTCATCCTAGCTCGGAAAAGATGCCACCTCCAAAATAGCATAAACGAAAAGAACAAAGCTCGCAAGAGGAGTACACGAACTCAGCTGTTTTCATATAAATAAAGAAACATCTAGTGAACAAAGGGGTTGACTTTGCTGGTGGGGTAAAATCACACTATAAAACTAGAGGTAAGATTCCCTCAATGTCTTGTTTGGCAATTTTTGTATGTTTCTCAACCAAGGTAGGACCTACGAGGGGCGTTCAATATATTCTCGGTATGGATATGAAGGAAAATGCGAATTCAATTTAAATTGTTTTTATTTTTCAATATAATCTCCCCTAACATCAATGCATTTGTTACATCTTGAGATAAGCTTTTTTAAACCCTCAACAAAATAAATTTCCTCTTTCTCTGCAGAATACCCATTTATTGCCGACTTGAGTTCTTCATCATCCGAAAATCTTTTTCCACGAAGACATTTTTTCAAATCCGGAAACAGGAAATAATCACTAGGGGCAAGGTCTGGACTATAGGGTGGGTGTTGGATTTCTTCGAAACCACAATCTCGCGCAGCAGCCTTGGAAACTCGCGCCGTGTGAACAGGAGCGTTGTCATGAAGTAGCAACACACCCGCTACGAGTTTACCCCGTCTTTTCTTTTTAATTTCCTTCCGCAAATTATGCAAAGTGGAAGCGTAGGATGTGGCGTTGATGGTTTCACCTTTTTTTCTGTACTCAATGAGCAAGATTCCCTTTGAGTCCCAAAAAACTGTGGCCATGAACTTCCCGGCAGACGGAGTGACTTTGAACTTCCAATGCATGGACTCTTGTTTGCTTTCAGGGTCATAGTGGTGGACCCATGTTTCATCCCCAGTAACAATTCGATCCATAACACCGTCCGCGTTCTCACTACACATCTCCAAAAGCTCTCTACAGCATGCGATTCTCACTTTTTTCTGAGGCGCTGTGAGCATTCGTGGCACCCACCTTGCACTGACCTTTGAAAGGTTAAGATGGTCATGAAGAATGGTGTGAATGGTACCAATTGAAAGCTTGGTGATCTCTGCCATCATTTTCACCTTTATTCGGGCATCCTCAAGAACAAGTTTTTCGACTTCTTTGATGCTTTCTCCCGTACAAGCAGTAGCCGGGGCGCCGGAGCGGGGGTCCACTTCATTGCTCTCTCTGCCTCTCTTGAACTTACTTGACCACTTTTGCACAGTTGATAATGAAGGTGCGGAACCCTGGTAAACAGCCATTATGATTCTGTTTAACTAGAGATAAAACGCGAATTAATAATCACATTTATATGAAATTTTACATGAATGCACTAAAATAATAGTATTACTTAATAAATAAGTCAATTTATATATACAACCACAGCTTCACCCCGATACCGAGAATATGTTGAACACCCCTCGTATGTACTTATAAAAATTGTTGGAGGTTTGACAACAGACACATCTAGCAGTCACTTCGAGAGGTTTATGTGCTCTGCATTCAGTTAACGAAGTAGTTCAATGTACTCCTTGTATTTTCATATTACTAAAATTTCTTAATCTTTCGAGGAAACGTGAGTAAGTGCTTCAGTGATAAATTGCCCACATTACCAGCGCCGAGGACCCGCAGATTGAAACGAGCCTGGCCGGACATTCACAGAGGTAGTGATCCACGGTGTCGTCATCACTTTCAAGCGTCATGGGATTTTGTATCACTTATCCCCAATACATTTAAGTGCGTACCAAGTAAGCAGTGCGCTCTTAGGATGCCAGTAAGCAGTAGAAAACTCGCAGATCTCTTAAAAATGTCGGGAAGTATTCGTTTGGTCTGATGGCAACCTGGACAGCCAGGACATCTGCAGTTATGCTCTTGTGAAACCCACCTGCGAACAGAAGTCCTAAGCGAGGACGCCTCTAGACGTACGAGTAAAGTGGATTCGGGGCTTGAAAAGCTCTCATCGGCGGTTTTATTTCCCGTGATCCCATTGCAACCAGAAACCCAGACAAGAATTAGTAAATTCAGAGTTCAATGATGAATTCTCGAACTAGCTTGAAGTTATAGGAGGGTTGGCTGGGGCTACAGATGCAAACGATTCTTCACAATGTATGCATGTAGACGTAAGCTTTTCTAAAGACGAGTGAAATCTAACAATTTTGTCCCCAAGAAAGATACCAGCGCTGCATCCTAAATCGATTTTGGAGCCATCTATGAAGAACCGACTACATTCCTATCCTGACACAGTTTTCGGACGAGAACATTCTCGTATTTCGTATTTTTTCAGTGACAGGAATTCTGGTGTTATTCCATCATCCACAAGACTAGGGTCTACTAAATACCACTTCTACTTATACGGAAGATGTCTTTGAGAGTGCAGCCCATTATATGAATGTCAAGTAAAGGGAGATTCATAAATGCGTCTGAAGACAGCTGTGTTAGGGAAAGCCCCATGCAGTCGAGACAAATCATTCTTTGGAGTCTGGTGAAAGCACCAATAACGTATCTCTGCGAGAGCATGTTCCATCAGACAAATAATTGGTTTTATTACAGCCGTATGGGTCCTAAGACCCTTTTTGATGACAAGCCCAATGTCTTACTGACAACTCTACAACACTTCCAGCTAGCCTATAGAGCCTAAGAGACTATGTTTAGTCCAGAGAAATTTGTTACCCAGGAAGCAAGACCCACTCAGGTGTTTCAAATGTACGAAATTTGGACATAAGGCCGAAGCTTGCAGAAGCACAAATGACTGGTCGAAACATTGCTTACGATATGGTGAGATTGGACATATGGCGAAACAATGCAAGAAAGAATCAAAATGTCTACTCTTTCAAGTTAAGGAAGGCATCGGCTGTAACAATTCTATGGGTAGTTATCAATGCCCATCGCACCAACGAACATGGAATGAACTGCTGTTGAAAAAGGCCGCCCAAGCTCTCCTATCACAAACAATTCGTGAACTAGGTATAGACGTCACAATCTTAAGTGAACCGTATCGAAAATATAACAATACGGTATGCATAGCGGATGCTATGGGTAAAGCTGCAATATCAAAAATCAAAAATTTTTAACTTTCAAACTAATTGAGAAAGAAATACTCCCGATCCTATTTGATTGAACAAAATTGAATCAATACATACATATGTGGTTACAATATTGTGCAAGCGTGTGCAAGAGTTAAAACCGCGTGACCATTATATGCGTCGTAGGTTCGGTGAATGGGCCGAAAACATGATTCAGCTTGATCCTAAGTTCAACGCAATATTTTGTTTTCCGATAAGACCCGTCAATGGAGAGCGCTATAGAAACATGATTTTTGACTTCTTCCTTCCTCAGTTGAATGGTATTGACGTGACAGAGCTTTGGTTTGAACAAGATGGCGCAACATGCCACACGGCGCGCGACACCATCAATTTATTACGGGAAACATTTGCTGAGCGCATAATTTCGCGTAATGGACCTGTGAACTGGCTTCCACGATCCTGTGATCTCACACCTTTAGATTACTTTCTTTGGGGGTATGTGAAGTCACTAGTCTATATCGATGTCAACTTTTGCCGTGTTATTACTGATATACGGTCCCAGTTGCTCCATAAGTTTTGGAAAATTGGATTTTACGATTACGCTTCACTCGAGCTAGCCATGGCGTGTATACGATATCATATTTAAGCACTAATGGCATACAATTGTCTATTAAATAAAGCTTATATCATGGACATTAATGTTAGTTTCAAGTATTTTATTTCATATTGAATTTGTATACCTCTAAAAAGAACACCCTTTATATGAGATCAAAAGTGAGAAGATACATACTTAGGAGGGGTGAAATATTTTCAGAACAATGGCGGGAAAATCATTAGAGCTAGGAGAAAAATCACTCGACCGAGGAAAACCGAAAAAAGTTTAAACGAGCCAGGAATGACTGCAACGTCTTTCTTAAGCGTGTAAAATTTCTATACGACCAAAAGTTTAGGCAAAAAATACTACAATATCCCAAAGGTAGTAAAAGCTTTTTGTCGTTTGTCAAAAACATCAGAAATTCAGCCTCATCCTCCATCCCAACGCTCATTCACAATAACATTCCAGCTATCAGATCTTCAGCCAAGGCCAATCTGCTTGCTGTACACTTTGCTGACAGTTAAGTACTTCCAGATTGCGCTTTGTCTCCGCCTACACTTGAGTGCGTCGAAACTTTAATGGGGTGAATCTACTTTCGCACTCATGTAGTAGCAAGAGTACTTAAATACTCAACATACGTAAATCCGCTGGTCCATATGGTATATCTCCCCTTCTTCTGAAGAGGTATTCTTTCACGCTGGCAAAACCACTGCGTAAGCTTTTTCACCAAGCCTAATCTTTAAGACACTACCCGAGCAGATGGAAACAGCATTTGTCCAATCCGTCTCTAAAAAATGGCGAATCATCTTCTCTCTCCTCCTACAGACCTATTGCACTTACGTCCCTTCTTTACAAGGTAATAGAAACGCTGATAAACCGTCAGCTAATGAAATATCTCGAAACACGAAAACTTCTCAATGACCGGCAATACGGTTTTCGTAGCAACAGGTCCACTGGAGATTAGATGGTATGTCTCCCCGAAAAGCGGAACCAAAGCGTACATCAATCTGGCGAAAGCAAGATAGTTACAATTGATATTTCTAAGGCATTTGATGGAGTTGGGCTTCAGGCTCTTTGGCGAAAATAAGTGCATTTGGGATCGATGACTCTCTTCTTCAATGGATTAGAAACTACCTTTCGGAACGTTCAATTCGAGTTACATTGGATGGTTTCAAGTCTGATGTTCATAAAATAAATGCTGGTGTGCCCCAGGGCTCCGTTCTGTTTCCGACACCCTTTCCAATTTTCATCAAAGATCTCTTGTCTGCTACTTCTAATCCAATATATTCCTTTGCTGACGACAGTACTCTCTGCTTTTCATATTCGTTCCCGGTCCTGCACTTCGGCTGTAGAACGGGAACGGCAGAGTATGTTAAGCTCATTAAATTCCGATATCAACAGCATAACCAAAATACAATGCTGTCTGCTGTCGTTAAAGCGAAATTTAAACACGTGGCCATTATCCATGAATGGCACATTCTTGGTATGTGTGTCAATGACAACTTACGTTGGAATGACCACATATTCGATGTCACCAAAGATGCTGAGAAATGTCTAGGTTTCCTCAAACGATGTAACAATACTTTTCCACTTCTGAGCGGGCCTCAATATATAAGGCATTCATCCGCCCAAAATAGGAGTACAATGCACACTTCTGGTTATGTGCGCCTGAAATATCTCTGCACCTGGTAGATAGGATAGAAGCCCGTGCGATAAAGCTCATAGGTGATACTAATATCACTCAAACAATGGACACCCTCGAACACCGACGTAATGTCTTGTGTCTCACTCTATTTTATCGTTATTTCCACCACCAGTGCTCCACTGAAATCCCTAACACCCGTCTCGCTAAGAATGCTCATCAGTATACCCTCAAGCATACTCTCGGACGTACCCTAAAATATTGTGATACGTTCCTAAGCCGTACAACTCACTTATGTAATGCCCTGCCTAGCTCTGTATTCCCTAGTCATTATAACCTTCAAACATTTAAACCCAGCGTTCACCGGTACCTCTCTTTTCTTCCTCCCTAAATTTCCTTTGCCCGCGCTGTGTGCAACTATTTTAAGGGTACATAAATCCCTTGAGCGCGCAAATTATGAAAAAAAAAATGTTGAAGATTATTTTAGTAGATATTTCAGTGAAGTTACTTAAGTTTTGGCATCCAAAAGAATCTTTTTGTCTCAAAACTGTGGGTAGATTGCATTCGACTGGGGAATACTTGTAAAAATGCAAAGATACCATTTCGAAAATGAATCGGAACTCTGTCCAAGAGACCAATGATTGACTACATCCCTAAACTACAGTTCAAGCTTAAGCCCTAATCCGCCCTTTTATCTCATTCGAGGGTATGCTTTTATATTTTAAAATAAAACAAAATAATAAATCACTAGATATTTGCCATAAGCGAGCGATGTTGAATACATTGCTGTCAGCGACGGCTTATAATAAAATTTAGTAAATTATCCACTAAAAATTAACGGCAAAAAGGTTTAGTTCCGTAAATATATCGCGTTAAATAAATACCTGATAAATTATCACTGACAATTTTCATAAAATATCAATTAATTTTAATTAATTTTTTTTCTCCATTTATTGATGTTTTCTGTTTTTGCTTTTTGTTTATTGTCACACTACCTTAGCCACTGGGCTAACCAATGTGAATTCGCACCTTTACTTTGAACTCATCTGCATAATTTATACTTAATCCAGTTTTTTCGAGGATTTTTTTGTTGTTGAATTTTTAAAAATTTTTCTGGGTATTTGTTTTTGCGGAAATCGGACGTTTTCGGTAGAATGGAAAAATACATAAATAAAAGCATCCCCTGCTGCTGGCCGGGATGCTTGGTGGTGGCGAATATTTTTTCCTTTAATTGGTTAATGATTCCATGGACAAAAGTAAAGGGGAGAGCAAAACATTAAAAAAATGGTACGTGTTTATTTTATTTCCTTAATTTAATTTCATTGTGCAACTGCTGTGGGTGTTTTATTTTTTTTTCCTTTAATAAATCCAATTTACATGATGCGGTTATGTGGCTGTATTGCCAGCGGCAAGTTGATGGCTGTGTAAGTTAATAACCAGACATGGTTAGGTTCATGTTAATACGTTTGTTTGTTCGAATGAAATTGATGCAAGTTGGCATTCATGACTGTCGGGCAAAAGCTACTAAATCAATACACAGTGTATCCTTGGGGGGAGGGGAATATCTAACAATTGTGAGAATTCTTACTAAGTGGCTCATGTAAATCTAATCATGGCAGAAAAGCGTGTAAATTTGAATCAACTTAAAATCAGCAAATTTAAAAATGTCTATGTATACTGGGAAGAGTTCGAAGTAGAACAAATCAAAATATTATAATTCTACCAAGGTCGGTAGAGCCTTGTATAGGGGAAAGTTCAAAAACGATTACTAAGAGTGAACAGCACAAGAAAACTCACTATAAATACACGTGACGCATACGCCAAAGGTTTCCCTAGTTGCAGATATTCTGTTAATGTTTTCAGTTTTTTTTTTTGACACTCTCAAAACTACTCCTTTGGGAACCTGGAAACATGCAACATAACTTCCTGTTAAAGTGAAGATATCCAATGGAATAAAAGCAAAAACCAGTGTAGTGGGGCCTGTCTGGTTGACTTGGAAAAGGCCTTCGACATCGTATGGTTAGAGGGGCTTTTCTACAGGCTGGCCAGACTGGGCATCAGTAAACCACTTTTGTATATTCTTCATAATATGCTCAGCAGCACACAGTTCATCGTGAAAAATGGCGATGTGACTTCTGTTGGAATATTTCAAATTAAAAATGGTCTTCAGCAAGGTGCGGTCAATTCGCCGATCCTATTCAACATTTACACAAGCGATTTGATAGGTTCACTTCCCCATAGCATAGCGTATGCAGATGACTTGATAGCGTATAGAACAGGTCCAAAGGTTGAGGTCATTAACATGCTTTTGCAACGTGACTTCGAGCAAATTAGGCGATTTTGCGATGACGAAGTCTGAAACCATTCTATTTAGAACGCCGTTGTCTGGTGCCTCTAGGGACACCAGAAAGAATTGGCGAAAATTCTCGATCATTGGACAACGCGGCCAGCCACTTGCTTGTCGAAATGTAGTCAGATACCTTGGGATCTGGCTAGACCAATATCTATATTTTAACAAGAATGTAGATGCTACTCTGGCCAGGGCCAAAGGTGATTTTGCCCTTACAAGGAGTCTGTTTTATGGCAGCCAACTCGATGCGAGGGTGAAAGTTATCTGCTACATGGCCCTCATCCGGCCCATGCTGGTATATGGGTGTCCCGTGTGGTTCAACGTGAGAGCGAGCTTAATGGAAAAGATTCGGGTGTTTGAGAGGGCTTGCCTTAGGGTTTGTCTTCACCTTTACAGAACACCAGAATCGGAATACATAAAATTCTATCCCAATGAGGTTCTATACAACAGGGCGAGTCTAATAAGAGTGGACAACTTCGCTATTAAGTTGACTCGAGGGCATATTGCGAGAGCAATGACCTCGTCCAATAACCTGATATCTGGGGCTTACTACCCCAACTACTTATATCATGAGAGTGTGCGCTTGAATGGCTTCGTGCCCCCTGAAGCGTTCCTCTATTTAGACATGAAAGGGCTGATCCAGGATAGGTTTGCGGTGCCGCTAATTTTCCACGTAGCTCGTGCAGTGGGTGAGGGGCGACTCAACTACAACAGAGACGTCGCACACGGCAGTACTGAACGTCTCAGGTTTAGCAGGGCGGTTTCAAAACGCGATAAAAAAGATGTTGTCTTGCAGCACCAAAATATTCGGTGGTTGAATGAAGAAGACCCGACTTCTTCGTCGTTTCCTTCAAGTCCAGGTTAGCCTAATCAGAAAGCAAAGTGGGCCATATTTCCCATACTATGTTTAGAAAATGGCCGGCTTACATAGGTTAGGGTAGTTTTAAGGTATGAAGGTTGGCAACCTTGGGTTAGCTAGCTGTTAGGTTAGCAACTTGAAGTTTGCTAACAATTAGGTTAGATTAGATTGTATATTTAGACTAAGTAGTTTAAGGTTTAGTATAAGTTAGCAAAAATAGTTAGTTTAAGTAGTTTAAGTATTTATACCTTTAGTATAAGTTTTATGTAAACACAAAAAAATGCTCAGTTACTAAGTTTTTTCTTAAACAATTAATTATTTCTTAGTTTAACTTTAATAGATGTTAATCAACAGTAATTAAGATTGAAAATTGTAAATTAGACGTCGAAAGACATAAAATAAAAATATATTATAGTTTAGCTTAGAGCGCCCGTTTCTTGGGCCATTAAGTTAGAATAAGTTAATTAAGTTATAATAAGCTAGCATTTAAGCATTTTTTCTGTTAGCATGTAAGTTCAGTAAATTTAAGATGAATAAAATAGAATGCATTAAAAACGAAAACGAAACCTGTTAAAGTGAGCATTGGGAGGAGCTTCTTAGAAAAAATCCCTAATCCAAGGTGAAAGAGTATGCGCCGGAGGATGCATGGTGTGTTCCTATTATGTATACAGGGTTTCCCACAGTCAGCGTTGCATAC
>OX422140.1:12768552-12841684 GCA_949129095.1 Volucella bombylans
GACTCTCTTCTTCAATGGATTAGAAATTACCTTTCGGAACGTTCAATTCAAGTTGTCTTGGACGGTTTCAAGTCTGATATTTACAAAATAAATGCTGGTGTGCCCAGGGCTCTGTTCTGTCACCGACACTCTTTTTAGTTTTCATTAATGATCTCTTGTCTGCTACTTCTAATCCAATATATTCCTTTGCTGATGACAGTACTCTCTGCTTTTCATATTCGTTTCCGAACTCACGGCCCTGCTCTTCGGCTGTAGAACGAAAGCGGCAGCGTATGCTAAGCTCATTAAATTCCGATATCAACAGCGTAACCAATTGGGTAACTACTCAACAGAGTGGCATTCAATGCTTCCAAAACACAATGCTGTCTGCTGTCGTTAAAGCGAAATTTAAACACCGAGCCATTATCCATGAATGGCACTTGCATCGTTGATACCTAAAACTTTCCATTCACGGTAGGTACGCGTTGCATATTACATTGGAATTGCCACATATTTTATGTCGTCAAAAATGCTTCCTCGAACGATGTAATAAATACATACACCTCTGATCTGGTCTCAATATATAAGTCGTTTAGCCACCCAAAACCGGAGTGCAATGCCCATATCTGGTCAGATGCCCCTAAGACCTCTTTGTACTTGCTAGATAGGATTTAAAATCGATCACCTTGTTGTATCGCTATTATCACCACCAGTGCTCCACCGAAATTGCCAGTAGCATTCCACCCCTTCTATCTTTTAACCGTAACACCCGTCTCGCTATGAATGCTCATCAGTATACCCTCAAGCCCACTTTCGATCGTACGCCGAAATATCGTGATTCATTCCTAAGCCGTACAACTCGCTTAAGGAATGCGTTGCGGAGCTCCTTATTTCCTAGTCACTATAACTTGCAAACATTTAAAACCAACGCACATCGGTATCTCTCTTTTTTCCCTCCCTTACTTCCCCTCGCCGACGCTATGTGCAAACATCTTACACAAAATCTATTCTGAGCGCGACAATTATAAAAAAAAATATTTTCGTAGAAACCTTTAACATTTTCAAGAGACAGCATAGGTGATTATTTAGTTGAATTAAATTGGCTAATGCGTGTGAGTTCGGGACATTTTTAGAGAGAGCACTTTTGACCCTTGACACCACATGAAAGCGTACAGCAGGATTTACTGGCAGAGCTGCAAGAATTTCAGTTCCAGAGGCATTCTACTCATATGCCGCTTTCGTGTAAAACAACATCTACCGGGAGCTACTGCTTCTACTTTACCAGATACCAAGCGTTGATATCATTAATGCCGCATCAAAACTGATATTGGATATCCAATAATCGATATATGTGTGCTTTCTTGATTGAATTGAGAAGGCCTTCGAGACTATACGTGGCATAGGTTGACAGGCACATAGCCGACACGAGTGGTCAATTAATCTGCATACCTTGTTCATTTTAACAAGTATTGCTCCATTTCTGACGAATCTACATATATAGGTGCTAGGTAGCTCATGTACACTATTGTAGTCATAACGCAAAAATCTATCCATAGTCCAACACTTCATATAGAAGACATTTGCAAATATTCGTTGGCAGCAAAGTGACTTTTACTTTCACGACACCAATCGATATAACAAAGACCAACTCAGACGCCATTGCAGATTGAGAAAAAGAAAATTAAATTAGCAAGGAAGTAGGTCGCTTCATAGTTGGTAAAACAGTCAAACGACTGCCAAAGCAAACAGTTCGTATTTGAAGGGCCACTCCATAAACACCTCAAGGTTCATAGTCCATTCGACCATAATCGTACATCTGGAATCCTCAAGTGATAAAAAAGATCCGGGTATTCCAGTCAATCCCTTAGCAGTAAGGAATACAAACTCGTGCATAAATTCAAGATAAATGTAAGCAAAAACCCGAAAGCCTATCTTCCGCTCATCCGGTCCCTTGCGCCTTATTGAAAAACCAAAAACGACGAAGAACCAACACCCAGTGACCATGTAGCTACGAGGTACTTGAATCGGATACAATTTCATTTGCATTGGTCTCATGAATGCATACGAAGGCATTAAGCACCATTTTACCATTTTGCATCGTGCAGCCAAGAAAAAAAGAAAGCAAGCAGAGAAAAAAGTGGACGAATTCACAATAAACTGCAAAATACAACACACAACCGGACTGTGTACCGCAAGAGAAAGAAAAGCCAAAACGGGACTAGAGAAAAACGACTAAACGACCTCGAAGAAAAGAACAACATTGTCCCAGATTTCCCCAAAGGATATGAATGCATACTTTGCAAGTTTTCCGTTTATGCAGAGCAACATCAGACACTAGTCGAGCCCGACCGAACACCATACATCCTGTTCTCTACGAAGGATACCCCTTACAAGACGACCATGTACATTTAAATTCAATTTTTCTCAGATCTTGTTAACCATTTAGCTTATGCGTAGATACTAGTATAGTGTGAGTATGTGTTTGTGCATTTGTGTGGGTGTTTGTAAACTTGTAGCTTCAAGCAATCGTATTACAATTCCTTAAGGATTACGAAAGTTTTCTGTTCTAGTGAAACCGAGTGCAGTTTCTTCATGTGCCCAGCCATTTACAGGACATCTAATCATAGATGCGGTTTATGTATTCTTATTTTCTGGATGACTATGTTCGGCTCTGGAGTTGTCTTCTCGTATTCCCTGATAGGGATTTTGCACTTTTGGTTAAATTTAAGATACCTGAAGGCAGTCGACCAAGGATGTAGGGAAATTATTTCAAATTGCCACGACACGGTGTTAAGGTGGGCATCTTAGATTTGAATCTTTATTCGCTCAAGGAATGCACACGAAATGGAGGATCCAAGTCAACCATGTACCGCTGTAGTTTTTTGAAATAAAGCATTTGGATCAGAGATTTTGGAATCAACGTTATCTCATGACACTGGAGCAGGAAAATGTGGTTTCTCAAACAGGTAGGGTGTACTCTTACACAGTAAGGATATATGTAAGTTTGGGGTAACTCATTTATGGGAAATGGCTCACAACATCCATTCGGAATAGGTTGGCATGGCTAATTAACCACAATCGCGTAATATGAGTTTTGTCATGTCAGACTCAATAACAAGTCTCGTCCAACACAATCACTCAACTATTCGCTTTATATGTCATAGTGCTGCATTGTCTCTTCGTAGCGGTATTGAAGATTCGCCTAGCCTGCGGTTTTGTATTACTTTTTTTTATTTACTTTTAAATTCATTTTTATTATTTCTTTCTATATGTCAACTTACCAACTAGACAAAAATGCTTAAATCTAATTTAACAGCAACAGTTTTTGAATTTAGCTTACTGGCTCTTACCGAGCGCTCTTAGCTTGACGATATTACTACAACTAGTGTCTTTCGGCCTGGCAGTCGTTATCACGGTGCACATACACCTCCGGAGCCTGACCGAGACCATCTAGTGTAGGTCAAATCTCGGAAGGACTCCTACGTGATAACGAGCCTCTCCACGAAAACCCCCTAGCTAACCCTAATCTACTTATACCTAAGAGGAGCTACCCAAGTAGCGCACCAACCTTGGAGAGCGTATCGCCTCCCTCCCCTTCTTCAAGCCACCAGTATTCGGTGTGCTGCTTTTCGGCATCGATCCTATCCCTGTCCGCAATGGCAGGATTAAAACGGAAGAGCTCCGGAGCACTGGCGACGTACCCGTCATAGATGAGCCGTTTTTCCCTCGCGGTGGCGGTGGTATAATACCGGAATACCATCCCTCCTTTGCACTAACCCTTTAGCGTCAATATGGAGAAATGCTTCAGGAGAGATAAAGCCAGATTGAAGTATACTCTCGTGGTACATTACATTGGGGTAATATGCCCCAAAGATCAGGCTATTATCGCTCGTCATTGATCTTGCTACGTGTCTTCGAATCACCTGACTCAGGTGTTTTGTACAATCGAAGACACCGTCTCTCAAACACACGCATCATTTCCATATAAGACGGCAAACGTAAGCGATGATTGGCCTGATTAGGGCCACGTAGCATATGACTTTCACTCTGGAATCAAGTTTACTGCTTTGACACAATTTCCTTGTCAGAGCTAAAGCCTTCTTGGCCCCAGCTATACAAGCATCTATATGTTTGTCAAAATATAAACACTTATCAAGCCAGATACCAAGATATCTAACTGCGCTTCTCACCGCTAGTGGTAGTCCATGCTGTCCAATGATGGCAAAATTTCGCCAGTTATTTCTGGTATCCCTAGAGGCCCTTCTCAATGGAGTTCTAAATAAGATTGTTTCTGACTTTTGAAAATTAATTTTCAATTTCCAATCATCGCAATACTCCTTAATATGATCGAAATCACGTTGCAAAAGGGTGTTAATGACTTCGATTTTTGGTCCTGATCTGTACGCCACTAAATCATCTTCATACGCTGTAGCGTGATTGAGTGTACCTATAAGATCACTCGTGTAAATATTGAACAGAATCGAAATTACGTTGCCACATTTGACAACGAACTTCTTTCCCATAAGCATATCGCAAATCATATATAACAAAGGTTCCTGCATGCCCATTCTGGTTAGCTTGTAGAAAAGCACCACTAACCATACGGTGTCAAAGGCCTTCTCCAAGTCAATCAGACAAGCACCAGTACATTGGTTCTTGCGTCTGTTCCAATGTATGTCGGAGATCAGTTTTGACGCCGCATGAATTGTATCGTGCCTCGCCCTAAAACTAAATTGTTGTCCGGGATTATATTGTTATCCCCCACCCATTTCAACAGCGCTCTGTTGACTATCTTTTCAAATACTTTGCCAATGTTAGGAAGTAGACTGATTGACCGAAGATGAACAGGGTTGGTCCTAATTTTATCCCTCTTTGGGATAGGGTGTACCACTGCTATTTTCCAATGCGCTGGATAATATGCATTATTCAGCGCATTGCTAAAGGGTCCGCCATCTAACTTTTTTTTTTTCAACTAGTGCTTATTTCGTGAATGGTAGCACTCAGCTTATGTCTGATTTGAAAGATAATTAGTTTTATCCTTCCGCTGAACGAATATGGTTGTGTATACGCTTGAACAGCACTGGGAAATATTGCGACATTACTTTTAAAATCATGGTAATGTTGCAGAATGTGTGCGAAAATTGCGTACGGATGTTGGAAGAAGAGAAGCACCGTCAGCTCCGTATGTTCGTTATCTTGTGAAAAAAGTGAAAGAAACTGACATCCTTATCGATAAACCAAAGCGTGAAAAGCCAAAAAAAGTGCGTTCACCCGAGAATATTGCTGCTGTGGCAGAAAGTGTGAGTGAAGCGCCATCAATATCAATTCACCGTCGTTCTCAACAATTGAACATTTCGGAGACATCATTGAGACGAATTCTGCATAAAGACCTTGGTATGACGCCATACAAAGTCCAATTAGTTCAGGAGTTGAAGCCAACTGACCATCCAATGCGTTTTCGCTTCGCTAAGTGGGCCTTAGAGAAGATGCCGATTTTGCCAAAAAAAATCATCTTTTCAGATGAAGCTCATTTTGATCTTGGCGGGTATGTAAACAAGCAAAATTGTCGCATTTGGGGCACAGAAAACCCGCACGCATACATTGAAAAGCCGATACACCCAAAACGAGTCACTGTTTGGTGCGAATTTTGGTCCAGAGGCATAATTGGGCCATTTTTCTTCGAAAATGAGCAAGGAGTGGCCGTTACAGTCAATGGCGATCGTTATCGGACCATGTTCAACGAATTTTTGTTCACAAAAATTGAAGAGGAGGATATTGGCAACATTTGGTTTCAACACTCGATGTTTTGCGCCCTGTTTTTGAAGATCGCAATATCAGCCGCAGAGCTGATGTGGTTTGGCCACCTCGGAGCTGCGATTTGACACCGTTGGACTATTATTTGTGGGGTGCCGTAAAAGATAAGTGTTACGCCGACAAGCCAGAGAAAATTGACGCTTTAAAGGACAATATTCGTGAAGCCATTGGTGAAATACAGCTGCACACAATCGATAATGTGCTTAAAAATTGGACCGATCGTGTAGGCTACTGCATGGCCAGCCGAGGCAGCCATTTGATTGAAATTATTTTCCATTATTAACCGGAAGGATAAAACTAATTATCTGTCAAATCAGACATGAGCTAAGTGTTACCATTCACGAAATAAGCACTAGTTTAAAAAACGTTAGATGGCGGACCCTTTAAATAGCGTAGTGAAAATTTCCACTGCTTCCAGGGGTAGATGTCTCAATATGACGTTTGGGATACGGTCTACTCCCGCTGACTTTTTGTTCTTCAGTGACTCGAAGATCCACAGGAGCTCATCTTTTCACACGAACAAGTGACTCGCAACTTGTCCATCGGGGACGATGGCGTTTGCCACGCTTTCTTCATTAAACAGGATATAACCGTTGTTCTCAGATCGCCAATTATGGATTTCGTTGCGCAGATAGAAGTGATTTGCGTAAGTCCTATTTTCGATATCGTGGTTACGGTGAACTGGATTGTTCACAGTATGCACGGTTTCGAAATAAGCGCCTAGCAACTCCACTTTTTCCTGTGGGTCTTCGACCACAAAGATACCGTCGACACTTTCTGGACTTATACCGGCGGTCAGTAATAGCTGTTTTCTGTCGTCTATGTGATTCAACACATTGGATGTCATTGTGATCTTTTCGCCTGAACAATTTATTTATCTGCGGGAACATATTCGGGCTACTGGATTTTATAGCCCGGATTTTATTGCCCCAATGCAGACTTATGGATTTATTGAAATTTCCTTTTATTAATTGTTTCAGGTTTTTTATCACTGACTTTAGTGTTCTTATTTCAGTATCGTTCCTGTCAGTAAACCGTCTGTATAGCTGTTTTAACCTTGAGATCAGTTTACTTTTGTGTGCATATAGTGTCTCGATTGGGGAGTTCGGTACATATTAGTCTGACTGTCTTCGGAGTGTTGTATTCTAGGGATAGTTCGCTCCATAGTTTGTTTAATTACCATGTCCATTTCTGTTAAATGTCGGTCAATCTCGTCGTTTGTCAGATTTCTGTTCTTCGGAGGATCGATCCCGCTCGAACGCAAATTACGCATCAAAGTTTTGGCGAAGCGTGCCCACGGTGCTCTACGATAATCGTATGAGAACACGTGATCATATTGTTCCAGTAGTGTTTGCTCGTTCTGGATTCTTACTGTAGCGGCGAGTCCGTAGTGGTCGCTGTCATACTCAAACGCTCGCAAACAGTTCCTAGTGGGTCGTTCTATGTTTATCTGTTCAATCCTATTGCCTATTAATGCCAAGTCCAAAAATAAACCGGCTGATGGGAACGAGGGGGTATCCGTCGAGTTTGTACTCAAATTTACAAATTGAGTGGGAAGAAGTGCTTCAGGTGCGTAAGGCGACACCACATACAACTTTCTTTCACTACGAAGACGAATGCATACGATGCACGCTTCCAACACCTGGAACCCATGCACGACCCTGCCATATATGATTTTATGGCGCAAGCCTTTACGTAAAAGTACACCAACCCCAACCCTTCTTGTGGAGTTAGGCCGATCTCTTCTATAAATATTGTAACCACTGTAGCCAATTTTGTGATTCTGGCCACATCTGGCCACTCGCTTACCAACAAGTTAGATAGATTGATCCTTCTCTCGATTCTGATCAGTGAGTTAACATTCACTGCAAGGATCTTCAGATTAACCTCATTCAGCGTATCAGACATTATATCGGAGCGCCAGTCTTGTCAAACAGTGTCGAATAGACAACGTCTATTCTACTCGTAGCTGCTTGTTCATTAAGTTGTTTCTGGAAGTGATCGATCTTTCCATGGAGTGATAGAAGGATCGCTTTCAAATCCAGATCCGTCACCGGTGCCTTTTCGGCAACTTTCAACGTATTTGTTAAAGTCATTGTGGCACCACTCGATCGACACAAAATTAGAGAACGCGCGACTCTTTAGACGTTTTCCTTCTTCTATTAACTGTTTTCTAGCCTGGACTTTCTGGACTCCTGGAACCTAGGACAACCTCTATAATTGGCGGGATGTCCCGAGTTCCTGCAGAGTACGCAGAAGAGTTGACTCCTATCTTCTACCTTATCATTACCTAGTGGACATTCTCCATTTTTGTGGTTCTTATCGCACTTCACGCATCTGAAGTGCATTTTACAGTTAGTTGCGGCGTGCCTTTTTAATTTTTCCCAACTAACAGAATGATAGTAAAGAAACTTGATACTTCGTAAACTATCAGTTTTACTGTTGGGCGTTAGCTGTACTAAAAAGAATGGTAATTTCCGGTTACCACCCCTTGCCGCAGCCGTGGTAAACGGCTTGACCCCGACGAACTTAAGGTCATCGCTCTCAAACCTCTGTTTCGAGGTCTTCTGTATTTATTGAAGGGTCGATGCCTTTCAACAGCACCGTCTGTAATTTTTCACTTTTAGCAGTGTATGTGAAATATTCGGTGCCCGCTTTACCTAGGGCGGTGCGTACTTTCTTATGTTCCTCCATGCTACTACATATTATAATGTGCTTGTTGGCACTCAATCTTTTTACGTAAAAATCCTTACTTACTAATCTACATAACCTTATGCTATCATTTATTTCTAAATCACTTACGTTAATTGGTGGTACTTTTTCTCTCTTTTTTTGCTGTTGCTTCTGTGGCTGTTGTTTTCGTTGTTGTATCTGTTGTCGTGTCCGTTGCTGTTGCTTCTGTTGTTTCACTATCTGTCCTGTTTGTTTTTGTTGTTGCAACTGTTTGTTGTTTTGCACAGTTTTCCGCTGTTGTTGTAGTTGTACGAGTACAATAGTTGTTTCTGTTGTTGTTTTTGTTGCTGAGGCAATTCTTGTAGTTTTTGTTGCTCTTGCTGCCTTTTCTGTCGTAACTTCTCCCTGTTTTCTATCAGCTCTTTAATTAGCTTATCGAGCTCTCTTGCTTCCTCGTTACACTCGTCTTCTGATGCGACTCCATTCTTGTCAGCCGACAGTTCTTTGAAGGAATTGCCTTCTCCGATACATCAGCCTACGCCCCCTTCTGATTCGTAGGAGTAGTTAAGGCCATTGTCTTCTTCTGTTTCTGCTGCTGATTGTGTTTCTGCTGCTGATTGTGTTTCTGCTGCTCAGTGTCATTTTTCCGTCTTTTGTCGGCCTTTTTGCCGATGGATTGGATTTCGGCATCACTTACCTTCTTCTTTTTTCCATCTTGGATGCCTCGGATGATGTTTCTACTGTGGTTGTTGCAATGTTTGATTTTGGACGGCTACTGGTCATTTGTTTTCGTCACTCTTTTGGGCAACGATTGATTTTGCGGGATCTCCGATTGACCGGAATCCATTGCTTTACTGTCTTTCGGTGCCCGTCTCACGATTAGTTTTTTCGTTTACGAAAGAAAAAGAAAAATAAGACTATTTGTATTCGGGTGGAGGGATTTGAACCTGGGTCCTCCACTCCTGAATTCGGTAAGCACTCCACTGAGCCAAACGCCGATTTCCGACTTTTTCACTTAGATTCGCTCTTAAAACACTTGCACTTTGCTAACACCGCTAATCAATCAGCTTTCCGCACTGAGAGTTCGGAAGCGACTGTGGGTTTTTTTTATTCATATACGTGTTGGCTATCTGAGCCAAGGGATAGAAATCGCTTTGATCAGCTTTACATCACTGTATTGCCCTTCGAGTTCTTGTCTCAAGTTGCTCAGTCTCCATCAATACAATAAGAATCTTTGGTTGCTTAAAACCATAAAACATGTTTTCGATTTTGGCAAGATACAAGCTTCGGCACCAGTAAGAATAGTTTTATGGAAGGACTCTTTGGTTCAACGATAGACTGTTTATCTTTCGATAGCCCATGGAAGTAGCAACTGACAGTATCGATTCTTTGCCGTATCTCTGGTTTTCTGCCATCAATATAATCAGATGTGACTTTGGTAGCGAAATTCTTACTAATACAAAAAAGTTGTTGTAACCATATTTCTACTTACGGTCGACGATGACGGTATAAACACGCTTCAGCTTCCATCCCTGTAAGAGTCCTGGAGCTGGTAATTCTAAAAAGAATCCAGATAGCTAGCCCGGCACTGTCATATGTGCCTTTCGGAAACTTGGCGAAAATCGAAGAAGAATAATACACCCTCGCCAAGAGCTTCAGACGAATCAGTCAGATAGCTTTCATTATGAAGATGTTTTGCAAATGCATCGTTTGTCTCAGATGCAATATGCTTGCCAACGCGGAAGAACTTCCGTGAGTGCCCTTCAAAATTTGGAGTGCAGTACTGAAAGCGCTCCCGACTAGAGGGTATACACACTAAATATTTTCATCGACATAGAGGCTGCTTTCCACATCGCAACTTTCGATGTCATGTTTAACTTGACTAGACAACACGGCATAGACGAATCAATAGTTTTGCTGACAAAAGCCGGTGAATAGCACACTGCCAATATGAGATGGCAAGTTAAACAGGAGTTGTCTCCAAAGCCCAGTCGTGTCTCCACTGGTATGGTGCATGTTGTTCGACTCACTGCTTAAAGATCTCAATAGTTCTGACATCTATACTAAAGCATATGCAGCGTATGTAAAATAAGGCATTGAAAGCCGAGGGTTTCAAAAGGAAACCAGACACAGTTATAACAACAATGCAAAAGTGTCTGAAAGAGGAAGTCTTCCTAGAACAGTGGAAGCTGCAATATTTGGTACTCTTACCAAAGGGGAACAAACCACCTGGAGAACCAGGATCGTAACGCCCAATATATATGCTGGACAAAATATTTGAACATCGACGCCATCAAATCGGTGCTAGAAATACCAGCCGAAGCAATAAAGGAAGGAAGGGTGCGATGGGGAAAAAGAAAATATTGGGTCGTAGTGACGCTGGACATCAAAAATGCTTTTAACTCAGCAAATTGGTCATCTAAAAGAAGTTCACTAGCCAGAATGGATACACCATACTACTTGCGAACAATTGTATCAGGAATAGAAGGTTGAGATATGAAACCGACATGGGGAAAAAGTACTATAAAATTTCCGTGGGAGTCCCACAAGGATCGATACTGGGGCCCCTACTCTGGAATATCATGTACGACGAAGTTCTTAATTGCAGAACTTCCACTGCCATCAGGAGTAAAAATAATCGGATTCTCTGACGACATCGGCTTTGCAATAGTTTCTAAGAATATTTGCGAGATACTCGAAGAGTCAGCTATGAACGATGAAATCAACCTCATCTAGGACTGTCTAACATCCGGCGGCCCAGAATTAGCAGATCACAACAACGGAAGCTGCCCTAATAACCAACCGGAAAGTTGTGGAATACGTGGGCATAAGGGTAGGAAGTCAAATCATTAGATCAAAAGACTATAGAAGTAAAACTTGAGAATAGACTGAGCGCCTTCACACGCAGAATTTTTCTTTCTGAGTTCCAATTACACAAATGAGAAACTTGAATAACATGTCAATGCGTAGGATTTGAACCTTGACCCTCCGAGTGAGAAGCGATTGCTAGTACCACTGCACCACGGCCACCCCATAATTTGGAACGAAGCAACTTCAGTTATAGATGGGATGATTCCCATCCTTGCGGACGAAGAGTCTGTAATATGATGAACTTCTAGTAACTAAAAGGCAATAGTCGCCAAAAGGATCAAGGTAAAAGAAAGAGCGAATTCAATGACAAGGTGGCATCCTCGGTGGAACACTATTACGAAGGGCAGATGGACCTGGAGATTGATCCCATTCATAGATTTTTGGACAAAGCGATGGCATAGAAACTGTAACTACCATTTTACGCAGTTCATATCTGGTCACGGTCGGTATCAAAAATATCTGGAACGCTTCGGGCATGATAGCTCACCTTTTTTCCAGTCTGCCGAAATCAGGAGGAAGAGACAGAGTATGTAATATTCCAATGCATACGTTTTCTGTGATGGAGAACTGACATATCACACAGTCAATAATTGACCAAATGCTGCGGCAGAATAAAACTTGATGGAGATTTACACATTCATAACAAACGCGTAAAATGAGCTGCGAAGGACGGAAATAATAAGACGTGCAGATGTAGTGGATATAGGAGTCATAGCATAAATTCCAACACAAGCCTAATATGCGCACATGCTCCCACTCAAGACAAAGACGACTCGAAAGACGCTCCTCGATAAGACATATATGAGCAATATCCTAAGTACTAGGCAATTAGGATAGGATAGAAAAGGAGGACATCTTTGGTAGTATTGTTTGTTAACTTAGTCTACACGACACTACGTCTGGTAAAGGATTCAGACTTATTGATTTTGCGGTAGCAAGCACATGGTTTCCTCATCTCAATATGTATACACAAGAGGACATGACGTCCTCCGGATCTTGAAACGCTAAATACAACTGATCACATTGCGATTGATATAAGGCATGCCTCCAGTACAAGCATACCTTCCAAGTGACCAACATTGACTCGGATCACCCCCTAGTTGCAGCCTGGGTATGAATGCGGATTTCAGAAGTGCCATGACAAAGTAGAACTACTGCGAGAACCGATGTGCTTAGCCTCACCGAACCACCAACAAGAAATCCCTGGTTTGAAAATGAATGCCGGCAAGGACATGCAAGAAGCGTGCAAAGAGGCTTGTAGAGATGAAGAGGGAAACCTTATAGTAGAGTTACAGTTGCTGGTAAGAATATGGAAGAATTTCTTGTGGCAACCCCGCCGTCCATAGACCATTCAACTTACCCGATGGCAGCCAGAAACTTCCATCCACGGCACAAAAACGAAGAAAGGATAGCATTATCTAAGATGAAATCCAACAAGGCACATGAAGCTGACCGCTTACCAGCTGAGGTATTCAAAGCTGCTGGATATGACCTTGAGGAGAGTATATACTAACTCATTTTCCAGATCTGGTCAAAAGAGTGTATGCCTGATAAATGAAATCACAAAAAACAAAGAGGTATAAGTCAACATCTTATCGGCCATATTATTTGACTTCTGAAGCCCTGGACACCAACATGACTTTGCATCATCTGTGCAGTTTCTGACAAAGGCCAAGTATTCACCCTCCGGCAGATCCAGGAAAAACACAAGAAGTGTCGATATACCGATATCGATACCCAACAACTTTTCATCGATTTTAAGGCCACATACTCGTACGATAGAATTTATAGAGACGATCTATAAAGCCATGTCTAGTCTGTGTCTGTGTCTGTGAACGCTCGCCCTCGTTAAGTCAAAGTCAGTAACGCCTTAACCGAGACTTTTGATGTTCAAAAAAGGTTTTAGATAAGGTGACGCGCTGTCATGTGGCTTCTCTAACACCATGCTTGAAAGAATTGAATCTTGAAAGATTGTAATCACTTTTGCTAAACGCAGTTTCGTTTTGCTTAGAAGGCAATTGAGTAGTAAGGCCCTATGCCGAAAAACCGAGGAGAGTCCGTATAAGACTTTGATCATCCCAGTCCTACTGTATGGCGCTGAAGCATGGATCCTATATACAGATCGGTCATTTCAAGACAAAAATCCTTCGGAAAATATTTCATCCAGTTTACATTGACATTACATTTGTGCCATTCTCTTCGTATCGCAATATCCGCAATAAATCGTCGATAAACCATCAAAACCTGCATTCTAATCAACTACTTGGCCATAACGGGCTGAGGTTCTTCTATGTTTTTTCTACTGTTTCAAACTCTTGCAGCGAATGCGTTGTAGGAAAAGCCGAAGCAGTTTCGGAATTAAAAGATCCAACAATCCTGGGCCAGCGCCTCAATATGTTGGTTGATTGTTAGTATTGTATTTTGGTCTGGTCATTCAGATTCAATCTTTTAGGTCACCTCCATATTTTCACAGTCAGCACAATCACAATCTTGTCCAGGTCTTTTGATTCTTAAGGTTTCCTCACCAAAATTCGTTTTATCTACAAATTCAAACCGACTATGTACGAGTATGTAGTGTGCTCCTTAATCCGGATAATCGCTCCTTCGGGAACTATTTGAAACTTTAAACTTTGCCTGGTTAGCAAGTACAATTACTTTGAAAAAAATCAGGAAAATCTTTATACATAATCGGGAATGTGTCCATTTGCGGCCACCTTCATCTTGGAGTTGACCTTATACCATCCTTATTCGGAACGTAACATTAAAAATGTGGTTAAATCAAAACTATATTGCTTCAGCATTTGCTATACAAGCTGTACAAGCTGTTGACGTAGGCGTTACAGAAGTATTTAAGGCGGAATCCTGCTTCATTATTTCAGAAATAGCAAAGCCAAAGCCTGAGGGCGGTTAACATATCATAACACACGTCATCCGGTAAATGAGCTCTAAAGTAAGCTTTGCTTATAACAAGTGCTGTGTAGGTTAAAAGGTCATGCCCTTTTCATTCCCCAAATTAATTCTTTGGTCAGCATATTCGTGGGAAAAACCGAATTTATCACCACTTCCTCTACTAGCCACTTCTACTAACACAAACGGAAACAAGATATTGCACTCTAAAGGCTAAGCCAAAAAAAACGGCGAAAAAACGAATCCTTCTCTACTCCATCCTTATTGAAGGCAATAAAATATCCTTTTCAATTCTCACAAGGACATAATTCACTTTGCGCGAACTGACTTCCGTTTCCACTACCGCTGCCACTCCCACTTTACATATGCGCATACATAATTCTCTCCATTCAACTTGTGATTCATTAATTTTTTTTTTCTTTTTTTGCTTTCTTCCTTTTGCTGAGTTCCTTTTGTCATTTAAGAAATCGTTTCTGAGCTCAGAGCTTGAGCAAAGACTGAACGGTATGAGAGCGCATCGCTTATCACACACGGGGCCCATAACAAAGGAATCATTCGTTGTCTGGCATGCTGGCATACATATGATATGTGCTCCTCTCTATGAAGAACTACCTTTGAGGGCGACATAATGAATGGGAACCAAACAGAAAATGCGAAGCAAAAAAAAGAAGAAATAACCTCCTTAAGGACCTGTCAGACTTTCACCATTTATTTTGCAGCTCTACTCATGTTATACGCCTTTTTGATGGTATCGCAAGGATTTCGTATCACCATAAATTATTCGCTGCGGAAGGCAAACTAAAAGGTGAAAACACATTCCTACCCTCAATGCCGCCTACCTCTAGCGCGTAGCATTTAATGATACACACCAACCTCTGCACGTAGCTGATTCTAGGTGAGTTGCACAGAAACACCCTTCGCGCTATCCGCACGCAATAAATCATCCCTAAATAGAGAGACGGAGCGCGGGGTAATACCCCAGCAGAACTGCTGAAAGTTGAAAGAACGACTGACTGCTTGTTAGTGCAAAATGTTACCCATGAGGTGGGAGGTGACGGCGTTGCCACCTTACTCCTATAGGAGTAGATCTGCTACACCTTACAAAACATACCAGCTGCCGGAATGTTTTCAGTTAGTCTGGCTCGGACATAATCGTATAATGATACAAATCTTTCCACAAAAGTGCATTTGTTGGAGATGCATTTTTTTTAATTGATACGGGGCTCTCCCCAGTGTGAGGGACATATGTATAGTTATGATCATCGAGAACCAGTGACGCTACACTTCGTTAGTTGAATAAGACATAAAGCGTACAAATATTTAAAAGCGCCTAAATCGATTGGTGTTGCAAGAAAATCTGCTTCTCATGATTTAAAGTTTTTGGGGCAACTAGACGCGCAAGTATCCATTATCTAAAAATCCCTAAAATGAGTTTTGAAATACTTACGCTTTGGAGTTGACACTTTCTTATACGAATTCAAATGTACTCGTAAATCATAATCAAAGGATTTCGTGTGATAGCTAGATACCAGCATCAGGACAAATGTCGGTGGACCTATACTTTTCTTATACGTACACAGCCTAGGCCAGCTTTTGAAATCTACGGAGAGGAATAATTTAATCACTGCCAGAGTGCTCAAATAATGCGCATATTTAAATTCGTTCGAGGGCTATTCCAAAATCAAGCCCCGATGTGTTACAATTCACTACATACGTGCACTTCGGTGACGTGTTTCTGCATGTCGCAACCAGTACATTATTCTCTAATAATATGCCAAGTTTCGACCGTTTTCGTACAGTATTTTTCTAATAGTTGCCGTTTTAACATGGAGAATACAATTTTATCTCCCGCCGCCTATGAGGTACGAAGTGTAATTCGTTTTTTGCAAGCCGAAGGAAATGGCGCAGCTCAAATTCATCGTCGCTGAAAGTGAAGAATTTTTACAGAAAATTGTGATGTGACTGGAGATAAGACTTGGGTCCAGTATGTAAACTTAGAAAACAAAGAACAGTCAAAGCAATGGATGCACACTCATTCCCCAAAAAAGCCAAAAAAATTCAAACAAACTTTTTCCTATCGAAAAATTATGGCCACAGTTTTTTGGGACAGTACAGGCATATTGTTGACCGAGTTTATGGAACCTGGAAACACAATATATGCAGCGGTTTACTGTGAAACTCTATGTAAGTTGAGAAGAGCAATCCAGAACAAAAGTCGAGGAATGCTTACCAAAGGTGTGGTGCTTCTGCATGACAACGCACGACCACATACTGCTGCACGCCCAAAAACTTTAGTGGAGGAGTTCATTTTGGAAGAACGGTGTGAATCAATGCCTCAACGCACTGGCGGTGCCATTTTTTAAGGAGGGTGTACAAAAGCTCGTCCCACGTTCCCAAAAATATATAGACTTAAACGAAGACTATGTAGAAAAATAATTTAGATGTTAATAAAACTATTATGTGCAAAAAACTAATGTTTTTGGTTTTTATAAAAAATATTTTTCACTTCGGAGGTTGATTTTGGAATAGCCCTCGTATTTTTTGTCAAAAGGCTTAGACAAGACGCCAAACACAACTTCACAGCTAAACATAACTTCACATGACGTAACTTCACTGAGCAGAAGAAAAGCGCAGCTCTCATCCTTCGTTGCAGTGTAGCTTTATATATTATACAATACATACTTATTGCTTGGCTGAATTAACTTGCAACATTCCACATCGAACCAAAGCTTTTCTTGCGGCTGCAATTTGAAACAAATCACATCTGGAGCAGGTCCTCTGATGGCTCGTTGACAAAATAAGATTTTGAGGGAGCTTCGCAACCGGCAAAAATTTTAGACCTCTCATGCAATTGCGGATTTTGTTTTCGAACTGTGATGGTCTAGACTCCGTTGTACATGTAATATCCGCATTCGAACCCTAGCTCCAAGAAGTTAGTGATCCGTCTGGATGTATTCTCCTCTGAAATTTCGAACACACAGAATGCTGGATCAGTGTTTGGCGTCGATCTCAATAAATTCAATATGGATACTTCAAGGCTACACCCCGTTATAAATTCTTAAAACATGAATCTGTTGCAGGACGTGAGGCTGTACAGACTTTGTTTCCCGATGATCCGCTCAAAAGAAGCTTTCTTACCCAGCTTTGTGTCAAAATCTCATAGCTCGGGCACTGTTCGGTCTAGGGGGTCATAGTATTTGCCCATGATCCTGTCACCGTTATCCTCTGTAGGGAATGAACGCAGATCAAACTCATATTGCAGAATTTACTATTGATAAGGATTGTTACGAGACGTAACCGGGATCTCATTACACAATCTCATAACACAAGACTTACCTCTTCTTTGGTATCCTTCTTCCCACGTCTTTCTGGCTCTACCTATTATTAACTGATACTGTCCTTTACCTTCTCACCATCGACGTCGTCTTTTCCTTTGTCTTTCAACCCTTTTTTTCTACATGGTTTTTCCTCCCTTTGTTTTTTTCTTTTGTCACTTCGACTTAGGTTAGGTTAGGTTATGTTAAACAGGGGTGTGATGGATATACCATCATACAGACACTAGGCACCAAAACGGTCCCTGTGGAACCAATTGAATTTGTCTTCAAATGGCAAAAACCTAAACAATTGCCCTGATGAAATACTCAATTTTCTTGCAAAAGCCAAGAAAGCCTTTGAAGTTCGTACCGTCTATTTCCTCTATGTTTTCGAAAAAATATTTCCCTAAGAACTTTCTTCGGCTCCACGATATTGTCTTGCATTCACACAGTAAGCGTATTATGTCCTCAATAGCTTGCACATCACCACAGAATCTGCAGATATCCGTATCTGACAATTTGAGTCTCTTTGCGTGTTGCCGCCTATCGGGGTTCCTATTACTATCATAAACTTATCCCTGTTTAATTTTATGCACTTCCTAGATCTTTTGCCGTCAAAAAGCGGACAAAGAGCCTTGGATAAGGACACAGTCCTTCAAGACCTGACCACCTTAGGTTGGTTGTCTTTGTGATTTTTTCCTCGATTTCCTCGAGTGCCTCTCACTGTGCAAAGGGGTGGTTTTCTACTCACTATTGTCGAGTAGCCCTCCTTTTCTTGCAAGCTAGTCCGCTTGTTCATTTCCTTCAATACCGCAGCAGTGTACTGCGACTTAAATCTTTTTCATTTTTTTATAACCCTCTTTCAAGCGTTGTAGTCAACCGAGAAGTGGCCGCCCTGATTCAACTTATGTCCGCTCAGACATCCGTGTGACCCTGTCATCACGCCACCACGATCACTTTAATTAAAAAACGTCATCCACGCTACACAAACTAGTGCAAATCGGACTCATTCGAGCAATTTTACTTGTAAATTGCTCTCACTCTAGCAAATTTTGACAAAATTATAAGATGTAAAAGTGTTGGAATTCACTTTCAGTGTGTCTGTGCGAAAGTTAAGGGTTTGAAAAAGTATTAGTAGAGTTTGCCATCTAGGTTAGTTTATCTATGGATCATTGACCCATACAATCGTTGCTTAGCGAGCCTAATGTCCTGTATATGTGTACAGCGCTTCGCTATTTAGCTGGAGCGTGTAATAATGTCTTGAAATACTGCTAGACCACTTTTTCATACACCCAAGTGTGCCACTTTCACTACCCAGATCCTTGGGGAAATTTCCGAGTTCTGGGAATTTTCTTTGGTCTGAGTGAAGATTTCCCCTAAAGAAAGGGGGACCAAGTCAGGATCTAGTGGTCTCAAGTTAAAACAATTAAGAAATATGTTCAGCCTTTGTGGCGAAGGAAGAAGGAACCTTTTCTCAAATTTAGTTGACTTATAAAAGGTGGATCCGGTGGACTTCCGTGCAGATTTTGGGGGATTTACACTGATTATGTTTTTTTTTCATTGAACAATTTGTTATTGTTTTTTTTTTGTTTTTGGTTTCTGCCTCTTGTTTCATTTGCACCTGTTCCTTCACGGGTATGTGTTGCAGAGAGTTGCACATAGTCCGCCTGACTATAGGCAACTGGTGTGGGTTGTAGGTGTTTTATTTACACAGAGGGTTCCAGACCAAATACCATGACCGTCCGCCATATGTTTAGAGTATTCTAGGCCGTCAGCCTGACTTTATCTTTCCCGGGTGGACCTACTGGTTGTCCCCTCCTAAGAGCGTAATGTGAAGAACCCAAGATGCTTCCAAGATACTGGTGGAGTTCACCGAAGGCTGAT
This sequence comes from Volucella bombylans, assembly GCA_949129095.1. Lineage (NCBI taxonomy): Eukaryota > Metazoa > Arthropoda > Insecta > Diptera > Syrphidae > Volucella > Volucella bombylans. The sequence continues at coordinate 12,787,995 of OX422140.1, forward strand.
GCACTCATGTCTGCCCATCACTCTCTCAGTATGCTGGAAGAACAACTATTAGAAGGGATGAAGGCGAAAGTTTTCACGATAAAAGAGTCCAGCTTGTAGTGGTAAATTTTACCGCAACAATAAAGAGTTGATCCATCTTTTTGAAAATGAGGGTTCTCATTCATTCATTCGTAAGAATTTGTTCTGGAATGAGAAAAGTATCCAGCATCTAACTTAGCCCGTTGATTGTAGTTGCAACTCCACCGCGATTACTATCCCCGAAAAAGTATGGGCTGATTAATTCATTCGAAGAGATCACATACCACACGGGCCATTCGAATTTGGTATTGTTTGGTAAACGAAAATTTCTTTATTGAAATACCTACAGAAATGGAAATGTGTTTCATTGCTTATCGGTGCATTATCAATGAGCATTTGGTTATGTTCAAGAAGTTGTAACATCTGATCACAGAAACCAATGCCAAAATTCAGTAGCAAAAAAAAATAATTTTTTTTTTAAATTAAGGGTTTACATACGTTTCTCCGCTCAAAAAATCAATTTTTTCACATGAAAAAATTCTATATTCTTTTTCAATTCAAATGCTGCAAGAATTTTTCAAAAATTCCAAAAATTAAGAAAGTTATGACCGTTAGACGTCGGACCGGGCGGAGCGCTCATTACGGAAATGAGCTCTGCCTTCCTACCTTCTCTTATGACGGGTCAGTGCCCTCGCAAATATTTATACCTGCTTAGCAATAGATTTAAAGAATATTAGAATTCAGAATATTTCAGAAGGCACTACTAGAGCAAATTTTCAGTTTTGCTTTCGAAGCCACGCAGGCAAGACACACTCCAGATTTTGCATTTCGTTTGCGTTTTTCTCGAAACAGTGTTTTCCGAGCCGGTACCAGAAATATCTCTTGAACGACTCGACCGATTTGCATGCCATTTCGCACGGATATTCTTAATACCACTATCTAGTCTCCTACGTAGGATTTTTTTGATATCTTATTTATTAGATATGTTATAAATAAAAATGTGACTCGTTTTTTAGTCAAAAATAGCCTCGTACGTTCAAAAAGCTGCCATTTTGTTAAAAATGAAAATTTTTGAAAACGGCTATGACAGAGACTAGTTTTATGCATCTACTTTAACAGGATTTTTTTTGTTTTTGTTTCAAATGAAACCTACCAGTGATATTTCTGGTACCGCCTAGCACGTATTTGAAGAGAGGTTTCTGGAGATGGTCGAAATGTATACTTTATAATTATTTTTCTTCAATTGCCAATAAAGTTTTGTATTCGCCAAGAAATACTTTAGACAATGTATATTTTACTTCTTTTATATTCATTTAATATCGTAATATATATATATTAATTTAATAATAAATCTTGAAAAACGCTCCGTTTTTGAGAGGAGAAACGTACATATGTAACCCCTTAATGATTATACCACAGATGCTATAGTTTACATATATTGCACGCCGAAGGAAGAAATCTAACGAGTTTTTATTTGCCTGTCTTTACTTCGAACTTCAAGTTTAGAACAATTTGTATGAACATAATGTATTATAAAACCGAAGTCAATTCTTGGGATCGTATGTGTTGTATTGTGTGTACAGCCGATGAGCAGGCATGCGCCGCGCCGTGCAGATGTGTCTATGCTTTCTGTTTTCAACCCTTATCTTCATACATAAAACAACAACAGTTCACGGAGCTGCGCGGCGCGCTCGCCGGCTGTGTAGTTGCTTTACCTCATTCGCCGTCGACTCTCGACCGATTTGGATGTTTATTTATGTGACTGAACAATTTTTCTCAGTAAATTTTGTCAGCGGTACTTTTTCAGGGGTTTCCAATTGGGAATTGACAACTTTGAATTTAATTTGTGAACGCACTCTTTCACTAATCATCAAACTGTCACTGTCAATTTATTCAGTAAGCTCAACATTTTCATCATGGTAAAGCACGAGCAACGTCTGCAAATTATAAAAATTTTCTACCGAAATTCGGAGTCGGTGACTGCAACTTTAAGAACGTTAACTCCAATTTTCGGTCGTAATTCTCGCCCTAGTAGACAGGCAATAACAAGTTAAGTGCAAAAATTTGAGTCTACATATTCGTTGTGTGATGTTGCGGTGTCAGTGAGACAACGGGTTGGTCAAAGTGTCGAAAATATCGCTGATGTTGAGGCGTCCGTAGCATCGCTCAGACCACATTATGGCGTAGTTTGCGTAAGGATCTTGGTTTACACCCATACAAGATCAAGCTGACTCAAGAATTGAAACCGATGGACCATTTGAAGCGACGTACGTTCTCCGATTGGGTTCTGGAGAAGATGCGCCTAGATGATGAATTTCATCGCAATATCATCTTCAGTGACGAAGCTCATTTTTGGCTCAATGGGTTCGTCAATAAGCAAAATATGCGTTATTGGTCGGGTGAAAATGCACATGTGCTTCATGAATCCCCACTTCATAAGAAACTAACTGCTTGGTGCGGTTTGCATGCCGGTGGCGTGCGGCCAGCTCAACACTCCCAGATTGGGACGAATCTACTTTCGCATCTGTGTAGTAGCAAGAGTACTTAAAGATCTTAATACACATACATACGCTGGTCGAGATGGTATATCTCCCCTTTTTCTAAAGAAGTGTTCTTCCTCGCTGACAAAACCACTGCGTAAGTTTTTTCATCAGTGCTACTCCTTAGGACCCTTTCCGCGCACATGGAAAACAGCATTTGTCCAGCCCGTCCCTAAAAAAGGCGAATCTTCTTCCCTCTCCTCCTACAGACCCATTGCACTTACGTCCCTTCTTACCAAGGTCATGGAAACGCTGCTAAATCGTCAGCTCATGAAATATCTCGAACCACGAAAACTTCTCAATGACTGGCAGTACGGTTTTCAAAGCAACAGGTCCACTGGAGATTTGATGGTATGTCTCCCCGAAAAGTGGAACCAAAGCGTATATCAATCTGGCGAAAGCAAGATAGTTACACTTGATATTTCTAAGACATTTGATGGAGTTGGGCTTCAGGCTCTTTTGGCGAAAATGCGTGCATTTGGGACCGATGACTCTCTTCTTCAATGAATTGGAAACTACCTTTCGGAACGTGCAATTCAAGTTGTCTTGGATGGTTTCAAGTCTGATATTAACAAAATAAATGCTGGTGTGCCCCAGGGTTCCGTTCTGTCTGCGACACTCTTTATAATTTTTATCAATGATCTCTTGTCTGTTACTTCTAATCCATTATATTCCTTTGCTGATGACAATACTCTCCGCTTTTCATATTCGTTTCCGAACTGACGTCCCTGCTTCTCAGCTTTATAACGGGAACGGCAGCGTATGTTAAGCTCATTAAATTCCGATATTAACAGCATAACTAATTGAGGAACCATTAACAGAGTAGATTTTAATGCTTCCAAAACACAATGCTGTCTGCTGTCGTTAAAGCGAAAATTAAACATCCACCTTCCATTTATGGCATTTGCATCGTCGAAACCGAAACCATTTCTATTCTCGGTATGTGTGTCAATGACAACTTACGTTGGAATGACCACATATTGGATGTCTCCAAAAATGCTGCGAAATGTTTAGGTTTCCTCAAGCGATGTAAGAAATATGTTACCCCCTCTGATCTGGCCTCAATATATAAGGCATTCATCCGCACAAAATTTTTTTACAATGCCCACATCTGGTCAGGTGCTCCTAAAACGTGCGATAAAACTTATTGACGATACTAATTCCAGTCAATCAATTGACACGCTCGAACACCGACGTAATGTATCCTGTCTCACTTTGTTTTATCGCTATTTCCACCAGCAGTGCTCCACTCAAATCGCCAGTAAAATTCCGCCCATTCAAACTTTCAACCGTAACACCCGTCTCGCTATAAATGCTCATCAGTATACCCTCAAGCCCATTTTCGGACGTACTCTAAAATATCGTGATTCGTTCCTAAGCCGCACAACTCGCACACTATAGCATCTGTGATTATACCCACAACTAATCACTGGACCCTACACTGTAAGCCCGTCACTAATGTCAACCCATGCTGAATGTGAAAGTATTGCCATGTCACAGTCATCTTGGAGTACAATTTCTTCTTTCCGAAGTCATAATGGGTGGATGTGGCGAAGAAAACCTCTTTTAAACAGGAATATTAAATTGTGTAAAATAAATCCATTTAAATAAAAATACAACCGGTAAACTCCCATCAACTTCCATCTGTCAACAGACTACTGAAATTAGAAGGATAAAATGGCACTATTTAGCCAAGAAAAAAATACATTGCACATACGCACCCGTGCGTAGTCGACATGGTGAAATTTCGTAAATTACTCCACGAATCGCTCTTGATCCACCAAATGAAGATTACCAGATTACCCAGACCCAGTAAGTATTTCCTGTTTCGAAATCTGAATAAATATATCGATGGAATGAGATTTGACTTTAACCCTTTCTGAAAGGGATCAACAAATTGGAAAAACCTTGGATGCGTTGTGTTGAGCTCAAACGTTGAAGAACGTTCTATTGACGAAAAAAACTATCCTTCATTCCAAAAATCATGGACGTGTTGATCCACCATCGTAGCCTTAGTCATAATTCATGGTATTCTTACTTCCACTTCGAAAGTCGGAAAGTTTAGTAACGATGCGTAGAACGTGAAGGAGACTGCAACTTCCCCAAACACACAAGCCCCTATAGTAAAGGATTTTTAGAAATCAAATCGATTTGATTGTCTTTGAAATTCTTCCACAAGCTTTCGTGTTTATTTCATACACCATAAACTAGTTCCTATCCAGATCCTACTCGCATTACTACACCAACTGTATTAATGATGTGTGTAGTGTTTCGAGTGAATTTTAGTACACTTTCCACCTGGCCCCTAATTTCTGTAATGGCAACACTTATGCGCATCATAAAATCGGTATCAAAGGATTTCCACACGATGAGGTTTATTATTATTATTTTCTTCCTTTTTTTTTTGTTTTGATTCTGTTGTTAAACCTCTCCCTTCCACCATACTGACGTCGGATGATCGTCGGCTTCCGGAATTGTTTGCGATTTTATTTTTCTTCATTATTGCCAACGCATAAGGCATATTTAATAAATTCTTCATGTTAGAAATTCAGAACTCACCTAGTCCCTATCAACAACTACACCTTTAAGGTGGACCACCCCCAGAACCCTCCCACAAAAAAAAAGACGAGCAACATTCCAAGCTTCGGCGGGAATTATGTGAGAAATTAAAATGAATTATTAACGCTCGTATGCATCTTAAGGTGTACGACATCAACTTTGTCCACTCCGCAGCTGGGAACGCTTAACAATACCCGCAGAATTATTTATTCCGTTGGCGGCCGCGGTCGTAGTGGTGATGGTGGCGGTGGTAGTGGTTGAGATGAGAAAAAGTCAAGGCGTACTACAATATAACAGTGCCGCAGTGGTTGGATGCAAATAAGCATACAACATAATACAAATATATATATATACATCTACATATGTGTTATATATGTATATATAAAAATAAAATGCCACACACATGCCGAAACAACGCCCTATCCCTGTACGATATCCTTTCATGCACGTGTCCTTCGTATGTCGTGATAATTTATTAAACGAAAATCCATGAGACTCACGGTCGAGTCAGGTTGATTTACAGCGTTTTTAAATTTTTTAACAAGGGTATGTGTCCGCCCTGAGTTTTGAGTCCTAGCAGTCTGTTTGGACGGCTCAGCGGGTGGTGGCCAGCATTGGGGCCTATCCTATAAGTGTATGCATCTTTGTACGAGCACATCTACAATACGTATTATAATCCTGCAATACATATTTAAAAGCGCAGAAATGAAAGGAACATCTCTGGAATATACCCAAAAGCATGTTTTTATTGACAAGGACGCTAGCTGTATCACGATGGTATCACGATGTTGGTGTCTTTTGTTTGTTTGGGGCTTGGAGTTAAAATCTGCGGAACTGAGTCATGTTTTTTAATCATGGACAAAGTTTTTCCATATGCCTGCTGTTGAAGACCGATTTTTTTTTGTTTTTTTCAAATTTGTTTTCTTGAATTTTCATGAATCGTGTGGAGAATAACAGCAATTGAATGAGCCCGGAGGGGGGTCATTGTACTAGAGGCACGTGTGTTTTATGGAAACTCGTTTTGTTAAAGTTTTATATTTCAAATAGAAAGTTGGGTACGTTTTTTGGAAACTTTAGTAGTTTTGATGGGCCGTAATAGCAAAACAGATAACAGTGATACACAAACAATAGCTACCAAGTACGTTTCCATTCATATATTTTTGATAACGGAAAAAAGATACAAATTTTCAGTGGCACTTGGATCTTCGATTTCTACTTTTTACAGAAGCCGACTATCATGTTTCTGGCAGATGCGGTTTTCCTGCTAAATCACATACAACTAACTAGGAGTAAACAATTGAATTATGATATAGGTAAACTGGTTCTCTTTCATGAGTTCGAATAACTGCTAGATCAAGGGCGGGTTCAACAATTTTGTACCACCACTGCCAGCCAAGAAGTGCATTTATTTTGTGTTGGGGAAGACTGACATGATACAACTTCCAAAAACGGACTTAAGTCAGTCTTATGAACGTCCAAAAAGTATTTTGGGGTCCCCTAAACAACAAACAGAATAATTTAACTTCCAAAATACTGGGAGAATTGTTCCGATTATGGCAGTATGAAATGCAGTGCTGCCCTACGATCAAAAGAAACACCTACATATGTAGAATGTCTGGTTCCACGAAAGGAAAAGTTCTACATGTCGGGATGATAATAAGAAACACTGTCTTTAAAAAAAGGCATGGCTATTGCCTTTAACTCATTTATTCAAATTTATTTTAAATTACTTAAACAATGAAGATAATTCCGAACACGTCCGTTCTTCTCAACTTCCGCTTCACAACTCACATTATTGCTGCAGCTGTGGGAACACCCCACCGTCTCTTTTTCGAGTACGGCGTGAGGCCTCGTGACAGTCGGTCAATTCTGACTCCAAATCGTCCCCGATTTCCTACTTCTCAGTATCAGGATCTGTGTCGGAGTCATCATTATAAGTATCATCGTAGAGCTCGATAAGAGTTCTGCACCAGGGCTTCATTTTATCGGATGCGTAGATGGAACAACATTTTCGAGTCGCTATCTGTATACCTGGAGGGTCTTCAATTAGGTAGTGATCATTCCTAAGAACACGGGAAACCAAATATGAGCCACGAAACTTTGGCTCCAATTTACGCGATTCACCCGTGGCGGTTGGATCGTTCTGAATTACCACCAAGTCGTTTTCGTTATAGTACACGGGCTTGGCAAGTCTGCAGTCAAACCTTGCTTTCCAATTCTCCCGTTGTTCAGTAACTCAAAAAAGGAATAAAAAGAAAATGCACTTGTAAGAAAAAAACACGATTTTATTTCTCGGACTGTATCTTCATAAGCACAACTGCTCTCTTAAAAGGTCTAATTCCAAGTGACGAGAATAGTTTCGCGTCGCACAATATTTGTGCACACCGCAGCCGTACATTTCACAGATGTCGGTCGCAGGTACCGTTGCCATTGTCTCGTCCAATGTCGAACGTTATCGGTTGTTCTTCTTTGTGTGCTCTTCGTTGCGCCTCGTGAAGCGGTATTCTGCCCTGCCCGTCGCTGTGCTGGTTGTATCGCTTGCCATTGGGTTGCTCTGTGTGTGCTGGCTCGGCATACATTTGGTGTTACATTCTTGGTTTTGAACACCCGTTGACAACGAATATTTTCAGCAGCTTGTTCTTGTTTTTGACTGGCATTTGTGGTCTCGGTGCTTTCGACGTCATTTTGTATTGCGGCGACGAGCCGATTTTGGATGACGTTTTTGAGCTGAAAATACGAGCTCATTCGGAGTAAAGCCAGTCGTTGAACTTCTTTGCGAGTTGACGGTCCATTGGAGATCTCTCATCCCAATCTTTTGGATGTTCTGCTGTTGTTCGAATATAGGACAGTATAATTCCGTTCGTCCTTTCGACCTGCACATTGGCTCTTTGTGTACGGACAGCGGTCTTCGTGTGCTGAATGTTGTTGTTGTTACAGTATGCTTCGAATGTTTTCGAGGTAAAAGCAGTACCTCGGTCGGTGACGATCCCTGTTGGTAAGCCGGAATAACTGGTAATTTCGTTTAAAACATTAATTAGAGGAGCGGTTTTCGTACTTTTAACCGCCTTGACGATGAGAAATTTGCTAAAAGCATCGGGTAAGGCTAGAGCATGCGTATTGCCACTGCGAGATCGAATGAAAGGTCTCTGATGATCGAGATGCATTAAACAGAATGGTATAGGCTCCGCGTCGTCATAGTGTAATCGACCTTCAGGCCTACCTCCACGAGATTTGTTGTAACAACATTGGATGCACGCAGAAATGTAATCCTTAACGTATTTACGCATCTTCGGGAACCAGAAGTTTGTCATGAAAATGCTGAACGATCCTCCATCGAATGGATTTAGGTACGACGAATTTTGGAGTATTGCCATCTCTTCGATATAGTCGGTGGTTCTGCAGATGGTATTCATTCTTCAGCTGTTTCTCTTGCTGTGATGACTGATTTCCCCTTTAAACTGCTACGATTTCGCGAATCCGTTCATCTTGAAGTTGCATTGAAAGCACCCAATCGTTTACGTCCATGGCCACGTTATAAATAAAACCAGCGGGCTCTACATCAGATGATTATTCATCAGGGGAAGGGCTTAGAGCGTCTACGTTAGCCATACGACTGCCTTGGCGGTGAACGGCTTCAAAATCGAATTCCAGCAGTTTCAACCAGCACCGCGCAGTTTTGGATTTCAATTCTTTATTCTCCTTGACTGTGGCGATAGCGGAGTAATCGGTAATTAGTCGGAAGTTTTTACCCAAGAGATAGATTCGGAAACGTTCCAATGATTCAACCACGACGAGCACTTCGAGCTCGTCAGTCAGCTTCGAGGGTCAGTCAGCAATAACATTGGAAATGCTGTACAGTGAAATTGTGCAGCTTAAGGAAGTAATGCTAACTAAAATCAATACTTTTGAAGAATGCAATGCATCTTTAAAAAAGAGAGTGGATTTCTTGGAGATGAGATTGAATACTCTGGACCAGCGTGAGAATCGGTGTGCAGTCGACATCATTGGCATTCCAAATGTTACCAGTGAGAATGTTAAAGAAAGAGTACACGAGCTATTAACTAATGTCATCGGAGAAGAGATCAGTGAGACCGAAATTGAATCGTGCTACGTAAAGAGAATTAGACCTAATACTGATAAGAAGAGAACACCTAACATCGTGTACTTAAAGTTCTCAAATGTTACACGTAAGCAAGCTGTAATGAAGAAAATGCGGGAGAGAAGAAATAAAGTCCCTTTGTCTGGTTCTCATCACAACAACAACGTTAATGGTGACGGCAGCAGCAACAGCATCAACAGCTACAAGATATATATCAACGACTGTCTCACGAGCTATTCAAGATCGTTATTGAAAAAGGCAAGAGAACTTAAAGATAAAAATATATGTCAATTTGTTTGGGTTAGGAATTCTTGTATACTTATCAGGAAAGGAAGGAGATAGAGTAATAAGAATTAATTCTTTTGATGATTTTCATAAACTTGAAAGTTTGAGTATTTAATTTAAGCTATGCCTAATAATAATTTCACTTTGAATTCTCCTTCTAGTAGTAATATTAGTTTTTCAATTAATGATAATCTGAAATGTTTCTGTGTTGACCATCAAGTCAATGATATTTCTTCTGGTTTCTCTATTATACACCAAAATATACGTAGCATGAGAACTAATTTTAATGCATTTCTCTCTCATCTCACATCTTTGGATCATTTACCTGATCTCATTTTCCTTTCTGAAATTTGGATTTTTGAGGAAGAGAGATCTGAATTTGATATCATTCCAAATTTTATATTTGATGCTCATTGTAACGATTCATATGCAGCTGGTGGAGTCGCGGTATATTTTAGAAATTCTTTAAGAGAGTGTGTAGTTAAAAAATGTAAATTGGTGAGCGCATTATAAGTGTTAGTTGCGAAGTTTCTGGTATTCACTATTGTTTCATCTGCATTTACAGACTACATAAATGTACAATCAAATGCTTTTTGGAAGAATTCACAGAATTTTTAGAACTTCAGAGATCCAAAAATGTAGTATTGTTGGGGGATTTTAATATTAATATCCTCTGTGATACTTCAGATGTCGATTGCTTTCTGTCTGTCCTGTATTCGTTTGGTTTTATGTCCGTGCTAAATGAACCTACGCGTTATAATTCTTGTTTAGACCATATTTATATAAGACTGCACCGGAACTGTCGAGTGGACTACAAAACAATAGTATATGACTTAAGAATTACTGACCATAGTTTGACTTGTATTCAACTGAATTCTCAAATCACCCGATTAAGTAAATCCGAAGTCAGAGAATCCGCCAAAATAGATTTTGTCGCTTTAAGAACTCATCTAAACTTTGAATTTTGGGATGATGTTTACGCATCTGTTAATCCATCTTTAGCATTTGATGTGTTTCTTAATAAATTACAGCACTATATATCGATCTGTCTCCAGAGGAAATATAAAGTAGCCAACAAACTAAATCGTCTAAAACAATGGATGTCTACCTCACTCTTGAAAAAAATCCAAAAGAAAAACCAACTCTGTTTACTCCTTAAAAAACACCCAAATAATACTAGACTAAAGAAATATTACGTCAAAATTTGTCGAGAGGTAAAAACAGAAATACCAATCTGTAGAAATAATTACTACAGCAACAAATTAGCTAATAGTATTGGTAACCCTAAAAAAGAATGGCAGGTGGTTTCTGAGATCCTAAACAAAAATTTATCTAGCATAGACATTATTCTAAACAATAACAACTCTACTATTTCTGAGCCTTTAGAAGTTGCAAACGTGTTTAACAATTTCTTTTCCAAAGTAGGTTCTTGTCCTAGTATATCTAATGCTAGTTCAACTTCTTATTGTGACCATAGTATAGTAGAAACCAGTTTTCAGCCTGAGAGTTTTTTCTTCGAAGAGTTTACTCCACTTGAAATACAAAAAATAATAGCTTCAATCGAAAGATCAAACTCAACTTCGTTTGATAACATCTCAAGCATGGTACTAAAAAATATATCTTTTCAAATCTCCGATGTTCTATGTTTCATTTTTAATAGTTGTGTATATAAAGGTATTTTTCCCGACTCCTTAAAAATAGCGATAGTGATACCACTTCACAAGAAAGGTGATACCACCGTCTTGAACAATTATCGTCCTATCTCACTTTTATCTGTCTTTTCCAAGGTTTTTGAAAGAGGTATTAAGTCTAGAATGCTTTCTTTCTTAGATAGGGCTCACTTTTTTAGCGAGCATCAATTCGGTTTCAGAAGCGGCAAATCTACTGAAACTGCATTATTAAAACTGATTGGGGAGATTTATACTAGTCTGAATGCCTCCCAAATTTCTTCTTGCCTATTCATCGATATAACTAAGGCATTTGATATGGTGAATCATACTTTGCTTTTAAATAAACTGTTAAATGCCGGTTTCAGAGGTTTTATTCACGACTGGTTTTCTTCCTATCTCTCAAATCGTAAGCAAATTGTAAGAGTCAAAAATGCATTGAGCTCTGAAAAAATTTTAAATATCGGAGTTCCGCAAGGTTCAGTCTTGGGTCCGACTTTATTTCTAATATATATTAATTCCTTATTTATCCAACCATTTAAGGGCAGAATCACAGCTTTTGCTGACGATACTGCATTATCGTATTCTAGCAACAATTATCTCAATTTATTTTCGGATGTTAATAACGACCTAGATATACTACGACGATGGTTCAAGGGGCATAAGCTGGTAATTAGTAGTAAGACTAAGTTTATGGAATTCAATATCAAGGGTATAACTTGTGATGACTTACCACTTTATTATCACTCACCAAATTGCCTACGTTTTCGTCTAAATAACCCAACTACCCCTGGTATTATGCCTTTTGATGAAAATATAAATTGTAGCGACGATTGCTTTAGAATTGAATGTGTCGACAGCTTTAAATATCTGGGCATCATATTGGATAATAAGCTTAATTGGAATGACCACACTCTTTATCTAAAGCATTATCTTTATAGGGTTGTCAGACAAATGTACCATCTCAATCTCTACTGCAATCTTAATGTTTTAAAAATGGTATACAATGGTTTATTTAAATCAAAGTTGCAGTATGGTATCTCTTGCTGGGGTGGCGCTTATTTTAATAAAATAGAGCCTTTATTATCTAAACAAAAACATGTTATTAGAATAATGGCTAAAGTCGATCGTAGGACACCTAGTTTCGAGTTGTTCAAATGTTTAGCAATTCTTCCGTTAAGACATCTATACTGTTATAAAGTTTTAAGAATATTTTTCGAAAATTCCGGTTTTTACGATGTTAGATTTCATGAAAGTCATAATTTGCGCGTCAACACAAGAAACTTCGTAACTATTCCAATTATTTTCAAAACACACTTTTCACGTTTCTATTTTACTACCGCTCCTCGACTTTATAATTCTTTACCAGAAGACCTTAGATGTGAGAGGAAGAAAACTGTATTTTTAAATAGTATTAAAAAATGGCTCTTCACTTTTGACCATAATGAAATAGATACAATTTTTAATCCAGTGATATAAATTATTATTGTTTTACCATTTTTTTTTCTTTAAACTATATTTTCGCATTGTATTATCCCCATCAATAGTTTTTTATTATTATTATTGTTTAATCTAAATTTTTTGAATTTATAAGTACTTTCGCCACTTGTCATAGGCAACAGATTGTACATAGCTATTTCTTGTTAAATAAGTAATTGAAGTATTATCATTTTAAATTCATATTTTTTATAATATATAATTTATCAAGAAATAAAGAAAGAAAGAAAAAAAAAAAGTACATGACTGGTTGCCATTTCTTCCCTTCGATGGATTGTAAAAGAACTCCAGCAAGGCCGAAGCTACCAGCGTCGGTGTGAACTTCGTGACGCTGCTGCTGCTGCTGTTTTAGCTGTTGTCGTTGTTGTGTCTGCTCTTGTTGTTGTTGCTGGTGTTTATTTTGCTTTTGTTGGTGTTGTTGTAGCACTTGTGCTATTGTATTTGTCTGTTGTTTTTGTTGGGACTGCTTTTGAGCAAGCTGCGACTGCTGTTGTTGTTGACCATTTGCTGTCCTTTTATGGCCAGTACCGTTTGCTGTAGCATTTTGATGCCTCTACTTATAGAATCGATTTCTTCATCTTCATGGTCCGATTCGCTTGCTGCCAATAAAGCGAAGTTGTTTCCTGCTCTCACTCCACCAAGCTTTACAGTGGACATTGGTAGGGTGGACGTTGTACAAAGTTATAGGTTGGCTTTAGCTTCATCTTTCTCTTTGGCTTTGGCGTTTGGCTCGAACCACTAGAAACCTCACCTGATATCTCAGCAGACCCCGCTATTGGCATAGCGAACCCCTCTCCGCAAATCCATCAAGTGAATTTGTATTAAGCAAACACTTTTTTATTAAAAATTGTCTTTTTAAATGAATTAAACAAATAAAGAAAAAAACTTTCGCAGAGGCTGGGAAGCGAACCCACAACCCCGAGATTTATTTTCCGGGTCTCTACCACTTCGGCTGCTGAACACTTGAAAATTTGTTGTTTAACACTATATTTATTATTTTTCCCCCTTTGTAAAGCCGAACACGAAATACGTCTGATCTTCGCTGAGTTCTATGAACGACTCGTCTGATGAATGGGCTTGAGGTGTCCGTTTACCCCTACACTGGAACCAGCAGATGACATAGTGTTATCGAATAGTTTAGCTATAACGTTAGTTACTATCTTTCTTAAAGTCAGCTAACAAGCCTCTACAGTTAGCCCGTCTTTAGCAAACTGCCTAAAATTGTGCACTAAAAGTTGGTCGAGATCCCCCTCTAAAGTGAAGTCTTCCTCTGCTGCGTTGTCCCTCCGGGGTAGATTCGAAGACTCTGCGCGCCGGGGTATTAGTGTTCATTTGCTCTACATGTCTCAGCCATCTTAGGCGACTGATGGGCAGTTTTCCCAGTAGGTCGATGTCGCTATATAGCTCGTATAGTCCGTTGGTTGATCTTCTCCTCCAAAGCTCGTCAACGCAAAAGGGACCGAATATTTTCCGAAGGATTTTTCTATCGAAACTATAAAAGATATGGCTTCTTCGCCATAAAGCACTGGGATAAATAGGATCTTATATAGAATTTCCTTAGTCTACTTTTCTGAGTTCTCAACCGAAAGAAACAGCGATTTTCAGGAGTGATTCTCCGTTTTATTTCTTCTGAGCTGTTGTTGGCAAAAATTTCCATCGGCGGACGAGCATGGCAGGTATTGCGAAACTAGGCATGGTTCTCTGTAGCTCATCTCTATAGATGCAGTCGAATGCGGTCCTAAAATCGATGAAATGATGGAGGGTAGCGATTTGGACTCCATGAGCTTTTTCCAAAATTTGCTGAAGTGTGCAAATCGAACTTTTCTGGCCTGAAACCGCACTGACAAAGACCGATTAGATTGTTGACGAAGGGTTTTGGGACGTTTACAGAATATGCCAGATGAGATCTGGTACGCAATGTTGAGGGGGCTTATACCTCTATAGTTGGTGAAGTTGAGGGGGTCTAATTTTTTGTGGGTCAGGCAAACGATAACGATATTCGATTCATACACTCCTCTGACTAGATTTGAGAAATAAATTGGTGTATGCTGTGTACAAAGTCATTTCCAGATCTTTTGGTTTTTAGCTTAGGTATTGCTATCCTTACTTCGTTTTGTTCAGGTGGGCGGATGTTTTGGCTATCATCCTCTAAGTTGAGTTGTCTGCTCTGCCTGACGACGGGATGTTGGTTTCCTTCGCCGTTATACAGTCTGCCGAAAAAGTTATTCCATATTCTCAGCGCCGACTGTCCTCCTTCATCTCTACAGGCTTCTGTACAGATATTCTTGCTTTGACACGTAAAAGGAACCTGTTGGAAAAACTTTCGTACGTTAATCCTGGAGTACAAACTCTCACTATCTTCGATCGCGTGCTTCTCATGCTGTTTTTTCTTCTTCTGGAGAAGCCGATGTTCTTCCCGTCTCTTCTGCTCGTAGAGCTCACGAGCGGCTCTCGTTCTTCATTGAAACATAGCTTCGTTTTTTGTTTAGCTGCGTGTGCTTGCCGACATACTTCATCAAACCAGGGATTTCATGGTGCTGGTCGGATAAAGTCTTACAAATAAATGCAGCGCGTCTGTTGGCAATTTGGCAGCGTTGCCATTGGTCTTCGGTAGGACGTTGGGAGATTTTGGGATAAGCATTCGGCAAAGATTTGTACGGTTCTCTACATATGCAGCTTTACTACGTCATATCTTCGTATAGTAGTTTTTCTTTGTTGTGGCGCTTGGAAAGATCACATCCGCACCTTGGCTGTAAGAAGGTGGATCGGAATCACTGTTGGCTGCCTGGAAAGTTCGGATGTCCAGAATACTGGAGGCATGCCTTAGTCTATTGCCATGACCGCCTGTGTGTATTGAGATGAGGCAACCGTGTGCTTACTATACTTCGTGCCGCCCCAAAGTCAATATGCCTAAGCCCATCGCCAGAGGTGTCGTGTCATACTTCGAACATTGCGCATTTGGCTTATAGAGGATCTCGTAGATCCTTTCTTTGTGGCGTCGTCCGTATGGGAATGGGCGCATATTGGGCTTTTGTTAGCAAATTTATCCTTGATAAGATTGTCATAAGACGCTCGCTTACGACACGGAAGTTCAAGACTTCTTGCATAAGTTTGTCGAATTTGGCAAATCCGCACCCGAATAAGAGCTGTGTATTTTCCCTACAGCAACCACTATAATATATATCACCGTTTTTCATACTACTTACAACCGGCTCATCCCATCGCAGTTCCTGGATGGCGGTGATATCTGTGTGATAGCATTCAAAGGCCTCTGCTGATTTCTCTACTGCACATTGCCTGTAAGTGGTCGGAGTACCTCACGTGCAGATCCGAAGTTTGTTTTCCTTTAAACGTTTGCAACGGTGTTCAACAGTGAATACATTTCTATCCGAGACCATTAATTGTTTTGTTGTAAAGCTAAGCCACCAAGAAAGCGATAATCAAGAAATTAGGTCAAAGAGGGGAGGAAGTTCA
Organism: Volucella bombylans; assembly: GCA_949129095.1. Lineage (NCBI taxonomy): Eukaryota > Metazoa > Arthropoda > Insecta > Diptera > Syrphidae > Volucella > Volucella bombylans. The sequence goes on from OX422140.1 coordinate 12,804,134, forward strand.
AACCCACTCTCAAACCTGTTAAGCGCTTTTCCATAACTACTTCGACCAATTAGTTATTGAAGCAGGGAAAGGCGACAATGTCAGCATCAGATAAAAGCAGGTCGCTGTCGTCTTATGAATGCAAACTTCCTAGTTAAGGTCGCATGAACACCACATAGTTTAAGTGCTAAGAGGCTAAACACAAGATGTTCTATTGGTTAACAAAGCTTAGTTCAACAAAAATCTAAAAATAAAGCTGAATGAGCACCTGTTTAGCATAACAAACTTTTAAGTTTTCAGAGCATTCATCTGTCACAAAATACTGCAGAATCCTATGTATTGCACTTCCCTTAGATACAAGGATTCGGCTTGCGGGTTCCGAAAAAACGTTCGAGTAGAGAAGTCGTTCCAGACTCATCAATATTCAATAGAAAATCTTAGGCGAAATTACAAATTAACAGACTTTAAGCACTGCCTTGGTTTGGTTCGATTTGACTTCGAATTTTCCGACTGTCGCCGCAGTGCATTCGATTTTAGTATTAATGTCATTGTCTCGGAGACATGAAATCAAAGCATTGAACACAAATACAAGATCTCTGGGAGCTCTATCGAGCGCTGTTTTCAAATCGATGACATCATTGTATGGATTTTTCGTAGCATTGTTTTTCTATCATTATTTGTAAACTTTAAATCGAGTTTATTGACGGCCTTCCTCTCGCAAAGCTCCATTTACTGTCATCTATACTCAACTTTAATATGACATAGGTTCCAAAGAATCAGGAAGAGTATCGGGTTTTTCGCAAGAAAACGTGAGAGAAATCTTCTTCTCGAGTCCATGGAAATGTGCTACTTAAAAGAAGATGTCCGTAAGTTTAAGCAGAAAATACGTCAAGCTAGAAAAGGACCACGGAAAAGGACTGGAGCGATGAACTGAGCGATTTTTATATGCGACAGCCTTCTCTACTTTTCACAAAATATCATAGTGGCAGAACTGATGTCGTCCGATGAAGATGGGATTGATTTTTTTTTAAGAAATGAGCTGGGACAATACCTTATATTTCTTTGTGGTCTCTACACAAATTTATGAATGTTCGTAGATCCTCTGGAAGACCGTCGAGTATTCTTTTTCCGGAACGTCTCGCAGCAACCTCCTCACGTTTCCTTGTATAGAATCAAAGCCATCATCATCTCTTTCTATAGTACACTTCAGCTTCAGGTATAGAAAAATTTCGGCACGTATGGTGGGTGATTGATAACTGAAACTATGTCAAAAAGTAGGTAACATATTGTACGAATATAAAGACGAATGCGCCGGACCATTATTTTGGAGTAAGAACCAGAGTTACAGCGTTGACTGTTTGGATTGGTGGGACGAATTCGTTGGAAAAAATGCCATTGGAATCGAAAAAAGAAATTAGCATTACTTTCCCTTTTGATTTTGAGCCGATCTTCTCTTGGACAATCTTCCAACTATTAAATTATCTTGTTTCGAGATGACCTCTCTGGAGGTATGTACTGTATAGGAATACTTTCCTTATTCAATGGCAGCCTTCACAGGGGTTCTAGGGGTTAAACCCAGGACCTGGCCCTCCAGGTTGAAAGTTTTGCGTCGGCGTAACTTTCCTACTACGGCAAACCCAAATTTTTCAAAACAACGACAAGTCACGGGACCCCAGCAAAGGAAAAGAAGAGAGTGCGGAATGTTGGGACACTTAACAGTCCACGTTTAGCCGGAAAATTGGCAGGGGCCCTTGAATGCTATCATATAGATATAACCGCCATCCAAGAAGTGTGATGAGATTGGTCAAGCAAGATTGGTCTTGAATTTCCGACACATGAGTGAGCGTGATAAGCTAAGATAAGCATAATATGCCCTCAGCCTAGCCCCACCGGGAAAAAATGGACGACATAAGGCTTCGTATGCATATTCTACACGACATCAGGTCTGGTATCACACTTTGCGGAGCGACAAAATGTCACTAAGGTTTCCTCATCTCAATATACACAAGAGGTCATGGTAGCGTCTGGATCATGACGCGGTAAACCAAATCGATAACTTTGCGATCGACGTATTGCATGCCACCAATATTCTGGACATCCAACCTTCCGAGAAGCTAACATTGACTCGAATCAATGATTTGTTGTACGAATGCGGATTTCTTAAGCGCCACAGCAAAGAAGAACTATTCTGAGAAGATATAACGTAGAAAATCTGCAATCGCAAGAGACCGCCAGAATCTTTGCAGAAAGCGTATACCGAAATCCCTCAACATCTCGTATGCCGCCAGCATCTAGTAAGGAAAACCGCCGTCAACACTACCACCGTGCCATCAGAGACGCCGCAAATGACGTGCTAGCACATCACATGCACAAGCAGCATACAGGAGCTCCAACATATTTTCAAAGATTTTAACCCGGATATGACTGCGTTTATAGAGACAAGCTATACAGAGCCAGGTCCAGTTTTAGCATCCCAGTCAAACTCGTCTGCCTTGCACAGACAGACGAGTTTGAGGACGCTCTCTCCTCCGTCAAGGTAAGTAACGACTTAGCCGAGGTCTTTAATGTTGAAAAAGGTTTTAGATAAAGTGACGCACTTCTAGCGTGCGAGTATGCTGGTGATACTTATATAATTGGCAGACCTCAGCAGGCCATATATGCTGTATTCTCTCAACAAGAAGGGACACAAACATCGACAAATTGGACAGAATGTCTTTGTCGACAGCTACATATATATGGGAGGTAGTGAGGTGCTTTGGCTCTGGTATCAATTCTGCCTACAACACCGTGGAAATAAAACGAAGACCAGTCGTTCTTTATGGCACTGAAGAATGGTACCAGATAAAGATATTTTAGGTCGAGCTGTACAGGGACATCGATCTAGTTAGAAACTCCACGTCAGTTGGCATAAATTGCTAGAACATGAAGAGCAAATGGACCTTAACGCTCCGGCCCGCAGAGTTTTCGAACCTAACACAAGGACAAGGCAGTAGGGGAAGATGTATATATATTTTGTTTTTAGTTTTTACCTTAAAATAAAGATCAACTTTCATATGCGATACTTTTCGCAATTAAACTCCAGATTAGAGGTTGACGGCGCCGTGTAGTCATCGTTGTAGAGCAGTGAATTTCTGTTAATACTAGATAGTCTATAATACTCGCTGTCTAAAATGTTTGAGTCGGCGACACTGCTGCAATTTGAAATAGGATCAGCAGTGGCCTGGCAGTGGCCAGGACTTGAAGAGACGATTATTTGTGGAGAGGCAGCATCACTGGTTAGTATACTGCAATCGCTGTCATCTGTCACACCGACACTTGTATAGAAATCATCAAATTTCGATACATTAACATTCATTGTGACAGTTTGCTGTGAATTTTCTGGAAATAATGTGACATCATTATTGCTACTGGAGAGGAGGTGATTTTGCTGACTATGTTGCTGTTGCTGTTGATCCTCCAATTGTTGTTGATGCTGGTAATTGGTGACCGTAGTCGTATGAAGTAATTGCGTCTGCTGTTGAAGATTGAAGTGTGAATCCGACTGCAGATGAAGACTATTGAGGTTGGTGTTATTAAGTTGGTGCTGTTGTTGCTCCTGATGTTGTTGCTGCTGTTGGGTTTGTGGTTGATTACTTAATTGGGCAGATTGTTGCTGTAGACTTTTATACGAATTAAATGGTTGTCGTAGGTTATCTGCTTGCAAACTGGCAGGATGTAGGTTAGCGTCATTGAAAATGGTACCCTTGTCATCGTTATATCCGAAATATTGCGAATAATCCTCGAACATATGCGAATCAAGGCCATATTGGAAGAAATCTAATAATTCATTAGTTGTTAATTTAGCGCCTTCTGGTGAATTTGGTGAATGCGATATAAGTGTGTCAATTGGATCGTTCTCATGTTTGATTGTCTGAGCAGTGAGATTGATATCCGTGCTGTTGTCGTCATCGTGAATAGGGATAAGTTGCTCATGTTGGTAATTGTGAGCAATAAGATTTGTTGTTGTTGTTGTTTTTGTTGTTGTAGCGGTTGTTGTATTTGTATTATTATTTGAATCGTTTTTGTGTCTTTTACTACTGCTACTACTGTTACTGCTGTTAGTTATTGTTCGACTTCGTTTGGTGGCAGTGTTATGTTTGGTTTTACGGCCGCTGGCAGTGGCTGTTGCTGAGGTGTTTGCTGCTGTTCCTTGTTTACCTGGTGTCGATGGTGATGGCGATGTCGACGACAGCGACGATGACAACGATGGCGATGAGGTTTGATGTTGTCGATTATTATTATTGCATTGTTGGTGGCCGGATGTAGTACTTGTGGAAGGGGAATTGGACGAGCTACTATTTAATTCTCCACCAGACGGTATTGTCTTTGAAGATTTACTTTGTTTCTTTTGTGGACGGTACTTGTAGTCGGGATACTCTTTCATATGCATTTTACGTAAACGTTCCGCTTCATCCATATAAGGTTTTTTCTCTTTCTGCGATAAACTCTTCCATTCACTACCAAGATTTTTCGATATCTCTGCATTATGTAATTCCGGTGTTGTATTAATGATTTCTCGACGTCTAATTTGACTAAATACCATGAACGAATTCATTGGACGTTTTACGTGATTGGGACTGTGACCACAAGTAGAAGGAGATCTCAACCGACTTGCAGTGTGCAACTGGAGGCAGTTCTCTAAAGACACGGCTGACTGAAGAAGCTTATTAGTTGAGGCCCAGGGTCACCCGTATAATCACCTATGTGAGTAAGCAAGGATCGATTGCCCTGTTCTTAAGACAAAAGTTCCATCTTAAATTCTCCTCCGAAAAGATAAACTATCAAACGTACAGATATATGCCTTAAATCGCAATAGAAACCACAGATTCCTATATCTTCTTTAGTATCCAGACTCAACTGCAAACATTGAAGCAAATTAGCGTCACATAAATTAAACTACTCTGAACGTACGGCATAATTTTGAAAAATTAGTGAGTCCAAACTTTCAGCCAAATATTGGCTCTCAAAATCATAACACACATTTTTTCGAACAAAGTTTTAGGACGCGTATTGTGTACGAAGGCAAAGTTTCATTTCTACGCCGGTACTGCCAGACAGAAAAATATAAATAGCACGCCTTCACCATATAAAAAACATTTTCAGGAGAATATGATGTGGCGACCTCTCGTTAAACCCCTTGCTGCAGAGACCTCATAAAAGAAAAGAATTTGTATTGTATATCAAACTAAGAACAAAGAAAATTATTTTCTCTTCTGTTTAAAGGGCAATGACGAGATAACCTTTATTACATATTCCCAAATATTTATGTAAATATAATACCTTTCCCTTAGCTTTGGCTAAAAGCTGCCTAAGGACAGAGCTGGTCATGTTTTTATTTGTTGAAACCAAAGGTCACCTCCTTCCCAATAAAATGCAAAATCAACCGTTAAAACTCGAAATGTACCCTCAATCACAACCTTTAAGCAAAAGCAAAAAGCCTTTAAAATCAACAGCGGCATGTGGGTCTAAAATCACGAGGCTGCTTTTATGTATCCTTAAATTAATTCTCCATAAACAATCCTCTCAATTTTCTTCTCTCCCATTGAGCTTGTCGCCTTTAAAATTCCAGTGGCTGCATTGAATCCTCCACGTACATAAATGATTAAGTGACTCTCCCACACAATAGCAATGATTTACTCTCAAGTTCCGGTTGTATGCGGACGCAACTAACCCGGATCAAGAGACAGCAACTGAGATTTATTAACAAAAAGCCTTGCGCGTTTGCCAATCTATCGGTAAATTGCCGCTCTGACAAAACAAATATACTTTTCCGATTGAAAAATTAATTGCCATCGAACTAAGCAAAGCTAACCGAAAGCCTAAGCACCCGAAGGATGTTCAAGGAAACGGAAATGGTTTTCGCAATAATTTATTTCCAAATAACTTATCAGCCACGAATACGTACATATTTCTGAAATTTATGTTTCGATACTAAGATAATTCTCAGGAATCTCCTTAATTACCCTCACTTACTTGAACGGAAGCTGACACCGGCAACAATACTTCCGCGCCAAACCGCACAAGAACTTAACCCAAACCTCACATGCGACGCCAGATACGAAACCCCAACTAAAGAGCTACAAACTCCATTCAACCACAATGGATTCAACCTCCTTCGACTTTGAACAAATTTTAAGGATCATTGCCCCCTCAAAGCCTTTTCGGTTAACCTCAATCATATCCTAGACTACCGAGATTTCAGAGGCAAAAGATACTATCACACATGTCTGTTGGACAATTGACTGAGGGTTGGGAGGGTGGTAGAATAGATAAACATATTTCTCAAAACGCAAATGAGGTGTGAAATTATTTTTCGCTCGATGTAGAAATTTTCAAAAATAACTTTGAAGTGCCAATAATGGGGTAGTTTGGCATAAAATTGATTCGGAGTGCTACTCGTACTAATAAAGGGTTCGAGTCGTGTGCCATGCCCGTGATAACCATAAATGTTGAATATGCTTTAAACTAATTACATCTACACTACCCGAGGGGGACGGAGCTGGTAGTGCCTGTGATACTGATACATTTGTGTTCTTGGGGGAGGCTTTTACAGGTGTTCGTTATTAGATTAGCATTTCCGTTTCATTAGCAATCATCTTGTTTGGTGATTATTGAGATTTATATTATCTCAACCGTAGTCAGGATGTACAAGTACAATATTTCCGTCCGTAATATGGTGGGGAACATTCTCTGATAGGCATCGGCATAAATTCTTAAGTGACTTTTTCAATTCGAGAGGATGTAACATCTAAGGCAGTTGTAGTTGCAGAACATACAATAGATGAAATAGGAAGATGATCTACTTAAGAGCTTTAACACATACATATGTACGTGGATGGAATACTTTTCCGAATTAAATAGCACAAACGAATTCCTGAATATTCATGCTATTGTGGCTAATGGAAGATTTATGAAGATTTCAACCAACGCAAAAAGAGGGCCGTGGGCAGCACCTTGAGGCTCATGTCATATTATTATAAGCCGACTTGGTAGAGCAAATGGATGATGACTCCTATTCGTACTCTCCATGTATCGGCTTTTAGTTCCCGATTCTGCACATGGAATAGTGAGCTTCTCAGTGTACGTGTTGGGATACGGAGCCCATACCCAAGCTATTGGCAGAGTGTACTTTGCCAACTCTGTCACCGACGTACATTTTAGCTTGATGTTTTCCCAAGCATCGCATACTTCCAAAATGAAGCGTCTGAGGAAGTCCACAGAAGACTTATTCCCACAAGCTACAACTTTGCGTCCGCCCTCCCAACCATCGCCATGGAATTGAAGCTCCCCGTTTCCTGTGGTGTATAGTTCCTTCCACAGGACGTCTTTGAACTTCTCCTCGACGTCTTTCCACTGTTCGATTGTTAGACGACCACAAGTCTCCAGCAACGGGAAGCTCGTCTTTCGAGTCGCTTTGCTTACGACGCAATGCGGATGAAGTACCAGCCTTCACCTTTTTTGCATCGTTCGGCTACACGACGTCGTCGGATCTGCTTCTCTTGCTGCTGAAATTTGCCTTATTTCCAGGAACGCTAGCTCCCTCTTTTAATTTAGCCGCGTAGGAGGTAAAGGGCGCCTGGTCGGCTTCCCCTCCCTTTTTTGCTGCTACATCGCCTTTGCTTGTCACCTGTTGAGGAAGTTGGCCAGGATTTCCTTCGCTCTCTCAAATGCGGCTTTTTCCCAATCGCTTAAACTTCTCAGCCCTCATATTTTGCTATCTTACGCCTAGAGTTACGTAGCAAAACCATTGCCCTTTGTTGTGCGTTCTTCGCACTCTTAACAGTGGTGATGGAAGCGACGGGCACAGCGGCTGAGCCAGCTATTTCGACTTTTTCCACCACCGCAGCCATGCGCTTCTTTCTTTGGCTCCTGGAGGTAACTTTGGCAGCGGATGTTCCAGCTGCTCTTTGTATCACAGGTGTAAGTACCAGCTTGCTCACCGGTGGAGTCGCTCTCGTTAGTGAGTGTTCTTTCGAACACCTCATTATCGCTAGCCAGTAGCTCCACTTCTTCCATTTCCCATTTCCCCTACTAGAAGGGATATGGATGAAGTCGAAATTTCGTGTTCACTCTCCTCTAACTCTTCCTGGACGGGGATGGTCTGTGTTAACACTTAACACTTAAAATGCCTGAACATGTGTTAAGATTTTAGGAAAATGGGACAGAGAGAGAAAGAAAGTGTTTTGGGCTCAGTGGTTATTTCGCTCCATGGCGGCATTGGACTTGTTGTTGTATTATAGGCAACCATTCGTCTTACGTGAATTATGTTGCCTGAAAATGTCTTTCGGGCGAGGCTGGGATTCGAACACCGAATCTTCCGTTTTGTTTTTCCATTTTTTAAAAATTTAATTCGATTCCAATGAGTATATCCGGAAATAAAAGGTTAGCGCAGGCAGCGCCGCCAAACCTGGGTGAGGCTAAGTATAACAGGCCCACGCCAAGGTGCTTGAGAGAGCTCGTTCGCTGTTGGTTTGACCCCCAACCTTGCATCCTTCGGCAGGGTTTGCTATTTGCTTCAACCACCACTGGAATCAGGTTTGGCAATTCTTAGTTCGCCACTTCTCAGCCGACCTAGTCAGTTGAGTCTTTTGCGACTTAAGCCGCACAGCACCGGCGTCATTAGAGATAACGCTCGCATCAAAGTCCATAAAATGGAATGATAAACTGTCACATATACGAGTATTTTAGAGAACACAAATCGCATCCATTTGGAAGCAATTTGTTGTTAGCGGTAGACTACGGCAAACAATTTTAACTTTAGAACAAACATCTTATAAGGGGTGACCAGGTAAGAACGGTGGGTAAAAGTTTTTGATGACTCGGTCCAATATATCTGGCGTTATTCAGACAATAGCGTGTCGAATGTTTTCCTCTACCTCGTGATTGGCTTGTTAGCGTAGACTAAGGACTTAACGTAGCACCCAGAGAAAATAATCCAGTGGTACTGATGAGAATTTATAGCGAGACGAATGTTACGTCTGAAGGCTTGAAGGGGCGGAATGCTACTGTCAATTTCAGTGAATTGAGTACTAGTGGTGAAAATAGCAATAGAACAGAGTGAGATACAAAGAATTATGTCAGTGTAAGATGGTGTCCAATGCCTAAATGATATTATTCTCACCTATAAGTTTTATCGCAAGACGATGTAAGTGCCATTCATGCATAATGGCTGGGTATTTAAATTTCATTTTAATGACAGCATACAGCATTGTGTTTTGGAAGGACTAAATTCCAATCTCTTGATAGTCCTCCAATTGGTTATGCTGCTAATATCGGCTTCGATGACAAATGTAGGCAAAAAACTCTAGAAAAACGGCGAATGTACATATCGGACGTGAAAAAAAGAACGATAGCCGCTTCCGAGCTTTACAAGCAAAAAAAGGGAAGAACATGGACTCCTCAGAAAAAAAGGAAAAAGTAGGAGAAGTGCTCAATCGAATAGCTATCTGCAAAAATGATGAAGCAATTCGCAAAGTAGAACCACAGTCGGTGCTCAGAATCAGAAAAGATTATTTCTGCAGATTGTTACACAGTCTTGATGAACAATACCCAACCGCCAAACAGAATGAACATGTTAACCTGGAGGAAGGGACATAACTTTTTCATCCACCCAACAAAGCTGCTGGACCGAATGACTTTACCGCCGAGCCGTTTAAAGCAGCAGACGGTGGATGGTTGAGCCCGTACTCAATACATGAAAGAATGTATGCCTGACGAATGGAACATCAAAATTGTTTATCACTTCACCTAAGATCACCAGAAAGTTCATCTGAACAACTATACGAGAATAAATCTGCTCGCATATAAAATCCTGTCTGCCATATTACGTGAACTCCTAAAGCCTTTGGTAGACAGTCTGGCCGGCCCCTATCAGTGTGGTGCTAAGCCAGAAATGTTCGGAACAGATAAAATTTTCGCATTACAGCAGATCTCAAAATCGCAACTAGAGAAACGAACTCATGGAGCTGTCAATGGAGTGTTTGCGACTAGTGAAACAGAAGCGACAAAGTCAAGTTTGCATCAATGGGGAATGGAGGAGACATTTGAAAAGCTAATTGTAAGCGAACCGACTCAGATGACTAGGTTAACCTGAACGTATGGATCCCAGCGTCCAGGCCCGGAAATGTTTCTACTCCAACCATGTGGGACAACGCCTTAGAGACCGACCTCATTCTATGTGCCATGTATAAGTAGAAGGGGACTCCAATCAATTTCGTGTGCATAGCTGAGCTGGCAAAAGACCGCATTATCTGAGGCCCTAGTCCAGTTCAGACTTCCGACTTCGAGGTACTATTGAAACCGAAACGAACCGAAAAATTTAGCGAAAAGCTCTATAAGTTTGGCAAATTGCTTAAATACATTTCCATAACACGCAAGCGTTGCAGAGGCCTGAGCTTTCCCTTGATGATTTGCCAAATTATACTCAACAAATTGTCACAGATGTTCTTCTGCCAAATGGGATGGTTCCCCTATCGATAGTTCAATCACAATCACAAGTAGTAGTTGGGCCTCTTTCGTAAAACACCTTATTCTCTAGAACTCCAGAATTAGGTCGTGCCACGTATACTATACTTTTCCTCCTAGACGTGTATGATTCTCAGAAGTTTGGGCCAACAATTTTCGCTCTTCTCGTGCAAGTACGCCATTTGGAAGCGATAAAATCTTCACCTAGTCTGAAGTATTAACGTAGAGGTACTCCGTAATTTAATGATACTTTATATCTAAAATACACCATCGGGGATAAGGTCCTCAGAAGTTGCATGACTTGATCAAAATTAAATTGCCATTACAGCCTAAACGTTTACCGCTGCCATTAAAGTGCCTCAAAGAGGTATTTGACCATGAAAAAATCAACCTCTCAAACAATTTCTCAAGGCCAAATAATAGCCCATTCAAATTAAAACCGTGATTACATCATAATTACCAGAAAACAATGACCCGAATTTAACAGTTCACACCAAAGAGTGATTTCAACTCCTGGAGGGTATTCTTACCTTCACCCTGCCTAACGAAGACCGCCCAACAACTACTCCTGGTGTGTCTCACACAGAAACAATTTGCAAATGCGCTTTTAATTCCTTGTCGCTCTTACAACAATGGCGGCAATGATTGTGGCGTTGGTGATGGCTTGTAATGCGAATAACAAAGCTCAATAAAAATTCCATGCGACATTGATTAATTACTGGCGGATTCCCTCGACTAAGTGGCACACGATAACTTTTATTGTGGCAATCTGGCACAATCTTAAGCACCAGCAGCCTGGATCCAGTGGCCAAAGTTGGTGGGCTGAAACTTTAACCAAATCCAGATTCGAAGCAACTTGGTCATCCCCACAATGATTAACAATAAGAAAAAGTCCATTAATTTGATTCCTCAAATCTCGACTGTTAATTCGGGACTCAATTTATTATCGACTTTCTGGGCGAATGACTACAAAAGCCTGTCGACACAATTCGTCGCAAATATTTAAATCTAATTTAAGGATTTCACGCGTCACTTTTTCGCCCAACCCTCCGTCAAAATACCCAGATATGGGTATGGGCTGTCTCTGTTCAAAAATTGAAGAAAAGTTTTGTGCGATTTTTCAACCAAAAAAGGCAGCAACTGTCCCGAAAAATCTCCAAATGAAAAGCGTAACAAAGCGAAAGGAAATCTGTATTTTTGTATTTTTTCGTTTTTTCGTTTTTTTTTTTTGTTCATTTCTTGATTTTTTTGTAAGTCCTTTCGTCGTCTTTTGAATGGAAAAGTTGGAGAGATAATTAGCATTGTGGACAAAGAATAAAGTCCTTGACAGAACAATTGGAGACGATTTTTTTTTTTAACGAAATGACAAAAGAGAAACGGAAAGAAATGTCCTTTCATTGGCTTTGTATGCGAATGAGTGTGGGTGTGTTAAAGTTAATTTTTATTCATTGATGCCTGTGTGGTGGCGGAAATTTGAAAATAATTCGATTAAATGATTCGCTGAGTTTGTTAATTGGTGCAGAAGATGGTTTTAATTGGTAGTGGCAGAGGAAGCACTGAGGCAGCACAGAGGCCTAAGCGATTTAGTCTTTTCCATAATTGAATAGCTTGCAGTCTTTTGCTTTAAATGTTGAAGTTTTGCCGCAATCTGACCATCTTGCGTTCTGCTAACACATGTGCGTATAGGAAAGCAGAAAACGGAATGAATATAATGACCTACGGAATATTGATCTAATCGGGTTTGCTACTTAAGGAGAGCTAACATCTTTTAAGGCATACGCAAACGCGAATTCTAGGTTTCGTATTCACATTAGGATTACTGAACTTTATTTTGGGTGGCAAATAGCTAACCGAAGTAGTAATGTACTTTAAACAACAAACTGCACCAGCCAGTTTGATCCCAGTTACGTACGCCAAGGGCGGCCGAAAATCTTCTTTTTTTGCCATCCACGTGGGCGCCTGCTGGAAATGGCTTTCTGTCTCGGACGATTAGTTTCAGATAAGAATCGGGTGAGGTGATCCATTAAGAAAGACGTGGGAGACAACCCTAAATCTCACTTGTAAAACAAAGGTGTCGAGGCACCCCTGTCGAAGGCTGCGTGACCAATAAGTTAATAAAGAGAATTGGTATCTAACAGTGCCCTCCGAAACTCGGGCACTGACTGGAACTGACCCACCCTTTTTGGACCAACATACAAATAAAAAAAATAAAAAATCGAGGACGAACGACTGTCATTGAGTTTAGCTGATTTCTCAGGAGTACAACCCAAATAAACAAACGGACTACAATCCTGCTATCAGCTAAATTCAACGGCAAGCCATCAAAAAAGTGTAAATCCTCTGGTACCTCCTTGAAGAGCAGGAACAGTAGGGCCGTCTTCATCCTCCGCAAGATTGCTATAAATGAAGCGGCGAATACTATGCATGAGAAAGATTCTGAGGACAAACTCGTATACCAAGCCATGATTGATGAATATAGCAGGCACACATTGACCACCAGAAAAATAACCGGGAGGGAGGTAAGAGAAACCGATTCCTAGACGAAACCACACATGCCTCTAGAGCAAGCAAGGCTGCTTCAGCAGCAGAAATCAGTCACTCCGTCGCCACAAAGCCCAAACACCATAGTCAACCCAATTCTTCGCAAACAGAGCGAGAGACCAGCTTCAGGTCGTACTAATAGACGAACTCTCATATATTTTTTTTTTTTTTTATAATGAGCGCGCGCTCAAGGGGTTTGAGTAACCTTAAGGTGACTGTACACAGCGCGGGCAAGGGAAATTTAGGGAGGAAGAAAAGAGAGGTACCGATGTACATTGTTTTTAAATGTTTGCAAGTTATAACGACCAGGAAATACAGAGATCGGCAGGGCATTCCATAAGCGAGTTGTACGGCTTAGGAACGAATCACGATATTTTGGAGTACGTCCGAAAATGGGCTTGAGGGTATACTGATGAGCATTCATAGCGAGACGGGTGTTACGGATGAAAGTTTGAATGGGCGGAATGCTACTGGCGATTTCAGTGGAGCACTGGTGGTGGAAGTAGCGATAAAACAAAGTGAGACACGAGACATTTCGTCGGTGTTCGAGGGTGTCCATTGATTGACTGATATTAGTATCGTCAATAAGTTTTATCGCACGTTTTAGGAGCACCTGACCAGATGTGGGCATTGTAAAAAAATTTTGTGCGGATGAATGCCTTATATATTGAGGCCAGATCAGAGGGGGTAACATATTTCTTACATCGCTTGAGGAAACCTAAACATTTCGCAGCATTTTTGGCGACATCAAATATGTGGTCATCCCAACGTAAGTTGTCATTGACACACATACCGAGAATGGAAAGTTTTTCGGTTTCGACGATGCAAGTGCCATTCATAGATAATGGCTGGGTGTTTAAATTTCGCTTTAAAGACAGCAGACAGCATTGTGTTTTGGAAGCATTAAATTCCACTCTGTTGAGTAGTTACCCAATTGGTTACGCTGTTGATATCGGAATTTAATGAGCTTAGCATACGCTGCCGCTTTCGTTCTACAGCCGAAGAGCAGGGCCGTGAGTTCGGAAACGAATATGAAAAGCAGAGAGTACTGTCATCAGCAAAGGAATATATTGGATTAGAAGAAGCAGACAAGAGATCGTTAATGAAAATTAAAAAGAGTGTCGGTGACAGAACAGAGCCCTGGGGCACACCAGCATTTATTTTGTGAATATCAGACTTGAAACCGTCCAAGACAACTTGAATTGAACGTTCCGAAAGGTAATTTCTAATTCATTGAAGAAGAGAGTCGGCGATCCCAAATGCACGCATTTTCGACAAAAGAGCCTGATGCCAAACTCTGTCAAATGCCTTAGAAATATCAAGTGCAACTATCTTGCTTTCGCCAGATTGATGTACGCTTTGGTTCCACTTTTCGGTGAGACATGCCATCAAATCACCAGTGGACCTGTTGCTACGAAAACCGTACTGCCGGTCATTGAGAAGTTTTCGTGTTTCGAGATATTTCATGAGCTGACGATTTATCAGTGTTTCCATGACCTTGGAAAGAAGGGACGTAAGTGCAATGGGTCTGTAGGAGGAGAGAGAAGATGATTCGCCTTTTTTAGGGACGGGCTGGACAAATGCTGTTTTCCATCTGCTCGGGAAGAGTCCTAAAGTGTAGGATTGATGAAAAAGCTTACGCAGTGGTTTTGCCAGCGAGGAAGAACACCTCTTCAGAAGAAGGGGAGATATACCATCTGGACCAGCGGATTTATGTATGTTGAGATATTTAAGTACTCTTGCTACTACACGAGTGCGAAAGTAGATTCGCCCCATTGAAGATTCGACGCACTCAAGTGTAGGCGGAGACAAAGCACAATCTGGGAGTGTTGAGCTGGCCGCAAAGTGTGCAGCAAACAGATTGGCCTTATCCAAAGAGCTGACAGCTGGAATGGCATTGTAAATGAGCGTTGGGATAGAGGATGAGGCGGAATTTCTAATGTTTTTGACGAACGACCAAAAATTTTTACTTCCTTTGGGACATTGCATTTTGCCTCAGTTTTTTGTTGTATAGGAATTTCACACGCTTAAGAAAGGCGTTGCAGTCATTTCTGGCTCGTTTGAACTTTTTTCGGTTTTCCTCTGTTGGGTTGGTCTTGTAGGACCGAAAAAACATTTCTCTAACCCTGACGGTCTCTTTACAGCTCGAGTCGTACCATGCCTTTTCTTTTGGTTTGATACTCTTCATCCGATGAGGAATAAAGGATCTCATTCCAAAGAGAGTGGTGTCTGTAATCATATCAGCAGCGGCATCCACGTCATTATCAAGGAAGCATAACGACCAGTTAAAATTCCTAAAGGAATTTTTTTCTCTAACTGTGTGGTCGGTGTACGAGAAATTAGCTGATATGACACAATGGTCCGACGAGCCTAGAGGGGAGAGCACATCAATGGTGTACTTATCAGGGTGAGAAGTTAAAAACAAGTCCAGGGTGTTGGCGGTATGACTATCAATGTCTGGTATTCGCGTGGGCTCATTTACAAGCTGCGTTAGGTTGTTTTCCGCAGCGAAGATCTCAACACACCGTCCTTCGGGTGTTGTCTGTCCAGAATGTCGAAGCCACCCAGAATTGTGTATATTGAAGTCGCCCGTAATAACGATTTCAGTATGAGGATACAGGGATACAATTCTTTGAATGGAGTCAGACAGCGCATCAAACTCGTTAAAGGTTAAATTGCTGTCCAGTTTGGGGCTTCTGTAAATAAAGCAGTAGTGTATAATTTGCTTACGGAGATGGAATTTTAACCACATGAAGTTGAATTCCGGATTGGAACATGGGTCACATTGTGCTGGAGTTTGGTAAGCTACATCACTACGCACATAAATGGCGAGACCGCGGTGAGAGAAAAATAATGTCACTAGTTCGTAGCCAGGTAGCTTCAGATCAGAATGATCTGAGAGGTGTGGGCGGGGATCTACCTGTGTTTCACTAAGTGCCAAAACAGCTGGTCTGTACTTACAGACGTGGACGTACGCAGAAAAGTGATTACTTTTTTGCCCGCGTATATTGCCTACGTCTACCCTGAATTCCCTAGTCATAATCACAAACAAACAAAGAAAACACAAACACCGACGATACTAAGCAAGGCTGCGAAGTGGAAATTCTGACGTTGGTTTACCGAATCAAATTGTTGTAGGTGTTATGCCCTTACAACAGTATGAAACAGTGCACCAACAAAATTTTCACTCACAACCCCGCTATCCATCAGTTGTTACATACACTCAGCCACTGCCCGTACCGTATGGTAAATACAGTAACGGCAGTGACTGAGTGCAAGCAACAGTACTTCGACTAGGAGCGGGTGAGGTGGGATACCCGCACTGTGTGATATTCACTGTCACTGCACTGCACTTTTGTTGTTTTTGTATATATATTTTTTTTTGCACGCGCGCTTTTATTTATTTTTTTTTTTTTGCTGCACAGCACACAACAATATTGCGAGTGCACTGGTGGAGCTGTGCACTCGACGGTGGTCGACTCGGTACTGAGTCGAGATGACGGCAGAAAAGTGCTGGCTAAGTGAAGCTGAACCAGACTGAACCTATGCTATATGAGGCTATGACTCAGAGGAGGTCGTCAGAGATTACCGGGTAATCAAGAGTGTGGATTAGTTTTCCAAGGATTTCCTTATCTCGTGCAGCGCTAAGATTTGTGTTGCGTGACAGGCGTCGCGTTCCTGATAGTCTAGAAGCAACAGCACTTAATGATCTTAAGATTCACAAATTTGCTGGTCCACGTAGTATATCTCCCCTTCTTCTGAAGAGGGGTTCTTCCACGTTGAAGAAACTACTTACTGGCGCTACATGCCTCAACCAACAAACGCCTCCAGCCAGCTAGATCT
Source organism: Volucella bombylans (assembly GCA_949129095.1). Taxonomy (NCBI): domain Eukaryota; kingdom Metazoa; phylum Arthropoda; class Insecta; order Diptera; family Syrphidae; genus Volucella; species Volucella bombylans. The sequence goes on from OX422140.1 coordinate 12,821,000, forward strand.
TCACCCAGCTGCCTCCAGTTTCGCACTTCCACTTGCGTCCGCCACCTGAGTCGATGTCTTCTTCAATTGCCCTGTCCCTTTGGGCCAGCTTGGAAGACTCTTCGGACCGGAGCATTGATGTTCATCAGCTATACATGACTCAGCTATATCAGTCGTTGGATCCTCAATCTTCTGGCTAAGTCGATGTCACCGTACAGTTCGCCGTTGTACCTTCTGCACTCACCGTCTATGCAGAGAGAACTGAAGATCATCCGAAGAATTTTCGCATGAAAGCAGCTAGGAGCACCCCCATCCATTTTTGATAAAGTCCATTCCACTGGATTATTAAAGTCTTGTATTCGAGAGAGAACTTTGCTTGTTATTAGTCTTCTTAGCCCAAAGAAGCAGCGGTTGGCAAGAGGTATTCTTCGTTTGATCTCAGCGTTGGACCGATTTTTAAAAGTTTGTACCTCTTGCATTTTCGCCATGCCTTGATTTGACACCAAAGGTCCCGGTGAGTTCTTTACCGACCTTGATGGAGCAGCGTGTATTCTCCAACGTCATCCTCGACAAACGGACGAGTTTGGTGGGGATGCCAAAGCTAATGCCTAGATCTATATATTTCATCTCAATAGATTCTGTCATTAGCGTCCCTAACATCGATGAATAGGTGGTATGTATCTGTTTCGAGCTCACGGATTCTTTCTAATGGTGGACTTTCCTGACGATACGGTAGACAGAATTTTGTATGCGGTGTTAAGAAGACTGTTGCACAGAGGGTCTCCTTTCTTGAGGACCAGACAAACGAAGCTGAGGTTCCATTCATCGGGCATGCTTTCGTCCTACCATATTTTGTCTTTGAAGAGCTGGGTAGGCTTTCTTTGACTTAAGCTTAGTTATGGCTACCTTCACTTCATCCAGTTTGGGCGGACGAAATTGTTGGTCTACATCGTCCAGGTGGAAAGGTTCATTCTGCATGACAGCGATATTTGGGTCGTTGTCGCCGTTATACAGTCTACAGTATTGCGACCCTAATACTATGTTCCCTCGTTCCTCTCTGCAGGTTTCAGTTCGGATTTTGTGTTGTTTCCGTGGCATTTTTTTTACCATTTGGTGAAACTTCCGAATCTCATTCCTGGAAAAGAGTCTTTCAATTTTCTCGACCGCAGGCTTCTTATACTCCTCTTTTTTCCTCCTGAGAAGCGGGTGCTCATCCTTCCTGTTCTGCTCGTAGAGCTCGGGAGCAGCTTTAGTCTTTCTATGCAGCGGCGCTTTGTATTCATCTTGCTTATTTGCATGTGCTTGCTGGCAGTTGTCGTCAAACCAATGGTTTCGTTGTGGCAGCCGAGTGAAACCAAGCACATTACTGGCGGTACCTTAGATACATTTTGGCCTGGCACTGGTCTTCAATACTTGATGCTGGCGGAATAGGACCTCTTAAGAAATTAAGGGAAACTCGAGCGAAAAAATATATGGCGATCTCTTGCGATTATAGCGGTCCAACATCAGACTTCCTAATAGTATTAACTTTCCTTTGCAAAATCACCGAGGATAATTTTAATGTCATAGCTAGGGCATTGATAGGTATGTCTTCTCAAAGAACTCATAGAAGCTATCTTTGAAGTCGTCACCTTTCTGCTCTGTGGGGACATGCGCGCATATAAGGCTAAAGTTGGAAAATTTACCCACAACACGTATTGTAACAAGGCGCTCGTTCACATGCCGCAAACCCAAGACTTCTTGCCTAACCATGACTCTATCAACAAATCCGCAACCGCAACGACGTTGCCGTCAATATCAATGGCCGTAGAAGATGTCACAGCTTATATTATGCTTTGCAGCAGTGCAAGGTGTCCGCTAGTGGTTCGGCTGCACGTGCCCTATTCGTTCCTTGTCCTTGTTTCGTTTGCCACTACAAAACAACTATGTAAGCTCTTTCACAAATCCCACTCTTCAGGACTCTTTCCACGCAGATGGAAATCAGCATTTGTCCAGGACGTCCCTGTGGAAAGTGAATTTTCTTCTCTCTCCTCCTGCAGACCCATTGCACTTGCATTCTTTCTTCCCAAGATCTTGGAAATATTTATAAGACCTCAGTTTATGAAATATCTCGAAGCACCAAAATGACCGGCAGCATTCCATAATTCAGTGTCCGTTGGGCTAACCAGTTTCGTGAAGATCGTGATAAAGTAAGGCATGCCACACTCCCTGGAAGGCTGAAAACGTTAACTGAAATATGTAGATTGAGTCGGATTTTCTTTATGAAGATCGTCAGGAAATATGTAGGGAAATGTCCTGATCATTATAATAAATGATTTGCAGAAAATAAAAACGTCGGCCTGTCGGAAAAGAAAAAAAGCGAGTTGACAGTATAACACCGTTGAAACAATTATTTGCCGTTAAAGGTAATGTACTTACGAGTATTTTCCGAGTATTCGCCATTGATGAAATGTTGGCTATAGACCTCGAGCTGAAGATGAAATCTTAGTCAAACGAGTGGAGCCTTCCTCTAAACCAAAAAAATGACCGGACTTCATTACTCGTAAGCCACTGATTTTGCTTGACAATGCACGCCCTCATATCGGAAACACTGCGATTGATTTATTGTGCCATCACGAATGAGAAGCCTTACCTTACCAGACTTGAGCTTACCAGACAACGACTTGTTTCCTTTGCGAGGACTGCGTTTTCCCTCTCTAAAAAGTGTTAGAACGCGGTGATGGGTGATGAACTGACTGCCATATAAAACCTTGTAGACGTTGTGAGTTAGTAATTGAAAAGCAAGGGCACTACTTACATTGAAGAGCTTTAAAGAAATACATCATAAAATAAACGTTAACTTTGAATAACGAAATAGTGTGTAGGTATTACACATTTTTCAAGTGGAATTCGATTGCTATTCTGGTCATTCTCGGGCAACGTGTGTTTCTCCTCGTTCTTCAATATATTTTGGAGATTTCTTTAAAATTTTGGATCATTTGCCCATGCTTAGACGTTGCCTTTATCGGGTTTTCCAATAAGGACTTGACAAGTTTTTTTTTTCTAAATAAAATGCAAACCATTTGAGATATTTCAAAAACTTTATTATCGGCTTGAAGTACAATCAAAACATTTAAGAATGGAACTCGACGTCGTTCATATGACCACCGCGGACGGAAACGGCCGCTATTTCGCGTTCAATGTTGGCTCTGAGTTCTTCCAACGTCGTCGGCATAAACCAATGACTTAACATAGCCCCACAGAAAATAGTCAAGCGGCGTTAAATCGCACGAACGAGGCGGCAAATCGACTGGCCCATTTCTTGAGATAACACGCTCACCATACTTACTCTTCAATAAATCGATTGTAGCGTGTGCTATGTGGCTTGTGGCATCATCCTGTTCAAACCACATGTCGTCCAAGTCCATATCTTCCAATTCGGGCCAAAAATAATCGGTGATCATGGCGCGATAACGCTGATCATTCACAGTTACTTGAAGGTCGTTATCGTCGACGAAAAAATATGGCCCAATAACGCCGCCGGCATGCAAACCGCACCAAACAGTTATTTTTTGTGTATGAAGTGGTGACTCATGAAGCTCATGTGGATTTTCACCCGACCAATAACGCATATTTTGCTTATTGACGAACCCGAGAACGCTTCAAATGGCCCATCGGTCTCAATTCTTGAGTCAGCTTGATCTTGTATGGGTGTTAACCAAGATCCTTACGCAAAATACGCCATAATGTGGTCTGAGCGATGCCCAATTCTTCAGAACGCCGTGGAATTGACTGATTTGGATCGTTTGCTACGGACGCCTGAACGGCGGCGATATTTTCGACATTTCGACCAACCCGTTGTCTCACTGACACGGCAACATCACACAAGGAATATGTAGACCCAAATTTTTGCACTAAACTTGTTATTGCCTGTCTACTAAGGCGAGAATTACGACCGAAAGTTGGAGTTACCGCTCTTAAAGTTGCAGTCACCGACTCCGAATTTGGGTAGAACATTTTTATAATTTGCAGACGTTGCTCGTTCGTATACGTTACCATGATGGAAATGTTGAGTTTACTGAATAAATTGACAGTGACAGTTTGATGATTGGTGAAAGAGTGCGTTCACAAATTAAATTCAAAGTTGTCAAGTCCCAATTGGAAAACCCTTTATGTTGAGTTGAGATGCATGGGGTAGTGGCGAGAACCAACCTCATCCAGCGAGCTAGTGCCGAGCAATTGCATCATGGATGCCTTCGTGGTATACTACACTCCTTAAGCAAAGCCTTCCAATTACACGAATCCCCATTTTGGTAATCTAAATTATTGAAATTATTGGATCTCTCTATTAGGTTGATGGATGAGGTTTCCTTGCCATTAGCCAATAAAATGACTACAACCACAAGTAATCATACACATGCCGTGTCTTTTGTTTTACTGCCCGAATAAACCACTGTAAATGTTTATATTTTGAGTGACATATCCTTACGCCTCCCTTTGTCAAAACTCATAAACCTCTGCGCATTTACACAATTTCAATTCAAACAGTCAATTCTATGAATATTCAATGTTGACACAATAAAAGCCGCAGGCATCAACTGAAATAAAACTCAGCCGATCGGCCCGTCATAAACAGAGACCCGAAAAATAAATTAATTAAGCAAATGGCTTCGCTATCGAGTATCCTTCCCACTCCTAAGAACACAGATTTTCTTATGCCAATTCAACACCGTTTTACATACACTGACACGCATATGCTATGATAAAGATATACACCATCCCCATCGACAACGCCTTTACCATCCCCATCACCATCTCCGCTTTTCTCACCGACAATCTTAATGAATAAACATGTGAAATATGTTATCTCTCAACCGCCATTCAAACGGAAATATGTCCTTCGAGTGCGAGTCACATTTTATCATACGTGTTTGTTTACACATAGCGCCGACACAGTATTCTTATTCGTATTTCACCTCCCCAACCCATCAACATATGTATTTATACCCAAAAAAACTTTAACGAGACATGTGCCATACACAAATATACATATGGAGATGCATAGATACATCATATGGGTACTCGTTCTCGTACTCGTACTTGGCACTTGTAACATAACATTCTCATAAGGGAGTGCGAGTTAGTTAAATCCTTAAACTTTTCAGCATCGTAAAATTTTATTATGAACGTGACTTGTCATTGTGTTTTTAGGCTCTCTAACTTAAGACTTTTGAAAATGTTGCACGTTGCGGGCCATTTTGTCAAAGTTATCCTTGTAGCAAGGACGCGGCACAGACTGGGCTTTGGTGTGGTATGGAGCCGGTGCGTAGGTGAGCAAACGCTTGTCGGCAATATACGAGTATTGTGTTCCACTTTACGCACTTATGTGCTGTTGTTTACAAAGTTTTGTTTGAGAGTACTTAACGTGCGTAGACGGGCGTAAATTGTTTGCCCCCCATCGGGAGTAAGTTGAATGACTTTTAATTGGCGAGTATCCTTGTTATCCACAAATCTGAATGTAAACTCTGCTTGCATTGCAATGAATACTGTCGTTCTTATCTGGTATCAGCAATATGCAATCCAATAGGCGAACATTGAACCCACACCAGAGTCCATCGTAAGGATTCAACGAGGATTTGTGCAGCTAAAATGCAAATCGATACTTCATTAAGATATTATGCGGCTGATAAGCGATGGTACATTGGTCGTCTTCAGAGACTCCTTTATCATCTGCATGATATCAAATTAACAACAATACATACATTGTCTTTCCGAGAATGTAAGACGTTGGGTTTGGTTAAATTTGGTTGAATGACTTTAAGGCGGATTGCTGAAATACTAAAATGATGGCAGGGCATGATTACTATGCTTTCGAAAATTTTCAAAGTCATGGCACACTGGTTACAAACATTGTACTGAATTTCATGCGACTCCTGGCACTATTTTAAAAGTTTAACCAAATATGTATTTAATCAAGAAAGTGTTCTTCCTTCCTTTGGCTACCCTGTCGTGGCAGGAAGGCATAAGAGTCAAAGATACTAAGGGTCTAAAAAGAACCCTGGCGAGATGACAAACTAAGTGCCAAAGACGTCCAAACTAGACGTAAAACGTTTAAAAGTGTGGAGGTTACCTCAAAGGATTATACTCCAGGTGGTACTCGTAATAGCGACAATCCAGCAGTGGTCTTTTCGACTGCGGCCCCAACCAACATTCTTCTAAAACCCCGCACTGGTTTCGACGCTGATCCAGGAGCCTCAGGATCACTTGATTTCGACGACTCCTCCGGCTCTTACTACGACACATTCGGTAGATTGAGCTGGAACGATGGACAGAGTACCAGATTCTCCTTGCCTATTAAAGTTAAACTCCATCATAACAGATCAATGGTTGGTCAGAGTGCTATTTCTGACAGCTTGCCTCGGGAAACCGCAAACTTGAAACGGGCTCCAGAAGAGGCTGAAGGACTACCGTTTAAGAAGAAGTTGAAGAGGAAACGGAGACGTGAGGAAAACACACGGCGCAGAGAGATAGGAAATGGAGTCGAAGGCCCGAGTGCTAAAAGTCTCACCCCTCAGCAACGACAAAAAAGAAACAGGTCAGTGGATTTCACTCCCACTGAAACCGACCAGCTTCTCGGTTCTGAAAATGCGCAGTCTTTTTCTGTCCCAAACAGGGGGGGCCCATCAATGACGTTGTCTAATAATAAACGGGGGCAGAGCAAGGTACTGGTCTTATCGTAAACATCTTCAGATGACGGTAGCGAAGTTTGCTACGATTTGATCAGTCACAAGTTGCAGGTCATAGGTCTTGTTGACGGCTGGACCACCGATAGTCCCTACCAGGACTTGAATCACGGTACCATTGGAGTCAGGAGCCCCCCATTTCTCGGTCCGGGCCTGACTTGAAGTGGTAGGCTCCCTTAAGGGAGCGTCATGGTGGCTGTGGGTCCTCCTTTGGTTGACCCAATGTAGAGCTGCAATAAGTACTGGGTGCTGCGACCCTAAGAGCAATAAGAAATTTTCGGTCGGCCTCGACTCATACCAAGAGTGGAACTTGTGCCGACAACACAGTTCCGAATTGGTATCTCAGGAAGGCGGCAGAGCGATGGCAAGGCGTATCCTTGCTCCCATGGATATATGGGGGTCCCGTAAACATAAGTCTACATGACAGGTGGTTTACATTAAAAATCAGACACTAGTGTCCCAAACAGGGCCAAGAGGAAGAAAGTTTCCAGCACTCCCTCTCTGAGCATAATGCTCAGATGAAATCGTTGCTACAGTCAACAAGGGCTGCTGTTTCGGTGGACGGAAATCGCATGAAGCGCTACAATTCATCGAACAAAGCAAAACCTGCGTTGATTTCACACGCACTTTTTGGGGCAGTAGTAAATGCAACGTGAGGGGCAATGATCTCCTGGATTTCATACTATCACCTGACCTGGTCGTCAACGATGCTGGCTATTAGCCAACGTTTGTTACAAGAGTAAGACTATCGGAGATCTCCATGTCAGACCATAGGTACATAGAATTTAGAACAGGATGCAAGGTCTAGAACTTGTTGAAGAGGAGTAATCCGCAGAAAACGAACTGGACACGATTTAAGGAGGAGTTCGACAAGTCCAACAGTGTTCCCTCTAAACTCAGGACAAATGAAAAGCTAGAGGAAGCGGTTCAGAAACTGAAGGGTACCATCATCAAGTGTTTAGAAATGGCATGTCCACCTAGTAAGCGAATATAAGAAGCTTATTCAGTATTTGAAGAGTGCCTCCTATAAAGACTTTTGAGAGGGATCGAAATTGTTGGTGAAACCGGTGGGCTAGTCAAAGTCCTAAAAAGTGAAAGATCAACCAGGCAACACTACTCAGAAAATCTGATGGCACCTTCACTGAGTCGAAAGCAGAGACTCTCCGTTTCACTTCTTAGGTAACCTGATCAGAACCAGCTCACAACCAGCTCCTATTAACGAAGCTGCTAATGAGCTGAATAACATAACACGCCGTAGCTGGTATATCTCATCGGTTGCGTTGACGGATGAGACCATTAAAAATGCTGTTGCTTCCCCTGATGGCTGCAAGTCGCTTAACACCGATGGCATATAAGCAATTATGTTACAAAAAGGTATAGATCAGCTGCTGGTAATTTTGAAGAGAATCTTAACTGCTAGCCTGGCATACATACGAGTACCAGACCTATGGCGAATTGTGAGAGTAGCTTTAATATTAAATATCGGAAAAGAGGACTACATGCTCGCTAGGAGCTTCATATCTATAAACCTGACTTCCCTCATGTCGAAAAGCATTGAGAGTATAGTCGAGCACAAAACCGCCTTGCCTATGCATCCTCTATCTGCGATGCAATACGCCTACCAACGTGGAAGATTCTGCGAGAGTGCGTTTCAGAATCTGATGCGTAAAATTGAAGGCGCATTCGACAAGAAGGAATACGAGTACGCCCAGGGCATTGAGCGTGCCGCAGCCAACGCAATTTTTGACGGCAGGTGTAACTCGTCCAGACAACGTGGCACGGACGAATCACTAGATTTGTGGACAAATGCAATGTTGGTAAATTTGACGTTGACTGCGGATACTGGCTGTGGCCAATATGTGATGTCGGGGTTAAAGTGGGCTTGCCCGCAAGGCGACGTTTTATCCCCACTGCTATGGTGCATGTTGGTCGACTCACTGCTCAACACGCTCAATATATCATAGTTCTGACGTCTATGCACAAGCATTCGCCGAAGATGTCTGTTTGATCGTATCTAGCAACTTTTTGGTCTAAAACACAGGCAGCACCAGACGTAATCGACGATTGGTGCACTAGAAAAGGTCATACGAGAAGGAGATCTTGTGCTTAAAGGCATTATGAAAATACGTGATTGCTACTTTTACCAGATTCCAAAGAACGGCCGGTCTCGTCTGAATGGTGGCTTTCCCTAGCACGGCTGGCTCCGCACTAGACGCATTGATGAATCCCCTCCTCTTGATATTCATTTCAGTAACTGCAACCTCAAAGCCATCTTCCGTTTATAAAGAAGTGGTTTTACATACAAGACGCACTGGAGCTTTGATGATTTTGCGCCGTAACTGTCTTATGATTCTGGCCTTATGGACGTGCCATCTGAGGCAATGACGCCAAAACTACTGCTGCGGAAAAATACAAAACCGACTTTCGCTGTGGCCAGGCCTGGTTTCGGCCAGACGCTGAGGAAGGAAAGGAATGTAGTTGGGTCTTCACGGACGTCCCCAAAACCGATCAAGGATGTGGCGCTGGTGAATGAGAATTAGATTTCACCTCTCGTTAGGAAAACTTACTTCTATCTTCCAAGAGGAGATACACTTAACCCTGATGACAACAACTATATTGTCGACAAGCCGGTAGATGGGACGAAGCATTTGCATCTGTTGCGACAGCCAAGCTGGGCTTAGAGCCTTATTAAACTCTACGACTTCCAAGATAGTCCAAGAATACAATACATCACTGAACGCAGTCTTGTCTAGGTTCCGGGTCACAGAGGAGAGTTTTTCAGGACCCGAACCTACGTTGGGTCTGCCTACGTCCACGGCTTCGATTGACAGTTGGGTTTCATATGCAGATGACATGACTTCCCGACGTCTCTAGGAAGTCAACGGCCTTCCTGCTATCCCTCAACAGCAAAGACTGCAAATTTCGTCAACGGGACCGAATAATAACGACGGAATATGTCTTCATCCGTTTTCGATAGAATCCATGCTTCAGAGCCATAAAGTAGGACTGGGATGATGGACATCTTGTATAGAGTCTTCTTAGTTTTTCGGGATAATGTCTTACCACTTCATCGCCTTCTTAGCCCAAAGAAACATCGACTGGCAAAAGTGATTATTCGTTTTATTTCTTCTAATGTGTTGCTGGCAGAATTTATAGCAAAGACGAGGTAGCCTGTTCAATTTGTCGATGTTGTGTGTCACTTCTTACCACTAAAACCACTGTGCCAGTTTCCGTTTCAATACTTCAATACTGGTGTGTCAGCTAGTCGGGTTCTGCCAATTATGCAAATATCATCAGCTTGTACAGATTTTCGGAAAATTGTGCTTCTGGTATTGACTTACGAGTTTCACACAAGTTTCACAAGTATATTGTTGAAAAACTTACATGACAGCTTGCCTAAATCCTTTTTTGACACCAAACGACTCGAAAAGACTGCTTTCCGACCTGTATGGAACTGCGGGGGTTCTCCATCGTCATCCTGCACAATCTAACGAGTTTGTAGGAATATGAAGGCTAGGCATGGCTCTCGGACTTCAAACCGATAAGGAGATGGTGCGTATAGATTTAGATTTCTTGGGTTCTCCAGGATCTTACGTAGTGTTAATATTTTAATATGTTGTTGGGGACTTACCGGCCCTAAAACCGCACATGAATAGTTCAAAGAGTCTCTTTTCTTGTGAATTGTTTAAATATTCCGTTCTTCCGTTCTTCTCGTCATCTCGTGATATCTTAATAGCTTAACAGGTAGGTAATCTTGTCCGGCAGCCTTGTTGTTCTGAAGTTGGATTTTGCTATCCTCATTCCATTTAGTTGGGTGAACGCATATCTTCACTTGATATTGTGGTTGAATTGTTCATTCTGGATGACAGCCGAATTTGGGTTGTGCTCGCCATTTCACGGTCTGCAGAAGTAGATTTTCCATATCATCAGGGACATGTGCCTCTACTACGAGTATTATGTTTCTTTGTTCATCTCTATAAACCTCTATTCGGGTTTTGTTGCTTGGATACGCTCATTTTAATTTTTAGTGAAATTTCCTCTCTGTATTTTGTCGTTGTGGTATTTGAGATATCTGTAGACGTACCTACTACAACGAGTTAGTAGTCTGAGTCTATTTTCACCGCACCATGTTAACATTATCATTTTGTTCCTTCGAACCATTTGAGTATAGTAAAAAGCGCAACCACGGCTTAAGCATCGGTTATAACTAGTATCACCGTGATAAAAGTGCAATCAGCTAAAAGGCCATGGATGTAAGAATAGAAGGAGTTGGACGGGAGGCATCCGTGGTATCAACTAACCAAACAATTGAGGACAATTGACCTCTTCGAACATTCAGAAACTATACCAAATAAGTTTATGCGTATCAGCAGAGGAAACTCATTGATCAGTAGAAAAATCGATCCGTGGTTCATGAGAAATTTCTATGGATTGCTTTTGCTGAAGGTCAAAACACTTTGCACGTCATAGAGAAAATATATGATCGCGTTGAGGACGACATAAATAACTGTCTCTTCCAAATGGCTTCCAAGTCCTCTGAGGTGCCATTTGCCAAAAATTCACCAATTACTTCTGAGGTACGACTCCCTCAAGTCAAGTTTGATTGGACAAGCCAGTACCCATCACTGGGAGGTAAAATATGCCAGTTTAACGTCGCCCAGTGTCTACCCTAATTGTTCAACACACGGCCAACAACAAATGCCCAATAGGACGAACTCAGCAAACATCAGCCAATATCCTAGGAACATTGTCAAGCCGCGAGGTTTTAAAATATTTCGCTATAGTCCATCCTTTTTTGTACAAAATTCATCACTCCCCACTCCATCAATTACCCGCGTTATTTTGTAAAAAACCTATCCAAGTCTATCTCAATATTTCACTCCCAATAAAAGAGAAATTCCACAGCCACTCCTTTTTTAGGCTTTAAAAAAGAAAAAAGAAAGAAAAACTTGAAACAAATCAGGAGAAACCGCACACTGTCGAGTCCTGAAAACCGAACTGCACCCGCCTGTTGTGTGTAGCGAGTTTTTTTTTGGGAATGCTCTTCTGGAAAACGCATTTGAATAATGTCATTTTTTTTAAAGTGCAAAACACTATACACATCTACAAACACCATAAGCGCAAATATAATCCTGACACATAGATTTACTCATTTTCAGTCAGGATATCAGGGCACCAGGATACAATGCTGACCACAAAAAGAAACAAATAAGCTCACTAAAAATATCTCAGCAAAAAAGAAACTAGCGCGAACACAATAGAAAAGCAGCAGAATTATCGTGTCGACCGAATAAATTTAAATAAATTATTACTTTTGCGCTCTCTTCTAGGACTCAGAATACGAATAACATGTATGGAGTGCAGTTCTGGCAACGGACACACTATCACACTATATAGACTTTGCATTCCACGGGAGGATTTGCGTGCTCGTACGAGCTTCCACATTAAATTATGTCGCATTTGCAACTATGCGGAAGTTATCCGTTTAAATTTGTTCCCCTGATTCCTTATTCTATTTGTACGAATAGGAACCGAAAAGTCCTTTGAAGTTCAAAGCAGGATTGTGCTTTCAAAGAACATTAGTCTATCGTACCCGTATTCAAATCGAATTCCATTGCCGTAATGAGAATCCGAGATTTAAAATTTTTAACCACTGGGACAGGATGAACAGCGATAAAGGACGACGCATGACAGTGGGTGGTTACTGTTGGATAAGAATTTAATTTTCAGAATATCCTTACTCATCAAAAACTTGTTGACCACAATAGTCAAGTTATCCTCAGTAATACTCGTACCTTATTATTCACATCCAACGAAAAAACCGACAAAAGGACAGGGATTCCTTCTCAGCAGTATTTCTCCAGTCATTTTGACACAAGAACCAGCAGGATTTCAAGCAAATATAGTGAACAATTTCGCAAGTGTCCCGAGGAGATACAGACAGCCGTATTGAGAGAGGTAGCTTTTGGAAAATCGGATTTTGTTTTTGGAGTTCTTATGTGAAAACTTATCCGATCGATAGACTCCATGGTCGCTAAAGCCGTGTCATCACTGTGGCTGTCCTAATCATAGCAGAGACTCGTGTACTCGAGTACTTCCGAGTGTGGGGTTCGTCCTTTGCACAACATCGGCGATAACAAACGACTCACGGAACTGAATACAACAAGGACTGCCTACACCTTTCGTGTGGAAATTAAAATCTGATTAGGATCCAATCGAAAGCCTGCTGCGTGCAGGATTAATGAGGACGAGGGAGAAAGCGTTGCTCTGATTGATGTAAAACATGGGCGTAGTGACATGCTGCGATTTGAGGTTGGGGACCTTTGGAAATACGGTCTGCGGGTGTTAGAAAATTTGTAACGTAGTGGAGCCTTTAATCGCATGAATTTTTAATATCGTCGTTCAGCAAAGATGTGTTTAGATAAGCCACCGCATGTTTAAGTGACGGCTTTTCTTGACGGCTAAAATTGTGAAAGGCATTTGTTGTTCAAACACACAAACACAGCAATGGAAAATTGTAAAATCTTTTAACAACATAAAGGATTTAAGAATACACTATTTTTTCCATCTTTACCGCTTTATTAATGTGGAAATAATGAATTCAAAATAACAACGGTGCTGGAATGCTTCAAGATGACTTAAGCCAAAAGAAAAGCATGAATAAGCAGGAAGCTATATGTGTGCGTATTGTATATTCGTGGAGCAACGACTTAATAGAGATCAGATAATTTAATTCTTCATTCTTTCATTTCAATTTTAATGTTAGCGTGCTTATAAAAGAAGTTGCTAATTGTAGCCTCTTTACCAGAACCCCTCACCGAACTTCCAGGGCGGACAATGCAAATTGGACGACATGGAAGGACAATAACCTCATTTGAGCTACTTAGGTATATTTCAATTCAGTTCAATACTGGCATTAACTATTGTTCCCGACCCTGGATTATGCCGTCCAATTATCTGCCTGGCCACACAAAATTACTAAGCATGAAGAACAATGGAGTAACCTGCTCAAAGGAAGTAGTTATATTGTGGTTATAGAGAGAAGGATCAATGCATATATGAAGGCTTTTTTGTTGTTTGAAAAAGACTTAGAGATATCTCGAACACTACGGATATAAGCGAATGTCCAATTATAGTCCGCATCAATAGTAAATTCAAATCTGTGAGACAGATGTCTTGGTCTATGGAAGAGAAGGACGAAGGCACAGATGTCTTCTAGAGCAAACATAAGAGGAAGATCCTCCGGATCACTTGAGCTACCGAAAGTCAACAGTCACCAGTCTTTTCACAGATAAGAACAATGGACATTTTGGGAAAATAACCAAGTGGTTAAAATATAGGCAAATCCTCTAGTTAATCTAACGAGTGGTCCAACGAAATCCGCAAAACACATACTCGTATGGTCTATTTACGAAGTAAGTCAGGTGTTACCGTAAACAAAACCACGCAACTACGGACAAAGCGGGCTATGTATGACAGATCTCATCCTAGGTCGATAGCAATCCTTTGCAATTTTTTCCAAAGATCTTTGTATTCCTCCGTGTTCGCTTAAGATATCATCATGACATGGCTTCAAAACTTTCGTTCCACCAATTTTTGGAATAACTGTCTGACATCAGCTTGAACAAAGCACCTTTAACAAACCTTACGGTTTTTTTTCTCCCGGACCAGAGCACTTAGCCAATGAACTAGTCCATTGTAACTCTTTCCAGCCGGGGTACTTCCCTTCCCCGGCCTAACAAAAATAAGCATTTTAACATACCAAGTGTCGTTGTTAGCTACCGATAAGGACATTACTTCCTTATTTGCCCTTAATAGTGCGCCAACAACTAACTGCTCCTTGATTTCCTACGCGAAATTTGGGAATGATGTTACTACATTTTCATAGCCCTGCGAGCCAAACTGTTTAACAGGCTTTCGCGGTGGATCCTCCTTCATCGACCACCTAAACACTTTACGGATATTTAGAGGGCAATGTGTTGAGTACATGTCTCCGCTACATTCACTGTTTATCTTCTTCGCGAAGGCTTTCGATAGTTTGAATCGAGATTCTATGTGCCAACCCAGGAGGCATCCCAGGATAACTCCTAGCTATTATTAAAGCTTCGTGCGAGAGTGGTAAGCGTTTTATTTTGCACAGTGGTAAGATGTCTGAGGATTTTGAAGTTCAAAGTGGAGTACGTCAGGGGTATATACTGTCACCACTATTGTTTTTGGGGGTTATCAGCGATGTGCTGATTTAACAGAAGGCATTGAAGGAAGACACCTGTGGAATTCGAAGGACAATGACAACACATCTTAGCTGAATTACGATTACTACGCTGATGATGTTTGCCTACTTCCGCATCAAATAATGGGCTTTCATTTGATGGCCCGCAATCTTGAAGCTGAGGCGAACAAACTGAGGCTAAAAATAAACAGAGCCAAAACGAAAGCCCTTAGAACTTCCAACACCCGCGCTACTTAACATTGCCGGACAGGAGGTCGAGAAAGTTAACAACTTGCTGTACTTAGGAAATGTGGTCTCGGCTAACCGGGATGGCACCGAACTGGATGTGTGCACCAGAATAGGGAAGGCTAAAACTGCGTTCGGAATGCTATACAAAATCTGAAGAATCAATTATTTTAGCTTAAGAGTGAAACTGCGACTGTTCCGCTCCAACGTACAATCAGTACTGCTTTATGAGTACAGTACTTGGAGGTGGACACCACTACTACACGCAAGCTGCAAACCTTCGTACATACTCGTAGATGTCTAAGAATCATATTGAGGGTTATTTTGGCTCAATCGTATCGCTAATGCACAACTTTATCAGAGAACGGGACGAGAACCTATAGACTATACGAAGGAGAAAGAAGTAACGGATAGGACACAACCTACGACGCGAAGACAGTTCCATTCCACACCATGCAGTGGAATCCGCTTACGGATTGACCGAGACATACGAGGGGCGTTCAATATATTCTCGGTATAGATATGAAGGAAAATGCTAATTCAATTTAAATTGTTTTTATTTTTCAATATAATCTCCCCTAACATCAATGCATTTGTTACATCTTGAGATAAGCTTTTTTAAACCCTCAAAAAAATAAATTTCCTTTTTCTCTGCAAAATACCCATTAATTGCCGACTTGAGTTCTTCATCATCCGAAAATCATTTTCCACGAAGACATTTTTTCAAATCCGGAAACAGGAAATGATCACTAGGGGCAAGGTCTGGACTATAGGGTGGGTGTTGGATTTCTTCGAAAGCACAATCTCGCGCAGCAGCTTTGGAAACTCGCGCCGTGTGAACAGGAGCGTTGTCATGAAGAAGCAACACACCCGCTGCGAGTTTACCCCGTCTTTTCTTTTTAATTTCCTCCCGCAAATTATGCAAAGTGGAAGCGTAGGATGTGGCGTTGATGGTTTCACCTTTTTTTGTACTCAATGAGCAAGATTCCCTTTGAGTCCCAAAAAACTGTGGCCATGAGCTTCCCGGCAGACGGAGTGACTTTGAACTTCTTCGGGGGGTCTGTTCCTTTTTTATGCCACTGCATGGACTCTTGTTTGCTTTCAGGGTCATAGTGGTGGACCCATGTTTCGTCCCCAGTAACAATTCGATCCATAACACCGTCCGCGTTCTCACTACACATCTCCAAAAGCTCTCTACAGCATGCGATTCTCACTTTTTTCTGAGGCGCTGTGAGCATTCGTGGCACCCACCTTCCACTGACCTTTGAAAGGTTAAGATGGTCATGAAGAATGGTGTGAATGGTACCAATTGAAAGCTTGGTGATCTCTGCCATCATTTTCACCTTTATTCGGGCATCCTCAAGAACAAGTTTTTCGACTTCTTTGATGCTTTCTCCCGTACAAGCAGTAGCCGGGGCGCCGGAGCGGGGTTCGTCTTCAATGCTCTCTCTGCCTCTCTTGAACGCACTTGACCACTTTTGCACAGTTGATAATGAAGGTGCGGAACCCTGGTAAACAGCCACCATCTCTTAATGAATAGTTTTTTGACTTTTTCCTTGCTTAGTGAGAAATTTAATTACAGCGCGATGCTCAATTTTCACCATCATCGTCTCAGTTGCCATTATGATTCTGTTTAACTAGAGATAAAACGCGAATTAATAATCACATTTATATGAAATTTTACATGAATGCACTAAAATAATAGTATTACTTGATAAATAAGTCAATTTATATATACAACCACAGCTTCACCCCGATACCGAGAATATTTTTAACGCCCCTCGTACATCGCGCAGAACAGTAGAGGAGAAATCGAGCTCTTTAGGAATGAGGCATTGTTGACGCCCTATACCCCAGAGGGGTTAAGTTAAGGAATGATTGGCCTTACAACTACAGCACAAGTGTTTCTATTGTCAATGGGACAGCAAGACATACCCGTTCCGTGAAATAATTTCGATCCGTCTTAGATAAGGACGTGCTCCGTTCCGTATGCACAGTCAAAGACAATGAGAAATCTGGACCTTCGAAGCTCCATTATTGAAGAAATCATATCCAAAAAATTTGGAATAAAACACCTGTACTACGAAACAACCCCGTTAAACCTCCGTACCGCTGACACAAAAGTTGGCTGATAATACACAATCATGCATCTAACTTTATCGGGGTCCACTAGAAAATATTTCAATTCACACATTCGCCGACTTAACAAAGCCTCTTGAATGTCTCAAACACAATGATGCTATTGTGAAGATATATGAAAACTTTCTGTCCAAGATTGGTACCAGAACTGTATCTATAAAACTCTTCAAGGTAGCAGGAGCATTGTGGAGCCCAAGGCGAATGGGCCAGAATTGTTACTGCCCTTTCCTCAGAATAGTGAACATCGTGTGCTTTTGCGAACTTCCAACCATTGACATTTGCCAGTAGACAGACTTAATATTCAGAGAACACAACGCCCGCTCTGGCCTTTTCATCACAAAAATGTCTACATACTTGGTCCCGTGTAAACGATGGCCTACCTCCACTAGTTTTTCTAAGGAAGAATATCCACCGCAGCCATCTGCGTCTGATAGAAGTGAGATATGTTCCTATGAATCAGCTTTAAATCAATTTCATCAGTACAGAGTCTCTAAATGCCCCCTGTTCTGCCTTTAATATCTTCTGAGAGTCCATCATCGTACCCTGGTGGTAGAGACTTAGGCTTCAGTTTCGATACCAATTTCTCCAAATTCTGTGCAGACGTCTTGTTGGCTCTATACCAATTCGTAGTCTAACCTAACCATTTGGACTTAGGTTAGTGGTAATTTCCTTTTAGAGTGCCCTTTGGTTTGGTATTTATTCTCTCAAAGGCAAATCTCCCAATAACAACATGCATGGTAGCTCTATCCATCCAAGTAAGCCCGCAATTGCAATGCTTCCTCATAATGCAATTAGATTTCGTGAAAAGTGTGGTAATAATCTTGCCTCGACATTTTGAACGTCAATTCTTTTGTTTTCGGAAAACGAACTAATCTGTTGTATCTACTACCTGTATGCTCCTTTTACTGACATTCCTCAGTCTTTCGTAATATAGAGTACCAGTGTCCTACACATTAGTGCGGATTACCTGCTGCCTGATGCGAACGTACGCCGGACACTCACAGAAGTAGTGCTCCGCAGTGTCATCATCACTCCAACAGAACGCGTCGTAGGATGTCCAAGTCACTTATGCCATGCAAGCGTAGGTGATTAGAAAAAGTTTAGTGCTCTATCGTGACAACAGTTGGTAGCCCGAAGTCTTTACGACTGAGTGAAAGCAAGAAAGTCCTTTACCTCTTAAAGACATCACGAAGCATTCGTTTATTAACGGTCTGACTGCACCCGCAATTATGTTCCTACAAAACCCAACTACCAATTGAAGTCCTAACCGAAAACGCAGAATGGCCTAACGCAGGTTCGGGTATTGAAAGACGCTTTTATGTTCGCAAACAAAACTCAGCGAATTTAGCCTTCCGACAGCATGCAGTGAAATATTGTAGTAGTTTGGCAGTCGTGGAAAGCTTTAATCTTTAAGGCCGTACGCGCAGCTTGAAAAGAACTACAAATGCAAATCATTCGCCCGCCGTTTATTCCCAATATGGTTCGTCGTAATCAGGGTCGCGTATACTCGTACCAATGCTTGGAAGACAGACGCAAGTTTTTCTAAAGAAAGGTGAAATCCAATGCTGTCGCCCTCCAGAAACACACCAGCGCAAAATCCCAAATCGTGAAAGGTTAATCTAGCAGACAATCGACGTCTTGGATATAATTAGTGTGGCGACCTGTCAGCGAGGATGAGCTCTGAGATGACACGCAGGTTTATGCTCTCGCCACTCATCGCTTCACTACATAGTGCTCTCCACACCCACGATGCGCCCTCTCGCTCGCCGCTAATCCTCCACACAACTTCGGCTACGCGAGTTAGTCTGTTAGAGATCGTGTTAGAGCGTGGTAGTCTGAAAAAATATAAATTAAGAAGTTCTATCGGAATTACCATTTGTGTATGTTAGACTCTCTACTGTTTCAGCACCGGTCATTACAATTAGCATTATCATAGCCGTGTAAATCCACAGGACCGTCCCGTTTGTTAGCCAGCATGACAACTAATTACTTAGTGTCGTTGGAGAAACTGATGGTTATGGACTTCCTCCTTCTCATAAAGAGAACAACCTCAATTTTGAGAGGACTAGCTGGAAGGCCATTTCTACTGCACTTACTATCGATCTAGTTCTGGAATTCCTGCGCTTTAGATCAGACAGTCGCCAGGCTTGATTCAATCTGATTCATCTGCATATTCCTGAGCATAGACGTCAGGACTATTGAGAGCGTTAAGCATTGAATCGAACAACATGAATCATAGCAATGGAAACTGAATGCATCCGCAATCAGATTTTTATTCACCAGCATAGCTTATATCCACAAAACCAGTGATTCGTCTACGCCGTGTTGTCTGGTCGGGTAACACGAGTTGAAAGTATGTCTCAATTCTGGTCGCCAGGGTACTATCGTAAAGCATGCTCTTCAACAAAGGAATATATTGGATTAGAAGTATACGACAAGAAATAGCTGATGAAAATTAAAACGAGTGCGGGAGACAGAACGGAGCCCTGGGGAACACCAGCGTTCATTTCGTGAACATCTGAGTTAAAAACATCCAACACAACTTGAATTGAACGTTCCGAAAGGTAAATTCTAATCCATTGAAGATCATCTATCCCAAAAGCACGCATTTTCGACAAAAGAGCCTGATGCCAAACTCTGTCAAATGCCTTAGAAATATCAAGTGCAACTATCTTGCTTTTGCCAGATTGATGTACGCTTTGGTTCCACTTTTCGGTAAGACATGCCATCAGATCACCAGTCGACCTGTTGTAATGAAAACCATACTGCCCGTCGTTGAGAAGTTTTCCTGTTCCGAGATATTTCATTAGCTGACGGTTTATCAGCGTTTCCGTGACCTTGGAAAGAAGAGACGTAAGTGCAACGGGTCTGACGGACCTGGGACAGGCTGGAAAAATGCTCTTTTCCATCTGATCGGAAAAAGTCTTAAAGAGTAGGATTGATGGAAAAGGTTACGCAGTGGTTTTCCCAGCAAGGAAGAACACCTTTTCAGAAGAAGGAGATATATACCGTCTGGACCAGCGGATTTATGTGTATTAAGATCTTTAAATACTCTTGCTACTACACGAGTTTTAAGATTCGTATATTCGACGCACAAGTATTGAGTGTTGGGAGTGTTGAGCTGGCCGCAAAGTGTTGTGGAAGCAGATTGGCCTTGTATAAAGAGATGACAGCTGGAATGGCATTATAACTGAGCGTTGGATTGGCGGATGAGCCAGAATTTCTAATATTTTTGACGAGCGACCAAGAATTGTTACTACCTTTGGGACATTGTAGTATTTGTTGCCTCAGTTTTTGGTCGCATTGAAATTTCGCAACCTTGCTAAAGACGTTGTAGTCATTTCTGGCTCGTTTGAACTTTTTTTGGTCTTCTTCTGTCGGGTGGGTTTT